>OX596073.1:95421727-96621727 GCA_951394005.1 Protophormia terraenovae | reverse complement strand
AGTTATGTTTAAAAATCCTAGGGATAAGTTACAATTACCAAGTATATCCAGAAAACTCAAAAGCTCTGGTTGATGTATATAATAACTGTACACAACAAGCTCATGGTTATTTATTAATAGATCTTACTCAACAAATACACAACGCATTAAGATTCAGAACGGATATTTTCAATAAAAGTCACTATATAATATTTGCAAATATAAACAATGACCTCAAACCTAAAACTTTTGAAGGAGAACAAACATATTCTTTATGTTCTTAAGAAAGCAGATCCCAAACTACGAAATGCAATACTTAAACATGTGGATGATGTTGTTATTAAAACTATAAATGAAATACTTTTCAATATAATTAATAAGAACCATAAAATCAATAAATCAGTTCTTGACAAAATAAAACCATATAAAAATACAATTAGAAAAGTTTGTTCACCAGAAACCTCAGTGAAACAAAAGAGAAAACATCTAATTCAAAAAGGAGGATTTCTACCAATTATTATTTCATCAGTTTTAAGTGGAGTTATTGGAAAAATTTTAGAAAATGTCAAATAATTTATCCAAATTAATAGTTCTTAACCCATCAAGTTACGATAAATTTAAAGTCAAATATTCTGATTCTAATTTTCTACATCGAAAATTGTTGCCAATATATGGTTCACACACATTAAAAGATATCAACAAATGGTATTATATTAAACAAGAACTAGCAAAATACTTAATTGGAACCCAAAAGACGTCTTCTCATCAAACTAAAAGTTCTAGATTGAATAATCTACGTGATAATGAAACACAAACAAGAAAAATATATAAGAAACATATTGAAACTCAAACAATGCAACCAGAGTCAAATAGTATAGGAACACAATCTAATATAAATTTACCTGAGGATATTTATACTAACGATAATTATGATGAAATTGATATGGATACAACAGTACAAAAACTTAATCCTAGTTCTGCATCTTCAGTTGCTAAACGACTTAAACATTTTTCAAATAATGGAACGCCGAAAATAAGAATATTGTCAAAGGAAGAAAAACATAAAAACTTGAAGCAATCAACTTTACCATATCAGTATTCTCCTCGAGTAACTAGAAATCGTAAAAAATTAGATTATGAAACTGAAAATGTACAATGGCAAAATATTTAGAAATAAAACACATTTAATTCTTAAAAAAAAAATACTTTTGTTTTATTATTTATAAAAATAAGATCTATATTTAACAATATTATAAAGTTTATAAATTAATATTCTATTTCCATTAAACAATCATCCCAATCATCATCATCCATAAAATTATCAATATAATTTTTATTTACGTATTCTAATTCATTAACATTCATTTGACAGTTATCTTCATTATTATTATTATTATTTAAAGCAAAGTGACCCCAAGCTAGGGTATTAACATTATTATCACATATAAATCTCTTATTGTCTAAATAACTTAAAGATATCTTATTTATAAGGGAAGTATATACAGTATGTAGCTTTGATTTAAAAATATACATATTTCCATGATAAACTTTTTTATTATATAGAGAATTTTTATAATCTGAAAGACTTAGATTTTTAGTTACATTGCTTTTAACACCCTTAGCCTTTTTTGTTTCTTCCATATCTTCAGTTACAAATGAATACATTTTTGCTCTCAATCCGACAAATTCCTTCATAATTTTTCCCATATTTTCATCTTTCATCATACCTAGGACTTTTTTATTCTTTTGTGGTATGCCAAATTGATTATTTATATCATATTCTGATGTGTCAAACTTACTATCAATATCGTTTATAATGTCTTTATAAAAATCTTCAGTTTCTATTGTATATATAAAAGAGTCCGTGTCCATATAATTAAGGTCAACTTTATTTTTGTATTTGGGAAGCATATAGTCATAATGAAAATCATACATCTTCCATTTCGAAAGTTCTAAAATGGTAAAGCCTACATAAATTGGTTTATTATAGTATGAATAACTTTTATTAAGTTCAACTACTATCATATTTTCATTAAATATATTATACGAATTAAACTCAGGCTTTGCAATGAGAGCTCGTGCTCCAAATCTTCTACCAACACTTTCCCATTTATTCACAATTTTAATGTCCTTACGTTTGTCCACGTTTTCCATAGTTTTTCCAAAAACGGCGTTGTTTAGTAATTTAAAAAAAGCTTTTTCAAATGCATTTTTTGCATTTGTTCTATGGAGTGTATTCAATGAAATATACTTTTTTAACCAATCAGATTGTCTAAATTTTAATATTCTATGAATTTTTTTCAGTTTTAAACCATGTTTTAGGCACTGTTGTAAATTTTTATAATGAATAACATACTCATACTTATCATGCAAATCCACAATTAATTTAGATTCTTTTGATTCTGGAGGTTTTTTATTTTCACAGCAAAATGGTAGATTATTATGAGTTTCATGAAGTTCCTTTGGATATATTAAATCAACTTCTAATATATACCCATAATTAGAATCATGTGGAATTGAGTCTAATGAAAAGCTATCAATATCTTCTACCCACTCAAAATCACCCTCAGGCAAAGCTTCTGACATTGCCCAACCATATAAGTTATTTGCATCTAAGTACATTAAATACTGAGATGGTAATTCACTGTTATAATCAGACAAATATTTATGATTCGCAACTGAATGTCTATTGGAACATTGTACTATCCCTCCTCTAGTTCCCTTTTGAATAAATGAAATCATATCTAAATCAGTTAGTAAATCTAATTTAATATTTGTTATTTTTAGCATTGCATCCCATGAAAGTCCTGGAGCTGTATAATAGTGACACGGATCTAAATTGTAAATATTTTTACAAACTAGCCTAAAGTTTTCAAAAACATCTGTTAGTAATAAAACATCTGTTTTTAAATAAAGCATTAAATAATCTTCTAAAGTTTTGCAATCAAAAATTCTCCAGACATTTTTTGCATGAGTATAATCTTCTACTGAACATTCTGTATCTGTTAGTTTATTATAAAAATCTTCAATATTAGGTAAATTAGTTTCCTTAAGTTTTTCAACTGAATTTAAATAATTATATGGAAAGACACCTTTCCTTATGAGTAAATTAAACTTATTTTCATCACTATACATTGATTTTACTGTTTTTAAATCATTTTTGCTTAAATTTTTTACTAAACTGTCCAAACTAGATGACATAAATCTGTATGAATCAAGGAATCTAATTTCAATATTATCTCCAATATCAGCCTTAATGGTTTTTGAAAGTGATATATATATAATTCCTTATTTAGAGGAATTATATTTATTGGACCATCATTAATTTGATTGAGTTCTTTTACAAATAAATGGCAATCATAAGCTGAGAAATTGTGGAAAAACACTGGGAAAAATTTAGGAATTTTAAAATTAATATTACAAGAATTATTTACCACTTAAATGACAGTGGTCTCTAACTTTTGTCTCATCTATAATAGTTTTCGAGCAAATATGGCATTTATCATTAGTAGCAAAATCAATTTGTTCTTCTTCGGTTAAGGGTGTCATTGGCTTAACTTTTGATAAAAAATTTGAATATAAATACTTAACATCTTTAACAAGACTTTCTACAAAAAGTCTAGGTGAATCTAAACCCTTAAAAGTACGCAAATTATTTAAGCTGTTATCAAAGCTACATTTTATGTAATAGGAAAAAGCATAGGGGATATGTTTATCAACTAATGTTGTGGAAGAGACATCCCCTTTCGGAATGCATGTTGGAATATTTTCAAATATGCACTCTGAATCTGCATATATAACAAATGGTACATCTATCTTATTATTATAGTTCTTAAATTCTAAAAATGACTTATCTGTATCAGGAACATAAGCAACCTTCTTTTTGCATTCTCTCTGATGCTTTTCAAATTTGTCAATATTGGAAAAATGCCGTAAACAGTATTCACATAGACTAACCGATTTTTTTTTTCTCGTCAACTGTGATCTAGACAATCTGTAAATAATTATATATTTAGAAATAATCATTATTTAAATAAAACTAATAATTTAAAATTTTTTTAATTACCTTGAAATACTTTTGATCCAAACATAATGTGATATGATGTTATCTCCTACATTTTTTTGTATAAACAGAAGGTTAATATGTTTTGCTTTTTTACTTTTTGTTTTGTAGTAAGGCCCAACAATTAAATCCATTGCAGAATCATAACCAAAAACATTAATACTTATATTTGGATTGTTATTTTCAAAAATTAATATGTCACTGATTTTGAGTGGGAAGCATAACCCCTTAAAATTTAAATGTTGGTCATTTATACTAATAATTTCTTCCGAAATGTTTACTTTATAGGAAGAAGTGCGATCCGAATTCTTTTTTAAATCAGCAATGGCTGAAATTATGGCCCATTTGAAACAGAACTCGTCTTTATTTTGTACATTAATACACGCTTTTTTCAATTTCAATTTCATTGGGAGTGGTATATATGAAGAGCCTTTTAGTGGTTGGTATTTACTCAAATTCATTTCGAGTTTAATCAATTGAATAAGAGTCCAACCACTGTCCCTTTCCTGGAACTCTTCCATTTGCTTTAGAATAATTTGTGTTTTATTTTTAAATATCTCATCAAACTCTGTTAAATTTAAAATTTCCACCATTTTAGTTTGGAAATATTTTACTTCTATCGGAGTATTTCCTAAATCGTCCATGTTGGGTTTGGCATACAAGGCATGAAGCTCTATATTTAACTTTAATGCATCATGTATTTTCAAAAAGCTGGCAAGTTCTTCCTTTAATGCTCCATATGACTCCTTCATAAACGTCTCTGGTATGAGACATTCTTCTTTTAAATTATCAATTGCAAGAGTTGCCACTCTTTTTTTAAATGCACTTTTTACTATTTTTACTTCAGCTCCTGTTGATGTTTTAATATTCGATGTTGATGTTTTAATATTCGATGTTGATGCATGAGTTCTCTCATGTATTTTAAAATTTTTAGCATCAGCAAACATTTTTTTGCATTCTGGACATTTATAGTAAACCATTTTGTTTAATATTATTTTAATTTAATAAGATAATCACACACAAATTAATTTTTTACAATGAAGTACTGAAGGATTGTTCTTATACACTTTTATTAATTTTAAATACAAAAATATTGTTCTTATTTTACTTTAAACACAAAATAATTTAATATCAAGACAAAGTTTGTTAATATGTATATGTTGGTATTAACTCTTTCAAAGATGTATAATACACTGACTGTTGACTAATGATTTAATCAATTTATATAATTTAAAATATTTTAAAAATGCTTACTATTGCATTTTTAATAAAAATAAAAAATGAAAATTGATACAACATGAGAAACTGCAGCAGAACTACAGTAATCAATCGAGCATAGAGGAAACGCATGCTTGTTCAAGGTTAAATTCAACGGAAATGTAATTTCCTTTTTTTCTTGGATTTTTTCAAAATATGATTCGATTAGCACTTTTATAAAATTCAAAAAATTAAAGATTAATTTTTTGTTGGCATATTTAAAAAAAAAAGAAAATAAAAAAAGAACACATAAACCCTCCACCTGAATATGTATTCTTAATGTAATACAAAATAAAAGAAAAATTTAACTTTTTTATATTAAATACATTTTATTGCATGAAATTGTAGTTCATTTAACAATTTTTATTATAATTTAATTCAAATATTGCAAGGCCGTTTGATGACTGCCGACCTTTGTAAACAATTGTCCAATTTCTATCATTCATTTTAGTCAAGTATGGATCTTCCCTATTTAAAAATTTTGTAAGTCTCTGTGGTAGATAAAACCATTTATTATTATCTAAATATGCTATGACTTTTGACCCATGTTGCGTTTCTTTCCAATCAAAATTTAAAATTTTGTATGGTTGATATAGAGGAATGTCGTCAATTTTTATATATTTTGGCATAATACCCTGAGCCAATTTAATAATTTGTTCATACATCTAAAATAAATCAAAATATTTAAAATAAAAAAAAAATAAATAAATATTTAAAAGTATTATCCAAAAACGGTAACTTACCATTTTGTTAAGTACACGTTAAAGTAACTTTTAGAGGAATGATAAAAATATATTCTGATATGTCTTTTTATATCAATTAAGAAAATACTCCCTCAACTTCAAATATATATAAATCAGATTACTCCAAAAAGTTTTTATATAAATTGAGTTTTTTATATAATTCAAATTTACTCTCATTTTTAAATCATAACATAAATTTCACTATTCTCTTAACATAAATTTCACAATTCTCTTAACATAAATTTCACAATTCTCTTAACATAAATTACACAATTCTCTTAACATAAATTTCACAATTCTCTTAACATAAATTTCTCAATTCTCTTAACATGAATTCAACAATAATTTCCTAATATAACATTAGAACAAATTATACATAACCTTACCCAACAAAATCAAACATATTTTTTAATTAAAGTCAAAAACCTTTTACAAGGTTATTTTATGCATATGAAAAAAAAAAACAAAAACAATTTTCAAGTTAAATTGTACACTTTACAAAAACAAAAACAACCATATGAATAAACCAAACATACTCAAACTCTATTTATCCAAGTCATCAGTTTTTAATTTCATCACAATTAAAAGTGTAAAAAAAAATTGTCTCCATATTAATTCGTTTGTATGTACTTTAACATAATTACATACATATTATTATACAAAAATAAACAAAAAACAAAAATACACAAATAAATTCATTGGTTTCCAATTTCACCGTTTACACGAACAAATATTGTTGTATTTAATAGAAAAATTCCCCTTTATATTTTTTTGACTGAAAAAGTACGCGAACCGACCCACTGTGAGCCAGAAGCCCCCCAAACATACTACTCATTAATATATGCATAAATTCGTTGGTTTTTATAGACATATTCATGCTATTTTTGCATATTTCTGTGCATATTATACCATTTTTTTGTGCTTTTTCAAGCGCATATTTCAATTATTTTTGTGCATATAAAAACTTGCCCTGTTTATGACTTATATAAACAAATTATTTATAAATTCCTAGTCTAGGAAATATGAAACAACAAAAATTCAGCACACAATTATTTTGCACACAGCTCTACAAATTCGATCATACATGCAAGGACAAATTACATACATATTAATAAAAGGAAAAAAAAAAATTATTTTTGTTACTCTCAACACAATTCGTACTGTAATGTGGTTATTTATTTGTTTTCTCTTTGTTTTCCATATTAACATCCACATGATGTTATTGGCAAATTTGTCATCCCCAATTTTGCATTATAATTTTCCTTTTTCCTTATTTTTTCCACTTACGTTATAAACCTTAAATCGATCACTTTGATTTTAATTGTATGTTGTTATCCTTTGCTGTTTTTGCAAACAATACATGCAAAAATACATTTGTTAATTTGTATAAAACAATTTTTTCCTACTTAACACTTTTAACATTTAATTAACATTTAATATATTATTCAATAAATAATTAAAAACTACAAACAATAAAAAAAACAAACATTTTTGTTTACTTCTGTTTTAAATTCTACTTCATTTTATTTCTGTTTAAACATTACTAAAGATCTCCACGCACAAGAATATTTTTTCAACATATTTTTTTGCATATTTTTTCAACATATTTTTCACATGCGTACGAAATGCATATATTCAACTTGTCAGCTTCGCAAGTCTTCGTTTATTCGTACACATTTACTTCGCAGTAAGAAATGCACAAGCTGAAATATTTTACGCAGTTCGTACTGGTCATGTTGCATATTTTTTGTTTTGTATAATTTTTGTTCAACATATATTTTGAGAAGAAAAATATGTAAACAAAATATTTAAGAGAACTAGAAAATTGATATTGTTCAACTAATAAATACAAAAGCTAATATAAAATAAGTTGGTGTGTGCTTTTTTTTGAGTAGAACTGCTAAAAATATTTAAATGTACAAGTGAAAACATATATGGCGCTCCACAGTGGGGTCAAACGCAAATTTTTTGGTAATAAATCTGAATCTCCTAAACTACTGGTTGGATCAAATCGAAGTGTATGGAAGAGTTGTGGAGGAGGACCTAAGCTTTCAGAAAAATCATCTTGTAGTCACCCTGTGATAACACGAGATAAGCTACAGGGTGTCAAAGTTGACTACCTCGAGTATGTAAAAGTTAAAAAAAATCGTAACTTGTACAAATGAAGTCCGATTTTAAAGATTTTTATATTTCTGGAAAGTGCTTGGCAAGATAAAATAAGCTTACTCATCTAAGTTATCTCTTACAGTTAAAAAGATATTTACGCTTGAATTTTGAATTTTTGATTTTTTGGCTCGACTTTCTTTCGTTTTTCGGGAATAAGTCCGGAGATATATGAGGTTAAATTTTTTTTAAAATGTTCTGTAATTTGCTATATATTTCAAAATAATATGCTGAAAGAATTTTTGGATTATCTCAATTCGTCTAGACGTGAAAAATATTAAAAGTCAGCACTCTGAAATTGGCATGAAAAATGGCTATTTTTTACAAAAATATAGTACAATTCATTCACTTTTTTCTCAAAGTTCCGTAAATAAAAAAATTTGTTCCTTATTAATTTCAAAAGATAAGGCTTCATAAATGGTTAATAAAGAAATTTTGAATTGATTTAAGTTTGCATCCTACATCCAGCATTGGCCGAAAATTGTCAATTTTAAAAAATAGTTTCATTTTTATCGATTAATAAAAAAAAAATGTCACGCGAGCTTTTTTAAACTTGGTACCCATTTTTTTTTATAGAAATAGATTTAGAATGATTTAACACTAAACTGCTTCCCGCCCGGCCAAAAACGAATGCAGAAGTGGAGATTTTATGTTAAAAGTCAGTTTTTTTAACGACTATTTTTAATATTATTTCTTATGTAATGTATAAAACACAAATCAAGCTTTCATTCCTAAAAAAATCAATAAAATAGCTCCAATAACCTATTTTTGGTAATTTTTCAAAAATAATTTTTTTTTTTTAAATAGCTGAAAATCCAAAAAAATTTAATTTTTTTAATACAACTCCACTAATTTTGCAAATACTTTAAAAATGTTAAAAGAATATAAAAATATACTTATTTACCAATTCAACGATATATAACATGTTGATATAGGTCATTTAATAATAGTAATATAATGGCCTCAAAACTACCAAGTCACGTCAAAAGTTGCAAAATTCACTATTTTGTTCCGTATTTCCATATGTGTGTATACGTAACATTTTAGTTTTCTAATGTATTATGTAGGTATATATTTGTTATTATAAAGTAGTAAATTCTTTATTTGAGTAATGTTTATTTAATATGTTCTACATATTTACATACTTATTATACATATATCCCGTATGTTTATTTTATTAAGAATATATTATCGAAGATATTATTAGAGATTTTCTTGAAAATAATCAGAAACATCAAACGTTAGCAAATTTTTAACTTCCTTAGCTTCGGAATCCTCTTTTTCTATTTCAAGAGTGATTTTGGGTAGCCATCGTGTTCTTATAGAATATATAACTGGATCTGATGATATTAATAAATATTCCATTAAGTCCATATTTTGCGCTATTTTCGAACATTTTCGGGTATTGAAGGCTTCCTGTGCTTCCTCTGTTAGCTCTCCCAATGGCAAAATACTATTTTCTATTATTTCTTTACCATGAGCCAATACTTTGTGAATTGTTGGAGTCATTGATTTCCAGGGGTATGTAATGTTAAGTAGTTCTTTAGTTTTGTAAGCAAAAATTTTAAATTTGTCCGCATTAATTTGTTTTTTGCTATTAATGGCTGCCAATATAATCTTAAAACGCTTCAAAATATTTAAGTCAATGCCTGTGATTGAAGATGTGAGTTCCGGATTTTCAAAGAAACGTCTTGCTGTATTTCCATCATTTGAGCTTCCATTGCCATGTAGAGGTTTATCAATTATTAATCCGAGTTGTTCCTTGAATTCTAATTGAATTCTTTTCTTCTCCTCTTTTCGTAATTCGTGAAGTTCCAAAATGTTTTTTACTGTAGCATTTTCCTGCCCGGGAATATTTCTGTACTTCATATCATATGCAAGATGTAAGCAGAACTCCAAAAATCTTATCCTTGCGTGGAGTGGTGATATTCCAAATTTTAAAGAATTTTTATTAACAAGGACTTCAGAATTATCCTGAAATTGTGAACTTATTTTTCCACATATATTACATTTCCATGTAGATGTTGTATCTGTTATAGCGTTTGCAACTTTTCCATCAATCATCGCTAATTGTTGTTGAAATGTAACTTTAATAGTTCTGTTTGATACTTTTACATATATTGGGGGCAATGCATTAATTTCTTCTTCCAATTGGTTGACAATGCTGATTATTGTAACCGTGGTTTCTTTTGTGTAATCAAAAAGGATTGGACGGCACAAAAATTTTGAACCTGGAGTTAAATTTATCCATATATCATCAAAAAGCGAGTAATTTCTTGTCGATGAGGAAGGCTTATTTAAGCGCATTCGAAGTGGTACCAGAGACGCTATAAACAGCGAGGAATAATTATTTCCAGAATTACTTCCATCCAGTTGTTTGTATTCTTCATTTTTCTTCTTGAACTTTGGTATTGACCAATCTGAAGCTTGCATCCTTTTTTCGTATGATTTATAAAAATTTTCGAGCTTTAAACTGTCTTCTGCAGTAAGAGTTAAACCAAAAGATACTACTGTATCAATGAGTTTCCTTATTTTTTCTGGACGATTGATAATATCAGATAGATTATCCCAGATTACTTTGCAAATAGAAAAGTGTTTTAATGTAATCTCCATAATTGCAAATTCACTAATAAATCTGCATACTTATAAGGATACTTATATATAGAAAAATAATATTTATATCAGGTAAATGGTGACAGGCAAAAATTAATTAAAAAATTTAAATTGTTGCTCAAAACCCCCAATTTCATTCAGTTTATTTTTATGACCGGTAGTGCTAAACAGGTACGTCAAAAAATGTACCTATGCGATTGTAAAAAAATAATTTTTGTTATAATACATTAATTAAGTAGCTAGGTAAATTATTTAAAAACTTAAAAAAATGTAATAAAAAACGAAGGAAAATATACTTATTTATGTACTTAGGTAATTTTAAAAACCTTTTCAGTAGAAAAAAATTATGAACACTTTAAATAAATTCATTAATAAATATTATTATCTCGTAACAAAAATAAGCAATGCAGTTGAGTGTTACGTATACACACATATGGAAATACGGAACAAAATAGTGAATTTTGCAACTTTTGACGTGACTTGGTAGTTTTGAAGCCATTATATTACTATTATTAAATGACCTATATCAACATGTTATATATCGTTGAATTGGTAAATAAGTATATTTTTATATTCTTTTAACATTTTTAAAGTATTTGCAAAATTAGTGGAGTTGTATTAAAAAAATTAAATTTTTTTGGATTTTCAGCTATTTTAAAAAAAAAATTATTTTTGAAAAATTACCAAAAATAGGTTATTGGAGCTATTTTATTGATTTTTTTAGGAATGAAAGCTTGATTTGTGTTTTATACATTACATAAGAAATAATATTAAAAATATTATGCTAATATGCTTTTAATATGCTTTTAAAAATAGTCGTTAAAAAAACTGACTTTTAACATAAAATCACTCCTTCATTCGTTTTTGGCCGGGCGGGAAGCAGTTTAGTGTTAAATCATTCTAAATCTATTTCTATAAAAAATATGGGTACCAAATTTAAAAAAGCTCGCGTGACATTTTTTTATTAATCGATAAAAATGAAACTATTTTTTTAAAATTGACAATTTTCGGCCAATGCTGGATGTAGGATGCAAACTTAAATCAATTCAAAATTTCTTTATTAACCATTTATGAAGCCTTATCTTTTGAAATTAATAAGGAACAAATTTTTTTATTTACGGAACTTTGAGAAAAAAGTGAATGAATTGTACTATATTTTTGTAAAAAATAGCCATTTTTCATGCCAATTTCAGAGTGCTGACTTTTAATATTTTTCACGTCTAGACGAATTGAGATAATCCAAAAATTCTTTCAGCATATTATTTTGAAATATGTAGCAAATTACAGAATATTTTAAAAAAAATTTTACCTCATATATCTCCGGACTTATTCCCGAAAAACGAAAGAAAGTCGAGCCAAAAAATCAAAAATTCATGCGTAAATATCTTTTTAACTGTAAGAGATAACTTAGATGAGTAAGCTTATTTTTTCTTTATCTTGCCAAGCACTTTCCAGAAATATAAAAATCTTTAAAATCGGACTTCATTTGTACAAGTTACGATTTTTTTTAACTTTTACATACTCGAAGTAGTCAAATTTGACACCCTGTAGCTTATCTCGTGTTATCACAGGGTGACTACAAGATGATTTTTCTGAAAGCTTAAGTCCTCCTCTACAACTCTTCCATACATTTCAATTTGATCCGACCAGTAGTTTAGGAGATTCAGATTTATTACCAACAAATTTGCGTTTGACCCCACTGTGCGCTCGTAGATTGTGGTATATTTTCAGTATTTTTATAATAAAAACTTTTGTTGATGAAATATTTTTTGATTTGCTTTCAAGTAATATGAAAAATGATGCAATTTTTTGAATATTTTAGTAGTAATTTTAAACTCTGATTTTTTTTTTACAGAGTTTAGGCTCAACTACATAGAATACTTTCGCTTCAACTGCGACTGACAGCTACGCAACGCATAAATGATATTAACACAGTCGTTGCATTATTTTGTTATTAAAATTTTATATAATATAAAATATAAAGATGTAAAATTGTATTATGTTCTCAGTTGAAATAAAGAAAAAATATTAAAATAAGAATAAAACAACCGACAAATTGACTCTTTTGAAAGCGTGGAGGTGGCGATAGCACTATTTATTGACTCTTTTGAAAGCGTGGAGGTGGTGATTTATACTTTATGGACCCTTTGGTGAGCGTGGGGGTGGCGATTGATTTTTTTTATAGGTCACAAAAACGTAAAACAAAAAACAAAAAAAAGTAAATAGTTCATCCATTGGCAGTACAGGTTGGGTTACTTGACTAAAGGCAATAAATACATGGTAGGACATTTGGCTCTGATGCATCTTTTTTAGACGTGTGTAGTGTAAAATATCAATTTATTGACTCCTTGATGCTTAACAGAGTCTTTAGTATTTTACTTTGTAAGAAAAAAGTTAATAATGTTTCTTTTTATGTTTTTACGTTATGCGTACTACATTAATTAAATGTGTTTTTAATTTAAACACGTGGAATACATCCAATAGAAATGGTTTACCTCTCAATTATTTTATATAATAAGAAACCTATACCGCAGTTCCAAATTTTGTGTTATTCTGTAGTAAAATTTTACCGATTTTTGTCGTCAAACACATTGGTAGCTAACGAAAAGTTTCGGTAAGCTACTTAACTACAAAAAAATAGCTGTCGTAAAACCATAACGATAAAAAAGCTGATTTTGGCTATTAAATATAATTTTTTTTTAATTTTGATAACATTGTTTTATAAATAATGTAATTAGAAAAAATATAATGAATAATAAGTGCGTTCGTTTACGTAAAAGTTTTCGTTTATTAAATGTTTTTACTGAATTTTAGCAAAAATTTGGAGATTAAAATGAGAGTTTATAACTGAATTTTTTGAATTTTGAAACTGATTTGTTACTATTTAGTTTTAATTACATTCAGTTCTTAGTGAACGTTTTTTTTTTTTTTTTTTTTTTTGTGAAAAAATTTATTTTACTGAAAATACAGAATTTTGGTAAAAATTTTAATTTTTAATAAAAAATTACATTTTCAGTAAAAGAATTTTTTAAAAATTTTGATTCTTATTAAAAACTTCTCCTTTTTAGAAAATTTGAATTTATTTGCAAAAAAAAAAAATGGAATTTGGTATTTTTAGAGGAAATACAATATTTGAATAATTTGTTTAAACGAAAAATATTAAGGAGTTTTTAAACATAAGTTTCCATTTAATGCAAATTTTTAATGAACGGGCCTAATGTAAGAAACATTTAACATTAACAGTGTTGCCAGTTTAGCCTTTTTAAGGCTAGATCTAGCCTTTTTATTATGATTTTAGCCTCAAAATTTTCGTTTTAGCTTCTAGCTTTTTTGTTAGCCTTTTTTATTTTTAACATAGCCTTAAAAAGGCTAAAATTTTACAAATTTTATTTTTACAAAATCATCAATTTAAGCATTTGTGTATATTAATTCTTACAAAAATATCGAAATTATTTATATTTAATGAAAATTTTCGCCTGCGGCGCTTCATTCTATAAACATATTACAATTATTTTTTGACAAACTTTATTACCCATATAAACTAATTAATTTATAATTACAAATTCACTAAAATATATTTAACAAATACCAAAATCTAATGAGAACAAAAAAATTAATGCTTTTTTAAATAAAAAAATATGTTAGCTTTTTTCTGGCTTTATTTTTTGGGGCATTTAGCCTTTTCTGACCTTTTTTTAAGTCCAATTTAGCTTCTTTTTTTCTCAAGTCCTGGCAACACTGAACATTAAATTAATTTTACATATATTTCCAACAACATACCATACATATACTCATATTGGTTAATTGTTTGAAGACAATCTGTATACATTTATATAATATTTACACTTTCTTCACATTTTTTCAAGACAATTGTTTTTTTAAAATAAAAATCAAATTTAAATTTAATTTTTTTTTTTCAAATAATGACGTTCTATCTTTTCTATCGATATTTGTCGTTAAAATATACCTATGAAAAAAATCGTTAACTTATAGTAGAGAATAGCAAAATCAAAAACAACCGAAAATTTTCGTTAATTAACAATATCGGTAGTAAATGAAAAAAGTTACGGAATTGCGGTACTAGTCTTGCTAATTAGGATTTTAAAATTAATAAAGAAATCAATTATTCTGCATTTGTGTTTTATTTTTTTAATTGACTTTTTCGTACTAGTCACAATATACACCTCTTCCTAGGACATCCCCATGTTAAAGTGACTAGTCAGGTGATTAGTAAAGTGACCAGTTAAACAGATTGTCAGGTGACTGACTCAATTTCACCAGTAAGAGGATCGACTTCCAAAGGGTATATAAAGTGGAAGCAACAGTCACCTCACGTTCACAAAGGGTCAATAAATCAACATACTCATTAAAACAACAAATAGTGCAATGTATGTTAGAATGCTGTGTGGCTGAGTGGTTAGCGCGTATGACTATAAAATATAACGATGTGAGTTCCAGCCGGGGGTGCGCCATAAACAAAAATGTAAAAATATTAAATTGAATTAAATTGATTAATATAAAATAATATGAAAAGAAAATGAAAAGATTTTAATAAATAATAAAATATAAATAAAAATAAAAAAGAAAAAAAAAATTTACAAAAAAATAAAATAAAAAAAAAGAATAGAAATAAAAAAATATACGCAAAAAAAATTTTAAATTTTTTTTCATTCTGAAACGATTGACTTTTTCGTACTAGTCACTATATCGCCACCTTTTGGTCCTTTGGTGGCAATACACTCCTTCCTAGGACACCCCCATGTTAAAGTGACTTGTCAGGTGATTAGTAAAGTGACCAGTTAAAAGGATTGTCAGGTGACTGACGCAATTTCACCAGTAAAAGGACTAGTATGAATTGACTTTTTCGTACTAGTCACTATATCGCCACCTTTTGGTCCTTTGGTGGCGATACACTCCTTCCTAGGACATCTCCATGTTAAAGTGACTAGTCAGGTGATAGGTAAAGTGACTAGTGGTGACCCAATTTCGTCAGTCAAGTAACCGGTTTCGGACAGTCACCTTTGACTGCAGGGCAGTGATCCTCACACTCATACATACACAATTTTGTTTGTGTATGTTTTGTAAAACTCTCTCACTTTGAAATTATACACCAGAAAAATAACCTAATTTTTATAGTAATTTAATTTTATAAGTTTCTTCGTAAATTTGGGATATGTAAACGGAAATAAACATAAATAGTTGAGAATTTGAATAGTAATAAACAGCGACTATAAACATAATAATTTAATGACTACATTTGTGTATTTAATCAAAATACACTATCGGACAAAATAAAGTGCGGTTTTTCACTCTTGCTATTTAGTTCATAATTATTGTCTTCTAGGTGCATAATAGTCTACATTTTTGGTGTCCAGGTATTTGTCGTATTATATTCTTTAAATTAATATTCAAAAGAAGTTTTTGAAATATATGTATTTCAAATATGGGGCAAAAGTTTTGTGTTGGTCATGCATTTTATGCGACATAATAAAGTGACACTTTGCATTATTTCCTAAAATTTTAAAAATTTTTTGATACAAAATGGAAGGCATATTCTTAAGAAGTGCTAATTAAAAATTACGATTTAGAATGAAAATAATAAGAAATTGATGGGATAGAAACCCTAATACTTCTCACCAAAAAGAATCTCATATATCTAAGCGGAGAGATAAAGGAGGAAGTAATTATAATTATTACTAGCCTAAATGTCCAGACTTGGTTCAAACAAATGGGTTTCATATGTACCAATGTTAAGAAACCATTTCTGATACGATCTCCTATTACAAAAATTTAAAACTTCAGATTTTTCCATGGCAGTTTCCACAATTTTCTCAGTTTTTTTTTTTTTTTAAGTTTTAATAAGATTTATGTTTATTCATTCAAATAACTGCATTTTAGAATGGTTCTGGGACTTTAATGCTTATTTTTTCTATTACTGGTCGCTTTGTCATATTAGCACAAAAATGATGTGACTTTTACTTGGAATAGGTACTTCTAAAACTCCTATGTTTGAGCTTTTTCTTTATGTATTTAAGTGATGAAACTCATTCTCTTTTGGCGAGAATATTGATGTCGTTCCGATTTTACTTCGTAGTCTTAGGGTTTCTGTCCTCTCAATTTCATATTATTTTGATTCTAAATTGTAATTTTGTATAATGAAATGTTTTTTTTGGCGTCAGATTATAAAATGTTGCACTTTAAAGACAATTACATTAATGTTAATTAGTTTTCTCTATCTGGAATCAAGAAATCTTACTGGATTGTGGTCGAAGACTTACCGATAATATGGCCGAATTTATCCTTATTTTTAAATGCAATAATAATTTTAATAGAATTTATGAATAGAATAATAAAATTTAGCACTTCTTAAGAATATGGCTTCCATTTTGTATCAAAAAATTTAGAACATTTTAGGAAATAATGTAAAGTGTCACTTTATTATGTCACACAAAATGCATGACCAACACCACACTTTTGCCCCAAACTCGAAATACACATATTTCAAAAAATTCTTTTGTATATTAATTTAAAGAATATAATACGAAAATACCTGGACACCAAAAAATGTAGACTATTATGCACCTAGAAGACAATAATTATGAACTAATAGCAAGAGTGTATATTAGTTATATGTGATTTTAACTTAAAATATAACAGTTATGAAAATATTATATTTTTGGTATATAAGACAAAGGATCGAAATCTTGATTTGAGTAAATAATAAAAATCAAAAATCATTATTTTTTCATCCATCAAGAACTCATACTTCCACTTAATATTAAACATTTTTCATGAGTGTATCTCAAGCAACAAGCAGTGACCTTCTTCTTTGAATGCTCGTGCGAGACTGAGTTGGTTTGTGTATTTTTTTATTCATTTCAAGAGAATAACACAAGAAACAAAATGCACGCGTGTACGGTCCTTGAACTATTTGAACACAATTTCACCTTATATGGGAGGTGGGCGGTAAAGTGGGCGGACCACGCCCATTTTTTGTTTCCAAGTTTATATTGACCCTCTAACTATTTGTACAAAATTTCGTTGTCGTACATGCTTTTGCTTAAGAGATATCAGCAGAAAAGTATGAAACGGACACCCTTTGTTTCTAGTTTTTAGCCCATAACTTTTTTGTTTATTAACCGATTTTGCCCATTTTCAACATTAATTGATGTAGGAATAGAAGCTTGGACAACGTTTTTCGCAGACTAAAAACTTTTAAAGAAGCCTTAAATCTCCGCAAAATGTTAAATTGGAAAGCAAATCTTTAGTTTAAATTTCACATATCTTAGATAATAAATTTTTTATGCTCGCACTTAGACTTTTTATAAAAAGGTATTCGCGCTAAGTTTAGGACAAATTTAGTAAATTTAAACCTCTTTAAGAAATATATTTATTTCAAACGATATAACAAAGGAACCTATAACTATAAATGTTATATTATTAAAAATAATTTAATTTTTCTTACTTTTTCAATAAATTATACGATAGTTTTCTTACAATACCATATTATATAGAAAATAGTATTTTTAAAACACCGAAACTAAAATACCAGAACAGAGGGAAACTGTATTTTAATACCGGTATTTTTGGGAAAATAATAATTTCGGTATCGGTTACGATAACCAATAAGTAGAAAAATCTTAAATCTAAAGCTTTTATTTTCATTTGAAGCCTGTTGGCTTCTATGCCAAACAAGTTGGTAGACTAATTGGTTTATACGATTTTTCAATTGTTAAATATCTTCCTGGCTTTAGTATCATAAAGATCTGTAAAGTTTTCCAAAATTTTGGAAAAACGCCTTTTGTAAAGGTCGAGTTGAATAAAGCAGTTAGAACTATTATTCCCTACATTTGGTAGGTTTTTAATCATAGATGGTGTTATTAAATCATATCCTGGTGATTTCTTCAAACTAAAATTTTCATTTATAATTTTCCGAGTATCGTTAATTTCTATAATTAATGGTTGAGTATCAGAAGATATTCTATTACACGGATTACTCAAAACAAAATTGTTTGTTGATGGGTTTGGCAGAAAAACATTGCTAAAGTGATCAGCAAACAATAAAGCTTTATCTTCATTAGTTCGTGCCCAGGTGCCGTCCGCCTTTCTTAAAGGACTTTGTCCCTCTACTGGTGGTTTAATATTTCTAACTTCTTTCCCGAGAGAGAAGTTTGTATATTTGTCATTCGTTAGACTTTTAATGTAATTTTTATTCCTGCGATTCTCTTCTAACTGAAGGGCTCTTCTAAGAGCTTTTCTTGCAGCAGACAGCCTCTGTTAAGCTGCAGGAGATCTGTTGATTTGCCATTCTCTTCTTCGTTTTCTCTTTTCGAAGAGTAGTCTTTCTATTTCTGAATTTGAAATATGTTTATGTGCTTCAGGGAAAAATTGGGTCTTAGAATGAACCAAGGCCGAAATAATTGTTGTAAAATCTCTTACTAATTTATCAACATCTTCCACACACTGAATAATAGGGTTTGTGTTGATATGGCTCCTATTGTGTTTTTTGTACTTTAGAATTTAGTTTCTCCGTCGTAGGTAACTACGACAGGAGAATGGTCAGAAGATATTTCGTATGATATTTCAGTGGTCATCGAGTTTCGATGTACGTTTTTAATATGGCAAAATCTATTAAATTGGGGATTTTTCTAGGATCAGTCGGCCAGTAAGTAGGTAGTCCAGGGGATATAAAATCCAATCCGTTTTTACGGTCAACTAGAGTACTGTACAGTTGTCTGCCTTTGGGATTTATTAGTCGTGAGCCCCAATATTTATGTTTATCCTTTGTTATTGAAAATCTTGGAGATTTATGTTTATCCTTTGTTATTGAAAATCTTGGAGAACAGTAAACTGAGCTTGGGGTTAGCTTCCCAGCTTCAGACTCAATCTGTATTGAGATTGCTTGCAAATATATCTTGAAATATTTCTCCATGGAACCTTTTTTTCAAGGAACTATATGGAAATTATTTTCCCTATAATGTCAATTAATTTCTTTACCAGAATGTTTGAACTAGGTTCACGAAGAAAAATTGGTGGTAGTTTTAATGGTTTCCGTTTAGGATTCCCATTTTGCGTATGCTCGTCTTCACTTAAGATGACATAGAGAGTACACTAAGGGAAAAAATTCGATTCAAAATCAACAACGGTAGTGCTCACATTGGTAATTTATGGTAACAGTTTTTTAATACCTTTCGTTAACAAATTTAATAGAAAACATATGTAATTTAACAATTTGATACCGAAATGGTTTCAACTTGGTGCCAATTAGGTATCGATTTTCAATAAGAATTGAACACGCAGTGTTTAATTTAAACACATACGGCGTAGATTCACTATTGACACAGAATGGTATCGTTTTCAACACGTATGTGATTGATATTTCTCTGGGTGTATTATCCAAGGGTTTTTCCATTAGCTTTTGTTTTTTCTGATAGTTTTCTGCTTTTTGCGGGCTTAAATTTCGTTTATTAATACTTATATATCTAAGCATACCTGGTAATATTGGAGATTTTGTTGAGTATTTATCATTCCTGGAATTTGGTATAGCACCCTTTGATGTACCATTACTACTTACGATGTTGAAAGGGTTAATTTCATTTGTGCTCTCACTAGGTTTAGTTTCTAGTGGCTTGGAAAAAGCATGTTTGTTTATATTTACAGCTTTAAGTACGGTTGTAGTTGATTGCGCAGTGATATTTTTTCATATTTTTTTTTTTTTTATGCAATATTCTAAACAATTATTGTTTTGTAATTCTGTTTGTGTATTATTTGTTGGTTTGACGGTTAAATAATTTTTGTTGTAATTAGTGTCACTTATATTTTTTGTGTAGTCTCCCCACTGAGAAATATGTAGGCATTTTTGCCGTTTATGCTGAGCCTTTTCTCATCATGAGAGCTATGCACTAAATTAAAAAATTTAAAAACAAAAGAAAACTGCAAACACTTTTTATACCCTTCACCACAGGTGTTGAACGCACATTTTCAACAGATCCGCTGTTTTTATACTTGCTTACAATGTATTGTACTGTGGAATGTTGCAAATTTACTAAATTACTTATATTCCGGAGAGATTTTCCTTTTTTATGTTCATCAATAATTAAATTTTTAATATCCAAACTCAACTCTTTTCGCTTTCCCATTTTTGATGTGCTTATTATTCAAAACGTTAAAACCAACTTCTTATTTTGTAAAATAAAACTCGATTAACGAAGAAAATATAACGGTATTTAAAAAAATCATCATACAAGAGTCCAACGTACAAATAATTGTACAAAGTACTGATGTACAAATACTTTTGTCCCAAAGATTTTTACTTAAATTGTACTTTTTTTTTAACAATGTGTTATATATTAATTTATTTTTTATCAATTAATTCAATAAAAATGGACCTGAATTAAAACTACATATAATAATTTTTTATTCTTTATAAATTATTGAAGATATACGAAATGCATGGGTGTACAAATAGTTTTGTCCCTAACTGTATATATATATATATATATATATATATGTATATATATATATATATATATATATATATATATATATATATATATATATATATATATATATATATATATATATATATATATATATATATATATATATATATATATGAAAGAATTTTTGGCAAAAATTGATTTGTAAAGCTTTTCTAATAATTTTTTCAGGAGTGAAAGATCAATATATATTTTATACACTACTTAAGAAATAATGGCGAAAATATTATGATAATATACTTTTTTATGCAATTACAAAAATCCGTTTAAAAAATTTACTTTTTTCATGAAATCTGCTCTCCTGCATTCGTTTATGGCCGGGCGGGAAGCAGTTTAGAGTCAAATTGTTCTAAATCTATTTCTGGATGAAATATCGTCAAAAAAATTAAAAAAACTTCCGTGACATTTTTTTTATTAATCGACAAAAATTTAACTTTTTCCAAAATTCAGCATTTTCGACCAATGCCTGATGTAGGGTGCAAGCCTAAATCAGTTCAAAATTTCTACATTAACCATTTATGAAGCCTTGACTTTTGAAATATATAAAGAAAATTTTTTTCTTTAACGGAACTTTGAGAAAAAAGTGAAAGAATTGTACTATATTTTTGTAAAAAGTAGCCGTTTTTCATACCAATTTCAGAGTGCTGAATTTGAATATTTTTCACGTCTAGACGCATTGAGATAATCCAAAAATTCTTTCAGCATGTTATTTTAAAATATATAGCAAATTACAAAATATTTTTAAAAAATTTTTACCTCATATATCCCAGGACTTATTTCTGAAAAACGAAAGAAAGTCGAGGCAAAAAATCAAAATTCAAGTCAAAATATCTTTTTAACTGTAAGAGATAACTTAGGTGAGTAAGCTTATTTTTTCTTTATCTTGCCAAGCACTTTACAGAAATATAAAAATCTTTAAAATCGGACTTCATTTTTATAAGTTACGATTTTTTTAAACTTTTACATACTCGAGGTAGTCAATTTTGACACCCTGTAGATTTTCTTGTGTTATCACAGGGTGACTGCAAGATAGTTTTTCTCAAAGCTTAGGTCCTCCTCTGCAACTCTTCCATACATTTCAATTTAATCCAACCAGTAGTTTAGGAGATACAGATTTATTACCAAAAAATTTGAGTTTGACTCCACTGTGTGACGTTTAATCCACTCCTTCAAAAGTTTTAAAATATATTTCGAATTTTTTCCATGCAAAAACGTTGAATTAGGAAGATAATTCTCTATGTATAACGAAATTTCAGTGCTTTTTAATAACCTATTAACCTAAAAATGTCAAAATTTCATTAGATTAGAAAAGGACATAGTTTTTTGCTAGAATTCAAGTACAGTCATTATTACATCTTTTCTCTGCCCAAAATCATTTTTTGGAACTGAGAGGTTTAAGATGTACACCTTGACAGTATACCCGGTGGCGCGACATTGCGTATCCGGTCATAGTGGATACATATAAATATTGTTTTAAAATATATATGATTAATTTTGTTAATTTCAGGAAGAAAGCAACGTATTTATATGAAATTATAAATTGATTCTTTTATAAAAACATAAATAACAAATGAACATTTATTGAATAAGCTTTTCAGTGAGCAGTGCTATATTGCTTAGCCTGTAAGTTCTTTAAATACTTTCAATGGACTTTGAGTTTAGTATATATTAAACCTTAGAAACTATGTAGACAAATCAGTTTTTATAACGTGTTACCTACTTATTTTTAATAATCACTATGCGAAGTTTTTAGCGGAAGTCCTTTTACATGCAGTGAAAAGTTATAATTTTTTAAATTGTGCTTCCAAAATAAATTTGTTTACCTTAATTAAGCAGTATTCTATAATTTGTATTATAAAACAAAGATATTTCTTTCTTTTCTTATTCCAAATAAACAAAAAATTTATTGCATTGGCTTATATTGTCACAAATCATAATTCTTATTAAAAAAAAACTATAAGTAAAAGAAAAAATACCAAAAATATGTGTAAATAATTCTGTTTATTCACAAAAATAGCAATAAATTTTAAAATTTTGTGTAAATTTTAACAATTGGACATTTTCTTGCTTTTGATATGCACACTTTCATATAGAGAAACATAGATATGAAGCTTAAAAAAAACTCAATTGAAAAAAATTACTCAAAAAGGCACATGTACTACAATTGTTTTTGTTTTCAAGGAAAAAATTTACTAATGCATTCTTAGACTTAGATTTTTTTGACAACAGACTTAGGTTTTTGAAAATAGAATTTCATATCTATGTTATAATCTATGTAGAGAACATACAATATTTTTCTCGTTTTTGTGAAAAGAAATAAAATCACATCTTCTAAGGTACAAATGTTTGTTAGTACCCAAATGTATTAACAATGTTATGAAATTAGTTTTGTTCTAAATTTAATACTTTAAGAAATAGTTCAACATTTAGGATAACTTTAATTTTGATGAAGCACTGTATATCAAACGATCGGAAATCCTTTCGAGAATTTTGCTATTGAAATTCAGCAAGATCGGTTCATACATTGCAGAGACATGCTAAAAAACCGGTTTTTAGCACCGGTTTTCCAGTTTTATAATTTAATAATATTTTTATAAAATTTCGGTTTTTTTAATATACCAAATTCGTTCATAATCAACAATCAAGTTATAGGCAAAAACTAAAACAAATCTGTTAAGAATATAAATACACACACAAACATGTATATTAAGCGTTGTAATGACTATTAGCGACGTTTTTGTTTTTTGTATAGGCAAGTAGTTTAGTTAGCAACAGCAGTAATATAATGAAAAAAAAAGTGTTAAAATTAATTTAGCTTTTGCAAAAAATTAAAATGTTTTTGAAATAAAAAGTGTTCAGTTTTGCATCACTTAAAAAAAATTAAAACAAAATATATTTTTAGCAATATAATACTTTCTTTTCGCAAACTTGTTTTATAGTTTAACAAGTCATGATGTTGGTAAATATAAATAAAGCACCAAAGCTATTTTTTTCCATAGTGTCATTTTAAATCCTGGCTGATGTTCTAGGATTTTTTATTTCACTTTTATGTATATATTTCATACTTTTAAGTATTTTTTAGTCTGGGTTTTTTACACATCCCTCCAAAACTATCAAATCCTTATTTTAAACAAGTTCTGAGCATGATTTACTACGAAAATATTAATGTCAACAAAAATGTTAACAACGTTCTTTGAAAATAGAATCCTCTTGCCCTTCTCAGTAGTGATGGGTGCAGAAAGATCCTTCTCTTTCGTAGCATCCTGTCGACCATCTATTTATTGGATTGCTCTCTGTATTATTTTTGCAACTTTTCTTCGCTGTGCGCCAGAAAGATTTATGTTTTTTGTGATGAGTTTAGCTATGCTCACACTTACTTTCTCAATCATCTTTTCTAATTCAACAACATATTTTTTTTTTTATTGTTATATTTTTTTTTGCATAACCTTGTACATTATATTTGTTCTTCCTATACGCTACCTGCAATTGAAATATATTCAAAATAAAGAATTAAATTTTGTATTCACTGATTTAAAAATTATCTTAATTTGGACTTAAAACGACTTTCATTTGCTTGCGCTAGAAAAGCTATAAAATGTGAGGTTTCATGGATAAAAAAATAATCTACCCCACAATACCCCAGTATCCCCTACTATTTTAATAAAGTTTGAATATTTATGAAATTTTTCATACCAGTTAGATTCTTGAGTATCATTGCAATGGTCTCATTCACTACGTATTTTTATGGCAAAATAAATAAATATATATATATACAGTAAAAGCTCCCTTAACGGACAGCTCCCATAGGCGGACATCTCCAGTAGGCGGACAATTGTTTAGGTCCCATGGTTTAGGTGGCATTTTTAGAATAAATTAATCTCCGCTAGGCGGACGCTCTCTTGGGCGGACACGGACACCTGTTTTTAGAGAAAACATCTCTCGTAGGCGGACAAAAATAATAAACCGTAAAAGAAATGTACCGAATATTTTATAATAAGATGTTACTTATTATCATTTTTGTCGGTGTTTGCATTCATATTTCATATTGAGTCATTCCATTTAAAACCAATCAGCTGATTTTCTTACCTCTTCCGAATTTTATAATATTTGGTACAATCATTATTCCTGTCAAAACTAAGACTAATTCAAAATTTCAGATGATTTCATCAAGTGGTTCGCGAAATATCGCGATTTGAAAGTGCAAAATAGCTCAAAATATGTACAAAGTTGTATACACAAAATAACAAATATCTTCCGAAGAATTTATTGTATAAGATTTATTGAGATGTCATATTAAAGGTATCAAAATTACCTTTAATATAACGTATAATATAACTTTTTTCTCAACATCAAAATGGTCCATATCATACCATATTAAAAAAAAATATATGTTAATGATGAAAATGTTTTCTATAACCGTGGAAAGTGGCATTCTGGGACTCGCAATATTTTAGGAGTTATTACCACAAATGTCATAATAAATACGAAATAGTGATTGCATTTTGCATTGTTTTGTTTGTAATAAAATAGAAAAATCGCCAAATTTCTTCCAAAAATCATCCGAATGTAATAAAATTCGGCAAGAATATTAATATTGACGCTGGTAACGCAAATACCGAGTTTAAGTTTGATTACCGCGATATTTCGCGATTTGTAATATCTCAAAAACGAGAAAAATTTTCTTTTTAAAAATACAAATACAGTGTCTCACTAAAGTATTTGAATTTTTTTAATTAATAATTAAAACGGTTTAATTACGTGATTTTAAAAAATGAATTCTAGATTTATTAACTAAATTGTGTTTGTCTATTTGTTAACTTTATAATGCAAAAAACTGCAATCAAAAATATTTCATTGTATCCAAGTTATTCCAGAAAGAGTATGAAAATTCATCGAATTTACCTCACAAAAGTATTTGAATTTTTATCACCTTTGTATTTAAAAATGTCAAACAAAATACAAATTGGAGAAATTCATGTATTTTTTATTAATAATAGGTCATAGGTATCACAATTAAATGTTTTCTAATTTATTTCCCCAATTTGGAGTAAAATTTTGGGGGATTTTTGGTCCAATTTTATATTTAATGGACTTAGAAGGTTGATTTAGGAAGAACACGCCTACTTTTCTTCTATAAATGACCAAAACAATAATTTTTTTTGTCATTATAGTAAAAAAATAATAAGGTTTTAGTTCCTTATGAGTTTTTTTTTTGTTAAAACCCCATATACGAAGGGTCCAAGTCGATAATTATGAGGCATGGCACCATTAAAAATAGAATACCTTAAATATCAAGCCCATTTTGGTACCCTACGTATCAAAAATTTATTTAAAAATGTTGGGGAATATCTTCCCGATATATATCTAATTATAAATTTGAAGGCTAAAATACCTGACTTTATGATAAAGCTCCAAAATACACCCCGACATAATTGTACTTGGGTTTATTTTTCTAATTACTTAGCCATATTATTTTTGGATCAATAACTTGCAGTCCAGAAATGTTGGAGCGAAAAATTTTCAACTTTATTTTCATCAACATAAGTAATATTTACAGAATTGTAATCATTTTCGGGTATTTTTACCTTTTTATAGTTTCCCGTATACCTTGAAAGTCATATAGTTATGTATCTTAAAATATGCCTTTTGTCGCGTTTTACACTATGGCTCCAATTTCTCTGTATTTTTGTAGCCGGTATCTAAAACTCCCATTTAATAACAGCTAATACCTACAGAAACACAATTTGAAAGTTTTGTTAAATTATGTGGACCAATACTTCAGTAAAATAGGCTCAATGTTGAACATTTTTTAATTTTTAACAACATAATGAAACTACGTACTCCGCTTGGAATGTCAATATTTAGAATTTTGCAGTAAAAATTATTTTTCGAAGACATGAAAAAGTCTATTTATATTTCCTAACAAAACAAATTAAATTTAAGAAATAATTTAGGAAAAATTACCCGATTATTCCAATTTTCCCTTTTGTAAGATACATGTAAAGAAACTTCGCTTAATTTCCCTAAAATTTTACCCCCAAATTTATAAAAAGAATTAGTAAACGCTTAACACTAATAATTAATAACAATTAATATAAAAAACATATCTTTTTTTGCCTTTTTGTATTTTGAGTATCTTCAAATATAAAAAAATTAAAAAATTCAAATACTTTTGTGAGGTACCTGAAATGACTGCACGTGTTATTTTTCTCAATTTCTCGGAAACGATTCAATATTTTGTGCTACTTTTTGCAGCATTTAGTAGAAGACAATTCAGGCAAAAAAATCCCATTCATAAAAAAATATTATTTTTTATTTACCTACTATTATAACTAAAAATAACTAATTTTTTTAATTAAAAATTAAAATTCACTAACTTATGTGAGACACTGTATCTACCAAAATATTTACGTTACAACGTTCATTAAGGCAAATATTTTAAGATTGAGGCCTGTCCACCTACATTATTTTCCCAAGTTAATCCTGTTCTTTTTAAATGCCAACAACATGCCAACATACGTAGATAACTTTGTTGCCAAACTTGTCCTCAACATGATTTTAATTTTTAAAATTTCGTGGAATAATCGTTAGCAAAAATGCTGTTGAAAGAAGTCTGACCCTTAGCCCATTAAGAGATGATTTTTTTCGCGTACGAAAAATGAATACGGAGAGATGCGAACTGTAGTCATAAATTCGATAAAATAAATTTCATGAAATCATAATTTATTGCAAATAATGTCTAAATGAAAATGCAGAAGCAAAAAAAAAAAAAAAAAACACATTTTTTAGTTTTTTTATTGCTTTAAAATTGAGCTATTAAGTAAAATTTTTCAAACGTTAACTTAATGCCAAAATAGATAAATCATAAAACACTTTTTAAATAAAATTTTTCTTAAATGGAACAAATTTTACGACCGTTTCGTTTATGAAGTTAATGTTACGATCTTTTGACTTTTGTCAATATTGATACAATTTTTTAAGACATGAACATGAAATTTTTTGCATAAAAGTAGTTTGCGTCAGTACATTATAATCCAGTAAATAAAACCAACATTTAATTTTTTTAAGTGGTTAAGGCCTTTTGCATTTTAGTTGACGATAGATACGTATAAATAAGAATATATAGATATACATACAGTTATATATATATATATATATATATATATATATATATATATATATATATATATATATATATATATATATATTAACTGTATGTATATCTATATATTCTTATTTATACGTATATATATATATATATATATATATATATAAAGAAAATTACGCCATTATTTTAACTGCTGCAAAAACCTTCTAAAAAGGTATGATATCCAAATACCAACAGATATTTTTCTTTTCGAAACGAACCCTAATATATATATATAAATTCGTGTAAAATGGCAACTAAACATTAAAGACTTACTTTAGTTAAATCATTTATTACTGCAGTTAATTTTTTTTTTTTTTTTTTTCATTGATAACTTATTTGAAAAAATCGGATTTAAACTTTTTAGGATCTAATTTATAAAATTAGCTTTTAAAAGGTTAATTACCCGTTGTTACACACAAAATCTTTTGAAAAAATATCTTAATGGCTTTTGGTGATTTCACCATATATGGAGCCACATCCGGTAAATTTAAGAGAATTTGATTTTTATTAAAGTTCTTCCCTACTACATAACTAGAACACCCGTTTTGCGCGTTTTAGTGATTAACAAATAAGTTAAAAACAAAAATGTAAAAATATGCAAATTCATATCATCACCTAAAATGCTAAACAACGTAACATATATATATATATATATATATATATATATATATATATATATATATATATATATATATATATATATATATATATATATATATATATATCGTCCATTCCACGAAAGAACGCCCAAGAATATTTTGTATGTCTTCCGATTTTAATAATATTTGGCATACGCATACCCTATGGAGCCATTTAAATATCTCCATTTTTATTTTTTTTGTAATATATGATCCCAGGTTACAATAAGTATATTTGTACGTAATCATTTTTCTGATTCCATTTAATCATTTTCTCATCATTTAATGATTCGGTTTAATCATATTTATAACTTTTTTTTATAATGCTTTTTTCCGATTTTCCAATTTTTTATCATTTAATAATCCCATTTTATCATATATATAAACCAATTTTATCATTTAATAATCCCATTTTATCATATATATTAAATAATTTAATCATTTAATATTCCCATTTTACCATATATATAAACGAATTTAATAATTTAATAACCCCATTTTATCATGTATATAATCCCATTTTATCATATATATAACCTCCTTTTTGTAATACTGAATATATTTAAAATAAAGCACATTTATCTGAAATTTTAATTTATTTATTGAGAATGATGAACAAAAATGTTTCAGGTATAAAAATTGATTAATTTTTAATTATAAAATTATAATTTATTAATAGCTTTTTATATAATATTTATACTCTACATATTAACTTTTAACATATATTTACATATTCATTGTTTAAATATTATTTACATGTTATATTTTATAATATTTACATAAGAATTTAAATCAACAGTTTTATGTTTTCTTTGGTAATGCAAATATAGCCAATAAGATTTGATTATAAAATTTTATTGGTTATAGAATAGATATGAAAAAATAAAAATCCTCATAATCCTGCTGAAAGGCTTGAAAATGTTAGTTAAATCCATGGTTTGAAAGCCTTTGACCGCAAAGATAGTAAGATTCATTAGAGCAATATAGTATGTGGTTTATATGACCAAATAATGGAAGGTCATTTTCATACATTTCAATATGGAAAACCATTCCTGCATATCTCAGAACAGGACATATTTTTCATTTATTTTTTTATTTTGTGGTTTTATTTCACAATTTTTTAAACTTAGAACACAAATAAATTGAACACTTTTCTAAAAACACACAGCTATACCGTTTGCCTTCTAACAAACTACTGAACTTATACACAAAAATGTGTATTCAATAGTTATGTACAATAGTTGTGTGAAATCAAATTATAGTCAAAAACAAATATTTTATATTTAAGGAAAACATAAACATATTCAGAAACAAACATTCAACAGTTGTGCATAAAAATACAATAGTTGTGTGAAATCAAATTATAGTCCAAAACAAATATTTTATATTTGAGAAAAACATAAACATTTTCAAATACAAACATTCAACAGTTGTGCAAAACAAAATATGACTTAAAATCAAATAAAAATATTAGCTAAATGGTTGTAGAATTGACTAAATTTGTAAAATTAACTTAATGATTATAGAATTAACTAAATAATTGTAGAATTGACTAAATGATTGTATTTGTTCATAAATATGGTTTCATATAAACATATTTAAAAACATATTATAATTCAGTGAACCATATTAAAATTTTGATTGTGAGTAATTAAATTAAATGATAAAACAGAATCATAAACGTTGCTATGATGATCACAGTATATTTAAATCAACGAGAAAACGGCTGTATAATCATTGAATAGTTGTGGTGATCATGCTGTAACCATGTTTTTTCTCTGCGTGTATATATAAATTTATTTATTTTCTTTGATAACTTATTTGAAAAAAATCGGATTTAACATTTTTTTTACGTTGTTTTGACTTAAGAAAATCATTGCCTTTGTTAATATAATCGTTATTTTTTAACTACAAGTCTGAAAATTTGTGATCTCACGTACTTTGGAAAAATAAACTATATTTCATCAAAAACACAAATATGAAAATTTTGATGTTACGTTGTTTTGCATTTTCGGCGACGATATGCATTATTAAGAAAAACATGCATTTTAAAGTAAATATGCAAAAATATGAACTAACAAATCGATGCCATTTTTTAGTAAAATGTCTGATTCGGAGAGATAACAATATAATATAACACGCATGCATTCAAATCCGCCTCTTACATATGGCATTATTTATAATACGTTAAAAATATTATGTTATTAGGTAATTTTTAATTATTCAATCAAATTTTTATAAATTAATCATTTTAATGAACTTTTACATTTTTTGACTCTTAAGTCGAAAAAAAAGTTATTTTTTAGATTTATAAAAAAAATTCCGAAAGTGGGATTTATTACTTCCCATCCAATATTGGGGAGCAAAAATGTATTTTAAAATTTTTGAATTCCATGTAATTAAAACATTTAATATATGTTTTCGTTTATTTTTATAAAGCCATTTTTTCTCTGTATTTATTTAATATTCAGTAGTTAAATCAATAGGCCTAAGAGTATCACATAAACTTATTAATGTTCGGATATCGTTGTCCGTAAAAGTAGTAAACTAAAATCGTATAAGCACATTTATAAAAAGATCCCGAGTTACCTAAATGACGTCTACATATTTTATTTAATTTTTGTGATTGAAAAACCACTTAAAGTTCCTTTATCAGACACATTTGGATTAATTTAGAAACAAAATTTGTTTAATACAATTGCAATTTATGATGTCACATTTCGGCATACTGAAACCTTTACTTTTTAACCCTGGAAGGCTTTCGCTAGATGTTCCAACTAACAACAATGCAATTTTGGTTGATATCTCTTTATTCGTTTCATGTTTTTTTGTGCTTTGCTATAACACCTGCCGTATTAACGATTACATATCGAATTCGTCTAATGAGTTCTATAATAAAACTTAAGAGGCGATTGATATTTTCGACCAAATATGTAGTTATTACTAGGTTAAGTTTTTCAAGCTTTTTGCTTGAAAAGTAAGCATTTGCATGTTTCAAAAGAATTTCACAAAAATGCTTGTTTTTTAAATCTTTGCATAAATTTGCATATAATGGATGCAAAAGTTAGTTTTCTTAACAAAAACATAATTTTTTTGTGATTTCTTAGAGTTCAATCAAATGATTTTAAACAATTTTTTTGTAAGTATTTTGAGTACATTGTAAATATTGTAAAGAAACAAATTCGGACGCGTCAGATATGATATTTAGAATTAAAATAGTTATATTTTTAAAAAAGCAAAATCTATCAGAGATTGAAAGTTCAAAAATGCATATTTGTGCACATTTTTTACATATTAATATATAAGAATGCATAAATTCGTTGATTTTTATATACATATTCATGCTATTTTTGCATATTTCTGTGCATATTATATCATTTTTTCGTGCTTTTTCAAGCGCATATTTTAATGTTTTTTGTGCATATTTAAACTTGCCCTGGTTATTACATTACACTAATACAAGACTAACATTTTCTACATCATACTAAACATTAATTATATGTAATATGTTAAAAGCAATTAAAGAAACATTTATTGTCAAAATGTCCTCACAAATTGCATAAAGATCTAGTTTAGCGACATACAAAATTACTGCACTACTAAGCCATACTGTAAAAAATGCAAAAAAAAAAAAAAATCACTAATTTGAAATATGTACAGAGTAGACAAAAATATTAGTTTTTAAACTTTTTTGGTTAAATTAATTTTAGGTTACATGAATTTGAAAGAACGTACCAACATTTTTTATATGATAAGTATAAAAGGTACTTATATAACACCATCTCTGAAAAATATTGCAAATATTGTGGTTTTTTCAGTTTTTGTTTAATGTTTTGAAAATAAAGAAAACTATTTAGAAACTTTTACATTTATTTTGTTTAAATGAACACATCAACTATAAAACAATTGTTTAAATTTTCATTTTCATTTTAATGATACGTTTTGAAATATTCTTAATTAAAGTTAGTGTTTCGGCTAACGAAGCGCTCAGAAGGGTAAAAATATCGAAACCCTTCCAAGGTTAAACATTCTATACACATAAAAAAAAAAAAAAACAAATAAAATTAAAACATCTTGAAAACTATTTAAGAAATTCCTCAGTCATGTTTTTATTCGAATACTGGGCATAATTTAGTCGAAATTATTGATATTATTTTGTTGATAACATTTTCGAGTTTATACAATCAAAAATATCGTACAAAATAACATTTTTTTCTTTTTAGATTTTTCAGCCAAAGCCGACAAATATATACAACAGAAATGATGAACTTTCAGGTTCCTATGCATCGCTTGAGTGTCCATCTCCTCCCGGACCTCCTTCGGCAACTCCAGATATACAAAACGATCCTCAGGTAAGCATATCATCAACAAATGTAATCAAATGATTTTTTCTAAATTTATAACGTTATTTTAGAGTCGTCTGGCATGTTATTTAAGATGTTTGTACCAAGAATTAGCCTTCGAACAGCAAAAACCTCCTGAATGGTCATTGCAAGCAACATGTGACGCACTTTGCGCTGCCCGATTTGAACCTGAATTACGACTTAATTTAAATTCACATGGAATAAATGATTACTTAACTGTCGATCAATTGCTTATTTCAATTCAAACAAAGGATGGGAATTTCTTAGAGGCCCCACGGAGATGTTTGGTGGAATGTCCTTCTTGGACATCACGAAAAAACCTTGGTTTAAGAATACTTCATGCTTGGTCAAAAGGACCCCTGTGGCCAACTAAAGGTATACCGATTGGGTTAACTCTGTTTATACCACTCTTAGAACTAAAAAGGAGCATTGCCCATTTTTTGGAGAAGGTAATTAAATTTAATTTTGGTTCAAATTACATATTACTTTTTTATAAAAACATTCTTGATACAAAAACAAGTCAGAAAAAATATTCGGTCAAGCCTGACCATATGATACAATGCTATGTACATCGGGAGGAATCTTATATGGGACATTAGGTACGTATGCATTAGACCAGTGATTTCCAGCTCTTCATGCTTCAAGGTCCCTTTTGGAAATTTTTGATTTTTCGTGAACCCTTATCATATTTTGATTTTTAACATGGTAATGAAAATTAGTTAAGACTCTAATGCTATTAATTTTAAATAGAGTGGCGTTGCCAAAATTAATTTATTTATTAAATACAAAAACTATGAATTTTGTAAAAAGTATTAATTGTAATAAAATGTTTTATTTTATTATATTTTTAACATTGGGAGAAATTTCTAACAAAGCATCTTTTACTTCATTTTCCACATCCAAACGTCTTAATTTGGATTTTATGAACTGTAGGGCAGAAAAACTAGTTTCGCGTAAATAAGTAGATACAAACTATAGCAAAACTTTTAACGCTTCATTCCAACCTACATTGTTCTCTCGCGTGTTTCTAAATTGCTCTACTAAAAATAATTTCTTAGTGAAGTGCTGTGAAAATAATAGTGTATATAGTTGAAACAAAAGATAAGTAAAAAAAGCAAATGGACGCTTAACAAATCTAAATCTTTTATACATAAATTAATTATAAAATATTTATATTTTGTTACATTGCTAACTTAATATCTGCATATTCAAATTTAAGAAAGAATACAAAACAAAGTACCAAAATTCTTCAAAAACGTTCACTTTTGATGTTTAAAAAAATGTCGAAAATTTTTAAATAGCACATCAACGATATTTAGTACCAATATTCCTTGGCCCTATTTGAACACAGATCTGTTCGCGTGAATGACTCAATGTTATGGCGGTTTAAGATAAATTTTTTTTAAAAAATTGCTAAAATTCTATTTATAGTCCTAAATCAAAAATTATTGCATTTGTGTATTCTACAATGCTGTATTTAAAATACAAATTAAAAATATCGCGATAAGTTAAGTATGAGTGGATATATTAGCGATTTAATAATTATTAAATCTTCTTATAAAATTTGCAAAAATAAGTTTTTAGTGATGTAGTGTTGTTCATATTCATTCATTTATTGCGATTTTAATCTTTTTTTTTTTTTTAAGGTCATAAGACAATGCCATTTATATGCATTTTTTAATTGCACTTACTCGAATCTCTAAAGTTGCATTAAATAAAAAATCGTACTTTTTTTCGAACGCCATATTGATTTTGATATTGGGTACTAAAACAGCTACAGATTGACATATATCATAGCCAATTTTGATTATCGCCTTGGGTGTGCCTCGACGATTAATATTAAAATAAAAACATCGAGTTCTTAGCCCATGAAAGCCGTGGATGAATATTTTTAGTGAAATTATATTTTCTACGTAAGTAAAACTTTGATCATGAACTTAGTTCAGTTCAAAATTGATTTATAACGCCAAAATACGCTATAAAAAATATGCAAAATTGCAGAATTCTTTAAAATTGCTATACACGTTTAGCAAATTAATATTTTAAAACGCCACAGTGATTTTTAAATGTCATTTGGAAACCTTCTTTGATAACGCTATACTCTAGCTTCACTGAAATAACGTTGCGAGTGTGCCTCGCGAAAAAGACGCCTCTTGGAGCCATTCACATTTTTTCTCTCCAAGTTTGGGTACCTCCTACAGAATTTCTATTGAGGGCACATTATCGAGATATATGTCAAATGATGTATAATTTCAATAGCTTTTAGGCTATGTTTTGAATTATGAAATACCCGAAACGGCGTAAAATCCTCAGCGAATAAACTGCAAAATTTTAAAAATTTTTAAAATTTAGTTTCACGACTTTTGCACAACACAATTTGAGATTGGTTAATGGCACGCTAATTAAATCCATGCCGGTCCTTTTCTACAAGTGTTTATAGTCTACATTAGAAGAATTGGACATTTATGCTAAAATTTGCGACTACAGCAAGAAAAAGAAATAAAAAAACTTATTAGTTTCAAACACTTTTTTTGGAATTTTTGACTTTGGGTGCTTGCCGGCACAACATGGAACCGTTTCAGGTCTTGAATTTTTTTTCTGTCACAGAAACAATTGTTGTTAACATAATTGCATTAAAAGTTGTTTAAAAAACATAGAATTTAAAAAAATATTTGAGGTTGAATGTCGGTTTCATAAAGGGAAACGTAAAAAGAGAATTGCCCATATATACATATAAGCAAATATCTATTTGTGCTTGTGTGTTAATGAGTTGCTCTAACTCTCTATTAAGTGAGAGGAGACTCAGTACAAATGGTAAAAACGCATACATTGTATTGAGCCCCTTAAACAATAATAATAATTTATATGATACACAAAAGAACAGGAATTATTTAACCACAAGAACAACAAATGAGAGATTTCCTCTCTCTAGTGCAATTACTAGTGCGCCAAATTGTGTAGAATATAGAACAAAAGAAAATCAGAAATATAAACAAACAAATAGTTTAATGGTTGATGACAAAAGTAGTACACAATTGAATGACAATTCAAACAATAATTATTATAATATTAACACTGTTAATATTATAATAACAAAAGTGATATGGCAAAAGATAATAGTGAAATAATTTTTCCGTCACGGCAAACAATGAAAAATACTGGTGCCATACCAAAGAATAATAATAATAATAATATAGTGAACTCAAGACATAATAAAATTCCAACAAGGGTGGACCGTTATATAACCCTCACTAAACGTAAGTCTAGCTCTAGGACATTAAAACTTGAACCAAATCCAAAGAAACAGAAAAAAATGAGGTAAGTCAAAATCGGTTTTCGATACTGAAAGAAAGAAAAAAAGTGAAGTTGAATCTGCAAAGTGTACCAAAAATTTTAAGCCTCCTCCACTCTACTTGCGCGAGCCTACTACTATCGCTCTAGTAAACAAGTTGTCCCAACTTATAGGTAAAGAAAATTTCTACGTAGTTTCTCTACGAAAAGAGAATGTTTCTGAAACTAAAATTCAGATATTCACAGAAAAAAACTATAGAATTATAGTTGACTGTTTTGTTAGTGAAAAGAGAAACTACTATACATACCAACTAAAAAGCCCAAAAGGCTTAATGGTTGTCATTAGAGGTATTGACAGTTCTGGTTGATGAAATTAAAGAAGCTCTTGAATCTGAAGGCTATGAAGTGAAGTCCGTTAACAATATAATTAATAAAAAATAAGGTACCTCAACCAATGTTTAAAGTTGAAATATCTTATAATTCTTCCCGATTGAAGAAAAAGAGTGATACACATCCCATATACGGTTTAATATACCTTCTAAATCGTGGAGGACCTTTACGTTTAATTGGAAGAACCAATTAAACGCACACAGTGCTTAAATTGTCAGGAATATGGACACACTAAGTCCTTCTGCAAATTGCCATCAGTTTGTGTTAGAGGTGGAGATATCCATAAAAGTCTGGAATGGCCCTATTCAAAAACAGACATCAGTACAAGAAAGTGTAGCAAATGTGGTCAGAATCACACTGCAAACTACCGTGGTTGCCTAGTGTATATTCAAATTAAAGGGACTTCAAAGACAAGAACACCTGTATATGCTCAATATCAGGATTCTAATTTTCTAAACCTCCCTGAACACAAATCGGCAATTGTCGTATGCTCATACGGTAAAAGAAGGATACTCTGCACAAATAAAATCAACGTAGAAGGAAATGCTCAATTTCCAAATACATTCAATAAGGGTTCAGTAATTCCCAACCAAACTCATAAAAATAATGCTCCATTATTTTCATATGCTCACGCTTTAAAAGAGGGTTTAGTAATTCCCAACATAAATTCTCAAGCTCTATTGAGAAACTAATTGAAACCATGAACAGTTTCATGTCAAATATGCAGAATATGTTACAACAATTAATGCAAAATCAAAGCATGCTCATGCAGATTTTACTATGTAAAAAATGAATTCCTTAAGAATATGTTACTGGAATGCTAACGGCCTTAGCCAACATGATAACGAAGGCCAACTATTTTTACAGTTGCAAGATATTGATCTGCTATTGGTATCTGAAACTCACTTTACTCAAAAGAATTGTTTCAGAATAAATGACACAAAGCAGCCTAACGGTAGGGCATGCGGAGGGACAGCAATATTAGTTCGTAAAGATATAAAGCATTTTCCAATGCCAAAATACAGAACGGATCATATTCAGGCCACTTCAATAAATATTCCCGATAACAATATCCTCTATATATTGTCCTCCAAGATATTCTATTAATCGTAATCAATTTCTTGATTATTTTGCAACTTTAGGCCCAAGATTTATAGCAGCAGGAGACTATAACGCAAAACATACCTTTTGGGACTCTCGCCTAACAACTCCCAGCGGTAAGTTATTATTTAAAGCAATATCATCCAGCAAATTAGATTCTATATCTTGTGGCCAACCTACTTACATGGATACATATAGTTCTTGTTTTCCAAACAAGAAAATTAATTGGATAAAGTACAAAATGTACATTAGTTCACATTTGCCTCCAAACATCTCACTAAAAAGTGAACATGATATTCAAACTGCAGTTGACAATTTTACACACCTAACACCTAGGTGGTGTTAGGTGTGACGATTTTACGTCATTTTGACGATTTTTTTCAATGAATTTACTAATTTGACGATTGACGATTTTTTATAATAAGTCGCTAATATTTTAACGATTTTCTTAAATGAAACATTTTTTACTATATATTTGTGTCAACGATTATATAAATTTCAGAAAAATTGTGTAAGAATCTTTATTTTTGTACTTTTAATATAGGGAAGTATTTAATTTTGGGAATTCATTCATAATTAACATACATAATTTGGATTTCTTTTTAAGTCATAAGTGGAAAATACCTTCCTGTTTTTATTAAAAAGTTTTCTTAATTGGATTGATAAAGATTGATAAAGAATATTATGATATAGCAGAAATCAAATAAAAGAATTGTTAATTTTAGCAAAAATATTTTGTATTCATATTAATTTTTTTTTTTTTGGAAAAAGGAAATCTATAAAATTATCAAACAAAACAAAAGAAACTAAAAAAAATCCTTAGGAATTTCATAATTTAAAATAATTCAATGAATACTATTTTCAAAGAAAAGTTCATAACTAAAAAATATGTTAACGTTTAAATTGATTGTATTCAGGCGCGGATCCAGCTCAAGCTTTTGGGGGAGGAAAATAGAACAATTTTCCTAACTGTTTCCATAAATTGTATGATTTAGTACAGATTTTTCATCAAGTGCTCATTTTGGGGAGGGAAATTTCCTTTTTTCCCTCCTCGTGGATCCGCGCCTGATTGTATTTAATAATATACTGCGTCAAATTTTTTTCAAAACTCGAAAAATTATTTCAGGGAATATTAATATTAATTACATTATAAACTACTATGTTCTTGTAAATAATATATCTGTGGACTTTTGATTTAACTAAAAAAACTGTTTTAAGAATTAAAATTTTCGATGGTAATAATAATTATTCAACTATAATTTTCAAATATATTATTTTCAAATATAATAGTAGAAAATACCTATTAGTCTTAACGATGTGACTTTAGCACGTTAATTTAATCGTTAAATAATCTGCACTTAAGAAATTCTGTCAAAAGTTCACTGATATATAAGTTTTATTGTATAAACTATTTTAAATATTATCTCCTTTAACACATTTTTAACTTTATTTATGAAAAAAAAAAACTTATTTTTTAAAGTTTTTGATAGTGACGTTTTTTTTTTTAATTTTTGTGACGATTTTGACGATATTTTTTCTTATTTTTGACGATTTTTTGAGAAAAAAGCCTAACACCACTGCTTACAGGTTTCTCGAAAAAGAAAAAAATACATGAAATGTCATAAAGATATTGAGGATCTTATAAGGGAAAAAACAAATCTTAGTTGCCAATGCACGGAGGGCCAGAGAGATAGATTTTTGGCCATAAGTCGTTTTTAAGAATTTGAAAATAGCGAATATGGCAAATTATTAGGAACACCTATATATTTTCCGAAATTTTTTTTGTTATCCATCTACACCATTTCCTTCTGTATCGATCCAAAGTTAAAAAAGTTGTTAAAAATTAATTTTATTGAAGGAACATTTTTTTGGTTTTTGCTACATATTTTTATGACAAAAGCTGATTTTTTTTTCGCATCAATTGACATTTTAATCGGCAATTATAACAAAAAATAACCCGAATTTAAATTATTTACATATAGTATATTTTTTTAAAATTTTAATCAAATAAGTTAAAATTTTTTGGATATTAACCTTCTTCCAAAGAAATCCACACAAATCCTCAGTCCGATAAAAGCAATTTTTTTCTATTTTTATATCTAATGGAATGTTAGTTTTTGAAAAAAGTTGCCCAAACTTGCTCCAAATGATAAATGACCATATCGCACCAATTTATAATAGTGTTCCTTCATTTCAAAAATAACATAAATTTTAAGAAAACATTTAGATATTTTTTCAAACAAATAATTATCCAGTGTATTTACACAAAAATTGATACTTTCGATATAATAATAGATGCAGTTAATTTTCTATCTCTATTTCAAAGAAGAAAAACAATACGGAAATTGGTCATGATTCGTCAATTATTTCAACTAGCTCCCATACAAATACCCCACGAATAGGGTTTTAACGCATAGAAATGCCTTATTTATATCACTATTTCAATATAATTCAGTACAAATAAGTTTTATGCAATATTAAATCGGAGTGCAAAATATCAGGAAGATCGGTCCACAATTAGGCATAGCTCCCATATAAAGTCCACTTTCGAAAATCAATTTAACTCCCAAAATCTAACAAAAATTACAGTATCATGGTAATATTTGACACAAATAAATTTAAAATCAGTAAAAATCATATAAACTAATTTGTTATTAGGTCCATTTCCGAAAATTTCGGAAATCATTTTAATGCACAAAAGTAATGGTGTAGGGTGTTATGTTGTCGGGATAGACCGACTATAGCTTTCTTACTTGATTTTTATGTATGCTCTTAAATTCAGTAACAACAAAATCAAACAGAAAACTTAATTTTAAAAAGATACGGTAACAAAAAAATTTTAGACGCCATATTGTTTCCGCCATTTTGAATTTTTTTAATATTTTCGATAATTTTATAGAAAAGAAATTTCAAAGTTTTATTGTATTTGGTTTTTGACACATTTATCGATTATAAAAAAAATAATATTTTTGAAGAAATTAACATAACATAAAGTAACATGTTGAGTCCGCCATTTTGTTTTTTTAAATTCTGATTTCAGTTTCTAATTAAGTAACTCTAAAACTGCCTATACACAAAATTTTAGCTGGATCAGAAAATTTTTTAAAAATTTTGGCAGCCATTTTGGTTCCGCCATTTTGAATTTTTTATTTTTTAGTTCATTTTTGGAATCAACAAGTCCAATAACCTTGAAATATGATTTTTTTTGAAATATCCGACAACGATAAAGGGTTTTGGCCAAAAATGGATCTCCCTGGCACTCTGTGCAATGGCAGGAGTTAAGATCTCCTGGCCTTAAAATTCAACTTAGTCAGTGGCGGAGAAGATTAAGTATAGCTTTAAAAAACCAAAAAGAATCCGAACTTAAGAGCTATCTGCGAAACTTAGACCCTACTAATAAAACAGATTACAGCCTATGGAAGGCAGTAAAAATATGCGAACCCCAATCGTATACGAGTCTCCTATACGACTTCAAAACGTTCAATGTGCTAAAAATAATACTGAAAAAGTCGAGGCGTTCGCCACTCAATTAGAGACTGTTTTCACTCCAAATAGCACGAACTCTTGCGTTTCCCCTCCTGTTATTAATGAAATGGTACCCCATCCATTAAAATTTCGACTCAGCAGGCAGCAATTAAAAGTCTTAAGGAAGGAAAATCTCCCGGCGCTGACAATATCACTACAACTATGATTACCAACTACCTAACTCAGCTCTAAGACTTACTCTATTTATTTTCTACTCCATATTACGAACCGGATATTTTCCAATCTCTTGGAAATTATCTGAAATTGTAATGATACCAAAACCAGGTAAAGATGTCAGCCAACTAACCGCATACCGCCCAATTAGCCTGTTATCAATTTTGTCAAAATTGTTTGAAAAAATGCTTTTCCAGAAACTTTTACTATTCCTTGATAGTAACTGCAGTATACCTAACCATTAATTTGGTTTCAAAAGGAACCATAGCACTATAGAACAAGTGCACCGAATTACTAATCCCATAAGAGGTTTCGAGAGCAAGCAATATTGCTCTGCACTATTTATTGACATCTCTCAAGCTTTTGATAAAGTCTGGTACAAATTTTCATAAACTGTTAAAAAACTATATAATAAATAGATCTTTTCTGATAAGATCGAAAGACATGATATCTTCAAGTAAACAAATATCAGCTGGTGTACCTCAAGGAAGTATTTTAGAGCCTCTTCTGTATACTGTACACATCAGATATGCCCATAAGCCCAATGACTTATGGGCACTTCAGTCTCATATAAACGAGTTGAAAAAATGGCTGCATAAATGGAAAATTAGGGTAAATCCTGCGAAATATGTTCATATCACGAAGGGAAAGTTGCCCCCTATTCAGATTAACAATGTCATAATTCCCGAACAGCACAAAGTAAAGTATATAGGTATTCACCTTGACCGCCGACTAACATGGACCCATCATGTGGATGCAAAAGTTGCACAAATTAAAATAAAATCTGCTCAAATGCATTGGTTAATTGGCCCACTGTCATCTCTGGACCTGGACTACAAGGTCCTCTTGTATAATATCGAAAAATTGCAGAGAAGACATGGTATATCAGGAATAATAGTATCCATAAGGATCTCAACATTCCCACAACTAGAGAGGAGATGAAATACCACAGCACAACTTATATGGCAAAACTAAGTGAACACCCTAACCCCCTTGCAAGGGATTTGCCAACATTTGAGGGTGTAAGGATGGATATACTATATATAGTTAGATAAATATACCAATGCACACTTTTTTTATTGAATATTGCAGTGGCAATAATGATATTAATTAAACTATAGGTTAAGATTTGAATACTCATTGTAAGTTTCTAAAAAGAATGATTCAATAAAACAAAATAAATGAAAAAAAAAAAAATCCCAACTATCGTGTAAACTTTGTAATAAATTTTAAACAAAAATATTCAACTAACATAGATTCAAAGTCAGCTTTGACACATATTCTATTATTCATATTAGAGCCCAAACACAAGCAAGCGGATTTTTTTATATGAAGATTTGGCTACTAAAACAACACAGCAGAATCCGCTGAAAATTAAAATCTATTTTATTTTTACAACGGATTATCAAAAGCTCTCACTTTCTCACTCTCCATCTCTGTCGGTGTTGCCATTGTTGCAAAATGAATCACATAGGTTTACTTTAAATTTATATAAGAAGGAAAGAGATTTTTTTTACATGTAGTTTATAAAAAAACAAAAACAAAATGTATGGGAAAACCGCTCCTCGCCGCCATCTTCATTGAATTTGCATTTCTCTCTTAGAGCTGAAAACAACATCCGCCACCGCTTGCTTGTGTTTAGGCTCCTATTCTTGAAAATTATTGGATATGTTATCAATATGTAAACTGGTTTGGCAAAATTGATTTTAAGCTCGGAAAAAATGAATCGTGAAGTAAATCCAAGTGTAATATTATATTTTTTATATGTATTCTCTTTTTAATGAATCCAATATATCATTCAGCAGTCTTTCATTCCATAAAGATATTTTGGATAAAAAACAAAAACATTTATAGAACCAAATTCAGTAAATTTAATTTACTGTTAAGATTGTATAACGCCTCGAAGAATTTAGAGATATAGGCAAAGTAATATATAAAAATTGTTTTCTGTATTTTTTTTATATCTTAATTTTGTATAAAGGGAAAATGTGAACTGATTGAAAAAAATTTAAAGGTGGCTCAAAGCGATCAAAATCTTGAAAATGATGACTTTTTAAAATTCTTTTCCTTTTATGCATCATAAAAAATTAATTTTAAAGGCAATATCTTGTTGAATTCCACACAATATGAGCTTTCTGAAATTCCTAAAATCAATAAGAATCAAGGGATAGAAAAAAGTGGACATTTTTAAAGTTGGGCGGGATGAATTCCTAGGAAGATTTCTGGAATTTAAATAATTCACTTCCCAATCACTTCTATAAATCAGTAAATAAAGATAGTCAAGGAATAAATTGCAAAAAATATGATTTTAGTGGAAAAGAACCTTATCATTATGACTTACTGGAAAGTTTTTCAACACTTTTGTCTATAAAAAGTTCAAATGTCAAATAAATGATACCAAAGGTGTATAAAGGAACACCTCCTAGTAATAAATATTTTAGCTAGTAGTACCATTTAATACCCCTTGTACTTTTTAATACACGGTGCAATGAAAAGTAACCTTATAGTTTTGCTGGGCACCTTAATATAATATATATATATATATACTAGATTGAGCATTCCCCCATAATCCGCTAATTTATTAGACAAATGTTTTCATGGATGTCAAAATTCTTTGTGCAAAATTTGAGAATTCCAACTCCAATAGTTTCCCAGATATACGAATTTTTGCATGCCCCCTACTTCTAGTCCGCCCATATTTTTCTTAAATATTAATATTGATACCAAAGTGGCTCCGACAAAATTTTAGAACTCTAACTGTTATATTTTCTCAGATATGATAATTTAATATTTTCTTTATATGGGAGGTGCCACGCCCACTATTGCTAGTGTACCAATTTTTGTCCAAAATATTCATATTGAAGCTAATGCTAGTTGTACAAAATTTAAGCTCTCTAACTTTTATAGTTTCCCAGATATAAAAATTTTGGTATTAACTTTATATGAGAGATGACACGCCCACTAATTCTTTTCTGCCCATTTTTGCACAAAATGTTCACATTGACATTTAAGTTTATTGTACAAAATTTGGGAAATGTAGCTGTTATAGTTTCCTAAATTTACGGCATTTGGTATTGGCAAGCAATATTAGGAGTGGGATGTGCCACACCCCCTATTGCTAGTTCGCCTATTTTTTTCCAGAATGTTCAAATAGGTGTCAAAGTTGTTCGTGCAAAATTTGAGGACTCTAGTATTACCAATTTCCGAGATATACTACTTTTAATAGTTATTTGGTAAGTGGGCGTGTCACCTCGCTCACATGGAATTTCAAAATAAAAAATAGCCTATTTTTCCTTCCAGGCATATAGGAATACACTGTGAAAATTTCAAGAAAATCGGTTTAGCCGTTTAGGCGGCTATAGACTTCAAACATACATAGATACATACAAACAAACACACATTAATTTTATATATATATATCTATATATATATATATATATATATATATATATATATATATATATATATATATATATATATATATATATATATATATATATATATATATATATATATATATATATATATATATATATATATATATATATATATATATATATATATATATATATATATATATATATATATATATATATATATATTAGGGTATCCAATTATTCGGGTGTTCATATTAATCGGTTTATTCGACAAATAATTATTCGAGGTTAAAAGTTGATCGGTTAATAACCGATTATTGACAAATTATTCGATTAACCCAATAACCTTTGTTATACATGTAAAACATATAAATTACACAAATTATGGCTTTTAATCTATTTAAATAGTTACTTAGAAACATGATATAAGATCAAATTCTTTTAAAAGAATATCATTTCGTAATTATTTTCTCCTATTTGTATGAATTTTTTACCTAATACTAGAAAATATTCTACTTATTCCGCTTTATTTAATATACTTTTTATGTAAGTATATTTTCCGTGTAAGAATGATATTATGTTAAACGAGTCTATATTAATATTTTTTGGGTGCATTTAGGAGATGATAATTAAAAGTATTATGACTTGTAAAACTTTGAATTTACTGCATTTGTGATCCAGAAATAATACAAATTCGTATAATTTTCAATGAATTGTATTTTTTGATTCCTGTGTTATGTCATGCCATATTCACGATTTTGTGCAAAATTGCAATGAACATCCAAATTTTTTTAGTTTTAATTTTTATTATTATTTTAATAAAGAAAATTGCATAACATTGTTTTGTCATTTGCTTCAGTTATTTTCTTTTTATTGGAAAAATAGAACAATTTGTTTAAATCTTTTATATATATATTTGTATATTTATATACACTGAATCAAAAAAGTCTCCGTACACTTTAGCAATTTCGATAAAAAAAAAAAACATAAAAAAAAATAAAAATATTAAATTATATTAAACTTTAATATGTAGTTGGGAAATTACAGCATTCAATCGGCTTTTCATCGAATGGACCAGTTTTGTTGTGGTCATACGGTCAATTTTTTCCCACTCTTCTTTTATAACGGCTTTCAGCTGGTTTTGTTAGTAATGCTGTGCTGTCTGATTTTTTTTTCTAAGTAGTCCCATAGATGCTCAATCGGGTTGAGGTCAGGTGACTGCGCAGGGTTGTTTAATTGATTTGGAACATTATTAATAAGCCATTCCTTTACTATTTTGGAGGTGTTTTTGGGGTCATTATCTTGTTGGAAGTAGTATAAATGCCCCAAACCCAATTTTTCGGCACTTTGATTTAAAATTTCTTTTAATATATTTAAATAGGCAAATTTATCCATCGTATTTTCTATAAAGACAATATTGCCTACGCCAGAAGAAGCCATACACCCCCAAACCATTACGTTGCCTCCACCATGCTTAACAGTTGGAGTCAAATGCTTCGGATTCATCTCGGTATTTGGCTTTCTCCACACCATTCTTCTTCCATCCGACCCAAAAATGTTAAATTTACTTTCATCGGTGAAAATAACTCGATCCCAAAATATGAAATCTTTATCAATATGTTCAATGGCATAATATAATCTCTTTTTCTTATTAACTTTTCGAACATATGGCTTCCGACGGCTAACTCGACCATTGTACCCATATTTTTTAAGTACGTTTCTTACCGTTTGAGGATGTAGAGTAATTCCATCGCTGGATTTTAAATTTCCTGAAATGACACACGCACTTATTTGTGGATTATCACTAACAGTTCGAATAATTCTTCTCTCCAGGTATTGGTCTGTTTATAATTTCACTAATTTCTGAAAGACTTTTTCCATTATTTTTAAGGTCAATTATAATTTTTTTTGTATCTAATGAAATTTGCTTATTTTTGTTCTCCATAATGTTTGATTTATTTTTTTAATGCATTATTTTTAAAAAAACACTATTTTTTATTGACAGCAATATTATTTATCTCACAGAAAAATTTCAAAAATCCGTTATAATACAAAAACAAACACTGTACGGAGACTTTTTTGACTTTAAATTACAGTGTTACCATATTAAAACCATTATAACGTGGTCATAGTTTGAAAAATTACCCATAAGTTGCCACACTGTTTCACTTTTATCCCATATATTAAAATAAAATTGTTCACATAACGGTTTTTTTTTTTTATAAGGTACAAATATTAATATAACTAAGAATTAACAGCTGTACGGAGACTTTTTTGATTCAGTGTATATTGAATCCTGTTTTATTACTTCTAAAGCAGAAGAAAAATTACTTCACTAAAAACTATGTTTATTTTTACTGGAATGTATTAAACCTCTTAAAAAGATGTAGTTTACATAAATTTATCAAAAAAATAAAAAATTTTCTAATTTATAACTCAAGAAAACTGCATTTCGGTTAACCGGTTATTCGGCACAAATTATTCGGTTTATTCGTTATTCGAAAATTGATAGTTTTAAATTATTCGGACAGTTAATCGACAAAAATTAACCGAATAACCGAATGACGGTTAATCGATTGGATATATATATATATATATATATATATATATATATATATATATATATATATATATATATATATATATATATATATATATATATATATATATATATATATATATATATATATATATATATATATATATATATATATCGACCATTCCAGGAAAGAACGCCCGAAAAAGTATATTTTTTTACTTGATGGCTCTCAATTTCGATAAAAATTTGTATACATAAACTCCATTAAGCCTTTTATCAATTTCAGTTTTCAGTTTTGCGAAATTGCAAAAACTCGCGATTTAATTTCGCTTCTTAATTTTCTCAAAAACCAAACAAATTTCAAAAGTATGTAACTTTGAACAGCAATATCTCTGGAAAGACTTTGTGAATTTTAATGATTTAAACGGCCTTAAAATTTCGCATATTGCGGCTTTACGACGAACATTTTAAAAATAAGAAAGATTTTTTAAAAATGCATTCTAATGCAATTGCATTTTTCTTTAAATATGCTCTTCAAATTTTTTAATATTTTAACATAAATGAAAAGTTTGGAATCTTTACATAAAATAAAAGTGTTAAATTTTTGGGACGCGAAAACCTTATATGCATAATACAATTTTTATAAAAACATGTTTAAAATGTTTCATATAAAATTAAATTCTTTTCTTGTTTTTGAAATTTTCTTTAAAATTTTTATAAAAGTTAACAAAATATAAAAAAATGCAATTTTAAATATTCATATCTATTGAAGTTATTGATGGATTTTTGTAATTTAAAAAATATTTAAAAGGCCATTGTATATTTTTTTTGTGTAATTTAGTCAGCATTTCAAAAACCACGTCTTCGATCCATAATATTTTAAAAATATAAATGCAGTTTTTAGATGCATTTTTGTTAGTTGCGAATTTATTAAATTTTAATTTCTCAAAAGTGTATTTAAAAATGCTTTGTTTATTATTACTTAAAACAATAAATAGTTTGATACATAAAGTTTTACTATTTTTCAGGATTTTTTTTAAAAATAAAACAATCATTTTTTTAACAAAATACGTAAAGATACTCGTAATACCAGAAAAATATAATTTTTATATGAAAAAATTTAAACTAGTTGAAGAAGAGGGGAAATTATGCACAGTACATGTGTGCGTCCCAAAAATTTGAGATTTTTATTTTAATGTAAAGATTCCAAAGTTTTCATTTATGTTAAAAAATTAAAAAATTTGAATAGCATATTTTAAGAAAAATGCATTTAAAAAATGCAATTGCATTAAAATGCATTTTTAAAAAATATTTTTTAAAAATGCATTTTAATGCAATGCATATTTTTGATTTAACGCCGTTTAAATCACAAATTTTTGCAAAACAATTTTAGCGAATCTGAAAACGGAAATATTTGTAGACACCCATAGACTTTATACGAATAAAATTTTATAAAAATCGGAGGACACTTGGTATATTTTTGGGCGGTCTTTCATGGAATGGACGATATATATATTGATATATATAGATATATGTATATATATACAAAACAGCAACAAAATTAGGGTAAACCTAAGAATAGTTTTATTTTTTTTTACAATATTTGGTTTACAACAAAAATAATTTTACGAAATTATAAACATATTTAAGGATTAACAAAAACACAAAAATTTAAAGAACTTTAACTTTGTCTATTAACAAAAACTGGAATAAAACGCTACAATCTTCATATAGGAGTGTAAACAACACTTTGGACTGCACTATTGTTGAAGCCGAATAAAGAATTGTCCACAGATCTTGCTTCTGAGTATTAGATCACATGGTTAAAAAATGTTAAGCAAGAATTTTAAGCAATTACTTTTAATCCAATCCTTCAAAAGTTTTAAAATGTATTTCGCATTTTTTCCATGCAAAAACATAGAATTAAACTTGATATTACTCTATGTATGACGAAATTTCTGTGCTTTTTAATAATCTATTAACCTAAAATATCAACATTTCGCTAGAATTCAAGTACAGTAAAAATTACATCTTTTGCCTTTCCAAAATAATTTTTTGGAACTGTACGGCTTAAAATGTATACATTGACAGTATACCGGGTTGCGCGACGTTGCGTATCCGGTCATAGTGGATACATATAAATATTTAAGAAGAAAGCAACGTACTTATATGAAATTATAAATTGTTTCTTGTATAAAAACAGAAATAAAAAAATTTACCTTTATTGAATAAGCTTTTCAGTGAGCAGTGGTATATTGCTTAGCCTGTAACTTTTTTAAATGCTTTCAATGAACTTTTAGTATAGTACATATTAAACCTATATAACCTATCTATGTAGACAAATCCTTTACAAATCTTTTTACATGCATTGGTCTTAATTTTTTAAATTGTGCTTCCAAAATAAATTTGTTTAACTTAATTAAAAGTATGTGTAAATAATGCTGTATTCAGATATTTTTACTACTTGAACTGCCGTTTACTTTAAAAAATAGCAATCAATTTTAAAATTTTGTGTCAATTTTTACAATTGGAAATTTTGTTGCTTTTGAAATGCACACTTTCAAATCGAGAACAACATTTTTCTCGTTTTTGTGAAAAGAAAGAAAATCTAATTTTTTAAGGTACAAATGTTTGTTAGTACCCAAATGTATTAACAATGTTATGAAATTAGATTTGTTTTAAATTTAATACTTTAAAAAATAATTCAACATTTTGAATAACTTTAATTTTGTTGCTTTTGTTCTGCACAGCACTGTATATATATTTCTTTTCGCAAAAACGAGAAAAATAATATAATATATAGGGCGATGCAATAAATTTTTAGTTTATTTGGAATAAGAAAAGTGGAAAGTAACTTTGTTGCTCACGTGGGTCCAGTTTTGGTCTCGTTGTGATACCCAAGGGATCATGCAATATTTTCTCACATGTCCGAAGTTACGTTCGAATCGAACCAACCTGACGCATATATGAACGAGTTGATCGCCCTGTTTTCAATATCAGAGAGATCCGACAGTACATGCACAATCGTACTACCGAATTTGGCAGTCCCTATCTCAGTTGTTTGTAATGCGACTGTAATGAACAGCGCTGAACTACGCAGAATCCTTTCAAAGATTCCGAAAAAGGTGGATTTCTCCATAGCCTTCCACCATACTAACGCTCCATACATAAGTATGGGCTTTATCACCATGTCGAAGAGCCATTTTGTGTCCTTGGGATTTATTCCCCAAGATTTCCATATAAATAATCGGACTTTTTTGAAAATCGGCCCCTTTAGGAAGAAAAGGGGTAAAAACTGTATTTTGGTACTTTTCTGTCACCATATGTATCTTTGAAACTAATCAATATGCAAATAAAATTTATGTCGTATTCATAACTTATCAAAAAAATAGAAATATAAATTTGGTACTTTTTCGAAATTCATACGTATAAGGGGTAAAAATCGTACCTATTTTTGGTACTTTTTTCATAAAATATTTTTTTATATATATTGACATAACCATATGCGTATTTTAATATGGGCTCTCACTATAATTTAGAACTCATTGGAATACAATTTCTGATACTTCTATGGGTAAAAAAAAGTACCAAAAAGGGGGTAAAGGCGGGAAATTACATTTTATTCAAATAATAAATTTTCCATTATATTTAACTTAGAAACATAAGATTATAAATGTAGTCCTATGTGGATAAGAATTCACAAGAGTGGAATTTGTGGCACTTAAAGATAAATGGTCCTATGAGTAAGAATTCAAGAGGAGGGACTTTCTGGTACTTTTTTTTTTTTTTTTCTTCTAATGGTACTTTTTGAATTTTCTATAATATTTAACCAAGAAACATAAAATTAAAGATGTTTGGTCCTAAATGAATGCGAATTCATAAGGGGGGACTTTGTGGTACTTTTCCGTTCTTCTAATGGTACTTTTTGAATTTTCTATAATATTTAAAGTAGAAACATGAAATTAAATATGCATGGTCCTATGCGAAAAAGAATTCACAAGAGGGATCTTTGTGGTTCTTTTTTTGTTCTTCTAATGGTACTTCTTGAATGTTCTGCAATTTTCATCCTTAGAAACATAAAATTGAAGATGTAAGGTCCTAAATGAATCAGAAACCTTAAAATAGATTTTGTGTTCTTTTTCTTTATTCTAATATACTTTTTCGTAATTCTGATATTTATTTTTCATTATTCTAAGATTAGAAACCTGAAATTAAAGAGATATTGTTATTTATGGATGACATAATACCACTAATAAAAATTTTCCCAAGGTAATTAAGAATCTTAGATTAAATTTGTTATACAGTATGGTTTTTATAAAAAAGTTCCGCTAACGAAGTAGCGGGTTTACAGCTCGTAATATATAAAGAAAAACAAAAAAATTTTCTATAAAAATATAGGAATAACATAAATTTTAGTCAATTTCCAAAAATTTTCAGCTCATATCTATTTAAGAAAAAAAAGTAACAATAAAATCAATTATTCTAGTTATTAATATTATCATTTTGATGATTGGAGCAAAATCAATTAAAAATTAATTAATATAAGCAATTTCGTAATTGAAGGCCATTTTTACTTTTGTCTGTGTATTAAGTCTTTCAAGAGACAGTTTGATTGCCTCCGGAGTCACATTATTAAAAGCCCCCTCTATGTCGAGGAAGGCAACTAATGCAAACTCCTTATGCTCAAGAGCATTTTCTATATGCCCTACAAGTGAGTGTAATGCAGTCTCAACAGATCTACCTTTCATATAGGCATGTTGAGACGCTGATAATAGGTTAGGGTTGATTGTAGTACGAAGGTGAAGATCAATCAATCTTTCCAGTGTTTTCAAGTGGAAGGAGGACAGACTGATAGGTCTGAAGTCTATCGGTTTCGTGTGTGAGGTTCTCCCCCCTTTTTTGATGAAGACCACTGTGCATCTAGTCCATGACTCAGGGATATAAGAACATGATAGACATGCTGAGTATATCCGAATTAGCCAGGGAACTATTATATCCGCATTATTTTGCATGATATAATGCCATCTGGGCCCGGGAATTTAAATGGGGCAAAGCTTTTCAGAGCCCATCTCAGATCACTATTCTTTATAGGAAAGGGAACGTCATGTGAGGCTACCGAAGATACCGCAGAATACTCCGTTAAAGAGAGACTGCCGGGGAAATGCGCATCCATTAAGACACCCAAGGTCTCCTGGCCGCTTGTTGTCCAACTGCCACATGGGTTCTGAATGAAAGTTGGGACAGCAACAGACCACCAAGCCGCCCAAACTATGGAAACAGACTTCCGCTAAAAACTTCGTTCAGATATTATTAAAAATAAATAGATAGCACGTTATAAAAATGGATTTGTCTACACGCAGAAAAAAAAACATGGTTACAGCATGATCACCACAACTATTCAATGATTATATATCCGTTTTTCATTGATTTAAATATACTGTGTTCATGATAGCAACGTTTATGATTCTGTTTAATCATTTAATGATTACCCACAATCAAAATTTTAATATGGTTCACTGAATTATAATATGAATTTAAATATGTTTATATGAAATCATATTTATGAATAAATCCAATCATTTAGTCAATTCTACAACTATTTAGTTAATTACATAACCATTCATTTCATTTTACAAATTTGGTTAATTCTACAACCATTAAGCCATTAACTTTTAATGCCTTTTGAATGGACATTTTTGTGTATCAGTCCAGTAGTTATGATTCTCATTTAGTTTATATCTGAACAAATATAAATTGACAAGTTTTGTTTTTATTCAGTATGATGATTGTACCTCATATCGTGGTGCAAATGAATATAAATATGAAAATATGGGATCATATATATGATAAAATGGGATTATATATATGATGAAATTTGTTCATATATATGATAAAATGGAAATATATATATGATAACATGGGATTATATATATGATAAAATGGAATTATACTTATGATGGAATTAGTTCATATATATGATAGAATGGAATAATATATATGATAAAATGGAATTATATATATGATGAAATTATTTTATATATATGATAACATGGAATTATTAAATGATAAAAACATGATGAAATTGAAAGCAAACTTAAGAAAAGGTTATAAAACTTACTAAAAGTTATTAATAAGGTTATGAACCTTACTAATAAATTATAACTTGGAATCATAATAATGATTACGTACAAATATACTTATTGTAACCTCTTAGTTTATGGTCACAGGAACCATATTTTTTCTTTGCGTGTATTACTTTCAATTTCGTCATGTTTTTATCATTTAATAATTCCATGTTATTATATATATAAACTAATTTCATCATATATATAATTCCATTTTATCATATATATTATTATATTATCATAAGTATAATTCCATATTATCATATATATAATCCCATGTTATCATATATATAATTCTATTTTATCATATATATAATTCCATTTTATCATATATATGAACAAATTTCATCATATATATAATTCCATTTTATCATATATATGATCCCATATTTTCATATTTATATTCATTTGTACCACGATATGTGGTACAATCATCATGCTGAATAAAAACAAAACTTTTCAATTTATATTTGTTCATATATAAACTAAATGAGAATTATAACTACTGGACTGATACACAAAAATGTGTATTCAAAAGGCATTAAAAGTTAATGGCTTAATGGTTGTAGAATTAACCAAATTTGTAAAATGAATTGAATGGTTATGTAATTAACTAAATAGTTGTAGAATTCACTAAATGATTGTATTTATTCATAAATATGATTTCATATAAACATATTTAAATACATATTATAATTCAGTGAACCATATTAAAATTTTGAATGTGGGTAATCATTAAATGATTAAACAGAATCATAAACGTTGCTATCATGAACACAGTATATTCAAATCAATGAAAAATGGCTATATAATCATTGAATAGTTGTGGTGATCATGCTGTAACCATGTTTTTTCTCTGCGTGTAGATAGGTTATATAGTCTCTAAGGTTTAATCTATACTATACTCAAAGTCCATTAAAAGCATTTAAAGGCTAAGCAATATTGCACTGCTCACTGAAAAGCTTATTCAATAAAGGTTCATTTTTTTCTGTATTTATACAAGAAACAATTTATAGCTTCATATAAATACGTTGCTTTCTTCCTGAAATTAACAGAATTAATCATATTAAAAAAGAACAGTTCTTTATTTAATTTAAAACAATATTTATATGTGTACACTATGACCGGATACGCAATGTCGTGCAACCCGTTATACTGTCAAGGTGTACATTTTAAACCGCACAGTTCCAAAAAATGATTTTGGCCAGAGAAAAGATGTAATAATGACTGTACTTGAACTCTAGCGAAAAAACTATGTCCTTTTCTTAGAAATCTAATAAAATTTTGATATTATTATAAAAAGCACAGAAATATCGTTATTTATAGAGAAATATCTTAATTCAACGTTTTTGCAGCGAAAAAAAAAATCGAAATATATTTTAAAACTGTAACATTTCGTTACATAAAGATTTAACGCTATTAATTTTATGTATAATATTGAACTTATATAATTTAATTTATTAAAATGTAATGAATTAATTATTTCCCAGTCGGAAATAGAAGGGCTGAAGATACATTCTAAAATGCTATTTCCTTTTTACACGGCGTGTCATTGGAGGCAAGGCCTTCCCTTCTCCCTTCCAAAGAGAAGCGAAAAGGCAAGGACTCTTAAATAAATAAATATGCTCTCTTATATTTTCAATGCTATTAAAAAAGAGTATAAAATATATAAGAAAAGGCATGTGGACCAGCGTTGCCATAACGGCATTTAAAGTGCAATTCTAGAACTTATTTTTCGGGTACTGCACTTTTTTCCGAAAAAAAGGTGCTAGATGCTTTTTAGCACCATGCTTAAATGAATTTTTTAGAATTTAAAGTGCATTTCTAGCATTTATTTTTAGTTTTTGTACTTTAATTTTAATTATGTATAAATAAAGCACAAAATAGCTAAAAATATCTTTGTATAGTTTACCGATCAAATCTTTTTTCGACCACTCCAAAACTAATAGTCTTAAGGTATAAAAATATTTTCTGACTTCTCCATTAGAATGGAAACATTTTTTACTAATTATTATTCATAGCTGAAATTTTACCAAATTTAGAACGATGCTGTTTTCTCTTACAAAACATTTGCAATATCAAACAACTGTGAACAAAGTTTTAGGAAAATACCGATTATAAGGAAAGCCGATGAAAAAATGAAAGAAATAAACCCATTCTCACAAAAAAGTACCTGAATTGCAATAAAAGCTCTTACATAGGGATTAAAATATTTTATCAAATACACGAATTAAAAAGCATTTCAACCTAAAAACTGTAAAGAGATGAATCTAATATTTTTATAAGCTAAATTCTTCATGCGCAGTGCTTATATTTCTATAAATTAATGTTCTTATTTTATTTTAACAAAATTATTTAAAATTATTTTATATATTTTTCAATAAGATATACTTATGTTTGAAATTTACTGTGCAAAAAAATAATGTGAATACGTTCATAAGTATAGAGATAGGAAGTTATTCTGAATTGATTTGTTCCTTTAGAATTAAGAATATGACCTATATAATGTGCGTAAGCTATACAAATTAAAAAATAAAAAATTAAAATAGTGAATATATGCATATATAACAAAAATGTTTATACATTACTTTATTTAAAATTTAGCACTTTTTTCTAAAGAATTGCACTTTTTAACAATCATTTAGCACTTATTTTTACTAAATTGCACTTTTTTAATAGCCATTTAGCACTTTTTCTCAGAGAAGTTCTGGCAACGCTGATGCGGACTATCTTCTTTATCGACACTTAAAACAAGACTAAATGAGTTTGAACTTTGTGTGTCTCGTAGTTAGAATTTAGTAGGTGAGTGACACCTTCTATTTCGCATCTAATGAAATGGAAACAAGAATTAGTACCGGATTTCTTTTTAAAAGAATAGAGGAATGCCTCGACTTCCTTTAAAAAGAAATCCGGTACTAATTCTTGTTTCCATTTCATTAGATGCTAAGAGGAAGGTGTCACTCACCTACTAACTTTCTCATTATCAACAGAAAAAATTTTAACTACGAGACTTACATAGCTCAAACTCATTTAGTCTTGTTTTAATTGTCGATAAAGAAGGAAGTCCGCATGTATTTTTCCCAAAAATTTTAAATTTTTATTTTAATGTAAAGATTCCATGCTTTCCAAATACGTAAAAAAATTAAACAATTTTAATAGCATATTTAAAGAAAACTGCATTTAAAAAATGCAAATGCATTTTTAAAAAATATTTTTTATTTGTCATGTTTAAGCTGATATAATTACAATTCAAACGATGTTTAAAATTTTCTAATTTAAGCGAATCTGAAAACGGAAATCTATATAGACACCCATAGACCTTATACGTGCAAAATTTTATAAAAATCGAAAGTCACTTGGTATATTTTTGGACGTTCTTTCATGGAATGGACGATATATATATATACATATATGGGTGGCCCTCTTTTATATATGTATATATGGATGGCCCTCTTTTATATGGAGGAATAGTTTTAGACTGAATGAAAACAAAAACGGAGTTTCTTTGTCAATTTGAATTTTTAACACTTTCAAATTTTTATGATTTTTTTGAAATTTTGTTTAAAATTTAATTTTTTACAATCTACATATAGGAGTGTTCACAGCAATAGTAACATATTCATATTTCTCTTCATTTTGTTCTATATTTAACATTTCCGTAAAATTTAGTAGTAGTTTTAATGCGATTAAATTGTTAATTGATTTTTCTGGAATGATTTCCATTTGAATTTGTTGACTAAACAACACTTTGGACTGCACTAATCTTGACGACCATATGGTTAAAAAATGTTAAGGAAAAATTTTAAGCAATGACGTTTAATCCAATCCCTCTAAAGTTTTATAACAATCTTTGCCAGGATATGTCCTATGCTTCCTTTTTACAAAATTATATGATATTTAAAAATAACTAGCCAGCAATTAATTTTTTGAAAACAACCAGTAACAAGTAGTAGACTTTTATTGGAAAGTTTAGGAGTTGTTAGTGTGTTAGTCACCACTACGTCTGGGACCTATGGCCACTAGTATCTCTGTGCACTACAACTAATGTTTCTGTGAACTATGGCTGTATCATACCAGTAGTAACCCTACACACTACTACTTGAGTTATGCTTGGCCGTGTTCGTATGTGGCTGCTAGTAAAGCTATTACAAACTTGTACTAGCTGTCCGCACACGAGCACAGCCAAAGCTCAACTAAAATGGTAGTGATAAACACTGCGACCACAAAGTGATCTCCAGCTGCGTGGTAGTGACAAACCTCCCAGTCGGAAATAGAAGGGCTAAATATACATTCTAAAATGCTTAATTTAGGATCTACAAGGCCTGCCACTCGCATTGCAACACTATTTCTTTTTTACACGGCGTGTCATTGGAGGCAAGACCTTCCCTTCTTCCTTCCAAAAAGAAGCGAAAAGGCAAGGACTCTTAAATAAATAAATAAATATGCTCTCTTATATTTTCAATGCTATTAAAAAAGAGTATGAAATATATTAAAAAAAAATACATGCGGACTTCCTTCTTTATCGACAATTAAAACAAGACTAAATGAGTTTGAGCTATGTAAGTCTCGTAGTTAAAATTTTTTCTGTTGATAATGAGAAAGTTAGTAGGTGAGTGACACCTTCCTCTTAGCATCTAATGAAATGGAAACAAGAATTAGTACCGGATTTCTTTTTAAAGGAAGTCGAGGCATTCCTCTATTCTTTTAAAAAGAAATCCGGTACTAATTCTTGTTTCCATTTCATTAGATGCGAAATAGAAGGTGTCACTCACCTACTAAATTCTAACTACGAGACACACAAAGTTCAAACTCATTTAGTCTTGTTTTAAGTGTCGATAAAGAAGATAGTCCGCATCAGCGTTGCCAGAACTTCTCTGAGAAAAAGTGCTAAATGGCTATTAAAAAAGTGCAATTTAGTAAAAATAAGTGCTAAATGATTGTTAAAAAGTGCAATTCTTTAGAAAAAAGTGCTAAATTTTAAATAAAGTAATGTATAAACATTTTTGTTATATATGCATATATTCACTATTTTAATTTTTTATTTTTTAATTTGTATAGCTTACGCACATTATATAGGTCATATTCTTAATTCTAAAGGAACAAATCAATTCAGAATAACTTCCTATCTCTATACTTATGAACGTATTCACATTATTTTTTTGCACAGTAAATTTCAAACATAAGTATATCTTATTGAAAAATATATAAAATAATTTTAAATAATTTTGTTAAAATAAAATAAGAACATTAATTTATAGAAATATAAGCACTGCGCATGAAGAATTTAGCTTATAAAAATATTAGATTCATCTCTTTACAGTTTTTAGGTTAAAATGCTTTTTAATTCGTGTATTGGATAAAATAATTTAATGCATTTGCATTTTTTAAATGCAGTTTTCTTTAAATATGCTATTAAAATTGTTTAATTTTTTTACGTATTTGGAAAGCATGGAATCTTTACATTAAAATAAAAATTTAAAATTTTTGGGACGCACACATGTACTGTACACTATTTCGCCTTTTCTTAAACTAATTTAAATTTTTTCATATAAAAATTATATTTTTATGGTATTATTAGTAGCTTTACATATTTTCTTAAAAAATGTATTGTGATACTTTTTAAAAATTCGTTAAAAATAGTAAACCTTTATGTACCAGACTAATTATTGTTTCAAGTTATAATAAATAAAGCATTTTTAAATACAGTGAACTCGCGAAAACGTGAACTAATTTTTACCAAGGGTGTTCACGTTTTCGAGATTGTTCATGTTTTCGATTGCCAAAATACATAGTACTATTTAACTACTATTTAAAGATAATAATTTCTTTAAATATTTATATGTATAAAAAATATTTATATTAGACAAAATAAAGGTAGAAAAAATTAATCGCAGATAATTTTACGCAATTCGTGTTCCTTGTGCTATATATAGTGCGTAAAGTTAAATAAAAAATGTCCGTCACGTCACAATTTTATGAGATAATGACTTTTAATTTTGTTTTTTTTTTTTTCAAAACGTTTTACGCATAAATTTTGTCTTTGTAGACTTAAAATCTATTGTTTTAGCCAGCCAACACACATTTTATTTGCCTTGATATAGTATGTCAATAACTTCTATTCGATGAGTCCTACTCTTTCTGACCGGCCATTAGTTCCATATTTCTGGAGACAAATCTTAGTGCGATAGCAAAAAATATATATTATTGTAGTATATTAATGCCACATATTATGATAGGTTTTCAACAATTTATTTTATTGCGAATATTTACTGTTCCTTTATCCTTAATTATCTCTTCACTGAAAGAAGAAACAATTTTGTTCAGATAGTTACAGCTTAACCCATTCTTTATTAGAGCTTTGACAATGATTTTGACGATTATAAGATTTTTCCCAATACCAGGATTTCAAAATCAGTATTACTTTTGCTACCATATGATCAAAATAACATGGCACCCTTAGGTCCATCTTTAATATGTTTTTAAAGAACCGATTTTGTATCTATCATTTTTTAAAGTGCAATTTTGAGTGTTTTGTAACTTTTGTTACTAATTTTGGTCAAAATTATGTGTGGGTAAATGCTAATAAATAATAAAAGTTTAAACGTTCCTTCATTATCATTGTAGAACTTGCGAATGATACGGTGCCACTGCTATCTATTTCCTTTTTATTTAAAGACTTTTAGAGGCTATGTGTGACAAATTAGAGACTCGACTAGTATTACAGTTTTGTAGCCTCATGTCTTGGCTATAAAACATGAGCGACTATTTTCCTCAACCTCTTACCTAGAAAATTTTATAACTTAAAAACTCCTCAAGAAAGCTAAATTTCTTTGGTCCTCAATGGGTTATAAATGTGACATGATGGAAAATTTTCATTTTACTTTCTACACTATATCAAGCCTAAGGAATAATAATTTTGCAGAATTATTCGAAATATAAAAATTGTTTCGGATTTTGTTGACCTGTGTAGTTATTGTAAATAGTTATTTTTCTCGTTGCTAAAATACTATCTTTCTAGTCTTTTCAAGTATTAAACAAATCAAGAAAATCTAGAAAGAAGCTATAATGAAGAATAAACTTAGCCTTAAAGAGCCCAAAAAGGTATTATTGTGAACAACATATAGTTAAAAATAAAGAAAATTGTGGTATAAAAAAAGTAAACTCTTATTTGGGGGCTTTTCAATTTAAAAAAATCGCAAATAAAATTGTTCACGTTTTAGGGCTTTCAAGTTTTGTTCACGTTTTAGAATAGTCAGTGTAAAAATAAATTTGTTCATGTTTCTGGATCGTTCACACTTTCGAGTGTTCACGTTTCCGCGAGTGCACTGATTTAAAAGAATAAGGGAGATCTAGAGAAATTCTCTAAATAAAATTTAAGTTATAAACTCTAAAAAATAAACAAAGCAAAAGTCAAGGGATAAATTATACAAATCAACAAATGTATCGTATTTTACGTATTTCTTATTCCTTGCCTCAGATAAGTATAGTGTAAACAAGAGTTAAAAAAAATCTACAATTTTCTCTTAATCCAAATCAATATTTTTCTGTATAAATTAGATCCTAATCAACAAGAAATAATGTACACAAAATCGATTACAACTCCGAGTACACTGAAAAATATTTATGGGATTTGGAAATACTAAATTTACTTTTTAATTATCCAACAGAAGTATTTATAGAAAACAATTTTCAATATCTATTAGAAATTCTTCTAGTACAATATTATAACAAAAAAGTGGTCTTCAAACATATATTTCTAATTCAGAAATAGATTTATATATTTATGGGCAAATTATATGAAAAATATAGTTTTTTGTGTTTAGTGTTGATATTTTTTGAACAATATTGTATTTTTTCCGAATACCCGGAAATTCCCGGGAATGCCCAAAATAAAATCGCGATTCCCGGGAGTTGAAAAATGTCGGGAAATTAAAAACCCTACTTCCAACATATTAGTGACCCAGCATTTTTCACAATACATAAAATGATATCGACATCGGAAGAAGATTTTTCATCTTTATCAGCAAATAGTCTACAAATGGAGATTTCAAGAGTTGATGTAAAAGCACTATGATTTCAGCAAATGGAATCACAACGAAGTTTCACACAATTGTGGCATCAGTTCTTGAAAAAGTGCACGATATAATCAACAACCCTTCAGCAGCAAGCATGTATGACACATTGAAGGCAATACTTATCTGTTGCTTTTCCGATTCCGATGAAAAACGCCTCAAGAAGCTTTTGACGGAAATTGAACTAGCGGATAGAACCATCGGACTTAAGTCAAATGCATTCCTTAGCTCAAGGTAAAGTATCGGATGATATTTTAAAACAACTTTGTATGCAGCGACTCCATCACAAATTTAAGCCATTTTGTCTGTCATTGAAAACCGCCTAGAAAAACTAGCTACAATGGCAGATAAAATTTGTGATTGTTTCGACACAGAAATCAATGCTATACCGACAACAGCAGAAAGTCACATGAGCTGAAAGTCGGGTAACCGTAAGCGTTCTAATTCCAAAAGAGATAAACTTTTGTGTTGGTATCATTTCAAATTTGGAAATAAAGCTAAGAAGCAGTGATGTCAGATGGAGGGAATTTTCCCTTTTTGAGGGAATTTTTAAGGCAAATTTTATCTGAAGGGAAAAAAGGGAGGGAATTTTATTTTTTGTCAATTTATGTAATTTTTAATAAATTTTTTACTACAAATTTGTAGTTTTTATTAAAAATTGCCATTTTAAGGAGGAGGGAAATTTTTTTCTAAAATAAGGGAAAAAATGGAATTTTCCAGCTTAACAGAGGGATTTTTCTTAAATTTTATCTGGCATCACTGCTAAGAAGTGTGTTACCCCCTGCAATTTCAACCAATCCTCAGTGACGGATGGAAGCAGCCAAGAGGTATGTCGCATGTTTATTCGAGATTTTAAATCGAAATCCAGGTTTTTAGTCGGTTCGGGAACTGATATTTCCGTAATTCCACTAGCATACCTAAATCACAAGCAAGCACCAAGTTCTCTCGTTTTATATGCAACAAATCACACATCAATTAAAACTTTTAGAACTAAATCTCTAAGTTCCAAAGATTTGGGATTCAAACGCAAATTCACGTGGAATTTTGTCATTACTGGTATACAAAAGTCTATCATTGGATCAGATTTCTTAGGTAACTAAGGTCTACTCATTGATGTAAAAAATTAAAGCGTATCACTACATTCTAGTCGCAGTAGATTAAAAAAACTGCAATAACAACCCCGATACGTAATTTTGAGTTCCTACGAATGATATTTGTACAAATACATAAACCTTTCACCGCTTTATGTATTAGGTTACATGAGAGTTGGATTTCTCATACGTTTATATTGATGACTTGCTCCAGAAAACGATCAAGAACATCAGAAGCATTTGAGAAGTTTATTTTAAAGGCTGCGTCAATATGGTCTTACCATATTTTTTTTGAAATGTATATTTCGTCGCCTAAACTGCAAAAGTCCAGAAACAAAAATCATGAAAATGCAAAGACGTAACCAAAATTTTTACTTAAAGCACAAAAAGATAACGCATAAGACATTCTTCGAAACATATTTTTCTTAAATAGAACAAATTTTACAACTGTTTAGTTTATGAAATTGATGTAACGACCTTTTAGTTTTTGGAATTATTGATGTCATTTTGAAGATATAAATATGAACTTTTCTGTGAAGATGCATTATAATATAGTAAAAAACCAACATCTGATTTTTCAGTGGTTGAAGTCTTTTGCATTTTAGGTGAGTTTCAAAACTTAAATTTCGCGGTTTGGAGTACCAAAGCCAATAATAACTGACCAAGGAAATAAATCTTTAATTTCCAAACTGCTGGTCCGATTTCCATGAAATTTCAGACAGTGTTAGTAGAGGTGTAGGCGAGTTTAAGTTTTGAGTTTAGACGTTATAAGCATAACGGGGCGGGTACAGAGGGTCCTAAAGTTGGACACCTCGGGTGTTCAAAACATTTAAAATGATCCAGATCCGTTATCTAAAAAAAACATCGTCGTATGTGTAGGTTATCTCTTTTAGTTTAAGAGATATTTTGCTTCAAAGATTAAAATTTTTATTTTTGGACCTATCTTAGTAAAGTTTTTTCACTATAGCGGGTCCAAATTTCACTCGATTCTTTTAATATCTTTTATTTTATTAACAAATTCCCAACCGATATTGGGGAGCAAAAATCTGTATTACTAAAAAATTAAAAATACATCAAACTTTGTAAAAAATATAATTATTTTTTTAATCCAGCTTTGCTATTTGAAAAATTAAGGAAAAAATCGGAAAATTATAAGAAAATGAGTCAATTTTGAGAGACCTATGTTCACGCAGTATTAAAGTTTTTAATATTTTTTTTTTCCTTCACGCAATTTCTTATAAAGTAATCTTTCAGAAAAGTATAAATATTATATATAAAGCCATAATCATATATAAGTATTTACTCATTTTAAAATTTTTCAAAAATTTGGAAAAGAAGTCAAATATTTTTGTTGTTATAAAATATTTTGAAAATGTTCTTTTGTTGTTGTAAAGTCTGAAATGTATAGAGTAGATTATGCTAATTTCTGAAAAAGTCGCGGTATTTATTTCTGATATTGAAAGCAAAATTCATACGAATTTTTTAATTCAAAAGTATTTACACACATTTTGTATACTTCATAATTATTTACACAGCTTTAAAAAAGTCAATTATTTACGCTTAACTTTTCTAAAGAGGATTCCAAATCTTGTCTATAAGATAGTGTAAAATCTTTTGATACAAACTCAACTTTAATAAGTTGCAAAAATCTAAAAATAGTGTCAAAAATGATGAAAAAATCATTAAGAGCCAACATGACATTTAAATGAAGGTTTAAAATCGTACATCGTCATTATAGTTTGGAACAAGGACCGGAAACATTTTTTATTTTGTTGTTTACAAAAAAAAAAAATATTTTCATTGAAGTTAAAAATTATTTTATAACATACTAAAACAAAAAATATAAAAAAAGGTTTTAAAAAAAATGGTTTTCTTCAAGTACAAAATAATAAAGTTCTCAAAAAAATTTTTTTCCAAAGAAAACAAAACACAAAATAACTTTTTTTTGTACAATAATTTTTCATTTCAAAGTCAAACATTTATGTTATTGAAAATAAAATATTGATAATAAATGTACATTTTTAAGACAAATAATGAAAAAAATTGAATGATGTTCTTCATATTTATCAAATGTTTTCATCACAAACTAAGATAAATTCATATGAATGTTTGTATGGAGTATTTTATCTGATAACGATGTTCTCATCTCAAATGAAAATTTATTTCATTCTAAGGTACCGCGTCTCAAAAGTTTGGTTCATATTTCTGCCAAAGGAATAATATGAAAATTTGGTATCACAAGAAAGGACTTTGGGGCTCATATACCATTTAAAACGTTGCTTTTTTCGATAATCCGCAGCGACTTTGGTCATTTCCAATATGATTACTAATGGTCAAGTCCAATATGATTACTAATAGCGTTTTCTTTTCTGAAGAAACAAAAAATCTGAGACAAGTTCTGTATTTGTGTTATTTTTAATTCAATCGAGAGAAATTGGTTTTTGGTGAAATTTCGGATTTTTAATGGAACTTTTTGATGATTGGGGAAATTTTTGTTGAAATTTTGAATTTTTGGTGAATTTTGGATTTTTAGTGAAATATTTAATTTTTGGTGAAATTTCGAATTTTGAATTTTTTGTGAAGTTTTTGATTTTTGGTGAAATTTTAGATTTTTGGTGAAATTTTGGATTTTTGGTGAAATTTTGGATTTTTTGTGAAATTTCGAATTTTTGGTGAAATTTCGGATTTTTAGAGAAATTTTGGATTTTTCGAATTTTTGGTGAAATTTTAGATTTTTGAATAAATATTTGATTTTTTGTGAATTTCCGCGTTTTCTGTGAAATTTTAGATTTTTTTTTTTTAATTTTTGGATTTTGGTGAATATTCAGAATTTTTGTGAAATTTCCATAATTTTGTGAAACATAAATTTTTTCCTGCTATATCCCAGCAAAAATTGTTTGGCTTTTAGTAATGACTACTAGCAAAAACTTTACTTACCTGGTAAGCCAATATATTACATTGCTAAAAGATGGTAACTAGCTATAGTTCGGGTGAAAAACTCATTACATTTATATGGCGATGTCCACGAATTCATGGGTCCCCATTATTAAAGTACTTATTTTAAACAATCAAATAAGTAGTCAAATGCAACAAAACTACAAATACTTCAAAACTACAAAATTGCTAAAAAAAAATTAAAAACAAAAAGCAAAAACATTCGTTCATGTTTCAAAGACTACTGTCTTACTCACTACGCCATGTATACGTTAAAATTTGTGTGCGTTATTAATAGTTTTAACATACCAATAGAAATTCGAATAATTTTCTAAAAAAAATGTATGGGTTTAGTTTGGTGTTGAACCGACGACAACCTTCTGAGTGCTACCTTGTAACTAGTTATTCCACTACTCGAAGAAATGAGAAAAATAATGACAACTCATTACCAGGTAATGAGTCTAGTAAGTAGTAGTCATTGCTAAAAGCCAAACAATTTTTGTTGGGACCCAGCAAAAACTTTACTTACCCAGTAAGCCCACATATTACATTGTTAAAAAGCGGTAACTACTTATAATTCGGGTGAAAAACTCATTACCTTTATATGGCGATGTCCACGAATTCATTAAAGTACTTATTTTAAACAATCAAATACAAATGCTACAAAACTACAAAATTGATAAAAAAAAAATAAAATAAAAACAAAAAGTTGCCTCAACTGAGATTTGAACCTAGGCAAAAACTTTCGCTCATGTTTCATAGACTACTGTCTTACTTACTACGCCATGTATACGTTAAAATTTGCGTGCGTTGTAAATAGTTTTAACATACCAATAGAAATTAAAATAATTTCATAAAAAAATAGATGTGTTTAGCTTGGGTTTGAACCGTGAACCTTCTGAGTGCTACTCAGTCGCTCTAGCCAACTGAGCCATTGCAGAACTAAATGAACTTGTTGTTTAATGGTAAGTAGTTATTCCACTACTCCAAGAAATGAGAAAAATAATGACAACTCATTACCAGGTAATGAGTCTAGTAAGTAGTAGTCATTACCAAAAGCCAACAAATTTTTGCTGGGGATGTATCAAATTTTCAGTTGTTTAAAATGAATTCATTTCTAAATTGATATTTTTAAATTATACAAAGAAAAAGTTTTTTCGTACATAAAAAAAAAAAAACTTTTTTTTCTAAAACATTTTTTACAGTACAAAATTATTTTGTACTTTACACAGAAAAAAAAGTACATATATTTTAAAATTTTGTACATAAATATTATGAATCGAACATGACTTTTTTTTCCAAAGTTTTTTCATAAAAAATATTTTTTTTTTCATAGATATTATTAAATTGTTCTTTATGAAAATTTTAGGAATTTTGCATAAATTTTTATGTATTTTTATACGATTTTAAAGCAAATTCTAAATAAAAATAGTTAAAATAGAAAATATTAGGAATAAATGGTAATTTACCAAGGAAAAGTTTCTAGAAAATAATGTTAAGAAATTTGCACAAATTTGATACCATTCTGCAGCATAATTTCATTAAAGAGAGCTTCTGTTCTGTTCTGTTCTGTTGAATGATCCCAATATATATGTAGCTAAAAATAATTAAAAAGTAAAAATTTTCCAAAGCAAATTTCAAACATTTCATTTCAAACGAAAATATTAAATAAAGTTTAAACAATTTATTAAAGTCTTTTCGACTTTTGATTCATATAGAAAAAAGTTTTAGTATTTAGAAATTATTTTTAAATATTATAAGCTAAAATCTATGAAACAAAATTTTTATACTTATGTACAAACTTTTTTTCTGTGTACTTAAAATGTTTGTTTTAATAATTTTATTATTTTGTTTTTGAACAGTTAAGAAAAATATTCTATTTTGAACGAAAGTGTTTTTTATTTTTTCAATGAAAACTTAAAATTTTGTTTTTTGTTCGTAATTTCTGGTCTATGGTTTGGAAAAAGGAATGGGAATTGTTAAAGGATGGTATAGTCCTTAGTTAAAAGATATAATTACATAAAAATACAAACAATTTAAGGAGAATTTATGAAAAATCTGTCAGAAAAATTTAATATCACTTAGAAAATTTTAAACAATTTCTGCAATCGTTGGTATGTTTGGCGAGAAACTATGATATTTAGAAACGTTATGATATCCGCATTATAAAAAGTGAAATTCATTGGTTCCACAGTTGTTTTTCTACAGTAAAACTCGCTATTTTAGAAAAAATCAATACAAAAGTAAAATCAATAATAATGTGGTCTAGTAATATTTAGAAATCGCGTATTATACACGGACAAACGATTGTGTAATTATTTAATTTCACTTTCTGGAATGAGAACATCATAACCTTTGTAGAAATCATAAATTCTCGCCAAACATACCAACGATTGCAGAAACTTTTGAACATTTTCTAAGTGATGTTAAATTTTTCGGACAAATTTTTCCCTAAATTCTCTTTAAATTGTTTTTATTTTTATATAATTATATCTTCTAACTAAGGACTATACCATCCTTTAACAATTCCCATTCCCTTTTCCAAACTATAATGACGATGTACGATTTTAAACCTTCATTTAAATGTCATATTGGCTCTTAATGATTTTTTAATCATTTTTGACACTATTTTTAGATTTTTGCAACTTATTAAAGTTGAGTTTGTATCAAAAGATTTTACACTATCTTATAGACAAGATTTGGAATCCTCTTTAGCAAAGTTAAGCGTAAATAATTGACTTTTTTAAAGCTGTGTAAATAATTATGAAGTATAAAAAATTTGTGTAAATACTTTCGAATTAAAAAATTCTCATGAATTTTTCTTTCAATATCAGAAACAAATACCGCGACTTTTTCAGAAATTAGCATAATCTACTCTACACATATCAGACTTTACAACAACAAAAGAACTTTTTCAAAATATTTTATAACAACAAAAATATTTCACTTCTTTTCCAAATTTTCGAAAAATTGTAAAATATGTAAATATATATGATTATGACTGTATTACTTAAGAAATTTTTTTTACAACTCAAAAAAAAACGTAACTACCTTTTTCGAAAAAAAAAAAAAAAAAAACGGCGAAAAATCGAATGCATTTTCAAAATTCAAATGCATATAACTTTTGACTCCGTAAAGATTTTGTCAAAAAATTGTTTCTACACAATTTTGTTATTTATTGTTAATAAAATAAAAGATATTTAAAAAAATCGAGTGAAATTTGGACCCGCTATAGAGGAAAAACATTACCAAGATAGGTCCAAAAATAAAAATTTTAATCTTTGAAGCCAAATATGTGTTAAACTAAAAGAGATCACCTACACATACGAGAATGTTTTTTGTAGATCTCGACTAGCAGAATCCACGGGATTGTTTTAAATGTTTTGGACACCCGACGTTTCTAAATTTAGGACCTTCTGGACCCGCCCCCGTTATGCTTATAACGTCCAAAATCAAAACTTAAACTCGCCTACACCTCTACTAACACTGTCTGTTCATGGAAGTCGAACCAGCCGTTTGGAAATTCCAGATTTATTTCCATTTTATTTTTGAAACGGGACACTGTGCGTCATACGACCTGCAATAAAATGGGCTAATAGAAAGATGGCACCGCATTTTAAAGTCTGCCTTAATGTGTTATGAAAAGAAATATTGGACAAGCGTTTTACCACTTGTTGTGTTTGGTCTACGTTCAAGAATTATTACTGGCACAAATGTGAACATTTCAGAAATTGTGTTTGGAACAACTTTAACTCTATCTGTAAAATTAGTTGAAGAAAATGATGACACCGAATTGTTTTAATTATTTCGAAATAGTATGCTTAATGTCAAACCTTTAGTTACCGGCTATCATAGCAACAACAAAACATATGTAAACGATCAACTTAAGAATTGTGAGCATGTTGTCATTAGGTGTGATGAAGTTAAAAACCGCTACAGCCACCATACAATGGACCATTTAAATTTATTTCAAGAAAAGATAAACTTTTCAAAATATTAATGAATGGAAGAGAAAATATTATTACAATAGACAGATTACAACCATATTTCAATTTTACAGATTCCCCAGATGACATGATCAAATTTAAGAAAATAAAAAGAGTTTGATTCGCTGTATTATAACGCTGGAGGAAGCGTAATTTAGTGAATGTAAAATAAGCACTTTACAAAAAAACACTTCAAATTAAAAATATTTAAGGTAATACGGAAAAAATAAAATTAATTAAAATTTGAATTTTTTACAATAAAGAATACTTTTTATAAAAAATAAATAAATTCGTTTTTTAATTAATTTATTATCGCTACCATTTTATTATTTAATGTATAATCACTACCAACAATAGTATACCTACATATATTTTTTAAAATATACTGGACTGTACACTGGTAACTTATGACCATATTCAGAAAAAAGCAACAAAAGAAAGAAATTTAATGATATTTTTTGTAAAATGTTAAAACCGGTTAACCAACTTAAAAAAATATATATAAAAATATATATATAAACACTAATAAGAAAAAACAAGTATGAGTCAAATCTTATCAGTGTGGAAAATCTATAAGGATTCTTTTAACACTTTTCGAATATCTATTATTTACTTAATTTGAATAAAAAACATTGTGTTTTATAGGAACTTCTGCCGAAAGGTACATTAAATCCTTTACATAATATTCCTGGTGGATTTTGTGGAGCTTGGAGATCGTTAGAGGCAATGGGACCAAAACTGCTTATTATTTTAGATGGCTATACAAGTCAGAAGCATTCAAACTCACTAACCAATTATCAGTCGTCTCCGAGAAAATTAAAAGGAAATACTTCAGAAGGTGGTGTTGGTTTAAATTCCAGTTTATTAAAGAACCAATTTCCTTCTGATGTATATGATTTACTAGACGGCAAATTGTTTCCAGAAGCACGAATAATCATTCTAACGAATTGTTCTAATTGTTCAGAACTAATGCCAATTGTTCAAAGACACGTTATTTACGATGGATTAACATGGGGCAGATCTGCATCCATATTAGAAGGTGGTCACTGGGGTGGACCGTCCCGCTTAATTAGTTTAGTACATGAAAACAAGTATCTTCGAAAAGCTATAAGAACTCCTCTTGGTTGTCTTGCCATAGCTGCTATTTACGAAAACTCAAATGGTGATCTACCCATTGAAGAACTGGATGTAATTGAGGCAATTTTTAACTGTGTTGCGGCACAAGTATTATCATCTAATGTATCCGAACTAGGACGTCTAGCATTATTTTGTTTAAAAAGTAAACGCACACATATAACGCTATCAGAAATTAAAATGTATTGTTCTACAACCACTAGTATACTGGATTGTTTGGAAAAGGATATTTTATTCGGAAAGACTGCAAAGAGAAAAGGCGATTATGTGTTTCATCCTATATGTGAAGGAATGTTAGAATACCTAGCTGCTAATTACATTGCTTCTTTAGTTTATAAGCCAGGTCTGTTATCAGCCGAAATAACAGGACTGGCTATAAGTGACGAGCTAGATGCAGACATACTAAAAGTACTAAAATATTCTATGTCACTCTTAGGAGATAAAGCTCATGTGTTACTTTCAAAGCTTACCCCATTATGGCTTTCGCCCCAGACGATATTTTCATTGGCATTAGCTGGAGCTCACAGCGAAGAGAACATGGCAGCTCTATGCGATCTATTAGGAATATCTAAACAACCTCCAATTTCTCCATTAGAGACAAAACCTCTTTGGGTTCAAGTGCGATCGATAACCACTGATCTTATGGGATGGGGTATGGCACTGAAAAGTTCAACATGCACTCTTAAAAACTTGGAATTAATTTATCAACTCGAAAAGCAAAACTTACTGGAGTCTAGAAAAGCATTAGATATATTCTTAGAGTCTATGACCAGCAATGAGAGCGTTTTAACGCTGCGTTTATCCTCACTAATTGAAATGGATGTAAAAGATTCTGAGATCAATTATTTAGCCAATTGTGTTTCAAAATTATTGTTGAAGCCAAGGCTGGAAAATTTTGAATTGGTTCTTACACTCATTGAAGAGGATCCACCTATATTGAAGCTGCAATCAGTTGTAACAGCACTATGTAGATCCTTACCTCGCCAGACTAAACTCAATTCATTGCTTCTAGATTTAGGTCTATGTACATCCCAATTGGTGCAAATATGTGCAGCTCTTGACAATTGTCCGAACTTAAGTCGACTATCTCTTCCACATTTACGCTGTGAAAGGGGGGCAGTATCAACTGTAGCTTCATTGGTAAAATCAAGGACAATAAATTTTTTGTCTCTTCCCTCCTGTTGGGGAGCAAGAGATGATCCGCCATCATCTAGTGGCATAAGTATGGGTAAGTCATTTTTAAATTATTCATTGAATAATTACAAATCTTTATTGTTTAGGTTCAGGGAGTGGAAGCAGTACAGGAACATCATGCCTCATTAAACAAGGCTCTTTACCGGGTGTTCCCTCACCTAAAGCGTATGCTCCAGGAGTGTTTTCGTCCTTGCCACGTGGAATGTACGTTCCTCAAACATCGTTAGGCAGATCAGCAACGTTACCACGTCAGCCTCTTGATCAAGCGATAGAAAAGCGTTCTTGTGAGTCCGTTGTTTCAAAAATTTGGTATCCAACACCGTCGTGTGATGGCGTGTCTCATAATTCTGGAACATTACACGATCTTTTCGTTATAATTCGAGATAACTATTCAAAGCTACATAGTTTAGACTTAAGCAAAGCTCAATTTACTTTGGAAGATTCAATGTGCCTGGGAGAAACAGTTCGAATTTCGAACACATTGCATACTTTGAAATTAGAGGGCTTATCACGAATAAGCGATATTTTGCCTTCAATATTGGGAGCAAGTGAATCACCTTGCTTACAGATGCTTAGCATTGGTTCTCAAAGATTAACTCTAGATGACTCTGTTGTAGTGATGTGTGCAAGGGCCTTGACAAGTTGTTCGGCATTACGACTGCTTAGCATTGACGGTTGGTCGCTTAGAGTAGAGGTAAGTGTCGGTAGTTTCAAAAATATAATATATTACCCAGTGGTATTTATTTCTCATTATACAGCACGCACAGACTTTGTCAATTTTACGAGCCTTTTTATCCCTTACTTCAATTCGTGAATTTAGTTTGGCAAATTGTCGCCTGCATACCAGTCTTATTAAGCCGGAATCAAAGGTTATACAACTATTTGAAAGTAGATCAGTTGTAGTCTTAAAATTATCAGGGGCACAAATTATTTTACCAGATTCATCTGTTATACGCGGTCCCCAACTTTTGCAATTCATCAGTGGTTTTCCGTGTTTACGAGAACTAGACCTTTCTTCACCGGCACGATCAGGGATTGAAAACACTCACTCATCACCACTTATTTTGGACGATAAAACTATAACACAGTTCTTTCAAAATCTTCATTCACATTTTGGGTAAGACAATTTTATTTTAGAATATGAATATGCAGAATTTACTATATACAAAATAGAGTGTCCCGAGAAAACGCTTTTTTGAGATTTCGATGTGAGAAGACTTCTCAGACGATGCATATCAATGAGCTGAATACGAAAAAAAATGTTTAAATTCATCTTCAGTTTCCAGCTTTTTTCGTTTTCTTAATTTTTATAATTGTTGTATTTCATCACATATTATAATCTGTCCGTTATATTAGGAAATAGTAGTCTGAAAAACAACAAAATTCGTTTGATTTTACCTTTTACGACATTTAAAAATTGTATAAATTAACATATGGTTTCTTTCCATACTCACTATAAAGTAAGTATGGAAACCGACACGAAAAATTCAAAATTTCGACTTTACCTCTCCGAATTTAATAATATTCGGTACAATCATTATACCCACCTACTAAACTAAGACGGATATAAAATTTCAGTGGTTTGCGAAATATAGCGATCTGAAAGTGTAAAATAGCAAAACAAAAATAAATAAAAAATAATAAAAATCCAAAGTTGTACACAAAAACTGCAAGTACCTTTGAAAGCATACATTCCAATAAAAAATGGAGCGTCCTTCGAATTGCATATATATAATCTCTTTCTGCCTCACGTGCTTAAATAGATGCACTAAAGTAAGGGAATAAACGGTATGTTGTGAATTTTGGCAATAATTCTAAAAAAAAAAAAAAAAAAAACATGCATCCAAACTAGCATCTGGCATATATTTATTCGCTTACCTCTTAAGATCCCTTCAACTGAAATCGAATCTAAAAGAATGCCAAAAAAAGGCTTACTTTTGGAGTATCGAAAAAATGCATCTTTGTGTAAATATCTGGAAAACTTGGATTCAACGCCTCAATCAGATTACTCACTATGGTGAGCTACAAAAACTCTAGAGACCTGTTATAAGTAGACCACCTTTATGTAATATAAATGGAGGATGGGCAAGAAACGATACAGAAAAAGGGAATATGTTTGTTAGTCATTTAAAGAATGTATTTACCCCGAACGAATCAAATGACATAATTAAGTTGCCACCTGTTGTGCCCCACTTCAGAGTAGTTGAACCCCTTTACTTTGTGATTCGAGAGATCGACAAGGCTGTTGTTGATTCAAACTCCAAAAAGGCACCTGGTATTTATAAAATCAGTAACCAGATGCTTTTAGAGCTACCCCGGATAGCATTAAAAATAATACTTTATATTTTTAACGCTATATTACGCCTTGAATATTATCCACCAGAATGGAAGGTGTCACTGATTACCATGATACCTAAGCCGGGAAAAGATCACACAAAAGTAGAATCGTATAGACCCATAAGTCTATTATCTAATATGTCTAAGCTATTTGAGAAGCTCCTAATGAACAAGCTATACCCACTAATAAGCCAATATATACCCAATCATCAATTCGGATTTAGAAGAAAACTCAGTACTATCCAACAAACACACAAACTTGTAAATGTTATAAACAAAACGTTTGAAGAAAAGAAATATTGTTCCGCTCTCTTCATTGACGTATCGCAAGCCTTTGACAAAGTGTGGCATGATGACTTGTTATATAAAATGGAACAAAATTTACTCATAAATATACATAAATTATTAAAAAGCTATATAACTGGTCGAAAATTTATTCTTAAAGAAGGTGACTTTTTTTAGTTTTTTTAGTTCACCACAGCCTATTGATGCAGGTGTGCCCCAAGGTAGTGTACTGGGCCCTGTGTTGTACCTGATATATACCTCCGGCATCTCGAATTTTGCAGGACCATATATTTGATATTGAGAGATGGCAAAGAAAATGGAAAATAAATGAACAAAAATGCACACATATAACATTTACCTTGTATAGGGAATCATAAACACCTATCCTAATAAGGAACCAAGTAATACCCCAGCAATCGGAGGTTAAATACCTCGGAATACATCTTGATCGACGCCTTACTTGGAAATTCCATATTGATGCAAAGTTGACCCAAATGAAATTGAAAGCACTCCAAATAAATTGGCTAACTTGCAGAAATTCTATGCTAAGTCTAGAGTGTAAACTACTCCTCTATAACTCAGTTTTAAATCCAATATGGAGTTATGGGATCCAGTTATGGGGTATGGCCTCAGCATCAAATATTTAGAAAATACAGAGACGCCAAAACAAAATATTGCGAACTATAACCGCATCCCCTTGGTATGTAAGAAATAGTAACATACATAACCCACTAGCACGGTACAAGATTCATTGAGATGTCATATTAAATGTATCAAAATTACCTTTAATATGACGTACAATAAGGAAAATATCTCAAAAAATGGTATTTTTAAAAATATATAATATATTATGTTAATTGTGAACATGGTATCTATACCCTTAGTAAGTGGTATTCCGGAAATCGCAAAAGTTGAAAAATTATGACAAAAAATGTCATAATAAAAACGAAACATTTATTTAAATTTGTATTGTTTCGTTTATAATCAATCATAAAATTCACCAACTGCTTCCACAAATCATGCAATTTTAATGAAATTTGGCAAGAATATTAACATTAACACTAGTGACGCAAATACATTTAAAATCACCTTTTTTTTAAACACGCTACCGCGAAATTAAATTCGCAAATTATTGACCATTAACATAAAACATTATTCAGGTATCATTTTAAAGGAAATATATATTTTGGAAGATATTCGTATTTCTAAAAAGACAATTTATTTTATTTTTGAGATACTATAAATCGGGAACAATAGCGGAAATCAAACAAAAACTAGGCATTTATGTTACCAGCATCAATGCAATTCCCGAAAAAATTTAATAATTCCGTTATTTCTCTGTGTAAATAATTTAAATTTGGTATGCGGATAAAAAATATAGTATTTTATTTACAAACCTAATTTCTTACGAATACCCAAGGGGGATGGCCAGATAACTGCGGACAAAGAAGAATTATGATAAATTCATACTTGATAAATATAAAAATAATTTAACCAGCTCAAGCGTAAGATACAATTATAAGCTTTCCAATGATACATTTTTCGTAAAACTCGGCTAAGTAGAAGAGATATATGTTTTTCCTTACATGTAACGCATCCAATCGAAATAATTTTTATTGTTCAGAAATTCTCTAAAATAATATTTAAAGGTTAGTTAATTTCGTGGTAAGCTGACAGTTTTGTGTTGTTCACCTATATGGTTGTTAAGTCCACACTATTAATAAATAAGTAACATACATATATGTTTTTACTTAAAATTATTGAGATACATGAATAAATTATATAATTTTGCTTCAAAAATTACACGATATACAGAGCAGGGATTTAAAATTATGTATTAACTATTTTTAGGATTACTAAAAACTAAACAGCAATATGTTTAGTCTTAGTTTTTAAATGAAAGTAATTTCAAATATGAAAATTTATTTAACTGTCGCTTATATTAAACTAAAAATATTTTTTGTAAATATAAAATATTTCAAATTGCTTTTAGTTTAATAAAAATAATAATTTTAGTATACAATTTTTTTTAGCTTAGAAAATTTTACTACCAAAGAAATGAAAATTTGAAAATTATAAATTTATGAGAAATTAAAGTTTAAAAAATGAAAATTATAGTTTTATGAGAAATAATTTTTTTTTTTTACTAAAAAATATAAACTAAAATTACTAAAAATTAAACTTAAACTTTTGGCTGCCAAAAGGAAATTTTTATTATATTATACCTACATAATTAAAATTTATTTACATGTTATTAGAATAAATATTTATGTATTTTATATATTTTTCTCAATAAATTAACTGAAATGGAACCAATGTTAATGTGCAATCCTTTTAAGAATGAATACAGATTTTTGTAAAATCTGTCGTGGAATCGTAATATCATAAAATCATTTATCGAATTTTAAATGTATCTGTCAGACTTCTTTTAAATAATTTTATGATAACTTTGGTTTGATTTTTCTCTATTTTACAGTTGGAAAGAGTTTGATGAAATATATAAGACGCCATATTAAATGAGACTATCGAATGTGTTTCCAAATTTTGCCTCACAAAGACTTTTTATTAAAATTTGTTGGCTTGCAAAAAAAAAATGTGTGAACTATCTGTCACTGATTTTTTATGGCATGTGGTAGTCAAACAAATATTTAACTATAAATCCAGAATTATTTGTTCGATTTAGAAAAATTAAAAACTGCCGACTAAAATTACTTTTAATTTATCTAAGCTTTTTTTATGGGGCTTTGCTAAATTTCGGATTTTTTATGACATATGTAATTTTCGATAAGATTTCGGAATATGGATGGGATTTTATTATTTTGGATTTCAGTGAAATTTCGAATTTTGGGGTAAATTTGGATTTTATTGGTGACATTTCGAAATTGTGTTTTTTTTTGGTAAAATTTTTATTTTTAGTCGAAATTTCATATTTTTGTAAAATTTAAAATGTTTGGCGAAATTTTGGATTTTTAGTGAAATTTTTTGGAAATTATCATATTTTTGAGAATTAATGAAGTTTTTGGTAAAATTTTGGATACTAAAATTTTGTGCAATATTAACTATTAAGCACCAAATATTAAAAATAAATTCTACTAGACAAATATGTTTGAGTTTTTTGTCTTATTTGTTTAAGATGCAACATATTTTTTAAGGGCGACACAACTACAACTAGAAAAAAGAAAAAAAAAAAATTTCGGTAACAAGTGCAGTTAAATTTGGTTCTTATTTGGTTTAATAAGATAATTTTCAATTATTTTAAACAATTCTAAGAATTAGCTTTTTTGTAATAAAAAAACATTTATTTCCATTTTTATACCCTTCACCAAAGGTGTAAAGGGTATGTATAAGTTTGTCATTCCGTTTGTAATTCTCACAATTTTCGTCGGAGAGCAAAAAAGTTTACATTTTCGGGATCCTTGTAAGAAATGATGACGATAGGACCATGTCCGTCCGTCCGTCCGTGTGTCGGTTGAAATGGCGTTTATGAAGCCCACCGATAACTGACATATATAATATATATATCAAACTATCGGAAATGCTTTCGAGAATTTTGCTATTGGAATTCAGCAAGATCGGTTAATACAATGCGGAGATATGTTAAAAAAACCGGTTTTTAGAACCGGTTTTCCAGTTTCTGAAGCCTCTGTATATACTCGAGACTTCGTTTTTACAAAGAAGTCTCGGACATTTTTTTCTAAATTTTTGTTCTGAAAAAATGAAATAAATCGGTTCAATAATAACTGAGATATCGGACAAAACGCATTTTTTATTTTTTGAAGCCCTGGTTTAAGCTATAGATTTTTATTTTTATACAGATCGGTCACAAATATTTTTATAAAATTTCGGTTTTTTGAATCAGCAGGATCGGTTTATAAATGGCGGAGATATGCTTTAAAAACCGGTTTTTGGAACCGGTTTTTCAGTTTCTGAAGCCTCTGTATATACCAGGGACTTCGAATTTTTAAAGGGGGCTCGGAAATTATTTTCTGAATTTTTGTTCTGAAAAAATTAAATAAATCGGTTCAGTAATAACTGAGATATCGGGGAAAACGAATTTTTTATTTTTGAAGCCCTTGTTCAAGCTACAGATTTTTATTTTTATATAGATCAGTCATAAATGTTTTTATAAAATTTCGTTTTTTTTAATAAACCAAATTCGTTCATAATCAACAGAGTTATGGCCCAAAAACAAATCTGTTAAGAATATAAATACACACACAAACATGTATATTAAGCATTGTAATGACTATTAGTGACGTATTTTGTTTTTTGTATAGACAAGTAGTTTAGTTAGAAACAGCAGTCATATAATGAATAACAGTGTTGTTGTTGTTCTTTGTATATGCAGTCTGTACAAAAATAAATAGATATGGAATTGTTGTTGTTTATTTTTAAAAATATACATAAATACATACACAAACATGTATATTAAGCATTGTAATGACTATTAGTGACGTTTTTGCCTATAAGACAAGTAGTTTAGTTAGCAACAGAAGTAATATAATGAATAACAGTGTTGTTGTTGTTCTTTGTATATGCAGTCAGTTTGTATATACACACATAAAAAAATAAATAAATATGGAATTGTTGTTGTTGTTTATTTTTTAAAAGCAAAGCCTGCTATGATTGTTTTTTTTTTCATATTCAAATTTTCGTAGTTTGAAAAAAATTTAGATTTATATATGTGAAAATATGAAAGCATACGTTAAGGCGAAAATTTTATTATTTGTCGGTAATATGGTAATATGATGTCGATAAGATAGTAAGATGGTAATATGGTGAAGGGTATTAAAGATTCGGCACAGCCGAATCTTTTTTCAGTTTCATTCAAACTTAAATTGATATTTCTTTAGTTTTTTTAGTAAATTTTGTTAAATTTCTCATATAATTTTAGTTAAAATTTTTTAGTAATAAAAATTCAATTTCTCATAAATTTTTAGTTTTCATTTTTCAAATTTTCATTTCTTTGAAATTATAAACAATTATAATTTGAATATGTGAAAAAGCTAAAAAAAAAATAAAATTTTAAAATTCAATTTTAAATTTTAGCAAAATTATTTTATTCTGTTGGCTAAAAATGAAAAATTTTGATATTTTAAATTTGAGTATTATTAAAATGATTATATTTAAAAAATTTTATTTACAATTACGAAACAGAAACTAATTTCTCTACTAATTTAGTAGTTTTTTTAATCCCTGATTCAGAGGCCGAAAAAAGTTTTGGCACAGTAAATAAATTTATATTAAATCGGTCACTACATTTAAACTTCTTTATTTAGAATGGAGAATTTTATATATTTGATACATCCATGTGTAAGTTAATTAATGGCCATTAAACTTCGGCGGTAATGCAAATCATTTGCAATAAAATTTGCAAAATTTGAATTAGTTCTTAATATTTTAAGGAAAAAAGTACTGGCACAGGACTAAAATTTTGAGATTAGTTAGGTATATGGTTCAAAACTGAAGTCATATACTGTAGATATAATATATTCTTTGATTTAGAGCATTTGTATGTAAATTTAATTAAATTAACCCAAAAATATCACAAAAGATACCAAAAATTAATACGTCTCAATGTATGATTTTAAAATTCTATTAATATTAAAATCGGCCAAAAATTAATACAATTAATAAAAGAAGTTAATACGCCCTTATAAGCATATTAAAATTTCCAAAATGTATGGGATTTCACCGAAAAACAGGGTTTCCAATATAACTCCATATAAACGAACAGCATCATTTCAACGATGTAGTGAAGAATTAGCAAAAAATACTTTTTTCTGAAAGTTCACATCTTAAAAAAATATTTGATAATAACACAGGTCAACAGCAAAAGTGGGCTTGAAAAGCCATTATGAAATTTTGATGTATTGTGGTTCCAGTAGTACAAATATGGAGTTTTTTTTTTTATTTTTAAGTAAAATTATACATTTTTTTAGACATTTCTCCACATAATTAATGATAACTCAGAAAGTGTTAGTCCGATATTATTAAAATAAACTTAGAAAAATTTAAATTTACATAACCTTTAATCCGTTTATATACTGCGTTTCAATCGGCTCAGTAGTTTCGGAGTTATAATAAAAAATTATACAGATTTATTGCTTTATCGCAAAGCCACATGTAATAGCAACAAAATGAGATATCGATCATAAAAATCTATTGATTCTTTTCAAATTTATTCACAATTAAGTGAATTCGCTCATTTTCGCAAAATTTCAGTTTTTTGTTTGATATACATAAAATTGAGTAGTTAATGCTTTTCTTTCGATTTATTGAGTTTTGCAAACATTTTCCCCATGCTATATACAATCTTTTACATCGAAAATGCATTACATAGTAACATTCGTGTATTTTTTTTTTGGCAAAACCCTACCTGCAATACTGATTCTATTTTTTGAAAAAAAATATTTGAACTGGATGAGTTTAAATGTATGTATTAAACAGTAGAAAATTTATATTTTATTATTTTAATTTATTATAATAAATAAAATAAGAAAATAAATAAATAATTATTATAAACCAAGCACCCGAAAACGTTTTATTTTTATTTTTCAATCAAAATAAATATCTTTAATGTTCAAAATATTTTTTCATTTCTTGAAAAAAATATGTGAGGGATTTTTATTTTTAAAATAAATATCCATCAATGATGAAAAAAATAAATATCTTTTACGATAAATATCTTTAACGATAAGTACCAGTTCGAAAAAATTTCAAATGATTGTTTTTTTTATTCATACTTTTGTTTTGTTTTCAAAATATTTTTTTATTCAAATGAAATTGTTGTTGTTTAGAATTTTTTCCATCCGATGAAAAAAGATCAAAATAATTTTCAACTTTTGAAATAAATATCACAAAAGATATTTATATTTTTATTTCCATCATGATGAAAAAAATTAAAATATTGATGAAAATAAAAAAAAATCATGATGGATTTTTATTATTTTTTGAACATTAAAGATTGTTTTTCGATTGAAATAAATATAAAAAGATTGTTTTTTTAGTATTAAAATCCGGTCTCTGTTATAAACTACAAACCCTGGAATTTTCATTTATTCGATTTTCTACTATTGTTGAATAACGAAGTGGTATTCTTAACACTCCAGCAGAAATCAGCCATCATGTGTGCATGCCAGCGACCCTGGTATCGTTCTCCATTGTCCGGATATTTTGGTGGAATTGTTAGCCCTGTTCCTCACTCAAGTCTCCTATGTTTTCAGGGAAACGATCTAATTGACTGTGCAGGTAGTGTACTTTGATGCTCATGTTGCATCCAAAATTCTGGAAGTGAGTTAACATCTCTTCAACATGCGCAACGTAATCATCACCCTTGTTATTTCCTAAGAAATTTTGAATTACCCATACAAACAAATCCCATGCATTCTTCTCAATTTCTGACATTGAACTGCCAAAATCAGTATCTTTCACCAATTTGCGAATTTGTTGGCCGTGAAATATGCCTACTTTCGGCCATACTCAGATTGGAAAACTTCATAAAATATACTGGAAACATTCACTATCCTTATTAAGTGCTTTAACATATTGTTTCATCAGACCAAGCTTAATTTGAAGAGGGGGTAATATGATGCGTTCTCGGGGAATTAGAGCCACATTTGGTATACCTGGAACCAGTGTTTCCCTAGAAGGCCATTGTTTTCTCTTCCAATTTAGCTCTGCTGTCCCATAAATATATAAAACAAGGATATTTATTAAAGCCGCTTTGTTGACCTACGACGAAATTTACCATCTTAAGATCAACACAAATTACCCTGTTATGTTCATAATACTTTATCTTCTTCATGACCTTGCTTTGGTTGAATGTGCGATCGGCAAGGAGTGAAATTTATTTCCAGAATGAAAAAGGATGAAAAAGGATGCGTCTTGATGAGTCGATAAATAAACGCCATTCATTTGAATCGTATCTCTCTAAGCCCATGGCAGTCGTCAAACCAGAAATATCTGTGAAATACACAAAATCATCCTCTTCAACAAAATAATGAAGTAAGTCTTTCTCTCGAGTACGGTAATACGAAACTTTAGTTTCTTTAGTTATGACAGATCTCTTTCATCCGGGATGCAAGTAATTCAGAAGATCTTTTCGAAAATCCAAGGTCTCTAATTACATCATTTGTATAGGTACAGTTTGTGTGCGCAGCAAATTTTTTGTTTTTCCCAAGAATCGTATAAAAAATTAAGGAATTTTATACAAAAAAAAAAAAAATCATCCAAGAGCAATTCAGCGTGCGCGCACATTTATGAGCGTTTATTAGTTTGCTACCGCAATCGTATAAATTAAACAACCTTTTGTTTATTATTTCTTTTTTATACACACCATCAAGAAGATGGGGGGTATATTGATTTTGGCATTCCGTGTGTAACATCTCGAAGGAATCATTTAAGACCCCATAAAGTATATATCTTCTGTGTCCTGGATAGATTCTAAGTCGATCTAGCTATGTCCGTCTGTTGAAAGCAGGATAGGGCACGAACGGGACAACGTAGAGGGATGACATTGACATTTATCTTGTTTGGTATTGAAAATGGGCAAAATCAGTTAATAAACAAAAAAGATACCTTTCTGCTGATATTTCTGAAACAAAAGCATGTACGACAACGAAATTTTGTATAAATAGTTTGAGGGTCGATATAAATTTGGAAACCAAAAATGGGCGTGGTCCGCCCACTTAACCGCCCACCTCCCATATAAGGTGAAATGTCAACGAAATGTTGTACAAATAGTTTAAGGATCAATATAAACTCGGAAACAAAAGATGGGCGTGGTCACCCACCTTACCGCCCAACTCCCATATAACGTAAAATTTGGAAAAGTTGATGGTGGGTATATAGATTCGGCCAAGCCGAATATAACATTCTCGCTTGCTTTTTAACATTTTTTTTTACTAACTTTATATTTTTTCCCCTAACAATTTGTTTCATAACTTTGAAACTGTTAATCGCATCAAAACCATTTGCATATATCAGATATTGTAAGCCAAAATTTTTATAAATTTATTTTAACAAAATCGGACAAGTTGTTTTTGAGTTATGAAAACATAAGTGGAAAAATGTCTCAAAAAACTAAAATTTTGTGAAAATAAGCGAATTCACTTAATTGTGAATAAATTCGAAAAGAATTTGTTGCTATTACATGTGGCTTTGTGATAAAGCAATAAATCTGAACAATTTTTGCCGTTTTCGATTTTTCATGATTTTTTTTAAACAAAAAAACTTGATATTTTCACGTAAAAAATATATTTTTTGCTTAATGTTTTATTATAACTCCGAAACTACAGAGCCGATTAAAAATATATAAACGGATTAAAAGTTGTATAAATTTTAATTTTTCTAAGTATATATTAATAAGAGAAATGTCTAAAAAAAATTATAATTTTACTTAAAAATTTTTTTTTAAAAAAAACCTCTCCATGGAATTTAAAATTTCGACCATATTTGTACTACTGGAACCACAATACATCAGAACTTAATAGTGGTTTTTCAATCCTTTAAAAATTTTTCGATTTTGTTGCCTTGTGTAATATAATCCCAATATCTAAGCGTAACAGTTTGAAAATAGCTGGGTATAAATCAGGAGTTTTTAATAAATAAATTCCCTTACAAATAACTATAAAATGTATTAAAATCAATGTATGTGAAATACACCCAGCATTCTTTAAAGATATTTGCACCCATATTGGAATTCAACCAGAGTTAAAAACTGATTTAGTATCCCAACTTTCTATACAATTTGGTAATTCTTCATTACATTATTGGAATCATTCTGTTTGTTTATATTGAGTTCTATTGGAAACCCTGTTTTCGGCTAAATCCTTTACATTTTGGAAATTTTAAAATTATTTTGATTTTGATATTAATAGACCTTTAACATTATATTATATTAGAGATATTAATTTTGGGCATCCTTCGTAATATTTTTGGGATAAATTTAATAAAATTTAGATAAAAAGGCTCTTAATAGAAGAATATATTGTAGCTTCATTATACGACATTAATTTTGATTCATAGACCGAACTAACCTCGAAATTTAAATGTATTTTACTTTCCTGTGCCAATACTTTTTTTCCTTAAAATATTAAGAAATAATTTTAATTTTGCAATTTTCTTGCAAATGATTTGCATTACCTCAGAAGTTTAGTGGTTATAAATAAACTTACACACAAACTTATGAATAAAATATATAACATTCACATTACCTCATCTACCTGAAGAAGAGTTTGAATGCAGTGACCAATTTTCTAAAAATGTGTCAATACTTTTTAAGAGCCGTGTATATATATATATATATATATATATATATATATATATATATATATCGAAAAGGAAAAAATAAAAATTCTTTAAGAAAAATTTTCTTTAGTGAAAATAAAAGAATGAATTTATCCTCAATATAGTCTAAGAACGACCAAACTATGTTAAAAGAAAGTATTTATCTTAATTTTCATTCGAACATTTTTGAGGTAATAAATGGGTTTTTAAAATTGGGACTTGCTAAATAAAAGAAATATAGGAAATGAAATTCATATTTTTTTCATTAAATTTCAGCTTAAACTTTACATACGATTAAAAATTTATATGTCAATAAAAAAAAATTATTGTATAAGTACTAGTTTCATGTCATATTGAAATTACACTTACTAGTGTTTTAATATTACTTAAAAATTTCGTCTTCATCAAAAATATTTTTTATTTTATAAATTAGAATCTTTTAAAAATTTTGTACGAAGCAATTTTTTAACATCAAAAATAAAGAAAAGCATTTAGACAGAAAAAATTTAATAAACGTTTTTTTTTAATAAAGAACACAAATGTTCTCTTAGCTCCTTTACACAAAAAAATTAAATTTTTTTCTAGATTTAATAAATTTTACATATGATGGAAATTTTGGTTCACTATACAGATTTAATTTATAAATGAAATAATAAGTCTTAAAATTGTAATTTTTCACGAAAAATATTTAAAAATTTTTTATTGAAAATATTCATAATTTTGTGTTAAGAAAATAATTGTTCAAATAAAAGGCATTATTTTAACATTTTCCAAAAAAATTGTCTACCATTTTCCTGGAAGACGATGACAAAAATAATACTTTTCGCTTAATTTTCTCCAAATATTTTATTAAACCTTCTAAAAATTGTACTGAATAAAATAAATTGTTTTTTCTTTTGCTTTCCTGAAGAGTTGTTGTACTTTTTGTCGCACATCTGTGTGAGCAATTTTCATATTTAGAAGTTAATTAAAAAATCACTCGGGAAATGACATAATTAGCATCACAAAAAAGTTTTTTTTAATGCCTCCAAAAATTTGGAGTTATGCTTAAATTTTTTTAGGTTTCTGTATTTTTCTATTATACTTTTTTGAATAATCAAGTTTGTTGTCGTATTTATTTCTTTGGTTTGGAATTTTTGGAGATTGAATGCATTATAATTTCTTTATAAAAGTCAATAAAAAACATGCAATCACATAATATGCAATTATTTTAACAACATTTTTGTTGCGAATATAGCAAGATTTAGTTTTTTTATTTAGACAAAAAGAGCTTACTCGATTTTATGTGAAATATATATCTCTAATGATGCATTCTTTATTTTTTTGATAGAATTTTTTTTTTGATAATTTGATAATATTTGGTACAATCCCATCACGACATTTACAGAGAAAATTCAAAATGAATCAATCATCCACATATATATTTTTCACGATAAAATTTAACATAAAAACATCTTTCAGGTATTATTTTAAAGGTAATTTCTTTACCTTTAAGTATTCACTTCAATGAACTTTGTAACGTAAATATTTTAGAAGACATTTGTATTTTTAAAAAGATAATTTTCCTCATTTTTGAAATATTATAAATCGCGGTAATCAAACTTTAACACGGCATTTGTTACCAGCGTCAATATTAATATTCTTGTCGAATTTTATTACATTTAGATGATTTTTGAAAGAAATTGGCGATGTTTCTATTTTATTACAAACAAAACAATTCGAATTGCAATTAATATTTCGTATTTATTATGACATTTTCGGTAATAACTCGTAAAATAGTGCGAGTCCCAGAATGCTAATTTCCACGGTTATAGAAAACATTTTCATCATTAACATATATATTTTTTATAAATTTTAATAAATTGGTTAACTCGAAATTTTTTTCTATTTTTAATTTTTTATTGTAATTGATATAATAATTTTGGTGAGATTTGAAAATTTAAAAAAGTTACAAAAATCTTTGTTTATTGGATACTTGCTTCGGTGTTGTCAGATTGACTTCCAATTTTACATCTAAGTAAGAAAATAAATTTAAAACATTTCTCATATAACGAAGAGATAGTTCAGTGTGCTGACATCTTATCAAGATCTAAATAGCTTAGCTTTATATGTTTCTCTAATGATGCATTCTTTATTTAGATTATTTTATTTTGAACTATTCAGGAGTAACAAAAAGTAAAATCACAGCTTTCATAATTAAAATCTATTCAATGTTCCCTGAAAAATTTTTATTTAAATACATATTTGTAATTGTGCTTTTTTGTTTGTAATTAATAATAATAATAATAAAATGAAATAATGTAGTAAAATAATTAGTTTTTCTGAAAAAAAAAAAAAAAAAAAAAATGTTTAAATTTTAATTTTCAAAAATTATATATAAAAACATAATTTTTCCAGTGACGATAAAAAAAACCGGAAAACCGGAGAAACCGGTTTTCAAATAGTTCGAATAGTTGGTATTTTGAAAAAAACCGGTTGCACTTTTTAAAATTCAGAAAAAACCGGTTAACCGGTTTTTTTTCAGAAGTTAATATTTCTATCAAAAGACTACATTTCTTAAAGAAAAATCAATAAATCTTATAATGTTCAAGTTAAAATTTATTAAACATAATAATTTTTGGAAATAACTATTAACCCAAAATAACCTAAACCATTCGGGGAATTGTAGACCAATACTATTGTCAATTATGGACGGATCTTCACGAAATTCGGCACACAGATTTAAACTTATATGGAACTTACATGTGCAAAAATTCTTGCTACATTTAAGGGATTTATGATCGCTAAACCCCTTTTCCGGGAGGTTATTTGTACAAGGGTTAGGTGAAATAATGAACCGATCATAACCAATTCAATACGCTTCGTCCTTGGACTATAAGAAACCTGTGTGCCAAATTTAATTAATTTATGTTCAAAATTGCGACCTATATTAGGGTGGGTCTTAGACCAATATTTTTGGGTGTTACAAACATCAGCACAAATGCATGATACCCTCGCTACCTATGGTGGTGTAGGGTATAAAAAATATAAGAAAATAATCATAAAAAATGTTATTAACTTCTACTTAGCATAAACAGAAACCATGGATTAATATGTAAAAAGTCAGAATCAATTTTATTGAACGATTCTGCGGGTGAAACTTTTTGAAACAAAATCTTTGAAAAATTAAGAAAATATTGAATGAAAAAAAGACTAAAACATTTAAATTTAACCTTAAACTATATTTTTAAAACATTAGAAATAATACTTTATGAATATTTAAAAAAATATTCATAAATTTATATTCAAATATCAGCATTTAGTGCATGTTTTGTGAAATAGAAAGCTATTTTTAAAACCGGTTTTTTGTGTTTAAAAAAACCGGTCTATTCGACATTCGAAAAATGAACATTTTCAAAAAACCGAAGACACATTAACTGAAAAAACCGGTTGGAAAACCGTGTCGATCACCCTAATAGATACTAACTCATTATACTTAGGAGTATATTTTCCTGTTTAGACTCAACCTCTGAAACCTATTTAAAAATTTATGGTCCATTAAAGTTTGGGTTTAAAATGTTTGTGATGATAAAAGTAACCAACTTTTCTACAGTCCATAAATGAACAAAAAAGAGAATACCAAAAGATTGACAATAAACTAATATTCTCAAAAAATTTTGCAAATTTTTTAAAACATATTGTATGTGACAGAAATACAAAGTATGCTATGCTCACTTTGTATATAAGAATTTAAACAGTATTTTTTTTTAACAATGACTAGTGAAAAATATTCCAATTTGCGACAACATTACTTCCAAACTAGATGTCCAACCAGCGACACAAGTTATGAATCATATTATTTGAAGTGTTGGCTTTATAATGCAATCAAAATTTTATTAAAAATCTGACATTCGTTTTCGTCATTTTTGGGCGGAATTTACCACCGTGCATTGTTAATATTCTTGACAAATTTCATTAAATTCGGATGATTTCTGAATTTCTTACAATAGAAGTTCTACAAATTGAATTAAATATTTTGTATTTATTATGACATTTTTTTGGTAATAATTCAGAAACTATTGCGAGTCCCAGAATGCCAATTACCACGGTTATAGAAAATATTTTCACCATTAACATATATTTTTTTTTTTTTTTAAAGGTTTAAAAATACAATTTTTGAGATATTTTCCCGCAAACTATAATTCGAGAGATATGGACCATTTTGATGTTGAGAAAAAAGTTATAACATGACTTTTCATATAAATGGTAATTTTTTACCTTTATTATGACACCTCAATAAATCTTATACCATAAATACTTTGAAAGATATTTGTAATTTTGTATACAAGTTTATAAATATTTTTAGCTATTTTACACTTTCAAATCGCTATATTTCCTCTTGATAAAATTATTTGAACTTTGTCGAGCATAATGACTGTACCAAATACGGAAGAGGTGAAGAAACCAGCTGGTTGGTTGTAAATGGAATGACTCTATATTTAAATTCATGATTGAATTTAGTATACTTATTTGAAATATGTCGTTTTTTAAGACATAAATTTTATTTTTATAAAATTTTGGAAATTTGGAAAAAAAAAAAAAAAAAAATCTTGAAATATTATTTAAACAAAATATTAATATTAAAAGGGAAATATCGATAATATATAAACCCGTGACTTTCAATCGCTGCACGTTGGGTTGAACAGTACTCAAAACGAGAATTAATTCAAAAATAAAATGTGGATATTATATAATAAATAATAAATTTTTAATAAATTTTTATATAAGGTAATAGAAAACAAACTAAGTTATCATAATCTGCAAAATTTATTGTTCTATGTTGTTTAGTTTTCTTGATACACTCTCCCAAAGTTCAATAATTTTTCATAAATAATATTATAGTAACAAAACTTGAAATTTTCAAAATTGTAAATGAGATTTTTGTTAGTTTTTGCAAAACGATAATTCTTTTTTTTTTTAAACAGGTGGATTAAAATATAGATTATTGGGATGTATGTTGTATAAATATTTTTAATAATTTAGCAAAAATTACCCTAAAAAAGGGGTATTTTCGAGATATATTAAAGAGTTTTTGGGTATAATTGGGTAAACAAATTTTATATACTGATAAAATATAAGATGTTAGCTTGTGAAATAGAGAAAAACATTTTGTCAATATTTGCCTAAACGAAAAATATTTAATTTTTAAAATGAAAATTTTAAACAACTGTAGCCATTGAAAGTGTAATAAAAACATTTTAACTAAATTTCTCGTAATTAAATCGCAGTATCTTGATTTTCTGCATTATTTTCTCGTTTACTATAAAAATTGCATTCATTTTTAATATTTTCAATAACATTAATTCGGTCATAAGACGCATTTGTCAGTTTTTTTCTTAAAATTATCTTATATAATATGTATACTTCAATTTACAGTTTGATTTATTAATTTATAGATTTCAGCTTAAAAGTTACAACTAAAAGTCTAATATCATTATCCCTGAAAAAAATTTGTTTTCCAAGATATTCTTATTTTAAATTGTAGTATTTTACGTATTTATGAATATCCATTATCCATTAGCTCTTTTTCGCTATAGTTCAACCCACTGTGCGCTGGTAGCACATTAACACGCTAAATTTTATCTACGGACACTCTAATACACAGTAATTTAAACATAAAAGTAGTTTATTTTCATTTTACCATTATAAAAAATCGTCCAGCCCATCTTCTTGTATCTAAAGATATGAAATTTGTATACAAGAAAACTGAAGATACTTCTAACAGACAAACTCGAATAATATTTTTGATTCGAAGCAGATTTTTACATAATGTAACTTTTATATGATTATAAAATCATTTTTAGTCACTAAGAATTGGAAACACTATTATGAATATAAACAACATAAAATGTGTGGTCCGGGATTTCCCGCCCCGGGAATTCCTAACCGTGACCCTGTTTCACCAATCGTAGGTAGTTGAAATTTCACAGAGATCTTCTAAATGTGTGATACACTTTGGATACATACATATTTGTATACATATAATAAAAAAAAAAATAATCGATTAATATTTGATTATACGTCCGAAACAGACCAAAATAAACTGATTTTTAAGCGCAATGTACGACTAAAAATTTTGGTATTACTACATAAATTGTTAATTATTATAATTTTAGGTTACTGAATACCTTAAAAATCTGTAATTGGGTTATTCATTTCGACGAAATGTCTAAATCTATCAAAACTATTGGAAAGGCTTTACGAAATAGTCCCATAAGTCACCTAAAAATCGATGGTATATCAGTTTTAGATCGACCTAAAAAGAAAAGATGTGAATCAACTTTCATTCAATGTTTAATATCGTCATTGTCTCTTCTGCGATGGATGGGTATAAGTCTGGCTGGTAAAAAGGAAGACCAAATTACAGCAATAGGCAGTGCTGTTACTGATCTAAAGGGATTTGAAATAGAAATTAAGTATGTGCACAAATAAAACATAATAATAACATTTTTAATAAAATATATAAACTAATTATCCTTTTTTCCTTATAGGTTAAGCGAGTCAACGATCGATCAAGCTAAACTAATGGCACAAGTCATTAGTCTAGACAGTAAATTCGATATAAAAGTATCTACATTTGGAACATCCAGTGGAATTCTAATACATGCTGAAAAGTGTGGAATTAAAAGTCTGAATCGAAAAAATAAGGACAAGGAGCACACATAAAAAGCTTCCGTATTCTAAGTATTACTTCTAATTATCAAATCTCGTTAGCTATTACATACATATAGAATAATTATGTTAATGATCAGGGCAAGTTTTTATATGCACAAAAATAATTGAAATATGCGCTTGAAAAAGCACGAAAAAATGGTATAATATGCACAGAAATATGCAAAAAAGCATGAATATGTATATAAAAACCAACGAATTTATGCATTCTTATATATTAATGTGTAGAAAATATGCACAAATATGCATTTTTTAACTTTCAATCTCAAATAAATTTCAATGTTTATAAAAATATAACTATTTTAATTTTAAGTTTCACATTTGACGCTTCCGAATTTTTTTTCTTTGCAGTATTTACAATGTACTCAAAATACTCACAAAAAAAATTAGAAATCATTTGATTAAACTCAAAAAAATCACCAAAAAATTGTGTTTTTGTTAAGAAAACTTACTTTTGTATCTATTATATGCAAATTTATGCAAAGATTTAAAATATAAGCATTTTTCTTGAAATTCTTTTGAAATATGCAAATGTACTTTCCAAGCGAAAAGCTTGAAAAACTTGCCCTGTTAATGATTAACTTAGATTTATGTTACTGGAAATTCGTATTTCGAAGATGACACAACAGTCAAATTTTAACCCTATCCGATGACTGTTGCCATAGTCCTGTAGAGTATAGTGCTATTTTACAAGATTTGTAGAAATCAAACGTATATTGTCATCAGAATACAGTGTTGTCAAATTCGACGCATAAAAAAATGCTAATAGAAGTAGGAGAAGGAAATATAATTTTCATGGTGCAAACCATAGATTAACAACTATATATTTATGTGAGAGAAAAAAAACCTAATTGAATTGTCAGAAACCTAATTCATACAACAACAAAATACATGTAGTCACATATATTTTGTTTTTGTGTTTTCAAAAAAATGAGTAACTTTTTTAAAAATTTAGTATAGGGTGGCTCTCACATAAACTTCTAGTTCTATTCTATGGTGCAAACTATGATACAAAAAATAACAAGGTAGAATTATTAGAGAGAGTTGTCATTTTTATGTCATGTAAAGTCAAATAATTGAAAAATTTAAAACAAAAATACATATGAAAAATTTTAAATATGTTTCGTTTACATTTGAAATGTAGAAATATTTGATGGATATTTTTCGAAATTTAACACGTATATTTTTCAAAATGATATTCTATGCACAATTCGTTATACACATATTAGTTTTTTCACATAAAAAGTTCATTTTTCACAATTTATAACTTTGATATATTTTTTTTTAATTTTTTCTTTTAAGTGTTTTTTTTTTTTTTTACATTTTCTTTTGACTAATTTTTAAGGAAAATAAATTTGAGAACTTTCTCTAATAACACTGGCCGACAAAAAAATCACCCCCTATAGACGAATAGTTGTACTTGATGTATTTTGATGTGCTAAACACGAATCTGCTTTCAGTTTTTTTCCCATCAGGTCTGGATTTTTTTTTATGGGCGTGTCTAATATTTCGCCCGGGAATTCCCGGGGCGGGAAATCCCGGACCACACATTTTATGTTGTTTATATTCATAATAGTGTTTCCAATTCTTAGTGACTAAAAATGATTTTATAATCATATAAAAGTTACATTATGTAAAAATCTGCTTCGAATCAAAAATAGTTTTTTCACATAAAAAGTTCATTTTTCACAATTTATAACTTTGATATATTTTTTTTTAATTTTTTCTTTTAAGTGTTTTTTTTTTTTTTTACATTTTCTTTTGACTAATTTTTAAGGAAAATAAATTTGAGAACTTTCTCTAATAACACTGGCCGACAAAAAAATCACCCCCTATAGACGAATAGTTGTACTTGATGTATTTTGATGTGCTAAACACGAATCTGCTTTCAGTTTTTTTCCCATCAGGTCTGGATTTTTTTTTATGGGCGTGTCTAATATTTCGCCCATAGTAAGGCCATTACTCTAGTATATTTCCTCATAACTCATAAACGGTGTGTATGATTGATCAAAGTGATACACCAAAAGATGCGGACTAAAAATATCTTCAAATTCCCCAAACTAAATTTTTTATGTGCTCAATAGTTTCGGAGTTATTTTGAAATAAGTGTCCAAAAAAAAAAAAATCTTTTTCATGCAAAATTTTAGATTTTTTCTTACTAAAATTTTTTTAATAAATGAAAACATCTATGTTACAGTTTATCATCTTTATCTTAAAGCTGGTAATGCTGCGAATAAAATAAGGCATGTATCTTCAAAATTGATGCACAAATTGATTACAGTTAAGTGAAAATACCCATGGTACATACAATTGAGTAGAAATACAGTGGTGGCCAAAAAAATTTTTATTTTTTTTATTTTTTCTTGAAACAAAAATAGGTGAACTAGATGTATTTTGACGAGTTAAACAAGAATCTGCATTCACTTTTTTTCTATCACGTACTAATTTTTTTTATGTGCATGACTAATATCATCACTTTATTCAACGGTCACATTATAAAATTCGAGAATGGTTTGTCAAACTTAGACTATAACTCAAGAACCCTTTACACGATTTTGATAAATCGAAAATTGTCTTCAAGGTATGTCAACAATATTTTTCATTTTTCAAGAATTTCAGGGTTATGAATCAAAATTTTCAGCATTTTTCAATAAAATTAATTTTAATATTTTCGGTACTAATTACCAAATAACTACGGAAATATTAACTGGACAAAAAATAATATAAATTCAGCTCAAATACAATTTAGGTCGCTATATATTAAAGTTAAATTTATCTTAATTGGACAAACTGTTCTCGAGTTATACAAGTGTGACTGCCTAAAGGCGGGGTCATATTAGTCATGCCCATAAAAAAATCAATACGTGATAGAAAAAAAGTAAAAGCTGATTCTTATTTAGCACGTTGAATTCCATCTAATCCACCTATTTTTTTTATTTAAGACGAAAAAAAATTATTTTTTTTGCCCACTATCAATTTTTATGATACGTGGCTTTATTTGCTAACTTTGAGATAAAGGTGATAAACTTAAATATTTTCGATGTTTTTACTTTTAAAAAAAGTTTTAGTAAAAAAAAATAAATCTTGAATTTTGCATGAAAAAAATTTTTTCCGAAAATTTTTTCGAAACTATTGAGGTGATAAAAATTTGATGGTAGAACGATTTAAAATTAATTTTATTCCGCATATCTTGGTGTATCATTTATATAAATCGTGCATACCGTTCTCGAGTTATAGTGAAATATACTTGAGTAATCGACATATTTAGGGCGCAATATTTGACACGCTCATAAAAAAAGTTCCGACCTGATGGAAAAAAAACTGATAGCAGATTCGAGTTTAGAATGCGGAGTTCCATCTAGTCTATATATTTTTTTTGAAGGAGCTCGAAAAAAAATTTTTTGTCGACCAGTGTAATTGTACCTTGTTATTCATTATATTATGGGTGCAAGCATTGTTTTTATACCCTACACCACCATAGGTGGGGAGGGTATTATGCGTTTGTGCTGATGTTTGTAACACCCAAAAATATTGGTCTAAGACCTACCTTAATTTATACCAATCGGCTTAGAATCACTTTCTGAGTCGATTTAACGATGTCCGTCCGCCCGTCTGTCCGTCCATGTAAACCTTGTAATCAAACTACAGGTCGCAATTTTGAATCAAAATTAATGAAATTTGGTACACAGTTTTTTTTTTAGTCCAGGGACGAAGCCTATTGAAATTGGTTATGATCGGTCCATTATTTCACCTAGCCCCCATACAAATGTCCTCCTGGAAAAGGGTTTAACGATCATAAATCCCTTAAATATAGCAATATTTTAATGAAGTTTGGAACATATAAGTTTTATTTAAGTCTAAATAAGTGTGCCGACTTTTAAAAAGATCGGTCCATAATTAACCATAGCTCCCATATAAACCCCTTTTCAGAAAATTACTTTAACGGGCATAAATCCCATTAAAATGTTAGTATCAAGTTAATATTCGACACAAATAAGATTTATATGAACATAAATGATAGTGCCAAATTTTGCAAAGATCGGTACATAATTTACCATAGCTCCCATATAAGGCCCTCTTTCGGGAATCACCCAAAAGTGAATAAATTCATATAAATGTCAGCATCAACGTAATATTCTGTATTCGTATGTTTTATTTTACACTTATGAGTATCGGTCCACAACTGACTCCAAGTCAAGACCCCTCCCCGAATTATAATGTACACAATGGTGTAGGGTATCATATGGTCGGGCTTTACCGACTATATCTTTTTCTCTCGTTCTTAACTAAAATATGCACAGGACGAAAAAAGTATTGGCACAGTATATAAATTATTATTAAATCGGTTACTAAATGTAAACTAATTTAGTTAGAAATGTGACTCTTAGATTTTCGATAAATCCATTTGCATCTTTTTTAATGACTATTAAATTTCTGCATTAATGCAAAACATTTGCAAGAAAATTGTAAAATTTAAATTACTTCCTAATATTTTAAGGAAAATAGTATTGGCCCAGGAAAGAAAAAATGCATTTATATTTTGAGATTGGCTCCATCTATGAGCTAAAATTTAACTGCTACAATATGTTATTAATATCTAAATTTCATGAAATTTATCTCAAAAATACCACGAAAGAATCCAAAAATTACAACCCTTCAATATAAAATGATTTTAAAAGACTATTAATAAATCTATCAGAAATTAATACAGTGATAAAAGAAGTCACTACATCCTTAAAAGCTTTTTAAAATGTTTAAAATTAAGGTTATAGGTAGAGAAAATTAGTCATTTGTGTTTTATAGACAGAAAATGGTGGAACAAAAATGTAATAAAAGTCAAGTCACAGCTCCTAGAAGTCATTAAAGTTGTCAAAAAAAGAATTTCATTAAACCATGGAAAATGGTGGTGTAAGGAGTAAGTGTAGAGAGGAAATTTAAATTGGTTATAACTAACATAGTATAGAAACTAGTATGGAAACTCCCTCATTTGGTACCTATCGCAGTTATCAAAAGTACGTAACGTTAAGAATGTGTTAGTAAAATTTTATTTATATGCATTAGTGTAAAAACCTCATTCACCACACTTCATGTGCACACATTGTTGAAAAAAATATGTATTTAAAATTTAATTACAATTCTTTTTGCGTTTATATTTGCATATTTCAACAAATATTAAAAGTTTTAATAAGTAATGTATTTAAATGATTTAATTATTATATTTTGCTACGAAATATCAACAAAAATATAAATTATTTTAAAATCTATTACATTTTTAATTCCAAAAATTGCAACTCTTTTCGTTTAGTTTAAAATTCAACAACCAAAAATAAAATTTCAAATAAATACGTTTCAGAAATTAAAATGTGATAAAAAAATAATTAAATATTATGTATGTGTGAATAAATGTGCTACGAATGTTATTTGCAAGAATAATTTCGGTAATCTTATTTTTTTTAATCTCTCACAAGTGTGTTGAATTCACACAGCACACAAACAGGGTTGTCAGATTTTTTTGAGCCTCTGTCGCCAAATTGTTAATCAAAAATCGCCAAAATTTAATTTTATATATTTTTTTTATGAAAAACTCAAAACAACTAAAATATTTAGTGCTTCAAATTTTATATAATTTTAAAATGTAAATTCAGCTTCAACAAAGTCAATGATAATTTCAGTAGCTAATAATAATTGAATAACAAAAATATTAATTTCAATAAACTTTTCTGACATACATAACTCAATTTTAGGTCAACAATTTTAAAAATTTATTTAAATTTATTATATTTTTTAACAGAATAATTCTAAAATTATATAATGAACATTTGTTCTACTAAACTTATAAATTGTTTCGAAGAATTAATTCATTCATGAACGTTTTCTTTTTATTATGGCCCATAAAATATTAATATTCATATTTGAAAGATGATGGAAAACAAATTATCAAACATTTATTGAAGATATTTATAAATTAACAAAATCAAGATTTGTTAGTCGGGGTTCATTAACAGCAATTTTTCTTACTGCAATTTCGAATTCGTAGACGAGAGAGGTGAAGTGAATGTAAATGTTTAGTATTCTCTTCTCTATCCCACGAACTCAGAATTGCAGCAGGAAAAATTGCTGTGTGTGATCCCCGACTTAGATCAGGGGTTTTTACAAACTCTTGCTTCGTGCCTTTAACTTTAATAATTTAAAGGTATTTCTGAAAATACTTTGAATATCAAGTTTGAATAAAAATTAATATTCATTTGAAAATAAAGTGATACTTTGTTAATTTCATATCAAATGTTATTCCTAAATAATTCTTAATCCAAAAATAATTTAATACTTAAAGATAAAAATTAATGGCATATTCTCAATTTGATACCAAATGCTTTTGTGAAATCAGGCTATATTTAAGAAAATAGTAAACATTCGACATCAATTAATTATAAATTTAATATAAAACGTTTGTATTTAAAAATGGATTTTAAAATTACTAATAAACGTCTTATGCCAAGGACAAAATATCATTAATGGTTTTTTACAATTACCAGAATGATAATAATAATCATGCACAAACACAAACAAATTTTTACTCTATATTTTTTGCAACTTTGCAGAGCTTCGAAAGAATTAATTAAATCCTAGCTTAATTCCCTTAAATCTTAATTCTGAATTAAAAAATAATAGTTTTTCATTCAATAATACCATTCCCAAAAATATAATTCAATAGCTTAATTCAAAGGCTTTTGTTTGAATAGAATTATTTCTTTATTAATTCATAAAGAATTAATTAAATTTTTGTTAATTCAAATCATTTCCAAATTGAATGAAAATATTTTTCTTTCATTCAATTTGTAATATTTTGTGTTTTATTCTTTTAAAAAAATTTTTTCTAAAGCTAATTTGTAATAGATTTGAAGTGAAGAAAATTTGAATAATTCAATATACTTTGTTGAGAACCGCCGTTTTGGAAAAAAATACTAAAAAATGCACGTTAGCTAGCAAGAAAACGTAATAATTTTAATATGCGAATACCTATTTAATAAAGTTTTAAAAATAAGCCAAATAAATCGCCACTTTGTTAAAAATCGCCAAAAAATTCGCCATGTCGCAAAACGGAAAATTCAGTCGCCAAGAGCAATTAAAAATCGCCACGTTTGGCGAAAAATCGCCACATCTGACAGCCCTGCACACAAATGTGAAGAGAGGTGACTTGTTGTAGTTGTAAAAAAAATGAGCCAGTTTCTATTCTAGATTATAAAAAGTATAAAATCCAAATTTAAATAACAAAATCAACACAAAAAGTAATAATAACAAAAGAGAATTACGCTCAAATCCAAAGAATACTAAGAAGGGAAAATAGTACTCTTTCCTACAACAACAACATTTCTCTCTCTTCACCATAGTATAAGAACTAGTACGCAGGGTTGTCAGATTTTTTTGAGCCTCTGTCGCCAAATTGTTAATTAAAAATCGCCAAAAATCGCCAAAATTAAATTTTATATATTTTTTTTTATGAAAAACTCAAAACAACTAAAATTTTTAGTGCTTCAAATTTTATATAATTTTAAAATGTAAATTCAGCTTCAACAAAGTCAATGATAATTTCAGTAGCTAATAATAATTGAATAACAAAAATATTAATTTGTATAAACTTTTCTGACATACATGACTCAATTTTAGGTCAACAATTTTAAAAATTTATTTAAATTTATTATATTTTTTAACAGAATAATTCTAAAATTATATAATGAACATTTGTTCTATTAAACTTATAAATTGTTTCGAAGAATTAATTCATTCATGAACGTTTTCTTTTTATTATGGCCCATAAAATATTAATATTCATATTTGAAAGATGATGGAAAACAAATTATCAAACATTTATTGAAGATATTTATAAATTAACAAAATCAAGATTTGTTAGTCGGGGTTCATTAACAGCAATTTTTCTTACTGCAATTTTGAGTTCGTAGACGAGAGAGGTGAAGTGAATGTAAATGTTTAGTATTCTCTTTTCTATCCTACGAACTCAGAATTGCAGCTGTGTGTGATCCCCGACTTAGATCAGGGGTTTTTACAAACTCTTGCTTCGTGCCTTTAACTTTAATAATTTAAAGGTATTTCTGAAAATACTTTGAATATCAAGTTTGAATAAAAATTAATATTCATTTGAAAATAAAGTGATACTTTGTTAATTTCATATCAAATGTTATTCCTAAATAATTCTTAATCCAAAAATAATTTAATACTTAAAGATAAAAATTAATGGCATATTCTCAATTTGATACCAAATGCTTTTGTGAAATCAGGCTATATTTAAGAAAATAGTAAACATTCGACTTCAATTAATTATAAATTTAATATAAAACGTTTGTATTTAAAAATGGATTTTAAAATTACTAATAAACGTCTTATGCCAAGGTTTTTTACAATTACCAGAATGATAATAATACCCAGCAGGCCACATGTCCATTAACGACACTTTCATCGATGATGTCGTCTAAATTTGTCGTCAAGAAAATGCGTGTAGAGGACAAGTTTGATTAAAAGTCACCTATGTTGTCATCATACCCTATTTTCGGCGACTTCAATAACAAAATATAAAAAATTGTCGTACATATTTAGTTCGGTGACAACATGAGTAAAATGTACAGCGAGAATGTCGTGAGTTAGACCAAATACACGACATGCTACATGACATTGTCATGCAGCATGTCGTATATACCTATAAGATAAATAAAAGCATTAATAAAACCATTAAAAAGTAGAGAGTGTCGTAGCTGAAATGGTAAGTGCGCTTGACTATTCAATAAGGAAGAGAGAAATTGGTGGCCTGGGTTTAAATCTCGGAGGAATCCTACTATTTTTTCATTTATTTTTCTTAAAATGGTTGACGAAAATATACATGACACTGTCGCTCAGGTTATCGTTGATGACTTAAGTGCCCTTTGTTCGAAAATGTCACCAATGTTTGTTCGGAGCTGTCGTACATGTGTCATCGAAGACTGTGACAAATCATCAAGACATCGTCGATATTTTCTACAAGACATGGCCTGCTGGGTAATCATGCACAAACACAAACAAATTTTTACTCTATATTTTTTTTGCAACTTTGCAGAGCTTCGAAAGAATTAATTAAATCCTAGCTTAATTCCCTTAAATCTTAATTCTGAATTAAAAAATAATAGTTTTTCATTCAATAATACCATTCCCAAAAATATAATTCAATAGCTTAATTCAAAGGCTTTTGTTTGAATAGAATTATTTCTTTATTAATTCATAAAGAATTCATTAAATTTTTGTTAATTCAAATCATTTCCAAATTGAATGAAAATATTTTTCTTTCATTCAATTTGTAATATTTTGTGTTTTATTCTTTTAAAAAAAAATTTTCTAAAGCTAATTTGTAATAGATTTGAAGTGAAGAAAATTTGAATAATTCAATATACTTTGTTGAGAACCGCCGTTTTGGATAAAAAATACTAAAAAATGGACGTTAACTAGTAAGAAAACGTAATAATTTTAATATGCGAATACCTATTTAATAAAGTTTTAAAAATAAGCCAAATAAATCGCCACTTTGTTAAAAATCGCCAAAAAATTCGCCATGTCGCAAAACGGAAAATTCAGTCGCCAAGAGCAATTAAAAATCGCCACGTTTGGCGAAAAATCGCCACATCTGACAGCCCTGCTAGTACGGAGAGTCTCTCTTTTGGTACATCACGCATTAATCAAAAGTACGTAACGCTAAGAATGTGTTAGTAAAATTTTATTTATATGTATTGGTGTAAAATTAACATCCCAGTTGGCCCTGTCTTTAAGACATCATCGAGGATGGGTGCACGACCATGTTAAATCCTAGACGACATTTGTAGGACAGCTAGAGCAAATCGTCAACGACTTTTTCAAACAAGTGTCGCGAAAATCGTACAAGATCAAAAGAGAGACAATGTCGCTCATCTTGTTGTTAGTCAAAAAGCAATAATATTAACGAAATGTTCCTCTATATATTCGTCAACGACGTGTTTAATGGTTAGTTCACTGATATTGTCGATAACGATTACATAGTCCCTTATGTCGTCTATTTTGTCGTCGGCGATTATATAGAGGGAAAAGTCGTACATTAAGTCGTCAACGACAACATGGTCCACAAAGTCCTTGTATTTGTCCTTAACGACCATATGATGGAAATGTCATCCATTTTGTCATCTACGATTATTTAAATGACTTGATCTTGATCTTTTTCGCTAATGAGCAAATGTCTACGTATATATCAGTGACAAAAAAAAAAAAAAAAATAAAATATTATTGCAATAAAAAATAGAATAATATAAATATAAATGACTTCAATAGAATTGTTCTATAGCCACTTTATTAAACTTCTGCTCATACGAGTATACATTTTATTAAAGTCATCTGAAAATATGTATATATAAAAAGAAAACATTTTAAAATTTAGTTTTCTTAATATTTAATGAAGTTAATTCCTATTGTTATTTATACTCACAATATTGTATTATTTTAATAATTTTTTTTTTTCACATTGTCATATATTCACGTTGAAACACTGACTTTTCGCGCTGAAATTAATATTTTTTTCTTTGGTATGCTTGTCTTTTATTTATAAATATCGTTTATTTACCGTTATTCCTGCATACCAGAATTATATAGAAGACAATATTTAAAACATTGTCCCTTATCTTGTTAGATGACAACATTTAAAACTTTGTCTCTCAAACTGTAGTAAAAAAAAGGTTTACAAAAGAAAACATTCAAGACATAGTCCCTTATATTCTCATCAACATAATTTGTTGATGACATACTTTAATATATTGTCAGTCTTCTCGTCGCTTATTTAGTTTTATAAAAGACGAAATGAAACATATTGTCGTTTAAATTGTCACCAACAAATATTTGAGACATTGTCGTCAACCTTGTCTTCTAAAAAAAAAAAAAATAAATGAAAACATTATAGACATTGTCGCTCATCTTGTACTTGATAGTATGTGATCGAAGACTACATTAAAGACATTATCTTTCTTTTTGTCTTCAACATCAATAACGCATGACAAAATTTAAGACATTGTCTTTCATATCATCCGCAAATGATGTTGACCGACGACAACATGCAAGACTGAGTCGCTTAGATCATCATTCATAGAGTTTGATACAAGACAAGATTTAATCCTATGTCTTTCATCTTGTCGCTACTAAACTTTGATAGAAGACAACATGTAAGATATTGTTGCTCTTCTTGTCTTTAATATTGTATATTGTCACCTATGTTTATGACAAAATGCAAGACTTTGACGCTTATTGTGTCGTTAACGATGATTTCCTTTGAGCTGTCGGTAAGAAAACTAATAAAATAGGGGACATGTCCTGCATAAATCGTCAAAGACATTGTCGTCTAAGATCATTTTGCCAACTGGGATTCACCACACTTCATATGTAAACAAAGTTGCAAAAAAATTGTATTAAAAAATTATTAAATTTTTCTTTTACGTGTATATTTATATTTCTCAACAAATATAAAAGATTTTAACGTCTATTGTATTTATAATGATTTAATTATTATATTTTTGTTGCTAAATATCAACAAAAAATATAAATTATTGTAAAATTTACTAGATTATTAATACCAACAATTGCAACTGTTTTTATTTAGTTTAAAATTCAACAGCCAATAAAAAAATGTCAAAAATAGTAAAAAAAATTATTTCTCGTTTGGAAAAAATAAAAACGTGCCGGAAATTAAAATGTGATAAAAGTGTTAAAAAAAAATAATAAAATATTATATGTGTATGAAAGAATGTGCTTCAAATGTTATTTTAAAGGATAATTTTGTTAATTTTTTGTGTTGTTTAGGTCTCTCTCAAGTGTGTTGAATTCACACAGCATATGTATGTGAAGAGTGTTGAATAAAAAAGAGAGTCAGTTTCTATACTAGTTACTATACTATGCTCTTCACATACAAGTTCTGTGCAGTGTTGCCAAAACGGCGATTTTCCCGCTAGATCTGACGGTATTTTGTTGTACATAGCGGGTACTTTCCATAAAAAACCGCTAAGTGGATTTTCTGGTTGCAAAATTTTTCTAGCTGGCGGTTTCTAGCGATTTTTCTTTATTGTAAAAACATGTTTTAAAGCAAAAATAAGAAAAATTAATTTATTATTATACTTCTACTTCTAATTTATTTAAAATATTAAGTTACCAGAAACTCGGAAATTGTACATAAAATCAACTGTTTTTCTATAAAAAAGATATGGAAATTATTATTTTTTTTTTTTTTTTTCAAAATGTTAAATCACCACTACATTATAGTATGGAAATATTCTTCAAGTATTATTGGGTAATTCGATTCGAAAGAAAACGTTTTCGAAAATGTATTTAAAATAGAATCGAAATATACAATAAGCCCCACGGTCTGATGTTTTGCAGTATGAAGATGTAACTGAAACTGATTTTTTAAAGAATTACAAGTTGATTTTGCCTGAAAATGCTCTTAATATCAATGTCAGACGAATATAGTAAAATATAAGCAAAAAATATATTACAAGTTTTTAAATTTGATTTGATGACTGAAATGCATTTAGGTACCCAAAATTAAGCTTTTGAAGGATTCGCTATCAATTTTAAACATGTTTGAAGAGATAAAATATTTTAGCGGTAAAAATCGGCGATTTTATTTTAAGTGTAGGTGGTTTCTAGCGGTTTTTCAAGTGCAATCTGGTGGGACATGGCCTCAAAGTTTTGGCAACACTGGTTCTGTGTGAATTCAACACACTTGTGAGAGAGAGAAACAACACAAAATAAACAAACATTTTCCTTAAAATTTAAGGAAAATTACACACGCGACATATTTTTCCACAAACACACGATATTTTTATAATTTGTTCACACACTTTTATTGTACATTCACTCCCGTTACATGAATATTTTCCACAAACTGAAAAAATATTTTTTTTATTTTATTTTTGACATTCCTTTTTTTTATGTTGAAATTTAAATTGAACGAACAATGTTTCTACTTTTGGTATTAAAAAAAAAAACTGAATTTAATCTCAGCGATATGTGTGAAGCTCTTAGCACAAATGTGCTTGAAGTGGGAATCTATGATTTAAAATAATTTTAAATTATTTTCATATTTATCAACAAAAAGCAAAAATGTAATTATATTACTATTTGAGGATGTAACCCTCATCAAGAGATAAAAATCTTCGAATATAATTGTGATGAATTATATATAATAATTTGTAAATACTCTTTTGTGCAACTATGTATGATTATGATGTGTGGTGAAAGTGGTTTCAGCACTAATTCATATAAATAAAATTTTACTAACACAATCTTAAAGTTAGGTTTTTTTGACAATAGAGTTAGGTTTTTTTGACAAGCCTTCTTTTCTTAGTATTCTTTGCTCAAATCAATTAAAAGGAATCATAAGAATGGATCATCCTTCCAACCAAAGGACTATTTTTAATTCTCTTTAGAATACAATCTTTATCCATTGGGAAAAATTTGTCACATTTAATGCATCCGGAGCCACTATTGCAATCTCTTAAACACTAAATCTAAATATTACAGCAAATTAGTTTTGAAGAGCTTTTAAAAGTTGTTGTTTTTTTTTTATTTTTGGATAATACTATCCGAAGTCCGCATTTCATGTTGCAATTGCATGGAGCACATGTTTGAAACTTATTATTACATTTTGTTCAAATTCTCGATAAAAAGTCAACATCGTCTCAAGTCTGCTAGAGAATACCTAGTTAAAAACCAGTAAAGCTTTTTACTGTCTACTGTAGAGAAGCCAAGATTTATAGTTTACTTAAAAAAAACAATTTTAGGAACGGTTGAACTGATTTTCTTAAAATTTTCACAGCATCACCCTGTATGTCAAATATTAAACAGCCACCGAAATAATGATAGGTTCAAACATAAAAATCAATTTTTCGTTCAAAATTTCAATAAAATTTTTTTCATCTTCAGTGTTATCTTCAAGTCTATTACAAAGTTGCTTTGAGATTTTTTCACCATTAAATGTAAAATTGTTTAGTTTTCTTGTTTTTGATCTTGATCTTATGGAGGCGAAATAATGATTGGTTCATTGTGATTGTAATACAATTTTCACACAAAAGACGAAACTTAATAAAATTGCCATTTGATTATTTAACATGTTACAATTACTTTTGGTAGCAATTGATTTCATCAATTTTTTTTTGTCGATACCGTGAGTAAATTTTATAAATTATTCGAGAAAATTTCTTTTCTTAAAGAGAAACTTAGAAAAAGTTAACTAATTTGGATATAATTGTAATTAAATTGTCCCTGAGTAAATATAAAAGGTAATTAAGAATGAATTATAAAAGAAACTTTTTTAATAATGCCAAATGTAGCGCAAAAACGACCTCTCTCGTTTTTCATCGCAAATCATAAATCAGATTTTTTTGTTTTCATAATAAAGAGCAGTTAAATAATTTTTTTAGTAATCAGTGAAAGGGTTAGCAACCGGTTTTTTTTAAAGAGGAAATTTATGAAATCCTTGTCTGCCAAAAACTAACATAATTATTCAAAAAGGACAACATTATCTAATAATTTTTAAAATTTACTCACAACATCCAAAAATATTTTTTTTTTTTAAATCTATTGTCACCTAAAGTAATTGTAAAGCGCCCCATAGACACATACTGCATTAGCTCCTGCAATATGTATGTATTAGTAAAATTGAGAGAGCTTTTGAATGTGTGCGTCACACCGACAATGCAGTATGAAAAATCAAAATCGTTTTGATTTCAAAATGAACTCGTACTGCAAACAGATATTGTAAATAAATTTTTGAAGTTTTCTTTTTCATTTATAAAATTTTCAGTTTGACTTTTTAAACTGAAAGAAAAAATAATTAAAATATTTAAAATTGTTTCTTTTTATTCGAAATTTTTTGCAAAAATAAACATTTGATTGACGTAAAGGGGGTTCATCGGCAGTATCTCTCTGCAGTATGTGTCTATGGGTGCCTTAAGATGTTATTTAATAACACTGGTCGACAAAAAAATTATTTTTCGTGCTCCTTCAAAAAAAATATGTGGAACAGATAGAATTCCGCATGCTAAACTCGATACTGCTTTCAGTTTTTTCTTATCAGGTCGAGATTTTTTTGGGCGTGTCTAATATCGCGCCCTAAATAAGCCAATTACTCGATTATATTTCACTATAACTCGAGAACGGTATCCACAATTTATATAAATAATACACCAAAATATGTGGAATAAAACTGGCTTTAAGTCGTTCTATCAAATTTTTATCCGCTCAATAGTTTTGGAGATATTTCGAAATAAGTGTCCAAAAAATTTTTTTCATGCTAAATTCAAGATTTCCTTTTTTACTAAAACTTATTTTTAAAAGTGAAAACTACAATAATGTTTCAGTTTATCATCTTTATCTCAAAGCTGGTAAAACTATGAGTAAATAAAGCTACGCATCATAAAAATTGATGCACAAATCATGATTGCATTCACAGTTAAGTTAGGATACCCATGCATACCTACAGTTAAGAGGAGATACTCTATTGGGCAAACAAAATTTTTTTCGTCTTAAATAAAATAAAATAGGTGAATTAGATGGAATTTAACGTGCTGAATAAGAATCAGCTTTCACTTTTTTTTTATATCACGTATCGATTTTTTTTTATGGGCCGCCTTTAGGCAGTCACACTTGTCTTATTAAGATAAATTAAACTCGCATATATAACGACTTAAATTATCTTTGAGCTAAATTTACATAATTTTTTGCTCAGTTAATATTTCCGTAGTTATTCGTTAATTAGTAGCGAAAAGATTAACTTTTTTTTTTTTTTTTTTTTTTTTTAAAAAAAATGGAGAAAATTTTCATCCAAAAATTCTTGAGCGAATAAAAACAAGAGAGAAATAATAGTCGGTCAAGACCGACCATAAGATACACCATTCTGTATGAGCTAAAAATGTAAAATAAATTATACAAATACAGAACAAAGCATTGATACTAACATCTATATGATTTATATGGGAGCTACACAGAAAAAAAGTAAAAATGGACTTCAATTACGAAATTTGTAATATTAATTAATTTTTAATTGATTTTGCTCCAATCATCAAAATGATAATATTATTAACTAGAATAATTGATTTTATTACTTCTTTTCCTTAAATAGAAGCAATGAGCTGCACATTTTTGAAAATTTTCTTAAATTTATTTTATTTCTGTACTTTTATAGACAAATATTTAAACCTTCTTTATATTTTATTAACAGCTGTCAATTTATTAAAAAACAAAACTGAAAACCAATTAGAAAATTAATTATATTAATAAATCATATAACTAAATACCAATATAAAGTTAATTAATAATTTTATTAAAAAAATATTTGAAATATTTTTTTCTGTGTATGGTAAATTTCTACTTATATAAAACCTATTTGTGTCGAATATTAACTTGATGCTATTATTCGTATGGGATTTATGCACGTTAAAGAGATTTTCGGAAGAGGGGATTTATATGGAAATTATAGACCGAACTTGATGAAATTTAGCACAAAGATTAACCCTTATACAAAACTCTTCTGTACCGAGTTTTATTGAACTTTTGCTATATTTAAGGCATTTATGATCGTTAAACCGTTATTCCGGGAGGACATTTATATAGGGCCTAGGCGAAATAATGGACCGATCATAACCAATTTCAATAGGCTTCGTCTTTGTGTCAAAATAATTATTTGTACCAAATTTCATCAAGATATCTTTAAAATTGCGAGCTGTACTTTGTTCACAAAGTTTACATGGACAGACAGACAGCCAGCCAGCCGACCAGACGGACGGACGGACATCGTTAAATCGATTCAGAAAGTGATTCTGAGTCGAACGGTATACTTTAAGGTGGGGGTCCAATAATTTTTTCTGAGCGTTACAAACATCAGCACAAACGCATTATACCCCAAACATCTATGGTGGTGTAGGGTATAAATATTGTTAACACATCTTGAAGAGAATTTTAGTATGCATCTTTTGTTGTATAATTCATCAAAATCGTGTAAACGGTTCTTGAGTTATAGTTAACCAGAGGGTTTTTGTAAAAAGGCGGGACCCGATATTGAAAAGTTTTGTAAAAAAAAGAGGGATTTTTCTTTTCATATATCAATTAAAAATCTAAATCAGCTGTTCTCTCGCAAGCACTTGGTTCACGACCTAATTTCAGAACGATCCATCAAAATTTTGAAACATCGAAATAAGTAAATATGTCCCTACAAACGGAAGCATTAAAAATTAGTCTAATTAAATTTCAAGATTGAATTCGAATACGGATTTACAAAAAAAAAACTTGATACTTTTGAAAAACTATTGCTGTTTTTTTAAATAATTCTTAGACCCGTTAACAATAAAATCAAGGTTGGTTGCCGTTACCGCTAAAAAAAAAAAAACATTCTACTTGACTACCGTTACCCCTAAAATACAGTTACCGAAATAATTAAAAATACTGATAACGCGTAAATTATATAACGCAAAAGAACCATTATCGAAATAGCTCGAAATACCTATAACGCTAAATAGCGTTATTATTGGATTTAAAAAATAAAAAATATCATTATTTTTAATAAAGTTGAAATAAAATTTGTAATAAAATTTTGTAATAAAATATACTTGACTACAGATTATATTTTATGGTTCTGAACCGATACTTTGAAATTTCTGAAACAACAGTTACCCATAAAATACCTTTACCGAAATAACTCGAAATACCGTTACCTCTATAAAACCGTTATAAAAATAATCCAATATAATTTTAACTTTTCACCTTTTTGAATCGGCAAGTTTAACACAAATATTCAGTTAAAATAAAATCATTAACACAGGGTTTTCGTAAGCACAACATTAAGTAAATTTAATCGAAAACATTGTTCTAGACATTTCTATACTTTCAGTTTATACAAAAACAAAAAAGTATCCAATCCGAAACAAAGGCACATCGTTTATATGGTTCCAGATATTTATTAAAGATACAATAGGAAAATATCCGTGTTAACCTTGAGTTCAAAGTTCCACGTTGGGGTAAAAGGGGTCGAAAGTGGCGTTTAATTGAATTTTGAAAATTAACTTTTTTAAATAAAATTGGGTACCGAATAAAAATAGAAAAAAATATGTATCAATAACGATAAAAGTCATTAACGTAGGTTGCGTGGTTTTTGAGTACTGAGCTGTCAAAGTTCAACATTTTTTTATATTTTAAGAAAAGATCAAAAAATTAAATTTTCATGAACTTTCGGTGAATTTTTCTTTAATAAAAAGTGCTTTAAAGAAAAATTTTAAAATGGAACCATCAACTACAGGTATTTGAGTTTACTTTTGTGCAAGAATTTGTCAATTATTTTCTGTCCTGGTATTTTTTGTTATTTTTTTTTTTTTTTTTTTTTTTGAAAATAGTCCAAAAATGCACTAATTTTCAAATTTCATGGAATGTAACTAAAAATATAACAAGACTTTTGTTCTGAAAAATTGTCTGAAAAATATTACATATTGTCTACTTAAATATTCTTAAATAAAATCGTGCGCATATTTTGCCCGATTTTAGAAATTTACATTTTTGTGAAAAAACTCAAGTTGCTCCAAACCAAAAACAGGTTAAGTGCAGATTTTTTTTATTTTTTTACTTTGTTTTATTTTTCGTTATTTCACTATTGTTTTTTGTTATTGTTTTGTACAATTATTTTAAATAAACAAAATAATTTCACTGCTTAATACAGTCGAACTCAGTTAAAATGAACATGATTTCATGTAATGTTTTTATATTCTACAAAGTGATGTGTCTTATATTGGTACTTGGTATTTAATATTGAAAAATTCTGGAACTATGCGAACAATACAGCCAGATACTACGTTGATAAATATCCATTTTATTGTATGTCTCCTATCCTCCACAAGTTTTTTATTCACGGCCCAGAAATTAAAAAACATGCTCTTCTACGAAATGGCCAACTTTCTGAGACACCCAAGAAGCAAGAAAAACAAATTTTCAAAAATTACCGGAAACATTTTTCACGAAAATGTAGTAGACAAAAATCAAACGAAGATATATTTAATAGACTTTTGATAAGTTCCGATCCAATCAAGTATGGGGAAAAAGTATAAAATAAAACATATAGATCTACCACAATCCGCAGTTGATTATTCTCACTGATGACGATTTTTTTTTTTTTTTGTATGAAAACATTACCATTCTGCAAAGAAAGCCTTAGAATTCTAAAAATGAATTTGTTTATTTACGAATAAATAATAAAGTCAAAAGTGATCACTAAAGTACTGATATCACTTTTTCTGAAGTATGCTTGGTTTTTGACATGTTTAACCCCAATGTATAGACAGACGGACGGACATTACATATCAGGCAGAAAAAATTTGTAAGATTCTTGTAATGCATTTTTTTACTAACTAGTAAAAATCAAACAAGTTGTGATTACAAAAATATCGATTTCACTTTTTCTTGAAGTAAGCGGCCATTTTAGATCCATTTTTTCACAATGTACAGACAGATGGACGGATGTTGCCATTTAGCCAAAAAAGATCGTAAAGATATAATGGTACATTTTTTTACTAACTAGTAAAGAACAAAACATGTTGTAGTTATTAAAATATTCATATCGCCCTTCCTTGAATTATGTGGCTTTTTTCTAGCCAATTAATCCTAATGTATAGACAGACGGACGGACATTACCATTCTGCCAAAAAAATCTGAGTATTTTTAAACTTTATATTTTTTAACTAACTAATAAAAAACAAAACTTGTTGTGATTATTAAAATATTGATATCGTCTTTTCTTGAATTATGCGGCCATTTTTCCAATGTATAGACAGACGGACGGACATTACTATTCTGCCAAAACAAATTTAAGAGTTCTAAAAATATCCTTTCTTACTAACTAATTTATAAAATATTAAATCATTACCATTTAAATATTCATATCACCTTTCTCTGAATAATGCGCCGATTTTAGACCCATTTAATCCTAAGGTATAGACGAACGGATAGACATTCAAAAAATACATTTTTTTACCTAATAATAAATATAAAAATAGATCCCCATCATTAAAATATAGATATCACCTCTTCCTGAATTAAGCGCCATTTTCGACCCCTTTTACCCCAACGTGCAGCGTAACAAAATATTTAAAACTTTTAATTATCAAAAACAATTTGTAAAAAATTATCAACTTTCCAGTGAAAAAAATATTTTTAGTAACACTTAGATATTGGTAAGAATGTTATAGAAAGCGTAAATAAATAAACAGATCCCTGTTTAACTTGTCAAAATCCACCTAGTCCACTTATATTTATTTCAAGAAAAAATTAAAAAAAAAAAAAACGAGAGAAAAAGATATAGTCGGTCAAGCCCGACCATATGATACCCTACACCATTGTGTACGGTATAATTCGGGGAGTCCTTTATTAGACTTGGAGTCAAATGTGGACCGATACTCATAAATGTAAAATAAAACATACGAATTCAGAATATTACGTTGATGCTGACATTTACATGAATTTATTCACTTTTGGGTGATTCCCAAAATGGGGCCTTATATGGGAGCTATGGTAAATTATGGACCAATCTTTATAAAATTTGGTACTATCATTTATGTTCATATAAAACATATTTGTGTCGAATATTAACTTGATACTAACATTTTAATGGGATTTATGCCCGTTAAGTGATTTTCTGAAAAGGGGTTTATATGGGAACTATGGGTAATTATAAATTTCATTAAAATATTGCTATATTTAAGGGATATATGATCGTTAAACCCTTTTTCGGGAGGACATTTGTATGGGGCCTAGGTGAAATAATAGACCGATCATAACCAATTTCAATAGGCTTCGTCCCTTGACCCTTGATACACAGGTTATCAAATTTCATAAATTTTGGTTCAAAATTGCGACCTGTAGTTTGATTACAAGGTTTACATGGACGGACAGACGGTCAGATGGACAGACAGACGGACGGACATCGTTAAATCGACTCAGAAAGTGATTCTGAGCCGATTGGTATAAATTAAGGTGGGTCTTAGACCAATATTTTTGGGTGTTACAAACATCAGCACAAACGCATAATACCCTCCCCACCTATGGTGGTGTAGGGTATAAAAAAAACCTTTTTTTTAACACCACTGTACTTTTACTCAATTGTATGTATGCATGGGTATTTTTACTCAACTGTGAATAAAATCAAGATTTGTGCATTGATTTTGAAGATGCATCTCTTATTTCATTCGCAGCATTATCAGCTTTAAGATAAAGATGATAAACTGAAACATTTTTGACATTTTCATTTATCGAAAGAAATTTTAGTAACAAAAAAATCTTAAATTTGTTCATGAAAATGTTTTTGTTAGGACACTTAATTCAAAATAACTCCGAAACTATTGACCACATAAAAAATGAAGTTTGGAAGATTTGAAGATATTTTTAGTCCGCATCTTTTGGTGTATTATTTATGTCAATTGTGCACACCGTTGTTGATTTATAAAGAAATATACTAGACGTCCATAAAAAAATAATCCAGACCTGATGGAAAAAAAACTGAAAGCAGATTCGTGTTTAGCACATTAAAATACATTAAGTCCAATTATTCGTCTATGGAGGAGGATTTTTTGTCGACCAGTGTAATTAAATAATAGTTTTATTCATTTTCCTATTTCAATTTCAAGTGAAAATCGGATTAAACTTACAATGAACCTATCATTATTTCGCTCTTATAAATGACAAAACCGAAAATTTTATTATTTAACGCAGAAAAAACTCAAAGAAACTTTGTAATAGACTTTATTATTTTCTACTGCATAATACTTAAGTTTAAACAAATTCTAAATACTAATTTTGTACGAAAAACATTGATTTTTATTTCGGTGACTGTATTCGATCGGAGCAGGGGGTAGTGAGAGCCCTCCAACTTTCTTATCAAAATGCAATGATAAAATGAAAATAAGATAGTTAGGGCTAGGGGGAGGCGTAGGCTCTATGCAAAGCAAATATTAATTTTCGCATATCAAAAAAAGTAACTTAGTAGAAGTCCTAAAAAGTTGTGGAAATAATCGTCATTTAAAATTAAATATAAAATGTAAATATTAGTTATCGCGAGAACGGTATGCACGATTTATATAAGTAATACACCAAAATTGGCTTTAAATCGTTCTACTAACAAATTTTTATCCGCATAATAGTTTAAAAGATATTTCGAAATAAATGTCGAAATTTTCATGCTAAATTCAAGATTTCTTTTTTACTAAATTTATTGCATTCACAGTTAAGTTTGGATACCCATGCATAACTCCAGGTAAGTGGAAATACAGTTGTGGGCAAAACAATTTTTTTTCGTCTTAAATAAAAAATGATATGTGGATAAGATGGAATTTAACGTGCTAAATAAGAATCAGCTTTTACTTTTTTTCTATCACATATTGATTCTTTATGGGCATGACTGCTATGACCCGCCTTTAGGCAGTCACACTTGTATAACTCGAGAACGGTTTGTCCTAAAAAAAATATTTTTTTTTGAAAAATCGTAAAAATGTTGATCCATAACTCTAAAATTCTTTAGCGAATAAAATATATTGTTGACATACCTTGAAGACAATTTTCGTATGCATTTTTTGGTGTATCATTTATCAAAATCGTGTCTAATTTTGACAAACCATTCTCGAATTTCATTGTGTGACCGTTGAATAAGGTGATGATATTAGTCATGCCCATAAAAAAATCAGTACGTGATAGAAAAAGTGAATGCAGATTCTTGTTTAAATAAAAATATTTTTTGTTTGCCCACCACTGTATTTCTACTCAATTGTATGTAACATGAGTATTTTTACTTAACTGATATTAAAATCAAGATTTGTGCATCAACTTTGAAGATATATACCTTATTTTATTTGAAGCATTATCAGCTTTAAGATAAAGATGATAAACTGAAAATTTGTTGTTGTTTTCATTTATCAAAAAAAAAAAAAAAAAAAAAAATTAATTTTGCAGGAAAAAAATTTTTTTGGACATTTTTAGTACGCATCTTTTGGTGTATCACTTATGTCAATCGTACACTTCTTGAGTTATGAAGAAATATACTAGAGTAATGGCCTTACTATGGGCGAAATATTAGACACGCTCATAAAAAAATCCGGACGTAATGGAAAAAAACTGAAAGCAGATTCGTGTTTAGCACATCAAAACGCATCAAGTTCAACTATTCGTCTTTGGTGGAGGTTTTTATTATCGACCAGTGTAATTATTAGTCACACTCTGCGATTAATTTCTGTTTTTGTTTTTCATTTCTTCAAAAATTCAAACCGAAACCACAGGACATGTCTAAACTGGGTTTTATAGTTGTTATAAAAGATGGATACAAATTCTGTTAAAATCCAAATTTATGATATGTAAGCTTAGACAAACGGAGCCTTATAAAAAATTATAAATATAATATTAAATAGAAAAAAAAAAAAAAAATATGTTAGTTTTTAAGTTGTTGAGATTTGCAGATTGAATCTGCATTAATTTTACAATTTTATATATATATAAAATATAAATTAAATACAATTGTTGTAATTAATTGAAAATGTGTACTATTTATAATTAATATGTATTGATGTTGAAATTAAATCACTTCTAAAGTGAACTTAAAGCATAATGAAATTACTTGCATATGTACGTACACTTTCACATTACATTACATTTTGCTAACATTGGTGTCTTGTTAAATGTTTATTATTAGTTTAATGTAACTGTCTACTATAAACAATTTAAAACTTAAATAAATTAATTAAAAAATAAAAAAATTCGTGCATCGAGTTAAATTTATAGCCTGTTTCTCTATGTCGAACGACTTCTAAGCGAAAGAAAACTATTTTGGGTTTCTCTAACTGACTTATATGCGAACAATGAGTCGAACGACAAGTCGAAAGAAAATGTAAGGGTTTTCATATAAAATTGGGTTTCTGTATTTCGAACGATAAGAACAAAAATGTCAAAATCAGTCACTTGCTATTTTGCTTTCGACTGGTTGAATTTTTTAAAGAAAAATAGAAAAAATACTCACAAGGACATTGCAAATATTCCTTAATTATTAATTTTCGTGTATTTGGTATAGATAAATGACAATGACAAAATGTATATACGTTTAAATAATTTAGTAGCATTTTTAATATCTTTACAAAAAAAAAATTACTCTGAAAGAAAAATAAAACAAAAACAATACGAAAAGACGTAACTCCATGCGAACGAAAGCGTAGGAAATACAGAAAACCAAAATTATTCGAATTCGTTCGACTTGCTTTCGTTCGCTTTGATTTTCGTTCGACATAGAGAAACAGGCTATTAGTTTTGATTGAAAAAGGAAAATTTGATTTTTTTCCATATCAGAAAAGTAGTTTCTGGAATTATTGAAATAAAAAAGATCCCAGATCAAAATTCAATAATTAAAAATTTTTTTGGGAATTATTAAATTTAAAACAAAAAAATACACTTGTTAAACTAAAATAATTCGAGTAATTGAAATTTTATAGTCTCAAAAATAGATGGCTAAACGCAGAGAAAAAACATGGTTACAGCATATGGTTCACTAAATTATAATATGTATTTAAATATGTTTATATGAAATCATATTTATGAATAAATTCAATCATTTAGTCAATTTTACAACAATTTAATTAATTACATAACCATTCATTTCATTTTACAAATTTGGTTAATTCTACAACCATTAAGCCATTAATTTTGAATGCCTTTTGAATACACATTTTTGTGTATCAGTCCAATAGTTATAATTCTCATTAAGTTCAAATATGAAAATATGGGATCATATATATGATAACATGGGATTATATATATGATTAAATTAGTTCATGTATATGATTAAATTAGTTCATATATATGATAAAATGGAATTATATATATGATAACATGGGATTATATATATGATAAAATTGAATTATACTTATGATGGAATTAGTTCTTATATATGATAGAATGGAATAATATATATGATAAAATGGAATTATATATATGATGAAATTATTTTATATATATGATAAAATGGAATTATATATATATGATGAAATTAGTTCATATATATGATAACATGGAATTATTAAATGATAAAAACATGATGAAATTGAAAGCAATACTTAAGAAAGGGTTATAAAACTTACTAAAAGTTATTAATAAGGTTATGAACCTTACTAATAAATTATAAATTGGAATCATAATAATGATTACGTACAAATATACTTATTGCAACCTGGAATCATATATTACAATCATAGTATGTTGCTCTTAGTTTATGGTCACAGGAACCATATTTTTTCTTTGCGTGTACGGAGAAAAAGTTTGTACAGAAATATAAACTGATGGCAACAAAATTATGCTGATTGTCTAACATAGTTTTTTAACAGATTTATCTTAGAAAATTGTACAATTTGGTAATATCAATGAAAGAAAAAATTATTTTTTACACGCAAAGAAAAAATATGGTTCGGGTGACCATAAACTAAGAGCAACATACTATGATTGTAATATATGATCCCAGGTTACAATAAGTATATTTGTACGTAATAATTTTTCTGATTCCATTTAATCATTTTCCCATCATTTAATGATTCGGTTTAATCATATTTATAGCTTTTTTTTATAATATTTTTTCCGATTTCCCAATTTTTTTATCATTTAATGATCCCATTTTTTCATATATATAAATCAATTTTATCATTTAATAATCCCATTTTATCATATATATAAAAGAATTTAATCATTTAATATTCCCATTTTACCATATATATAAACGAATTTAATCATTTAATAATCCCATTTTATCATGTATATAATCCCGTTTTATCATATATATAATCCCATTTTATCATATATATAACCTCCTTTTTGTAATACTGAATATATTTAAAATAAAGCACATTTATCTGAAATTTTTATTTATTTATTGAGAATATTGAACAAAAATTTTTCAGGTATAAAAATTGATTAATTTTTAATTATAAAATTATAAGTTATTAATAGCTTCTTATATAATATTTATACTCTACATATTAACTTTTAACATATATTTACATATCCATTGTTTAAATGTTATTTATATATTATATTTTATAATATTTCCATAAGAATTTAAATCAACAGTTTTATGTTTTCTTTGGTAATGCAAATATAGCCAATAAGATTTGATTATAAAATTTTATGGGCTATAGAATAGATATTAAAAAATAAAAATCCTCATAATCCTGCTGAAAGGCTTGAAAATGTGAGTTAAATCCATGGTTTGAAAGCCTTTGACCGCAAAGATAGTAAGATTCATTAGAGCAATATATGTGGTTTATATGACCAAATAATGGAAGGTCATTTTCATACATTTCAATATGGAAAACCATTCCTGCATATCTCAGAACAGGACATATTTTTCATTTATTTTTTTATTTTGTGGTTTTATTTCACAATTTTTTAAACTTAGAACACAAATAAATTGAACACTTTTCTAAAAACACACAGCTATACCGTTTGCCTTCTAACAAACTACTGAAATTATACACAAAAATGTGTATTCAATAGTTATGTAGAAAATAAATATGATTAACGATAAAAATACAATAGTTGTGTGAAATCAAATTATAGTCCAAAACAAATATTTTATATTTGAGAAAAACATAAACATTTTCAAATACAAACATTCAACAGTTGTGCAAAACAAAATATGACTTAAAATCAAATAAAAATATTAGCTAAATGGTTTTAGAATTGACTAAATTTGTAAAATTAACTTAATGATTATAGAATTAACTAAATAATTGTAGAATTGACTAAATGGTTGTATTTATTCATAAATATGATTTCATATAAACATATTTAAAAACATATTATAATTCAGTGAACTATATTAAAATTTTGATTGTGGGTAATCATTAAATGATTAAACAGAATCATAAACGTTGCTATGATGATCACAGTATATTTAAATCAACGACAAAACGGCTATATAATCATTGAATAGTTGTGGTGATCATGCTGTAACCATGTTTTTTCTCTGCGTGTATGAAATAAGTTTGGAGAAGAAAAGTTATGTTCTATTCATATTATTTATGAAAAAAAGTTTATATTTATGTGAATTTTTTCTCTGTGTATGAAATAAAATATAATTTTTTCCTTATTCCTTCGTTTTATTTTATTATTCTCTTCATTAAAAGGTAAGTTAAATAAACTGTAAGACTATTATAATAACCTTTTTAGTGAGCAGTGCTATATTGCTTAGTCTATAACTTCTTTAAATGCTTTCAATTTACTTTCAATATTACTGCAACTATATTGTTTACTTCACATGGTACCACGAGTATTTTCATATTAAAGGGCAAATCTGAAATATAATCTTACGGGAAGTAATAAATAAACTGTTCTATTTTATTATAATAAAATTTATGTTATGGTTTCTTTGTACTGTTTTGTTTATGTTTTTTAGAACAAATAAGTTATTTAATAATGATTTTTATTTTAAAAAATTATATTTTTTTAAATATAGATATGCAATAGGAAAAAACAAGGATTTTTTAATTTAACAAAGCAGAAATAAAAATAGAACCAAAATATATAAATTATAGGTATAAAACCAGAATTTATTTATTTTTTTATTTATAAAATTTAAGAAAGAAGAACTAAAGTTTAAATATATTTTTTTAATTTAATTTAAAAATATTGTTGCATTTTTTGCATGCCTATTCCGTTTTTTATTTAAAATTCATGCATATAACTCCCTATATTTTCTATTTTATTATATTGTTATTTATTAATCATAAAAAATAACAAATATGTTTTAAACTAATCATTTTTTATTTAAAAAATTATAACTTTAGTACTGCAGGATTATAAATTTTTCGTTGAAAACCAAATGCCAATAATACAAATTAAACTTAAAACTCTTTTTTTTCCTACCAAACTGAACATTGTACATGTACTACGTTCAGTTTTACCCAGCAGGCCATGTCTTGTAGAAAATATCGACGATGTCTTGATGATTTGTCACAGTCTTCGACGACACATGTACGACAGCTCCGAACAAACATTGGTGACATTTTCGAACAAAGGGCACTTAAGTCATCAACGATAACCTGAGCGACAGTGTCATGTATATTTTCGTCAACCATTTTAAGAAAAATAAATGAAAAAAAAGTAGGGTTCCGCCAAGTTTTGAACCCAGGCCACCAATTTCTCTCTTCCTTATTGAATAGTCAAGCGCACTTACCACTTCAGCTACAACACTCTCTACTTTTTAATGGTTTTATTAATGCTTTTATTTATGTTATAGGTATACACGACATTCTCGCTGGACATTTTACTCATGTTGTCACTTAACAATAACACTATGCAAAAACATGTCACACAGCGGTTCCAAAACGCTTTTTTTAGGAAATAATTCAGTAACTAAAGAACCGTTAGAGGTATCTCAATAAAATTTCACATGGTCAAAGCTGAGGTGTTTTCGAGTTGATTTGGAGGAGTACAGACCCCTAGCGGGTCAGGGGGAAGTGAGTGGCCCTCCAAAGTCATGTCATTTCTTTAAAAAATCGCCACAAATTCATTTATGATATGACAGAAAAGCCATTTTCTATATAGATAGTACTTGTAAATCTCTACAAAAAATACGCTTACATATGTAGGTTATCTCTTTTAGTTTAAGAGATATTCAGGTCGAAATATATTTTTACCTGATGTTTCGCCTCGCTTTTTTTTAGTGTTTTAAACTTGGCGGGCTTAATTTTTCCCCTAGAATTTTTCTAAAATGTTTGCCAGATTCCCTACAAAATTCTAAAAGAAATTATTTAAAAAAAGACGTTGGAACATATATACATAAGAGCACAGCCATTTCAATGTGTTTTTTAAATAACTTTGTTTAACTTTTGAGCCATTCAAAATATTTCAAAGAAATTTAACATGGTTATTACTGAGGTATTTTCCAAAATATTTTGAAAGATTAGCATGTGGGCAGAAGGAAAACCTCAAAGTGGTAAACTCTTTTAATTATTTCTTATATAATATCCGTGGTGATCCTTTTCAAGAGGTCCTCCCACCTGCCCCAAGACCACCTAGAAACTTGTGCTCCTCCAAAATAGTTGGAAGCTACCTCAGTAATAACTATGTGAAATTTCATTGAAATATATTTAGCGGTTCAAAAGTTGCACAAAATATTAAAAAAAAAAACACGTTGAAACTGCTATGAACTTATGTAAATAGAATGCTGCAGCACACATTTACTATGGAAATTAAGGAAAATGTGCACATTTCGCTGAAGGGGGGTCAAGTTTCGGTAAGTATTTAAACGAATGTGTAAAGGATTTATGCTAGTATTTAGTATCATTGGAAAGGATATTACTTGAAAAATAATAATATGTAAATAATAAAGTATTCAAACTAAATTTTTTCATTAAATTGATCAAAAAATATAAAATTTTTGTATTTAGTGTTATTTTTCGAAAAAAAAAAAAAAATAATAATAATAATATTTGATCCTAAATAAAATCTACATTAATTAAGCTATCATTATAAAATTTTAGTATAATATAAAAAAATTTGTCCTTAAAAGAAGAAGATAAATAGATTCCCATTTTCTTACTCCAAAATACCTAAAATTCCAGTTCAGGGAAAGCTTCATTGAAAAATTGACTTTTTTTCATTGAAATGGTCACCCTGTCGTTATAAGAGGCCTCCGTCAGAAAATACTTTTTGGGTGTATAGCTTACATATAGAGCTAAAAAATTAAGATAATTTTAAGTCGATCCCAGCTTTGCGATTTGAGAACATAACAAAAAAAGAAAAAGCTAAATACCAAAATTGACTAAATTTGGATAGGGCTCCTGGGCAGACCTTTGTCCCAACCTCCTCCGGATTTACTTAACACGCATTTGCATTCGTATCGTTACAGCCAACATATCTGCCTAAGTTTGACTGACTGTTACTAAAAATACAAAAAGAAAGATCTAAAAGGGGTTTTAACCCTTAAATGCCCAAGGGCAGCTATTTTTATGAAAAAAATATATTATATGTAAAATGTCGAAAAAATAATAACTGCGTTTTTAGTTTTTTTAAAAAAAAAAAAAAATTTTAAAGAAGTTATTTAAAAGAAAGATATACTGGGCAGTCACCCTTAACAAAAATTAATAAGAAAAGTTGATAAACAGAAGTAGCTTTATAAATTTCAGTATAAAATGTAATAAAATTTTCTGGTCATTTTTTAAGGTATATTAATCCAATAATTAAAAAAAAATTAATAAGTATGATATTTATGAAGCATTTATGTACTTCTTGGATGTAAAAATTAAATTATTTTGAATTAAATTCTGTTAAATCTGGCATCAGGCGGGCGAACAAAATATACACTCGGTTTTTAACGATTTTTTCTTATTTTTGCTTCAAGATGTGGACACTCTTTTTGGAGAGAATCTTGTGCACCGCAGGATAATAATTTATAAGCATTTTCTAACTTAAATTCAATCAGACGCAAAGGCTTAAATCCAGGTTCATGTTGATATAGCCTTTTGTACAATTGCCAGTTATTAACAATTGTTATATCATAAAGATACTTTATATGACTAACTTCGTCTTATCATTAGAATTTTATGAAGATTCATTGAACTGTTCATTAATTTAACTCCACCCATGTGACAATTGACAATTGATAAGTGCAGCCAGGCGGATGTTTTTTGTTTGACCTACGAGAATTTTGCATCTGACCACGCATTGGCTAGGGTTTGTCGTCGTGTGAATATACATTCACAGCTTTCGAGGCTTTTCCTTTCTCATATCCATTCGGATTATATAAAACTCAGAATTGATATTGGTGAAGACCATAAAACTCAAGAATTGAATTCGGTAATTCTTACTTTCTATACGAAGGTATAGATAGGCGACAGTTTTCGAAGGAGCGTTCTATATATATCATAATAGTTAGCAATTTAGTTTCAAAGCCTCCCAAAATAAACACAGTTTTATTAATTTTGTCAAACGTTTTTTCAGTTGTTGATTGTACTGTCTTAATTTCAGCACTACAGAGTACATATTTTGCTCCGCTGTAAGTTGACACTAAATTCACCACTATTTTATTTTTCCAAGACAGCGACGTTTCATCTATTCCAATTATATACGCAATATATTCCTAACTGGTCTCACGTTCGAATTTCTGCATACTCTACTAATGTAAAAAAGTTGTTCCAATAAAAATGTGGTTTTGACCTTGGTTCGAATTGTGCTAAATATATTGAAATTCTGCATCAATTAAATTCCCCTCGTTTGTATCATCATTGAACGTACAGATAAAGTAGTTCTGAACGGACACGTTTATGTCAATATTATTCTGATTCATATTTTTATCATTGTCTTCTATTTTACACCTGCATTTATATCAATGAGCAAAAGTTTGATCACTATTTTTATTACAGATATCCTAAATACTATCATCACCTATAATTTCGGTATTAGAAATTAATTTACATACGTCATCATCAGACATATCAAACTAACTCGAATAAAAAGTTTACAAAAGTACATATAAACTAAACTGATAATAAGCACAAATACCATTTGTAACAGAAATCAAACTTTAGCTGTAAACGCCGGAAAATTATAATTTCTAGAGAATTGTTTACTTATATCAGTAAAATATTTTTCAATATCTTTAAAGAACATAGTTCAAAGTATGGAAATATTTTTTTTCGTTTAAAATTATTCATAGGTTCCTAGATTTTACACTTTGAGAAAGATCGTTTATTTAATTTTAATAAAAAATATTTTTTGATTTCATTTTGAAATATTTCCAAAACGGCTTAATTTAGAAATAAAAAATATTTTTTTACAAAGATAAGTTATGTTTTAAACGATATAAAAACCAATTTAAGAAAATTTTAACGAAAATTGTGGCCGTAGGAATTTTTTTAATGATTGTATCTTTAAAGATACCAGTGGCATTTAAGGGTTAAGTACCTTTGAGTTTGTTCCTATTCAAATACAATCGGGCTTTCCCTTCATTCGCAAGTATAATTCTTTTGTAGAGAATTATAAGGATTATCTATGTGCAATTTTTTTTCCAGTAGTTCTAAAATTACAGAATTATTTCCAAAAAAACTTATATACTTATATATACCATTTAGTAAACATCTGCATCAATTCATTTGTAACTCATTTTTAATGATTCCCTTTCTTTTCAATTGTTGACTGTTATTGTTTTTTAAACATAAAATCAATTCGCTGTGTGTGCGTACGGATGGAAAAGACAAAGAAACCAAAACAAAAACAAACAAAATCATTTGTGCAGGGAGTCATAAAAACAATTTAGCAACAAATCATTTGCAACTGAATTGAATTAAATATAAAATGCAATACTGTCATTTGTTTGTTTTTTGTTTACAAAATTTTAAGTGAAGGAAATATTAAATGAAAAAAATTTAAATAGTATAGATTTGTAATTAAAAGTAAATAAAAATATCATAAATAAAATAAATTTTATTTCATTTAAGATATAATTAATTATAATTGAAATAAAAAATAATTAAATTTTCTTAGCAAAAAAATTTAAAGCAAACGTAATCATAATCTATTTTTTATTTAAAAATAAATAATTGTTACTTTCCATGCATTTTTTCATATTAAAGTAAGGGAATGACAGTAATTCACAGTTTTGTTTTGATGTTTTTTATTTAACATTATTGTTTTTCTAAAAATCTCTCATAAGCTGTAATTTCTCAAAGAGAACATAACATGATTTGTTTTTGTTTCATCATTTCAATTCAAATCAATTCAAATAATATTTTTTGCGTGGTTTGTTTTGTATTGTTTTGTTTTTTATTTTAGCAGTAATGTGAGAGCATGTATTAAAAAACATTACTGTGAATTGAAAAGCAAATGATTTGATGCAGATGTTTACCATTTACACCTGTGGTGAAGGGTATAAAAAGATATTACCAAAATAGTATATAAACAAAATAAAAATAATGTGATTGATTTTGTTCAATTGCGATTGCTTGGAACAACCTGAAAGTAATTTCTGGCTATCAATGGCATTTTCACAAAATTGTTTTTAACGCGAGTTATAGATCCCACACTAACATTTTCCATTTATTTAATGCTTTAATGTATGCGATATATAGAAATTGTGGACCCGAAATATACATTTTTATTTACTATGAATCTTGTTTTACGCGTTTTTAATTTACACGTACTTTCTTCGGTCCCAACAAGCCGCGTAAATTGAGGGTTACCTGTATTTAAATCTTTTGTTTACAAAGTGTCTATAGCTGCTGGCGCAGTTTTCTGTGTTTGTTTTGTATTTTATTCTCCTCTGCTTAGGTATATTAATAATATACAATATCCAGGGTTCCAAGATTTTGTTCGAGTCATATCCCCAACTAGTGAATTTTCATACCCAAAAATCTCCAAATAATTACTTATATTATCCCCAAAAACCCCCACTAAAATAATACCTAAATTTTAAAGATTAGTATAAACATAATTTCTTTTTATTTGTGTTTTAATAAATTTTTTTCCAAATACAGTGAGCGAAAAAACATAAGCATATACAATAAACATATAAGAAAAACCACTTTATTTTATTTCGAAAAAGTATGTTCCATATTTTATTTCGAACTATTTGCAGTTACATATTCTGACACAGAAATTACAAAACTTAAAATCCCTGTTAAGAAATATGATGGAACTGAAAAAGAGTAGAACGAAATAACCAAAGCATACAAATTATATTAGCATGCTTTTTTAAAATTATATTCAATGTTATAGCGGTTTAATAGTTGTTATAGCTAATTGGATTCCTTATAACATATTCCAATCGTAAATGCATTGATAAAGAAGTCTGCAGGCAAAATATACGTCAATATTCCATTATTATTGTTCATGAATTTTTTTTAGGCCTTTACAGTGTTAAAGCGGCTCCTTTCAGCATAAACTGTTTGGCATATAATTTCTCGCATACTCTCGGACAAATTCAGGTCTATGAAAAACTAGCTCATGTCCTATTAGAACTTTTTTTTTCTGCAAACAAACATTTTTTTTTTTTTTTTAAATTTTTGATGAGGTGACATCTCGGTAAAATGTATGGACCAAGTTCCAATAATCCTTTTTGTAAAAAAAATAACGTTTATCATAAATTTCTGTCCTTGTAAAACCCTTTAGGAATATTTATTGTAAGTATTTATTGTAAGTATTTGCACGATTTTCTACAATATTAAAAAAGGAAATTTCATAGATATTTTCCAAAAAAAAAAGAAAGATTTTATGGAAATTTTTAAACTTTTTTATAGTTAATGCAATGACCGAAATTACGTTTTTATTTCATATTCAAATGTATGAAAATATGATTAGTCAAATTCCATTGCTTCAATTATTTTTGATACACAGCAATCATTTTGTTTCGGAGATTTTAATAAGGAGGGCGGTAAAGAGGGCGGACCACGCTCATTTTTGGTTTCCGAGTTTATGTCGATCCCCGAACTATACGTACAATTTCGTTGGCGTACGTGCTTTTATTGAAGAAATATCAGCAGAAAAGTATTTCACGTACACCCTGCGTTTCTAGTTTTTAGCCCATAACTTTTTTGTTTATTAACCGATTTTTCCCATTTTCAATACCAAACAAACCTTGTATAAGATAAATATTTGTGCCAAATTTCGTCTCCCTACGTTGCCCCGTTCGAGCTCTATCCTGCTTTCAACAGACGGATAGACAGACGGACAGACATAGCTAGATCGACTCAGAATTCAACCAGGACCCAGAAAATATATACTTTGTGAGATCTTAAATGATTCCTTCGACATGTCACACACGGAATGACAAAATCAGTATACCCCCCATCTTTTTGATGGTGGGTATAAAAACGCACAGTGGTCCCAAAACGAAATTTTTTGTACATAATTCTGTAACTTTAGAACTGCTGGAAGTATTTGAATAAAATTTCACATGGACAATCCTGAGATGTATGGAGGAGGACAGGTTCTTAGCAAATCTGGGAGAAGGCGGGTGGACCTCCAAAGTTGGTCACCTTGAGTATGACAATTTTTTAAAAAATCGGCAATATTTCGTTTATGATTTGATTGAAAAAAATTTTGCAAATAGATAGTCCTTATAATTCTCTACAAAAAATATGCTTACATGTGTGGGTTATCTCTTTTACTTTAAGAGATATTTGGACCAAAGTAAAATTTTGACCTATTTTTGACCATGTTTTTTTTAGTTTTTTAACTTGGTGGGCTCAATTTGAGTCTTACAATTGTTCTAAAATATTCTTTGGATTCTATACAAAATTTTAAACAATTTTTGTGCAAGGGTCATATACCTATGTGGTTATATCATTTTGAACTTGAAAATTTGAAAAAAATTTTGATTTTTTGTGATTTTTTTCAAAAAGGTGGTAACATTTTTTTACTTTAAAATCCGTTATTTTCCTCCGGACTATACATTTTTTTCATGTTTCTAAAAGAATACTGAACATAAATGCATGTAAGACAAATCCGAGGGCAGTTGGGATAACAGTCTCCCCACTAGCCCTATCAGAATTTTGTTAATTTTAATTTTTGTGTTTTTAGTTTTTTGTGGAGCACAAAAATGTCAAAGCTGATATTAAAATAAAAATACCTTGGAAACTTACCTCCTATCAGAATTTTGTTAATTTTAATTTTTGTGTTTTTAGTTTTTTGTGGATCACAAAAATGTCAAAGCTGATATTAAAATAAAAATACCTTGGAAACTTACCTCCATATGTTAGCTATTAACACAAAAAATATTTCATAAGCCACACCTCTTATAACGACAGGGTGACTATTTTACTGAAAAAAGTCAATTTTTGAAGTTTTCCCCGAAGTGAAATTTTGGGTATTTCGGAGTAAGGAAATGGGAATCTATTTATTTTCTTCTTTTAACGATAATTTTTTTGATATTATACCAAAATTTCACAATGATAGCTTAATTAATGTAGATTTTATTTAAGTTCAAATATAAAATTTTATTTTGAAAAATAACACTAAATACAAAAAATTTTCGTTTTTTTATCAATTCAATAAAAAAAATTTGTTGGAATACTTTATTATTTATATATTATTATTTTCAAGTAATAACCTTTCCAACGATACCAAATATTTGCACAAATACTTTACACAATCGTTTAAAAACTAACTGAAACTTTACCCTTTAAATTTCTATGGAAAATGTGTGTTGAAGCATTCTATATACATAAGTGCACAATAGATTACCCATGAATACAAAATTTTTGATTTTACTTGCTCCACCGGCAGTTTCTGGTAGATGGGGCTAAAAAAATAATATGTGTGCTAAAATTGGGTCGATCGGTCGTAAACCGGCCAGTCGACTTTGACCTTTGTCCTAAAACAAGGCTTAAAAGTAACTAATATCTTTATTGCGCTATAACTCTTTAATTCAACATTTTCCGATAAAATACTATAAAAGCTTTTTTATTCAGAATAAAATGCAGAAATTTTTGACACATAATATCAATTTTTTACTTATTACACAAATATTGGTACTAAATGTAGGGTGTAGCATGAAATTTTGAATCATTACAGCGAGTATTTTTAGATTGTAGTTTTCGAGTGACTGTTTAATTACAGTCACTCGAAATTTAGGTATTGCCGATTAAGCAAAAATTATAAAAGTTGATATGTTAATATTTTTACATATAAACAACTTTTTTATCTCTTTTACCTTAAAAATCGGTGATATATATTAAAAATAGAAACTTGGAAATAAATAAAAATATATTTTCAAAAGAACTAGTAAATTAACTTATATAAGTTAAATTCATAGAATAACGGAATTTAGTTTTGTTTCGATTCCATCAGAAATATTTTTTGTCTGTTGTTGTTCAGTTTCCTTTCATAAAGGAATAATTATGCAATTTATTTTATTATTTACCTCTATTGAGGGTACATGACATAATAAAGGTTAATTAAAAGTAAACTATTTTATTTCCGTAATGCATTATCTTGAACACTTAAATTGTAATTTTTAATCTCATTTTTAATGTATTTATCAAGAAGTACATACATGTTATTTAAATATTTGCTTAAATGCAAGGTTTTATAAACTAATTACTTCCATTCTACATTTAGAAATTCATCATTAACACTGCTGTTTTAATTTTTAATTTTTACGAATAATAATGAAAATTGTTATTAATATTATACATAATTATTTACCTATTTCCGAGCTGCTGATAAAAAAAAGTTTTATTTTTTTAATATATTTCGCCGATTTTTAAGGCAGAAGGAATAAAAAAGTTGTTTATGTGTAATAAGTAAAAAATTGATACACCAAATTCAGATTTTGGTCCATCTACCCTAATATATTAAACAAATGTGACAAAACGTATCGATTTATTAAAACTACAAATCCTGCTCTACAAAATAGTAAAAACCGTTTCCAGCAGGCTAAGCCCATATTAAAAGCAGAGCCTTTAAAAAAAAAAGGCCGTGTAAAATTTTTACTTTGATTGCTTGTAACATCATAAAAGGTCATAGTAGGCTAAAAAATTGTATGTCAAAATTTTCTACATTTTATTCTAAATAAAAAAAGCTTATAAAGTTTTTTTTCGCAGAATGTTAAATTAAAGAGTTATATCGCAATAAAGATATTAGTTACTTTTAAGCCTTGTTTTAGGACAAAGCTCAAAGTCGACTGGCAGAGCAAGCAAAATCAACAATTTTGTATTCATGGGTACTAGGGCGGGTCGAAAAAAAAGTTGTGCGAGTCACCCCCTAGAATGAAAGAATAGTTAATGAGGTTTCCAAAAACACAAAAATAATTTTTTTGACACGCCCCAAAATACCGCCCTTTTCGTTTTTTGTATATAGCGTCGCCATTTTATGTCCGATTTCAGAATGTGATATATCGTTTTTAATGGTTTAACAACTGCTTCAAAATTCTGTTTGATGATTTTTGAATCTGACATCAAATTCAGATGTTACTTCTGGTATCTCGGATACATCCCCCCTAATTTCCAATTATTTTTTTATATAATGGAAGCCCTTTACAAACCAACTACCTTTTGTTTTTAAATTATTTAATTTTGTGCATAAATAACAAAATTGCAAAGGTTTAAAAAACTGTTTAAATTTAAAGCAATTTCATATAAACAAATTTTTTGAAATTTTTTTTAAATTAAACTTCTGTATATTTTTAATTTTGTTATATAAAACTGCTTTAAACGTAAGCAGTTTTTTAAACCTTTGTAATTCTATTATTTATGAATAAAATTAAATACTATAAAAGCAAAATATGGTAGATTTGTAAAGAGCTTTCATTATATATGAAAATAATTGAAAAGTAGGAGGGATGTATCCGAGATACCAGAAGTAACATTTGAATTTGATGTCAGATTCAAAAATCATCAAAGAGAATTTTGAAGTAGTTGCTAAACCATTAACAACGATATATCACATTCTAAAATCGGACTTAAAATGGCGACGCTATACACAAAAAACGAAAAGGGCGGTATTTTGGGGCGTGGCAAAAAAATAATTTTTGCATTTTTGGAAACCTTATTAACTATTCTTTCATTCTAGGGGGTGACTGGCTCAGCTAATTTTTTTTGTATGGAGACCGACCCGCTCTAATGGGTACTCTACTGAACATTTTATAACCAACATTGGAAATATATACTTTTCAATAATTATTCTTATATGTGAGGTTTTTTGGATGTATTATAAATAAATCGTAGAATACCGAGTTGCAAAATATTGAAAATTACTGAAAGTAATAGTTTTTATGTTATCCTGTCCAGTTTCCACTTAAGAAAAACTAATTACACTACTACATGCAACAAAATTTATTGCGTTGATACTTAGAATATTAAGAAAGGTGAACAAGTTAACAGAATTATTTTTTTTACGTCTAATAAAGGTTATAAGACCTAAAATGTGCACGAATTTGGTCATACACTGTCCTTATAATCGGTATTTTCCTAAGACTATTAGTTTTGGAGTTGACAAAAAAAGATTTGCACGATAAGCCATATAAAGGTATTCCAAGTTGCGTTCTCATAAAGTGTTTAAATTCTCTTTTATCTCCAATAACTTACTTATTCAACATATCAATTATAAATGGTTATTTTCCTGCAGTTTGGAGAGAATCCTATATTATACATTTGTTTAAATCCGGAAGCAGATCCAACATCTCCTACTATAGAGGTATTGCTAAATTGAGTGTTATTTCAAAGCTTTTCTAAAAGATAGTTACTGAAATCCTTTCGCATCAAGTCGTTTGTTATCTTTCCCCATTTCTGCATGGATTCAGAAACCTTTTGGAGGTCACAACCAAAGAGTAACAAAAGACGAAACTAATTGTCAAAAACTTAAGTCGGTTGTCAAAAACCTAACTCATGCAACAACAAAATACATGTAATCAAATACATTTTGTTGTTGGCAAAAGAAAATAAAAACACATTTTTGTTTTCAAAACAACAATTTTGTTTAAATGTCAATCGAGAATTTCGTCTCTATATGCTACTCTATGTTCACAACCTCAGTAATAACAGCATTTGATTCCGGCTTACAGACAGATACAATATATACAGATTTCAGTAAAGATAAAGTAAACCACGATCTCCTATTGTTCAAATTGAATAAACTTGGATGTTCTATATTGTTCCTATTGTTCAAATTGAATAAACTTTTCTTAAATGGATATCTACATATCTTAAAAATAGATACCAATGTGTGTTATTTCGAGAATGTAAATCCAAAAACATTTCCGTTTTATCCGGTGTTTCGCAAGGTAGTCATCTCGGTCCTTTATTATTCCTAATATTTATAAATGATTTACCAGCCTGCATTTAGAATTCCAGAATATTAATGTATGCTGTTGATGTAAAGCTGTTCCATAGCTTTACTGATTCCTATCAATGTTCCTTACTCTAATCAGATCTAGACAAGCTTTATGACTGGTGAATTATAAATCTAATGGATCTGAATTTAAGAAAATGCAAACACATGATGTTCTGCAGTAGAAATCCAGGACTCTGTAAATACAAAAGAAATGAATATGAACTTGAATTAGTTGACGAATTCCTTGATCTAGGTGTATTGCTTGATTGTAAACTGTAATTTAATTCCCATGTTTTACAAATTGTTAATAAGGCAAAAGGAGTTCTAGGTTTCCTCAAGCAGTAGGGAAATGATACAATGATGATGTAATGATCCCTACACATAAAGAAATATGGTTCCTGTGACCATAAACTAAGAGCAACATACTATGATTGTAATATATGATTCCAGGTTACAATAAGTATATTTGTACGTAATCATTATTATGATTCCAATTTATAATTTATTAGTAAGGTTCATAACCTTATTAATAACTTTTAGTAAGTTTTATAACCATTTCTTAAGTATTGCTTTCAATTTCATCATGTTTTTATCATTTTATAATTCCATGTTATCATATATATAAACTACTTTCATCATATATATAGTTCCATTTTATTATATATATAATTCCATTCTATCATATATATGAACTAATACCATCATAAGTATAATTCCATTTTATCAAATATATAATCCCATGTTATCATATATATAATTCCATTTTATAATATATATAAACTAATTTCATCATATATATAATCCCATGTTATCACATATATAATCCCATGTTATCATATATATGATCCCATATTTTCATATTTATATTCATTTGTACGATATGTGGTACATTCATCATACTGAATAAAAACAAAACTTGTCAATTTATATTTGTTCATATATAAACTAAATGAGAATTATAACTACTGGACTGATACACAAAAATGTGTATTCAAAAGGCGTTAAAAGTTAATGGCTGTAACCATGTTTTTTCTCTGCGTGTGTAATTGTGTGTAAAGACGTTCAAACTTATTTTGAAGAAATTTCTTCAATTTGAAGAATTTTATTCAATTTGAATAAAATAAATTATTTAGTTTCGTAAAATGTGTATGCTTTTATTCGATTTACAAATTTTTAGTCAAGTCGAAGAATTTTATTCAAATTGACTAAAAAATATTAATCAATTTTAAAATATACGAAAAATATTAGTTAATTTAACAGATAATTTATTCAAATTAACTTCTTTTTGGGATGTTAAATTGAATAAAATTGTGTTGTTTTTCTTACTGCCAATTGTTTAATAGTTACTGCAAATTTAACTAAATTTTCGTCGATTTAACAGATTTTTCGTCAATTTTTTAACGAAATTTTATTCAAATCAACATATTTTACAAAAAAATATTTTTGACAAAAATTTTTTAGTAGATTTGAAGAAAATTTGTTGATTTAAAGAAAAATTCTATTGATTTGAAGAAAAATTCTATTTATTTGAAGAAAAAATCTGTTAATTTAATTTTTTTTCGTTAAAATTCTACGAAAAATTTTCGTCAATATTACCTACGAGATTTGGTTCAGTGTAGGGAGAGAAACGAAATTCGGCATATAGTTTTGTCTTGATATCTTATACATCATATCACATTTTTTCGGTAATCACTTGTGATCTGCGTAATATATTCACGATCAAAATTAAAAAAATTTTCTTGTTTTGCACATGTCTCACCTTCGTATTTTTTGCTATTACAACAATTTTAGATAATAAAATTATTAACAGGATATATAAAATGTCAATAGGAAACTACATGCCAATTTTCGTTTCTCTCCTTCAAATTCTGGTTGAAATCTTATTTTTCGGTGTCTATTTGCCCGAAAATTACGTATTTTACGGTAATTTTATTTGAATAACTATTATACTATTAGCTATCCCATCTTCGTGATCTTAGGAATTTCCGAAAGCTCTTAATGTGTAAAATTTAACTAGATATAAACCCAGAAAATTCGACTTAAAATTATTTTTTTTACTATCGATGAAAGGGAAAAAATATTAAAAAGTCATAATTTTTAAGATTTTGATCGCTTTGAGCTACCTCTAAATTTTTTTCAATCAGTTCAAAACTTTGCGTATCATAGTTTTTTGACACCTCTGAAATTGCGTATTTGTTTCAATATTATTATCAAAATTTTAGTTATAAGAAAATTAACATCAAGTTATAATAGAGGCATACTACGACCTTCAATATTCATTTAAATAATTACACTGGTCAACAAAAAAATCCTCCCCTATAGACAAATAGATGGACTTGATGTATTTTGATGTGCTAAACACGAATCTGCTTTCAGTTTTTTTCCATCAGGTCTGGATATTTTTTATGGGCGTGTCTAATATTTCGCTCATAGTGAGGCCTAGACTTGGGAATAATATTTCATTTTAGTGAATCGTTCGTTATCGGTCAGTACGACTGACTGAAATATTTCTTTCTTTTCTTTCATCTTTCATTTACTGAAATATGAATGAAATAGAAACGAATGAAAGATGTTTTTTTTTTTTTTTTCTTTCATCTTTCTTTTTCTGAAGTATGTATGAAATAGAAACCAAAGAAAGGTTCTTACTTGTCTTTCATTTACTGAAGTATGAATGAAATAGAATGGAATGAAATATGTTTTTTTTTTTTTCTTTCTTTTTTTGTGAAACAACTATGTCTTTATTTAGTTATTTTGAACATATCACATTTGTGTATTATTTACATTTTTTTTTTTTTTGCCGGATGAATTCACATATTTAAAGGCCCAACCAGTCAACTTTGCAACGCAACGCAAAATGAAGAAAGGTAGCGTGAAACATTTTGTACAACTAGTCAACCAAGGTAAACGTATCATATGTTTTTGAACATTCATTGTGTAAAAAACTCTGTTTTTCGGTTATTTTGTGAACAAAATAAACTACAGGGTTGTTAAAAACTTACGTAGCTACGTAAAAATCTATTTTCTGTAGATTTGTGCGATACGCTACCTAGAATTTTTGTGTCAATAGCTATATACACACATTTGCATAAAGCTGGTTGAAACAACAGATTGCAATACGATGAATTTTAGTTGAGTGGCTGGGGCTTAAATCAGCTGAAAAAAATATGGCAGAAGAAAAGAATGAAATAAGAAAGAAATGTGAAAATTGAAACATAAACATGAAAGATTGTGCAGTATTTCATGTCTTTCATTTAACTGAATCGTTCAATTGAAATATTTCTTTCATGAACGACACAACTCTAGTAAGGCCATTACTCTAGTATATTTCCTCATAACTCAAGAACGGTGTGCACGATTGATCAAAGTGATACACCAAAAGATGAGGACTAAAAATATCTTCAAATTCACCAAACTTTAATTTTTTATGTGCTCCATAGTTTCGGAGTTATTTTGAAATAAGTGTCCGAAAAAAATCATTTTCATGCAAAATTTTAGATTTTTTGTTACTAAAATTTCGTTTAATAAATGAAAACAACTAAAGTGTTACAGTTTTCAAAATTGATGCAGAAATCTAAATTTTATTTACAGTTAAGTAAAAATTCCCATGTTACATACAATTGAGTAGAAATACAGTGGTGGCCAAAAAATTTTTTTTTTAATTTTTTTCTTGAAACAAAAAATAGGTGGACTAGGTGGATACTGACGAGTTAAACAAGAATCTGCATTCACTTTTTTTCTATTACGTACTGATTTTTTTTATGTGCATGACTAATATCATCACCTTATTCAGCGGTTACACTATAAAATTCGAGAGTTGTTTGTCAAACTTAGGCTATAACTCAAGAACCTTTTACACGATTTTGATAAGTGATACATCAAAAGATGCATACGGAAATTGTCTTTGAGGTACGTTCACAATATTTCTTAATTTCTGAAGAATTTCAGAGTTATGGATCAAAATTTTCACCACTTTTCATAAAAATGAATTTTAATATTTTCGGTACTAATTACCGAATAACTACGAAAATATTAACTGGACAAAAAATTATATAAATTCAGCTCAAAGACAATTTAGGTCGCTATATACTAAAGTTCAATTTATCTTAATTGGAAAAAATGTTCTTGAGTTATACAAGTGTGACTGCCTAAAGGCGTGGTCATAGTAGTCATGCCCATAAAACAAAAAATAAATGCGTGATAGAAAAAAAGTAAAAGCTGATTTTTATTTTGCACGTTGAATTACATCTGATCCACCTAATTTTTTTATTTAAGATGAAAAAAAAAAAAAAAAATTGTTTTTTTGCTCACTAATGTATTTTTAAACTATAGGTAGAGGTATGCATAGGTATCCAAACTTAACTGTGAATCCAATCAACATTTGTGCATCAATTTTTATGATACGTGGCTTTATTTACTCGCAGTTTTGCTAGCTTTGAGATAAAGGTGATAAACTTAAATATTTTCGATGTTTTTACTTTTAAAAAGAAGTTTTAGTAAAAAAAAAGAAATCTTGAATTTTGCATGAAAAAAAATTTTTCCGACACTTTTTTCGAAATATCTCCTAAACTATTGGGCGGATAAAAATAAATGATAGTAAAGCGATTTAAAGCCAATATTTTTCCACATATTTTCGTGTATTATTTGTATAAATCGTGCATACCGTTCTCGAGTAATAGTGAAATATACTCGAGTAATCGGCTTATTTATTAGAATATTAGACACGCCCATAAAAATTCCGACCTGATGGAATGAAACTGAATGCAGATTCAAGTTTAGCATGTGGAATTCCATCTAGTCTACATATTTTTTTTTGAAGGAGCTCAAAAAAAAAAAAAAATTTTGTCGACCAGTGTTATTATGTCTCTTTTCAGTCGCGGAAAACATGATAAAAAATGTTAATAAAATCAACATTTTTTATCATGTTTTCTTGTTTCAAACATGCAATTTTATATATTTCGGACATTTTTTAAAATATATTATTTTAATGTACCATAGAAAAGGTATATCCTGTTACTATCGAAGATAACATGTAATTAACCCATTATGAGCCAGAGGGTCCATTTTATGCAAAGCTTAAATTGGCAATTTTTGCAAATATATTGCTTGGAAAAACTCATGACAATTAAATGTTGATAAATTTATGAAAAACATATTAATTTCATTTAAAGCTGCGACAAAAATCGAATAAAAAGAAGTTTTTTTAATTTAACCGCCATTTTACACCATTTCGCCGCTTTTTTGACAAATTTATGCTTTTAGGGACATGTATGTCCTTAACTAATCATTTATTTGATACGAGCTGTAAACCCGCTACCATTAGAAGAACGAAAAAGTTCCACAAAGTCCCCTCTTGTGAATTCTTTCCAACATCGGACCACGCGTATTTAATTTCATGTTTCTAAGTTAAATATTACAGAAAATGCAAAAAAGTACCAATAGAAGAAGAAAAAAGTACCACAAAGTCCATCCTCTTGAATTCTTACCCACAGGACCATATATCTTTAAGTACCACAAATACCACTCTTGTGAATTCTTATCTACATTTTCTTAATTTCATGTTTGTATGTTTAATTTAATTGAAAATTCATTATTAAGTTTGAATAAAATGTAATTTCCCGCCTTTACCCCTTTTTTGGTACTTTTTTTCACCCATCGAAGTATCAAAATTGTACTCCAATAAATTTCTAAATTGTAGTGGTACCCATATTAAAATACTCATATGAATATTTCAATAAATATAAAAAAATGTTTTATGAAAAAGTACCAAAAATAGGTACGATTTTTACCCCTTAAACGATTGAATCTCTAAAAAGTACCAAATTTGTATTTCTCATTTTTTGATACGTTATGAATACGTCATACATTTTATCTGTATGTTGATTGGTTTCAAAGATACATATGGTTCCAAAAAAGTACTAAAATACGGTTTTTACCCGTTTTCTCCATAAAACGGCCGAGTTTTTACCCTTTTTTACCCCCTAAACATTCGAATTTCCAAAAATCCCGTCTTAGTGGATCTATATGGGGGAGACCTACCCACGTTTCATATTTCGTCTCTCTAGATTCAGCCGTTTGGGCTGTGGGATGATGAATCAGTCAGTCAGTCTGTCAGTCACGTTACTCTTTTATATATACAGATGACCCAAGAAACTGTATTTTGTGACACGACTGCGTTCCTAGCAATTGTTTTATATGACAGATATAATATTTCATGAAAAATTTGAATTATGTGTTAGATATTTTTTGTTAAATCTCAATTTTAAGAAAAACTAGCTTTCCTATTACCATGAAATTTAGCACACTGCACAGAGAGGCCAAAAGCAATATAAATGGTAATAAGTCTGGAACTTTGAAACCACTGAACCGATATAGATGAAACTTGGAACATCGATAGAGGAGTTAGGCTTTCAGAATTGGATAGAGTCTGTAGCTGCAGCAGGGACGCTACAGTGGGCCAAATAATTTTTACAAATATTAACCGATTTTAAATATTTTTACATTTTTGAATTCTTCTAAGCAAGGCAAAGAAAAAACATATGTATTGTGCTAAATTATTTCGTATGGTTTAAAAGAAATTTAACTTCAAAAAATAAATTTCTCATTTTTGGCCTTAACTTTTTTGCGATTTCGCCCTATAACTTTTAAAATAAAATTTCTAAATTTTTTCAAAAAAATATGTTGAAATTCTCAACAATTGTCTAAATCATAGACCGGCGGTAGTATTGTTCAGAATACGAAGATTTTCGGCTATTTACACGTACACAACACGATCGAAAACAAAACTCTTAACAAGAGCATAAAAATACACTAATTTCATTTAGTTGTTTGAAAACATTCAACAAAGTAGGAGTGTATCGCATGATTGTTCTTAGTTTTTTATTTTTCAATAAAATACTCACAACAAGAGCGTAGAAAAATACAAATATTTCATTTAGTTGCTTGACAGCATTCAACAAAGTAGGATTATAGCGCATATTTTTTGGTTTTATGCTTATTTTTTTTTGTTTTTAGCTCAGTTTTTTTTGTTTTTCAGTACACTGAGAAGCAGCAATCTGAATGAATTTATGAATGTTTTATTGTTTATTTTACGGGATATTATTATATATTATAAACTTTTACGGAATATTATTATATGTTATAATCTTTATAATAATAAACATACATACATACATACCGACATACATACATACATACATACATACATACATACATACATACATACATACATACATACATACATACATACATACATACATACATACATACACACATACATACATACATTCATACATACATACCAAAAATAAATACAAACAAAATGACAATACAAATGAATCATCGAAAACGTTTTATTTTGCCATTTCATGTTATTTCTTTCTGTGTAGTGTTACCTATACATATGCACATACGAAATCCTCTCTATTTGCCGGTATATGGTCTAAATTATGCTATTAAATAATTTTTTTTTTGTTATCTCAATTCGATAACAAGAAACGAGAGAGGAAGATATAGTCGGTCAAGCCCGACTATATGATACCCTACACCATTGTGTACATTAAAATTCGGGCAGGGAACTTTTATTAGACTTGGGGCCAATTTTGGACCGATATTTTTATTAAGTATAAAATAAAACATTCGAATACAGAATATAAAGTCGATACTACTATTTATATGAATTTATTAATTTTTGGGTGACTCACGAAAAAAGGCCTTATATGGGAGCTATGGTAAATTCTGGACCGATATTCTTGAAATTTGGCACACACAATTAAACTTATAAGGAATTTATATGTATCAAATTTCATTAAAATAGTGCTATGTTTAATGGATTTATGATCGTTAAACCCTTTTTCCGGGAGGACATTTGTATGGTGGCTAGGTGAAATAATGGAACGATCATAACCAGTTTCCATAACCATAGGGTTCGTCCTTGGCCTAAAAGAAGATCGTGTGCTAAATTTCATCGAAATATCTTTAAAATTGCGACCTGTAGTTTGATTACAAGGTTTACATGGACAGACAGACGGACGGATATCGTTAAATCAGCTCAGGAAGTGATTCTGACTCGAACGGTATACTTTAAGGTGGTGGTCTGATAGTTTTTTCTATGCGTTACAAACATCAGCACAAACGCATAATACCCCAACCACCTATGTGTATAAAAAATGTTCAAAATCAGAATTTCAAAACAGGTCTCAAAAATTGCAATTTTTTGCAAAAAAAAAGTAACTTTATATATTTAACTTTTTTTAAAAATTTGGTTAAAAAAGTTTAATATTTTTTGACATTTTCTGAAAGACGGGACCCAAGAATACGTGTTAGTGTAATTTTGAAAAGTTCTGAACGTTCATCCTACATCCAATAGTGGTCAAAAATGATCAATTTTGGATGAGAAGTTGAAATTTTTGAGTCTTTAAAAAAAAAATTGATTGTTGATTTTGGTACTTCTGTAAATTAAACTATATAGATTAATATGTTCTTAAAGGTTTTGCAAAAAAATTATGACAGCTTACCGGTAAACTTAATCACACGAGACAATTTTCCGAAAATAGCCATATTTTCGATAATAAAAACTTCGACCTTTAAAAATATATAGTAAAATTATATATATTTTACTGATTTTTACATTTATCAATTCTCCATTAAATATTTTATATCACGTGAAAAAATTATGTTGATACCAAAAACATTTAGAAATTATTCAGTCTCAAATTTTTGAAATATGTCCATATAAACATAATTTGCATTTGTTCGTTTTGTTTAAAGAAAAGTCGTAAAAATTTTAAAATAGTAAAATTTATTATACATACTTTTAAAGAAGACACAATTTCCTTTAAAATGGTATATAATGTGACTATTTTGAGTTTATTACGTATATAGTAAATCAATTTCAAAGAAGCAAAACGCAAAAAATTGTGAACTTTTAATGTTTCCTTCTATTTTTGGTAATGCAGTGTGATAGTACAGTGCGGTAAGGCCGTGTAAAAAACAACATGAAAAAAAACGAAAGATTTTACAATTTTAACGCTTTGCTAATTTCAAATTTATTTACAAGAAACGTTCCAAACACAACATAGTCATATTATATATCATTTTAAAGGAAATTGTGTTTTCTTTAAAACTATGTATAATAAATTTTACTATTTTAAAATTTTAAGCACACTTTTCTTAAAACAAAGCGAACTAATGCAAATTATATTTATATGGACATATTTCAAAAATTTGAGACTGAATAATTTCTAAATGCTTATAGGTATCAACATAATTTTTTCATAATTCATATATAAAATATTTAATGGAGAATTGATAAATGTCAAAAATGTAAAAATGTTTAAAATCGGTTAATATTTGAAAAAGTTATAAGCCCCTATATGTTTTTCACCCTCGAGGTGGTCAACTTTGGCCCACTGTAGCTGCATCCGTGCTGCAGCTGTAGACTCTATCCAACAATATTCTGAAAGCCTAACTCCTCTATCGATGTTCTAATTTTCATCTAAATCACTTCAGTGGTTCAGTTCCAGACTTATTACCGTTTATTTTGCTTTTGGCACTGGTGTACTGGTAGTGAACATAATTACAAATGTAAACCAGTTAACAGAATTATTTATTATTCACCACATCAAAAGTTATAAGCCCAAGAGCATGCACGAATTTTTTCGTGCGCAGTCCTTAGTTCCATATGTTTTAATAATAGATCCGTTAGCTGCTGAAAGTTTCATATATAAATTTTGTTTAAATAATTTTTATTTTGATGCTGCAATAAATGATACAACTGCACCTGTACCAATTAAAAATAATACCCTCCCCACCTATGGTGGTGTAGGGTATAAATATAATTTATTATTGTTGTCAAAAATAAATAGACGACATGATGGCTTATAACGATTCCCCTTATTCGATGTCGCAGTAATGGGACGATTTAATTAAATGATACCAACAAAAAATACGTTCCTTATTATTGATTCTGTTAATATTTTCTAAAAAAAAAAAAATACTATTTGATGTAATTTTAATCATTTAATTATTTTGAAACAGTTCGGTAGACGTAGGTCTTGTTGTTGAAACAGATGAAAATTGGTATTTATTTGATATTTCATAAATTTTGGCAGCTAAAATTAATTTTTCATTTAAAGTAGTTAAATTTGATGTTGTTAAATGCATTTGTATTGTAGGTGGAAGTTTCCTATCCATAATTTAATTAGAAGGTCGTTATTAAAGTCGTTATATTAAGAGCAAGTTTATTTTAATCATGAAAGAACTCAGATGATTTTCTATCACCGATATCAGAGTCGTTAAGTAGTCATTCAAAACGAAGCTCTTCGTTAATTGAAAATCGTTCAAGTATGATTCTTTTAATATAATCATAATTATTTTCTAATGGTGAATTGTGAATAACATCTATTAACTTGCCTAGAATATTTCGTAGCTTTATCATCTACAACACCTTTAAAATCGAAAGTCAATTCTGTTTGAATAAACCAAGTTTCGGGACAAAATATCCAAAATTGTGGTAATTTTATTGAAATTTGTGGTAAATTATTTATATTTGGATAAAAATGTGAAAATTTATACGGGTGTGGAACTGACTGCGCATCTTGAAATTCCGAATTATTTTCATATTTGAATTATGTTGTGTCATTGAACGTGTGCTAACCATTTTAAAACTATTATGTGACTGGCGAGAGACTCGATATTAAAATAAATCGAGATGAACAATATTTACCGATAATTCACTAGTACTGAAATTGTAATTATTATGTTAAATAATGACAAATGTAAAATAATATATAACTCTTATATTATAATAAAAATAAAAAATATTAATGTTATTTTCAAATTACTTGAACATGCATTTTTTTAATCTCAAAAGCAATAAAACAGTTTTATTACTTATAATTTTCAAGTACGCATGTGTGCATAGGTTTTTCACACAAGTGTACAAACAACCCTTGTTATTCACATTCTTATCAAGGGTTTTTATATTTAAGGAAAACACATGTTGATACTCACGTACGCATGTGTTCTAGTTTAGTTTAAGATATTCATTATTAGTACGTAAGAATTTTATAATATAAATAAATTTAGTGCCTTACAAGCATTCATCATAGAGTGACCTACAATCACTCTAAGTAAAAATTATTATTCATAAAATTATTTAGTAATTTTTTACATTTTTTGGTCCTTCGAGCCGGATCGGCGAACTATGAAAAAATAGTCCCATCCGAAAACTTCAAGGCAAAAACAATATTGCATCAACACCGGAACAGAACCGGTTTAATTTTTCTACATACAAAATAAAAATAAAAAAAACACAATAACAAAAATGTTGAGTCAACAAGACTTAACAGAACTAATGGTAAAAGCCATGGCAATTCATCAACAATTGCAGAAAATGCAAACGTTTTTTGAACAATCTGAAAAAACAAAGAGCAGTCAACAAGCAAAATCTAAAGATGTTGAACAACATAACGATGATAATAAAGTGGCCGTAGCTGAAGAAACAAAAACTGAGGAATCGAAAGAGACAGCCACAAGTAGTGGATGCTGTTTTAGAACCAGCTGTTGAGTCTATTGAAAGTCAAGAGGCAGCTGAATCAAAACACATGGAAACAGAAGAAATACAGTTTGTTGAAAATATAACAGAGGAAAGAGAAAGCCCCACAAATGAAGAGCCTGCATCAGCCGTGCAGGAGGCAAAAGAACCCACACCAGAATCAGTGGAAGTTGATTTCAGTTCAAAAAGTAATGAAGCTTTACAGAAAATGGAAGACGATGAAGCTGAGGTTGTTAACGAAGTACAATCATCTGCAGCTGAAACATCAGCAGAAATACAAACATCTGTAGCACCTACTGTTGTTGCCGCTCATCCAGCTAATATTATTGCCAATAATTCATCTGATGTTAACAAGGCAGCAGAATCTGTCGCTACTGATGTTGTCAATGCAAATGAAAATAATATGCCAAAACTAAGGCCTGAAGAAAGGCCCGAGAAAAAACCCGATCGCTAGATGTCCTCCTTGCTGCCCCGAAGAATCCGGACATTTTTTTATTATATCTTATTTTATTTTCCCCGGGCAGAACGTTCAAATTACTTGAACATGCCATTTTTTAATCTCAAAAGCAATAAAACAGTTTTATTACTTATAATTTTCAAGTACACATGTGTGCATAGGTTTTTCACACATGTGTACAAACAACCCTTGTTATCAGTGTTGCCAGAACTTGAGAAAAAAAGAAGCTAAATTGGACTTAAAAAAGGTCAGAAAAGGCTAAATGCCCCAAAAAATAAAGCCAGAAAAAAGCTAACATATTTTTTTATTAAAAAAAGCATTAATTTTTTTGTTCTCTTTAGATTTTGGTATTTATTAAATATATTTTAGTGAATTTGTAAATATAAAGTAATTAGTTTACATGGGTAATAAAGTTTGTCAAAAAATAATTGTAATATTTTTGTACAACGAAGCGACGCAGGCGAAAACTTTCATTAAATATAAATAATTTCGATATTTTTGTAAGAATTAATATACACAAATGCTAAAATTAATGATTTTGTAAAAATAAAATTTGTAAAATTTTGGCCTTTTTAAGGCTATGTTAAAAATAAAAAAGGCTAACAAAAAAGCTAGAAGCTAAAACGAAAATTTTGAGACTAAAATCAAAATAAAAAGGCTACATGTAGCCTTAAAAAGGCTAAACTGGCAACACTGCTTGTTATTCACATTCTTATCAAGGGTTTTTATATTTAAGGAAAACACCAGCAGTTTTTTCGGTGTCAATTCACTCGCTTTAGCACAGTAAAGTCCATTTGTGACTACCCACCTAACTCGTCCAAATGTGTACGCTTTTTTTAAACACCCTAACTTCGCATATATTGTGAGCTGTTATGTTAAGCTATCGTACCTTTTATTGACTCTTTTGAAAGCGTTGAGGTGGCGATAGCACCATTTATTGACTCTTTTGAAAGCGTTGAGGTGGCGATTTATACTTTATTGAGCCTTTGGTGAGCGTGAAAGTGGCGATAGCACTATTTATTGACTCTTTTGAAAGCGTTGAGGTGGCGATTTATACTTTATTGATCCTTTGGTGAGCGTGAAAGTGGCGATAGCACTATTTATTGACTCTTTTGAAAGCGTGGAGGTGGCGATTTATACTTTATTGACCCTATGGTGAGCGTGGAGGTGGCGATTGGTTTTTTATAAGTCACAAAAACGTCATTTGGATCTGATTCTTTTTTATAAGACGTGTGTAGTGTCAAATATCTATTTATTGACTCCATGGAGCTTAACAGAGTCTTTAGTATTTTACTTTGTAAGAAAAAAGTTAACATTCTGTATATATGTCGAATTTTGTCGTTAAGTGTTATTCTGTAGTAAAATTTTACCGATTTTTGTCGTTAAACACATTGGTAGTTAACGAAAACTTCGGTAAGCTAACTGCAAAAAAATAGCTGTCGTAAAACCATAACGATAAAGAAGCTGATTTTGGCTATTAATTATAATTTCTTTAATTTTGATAATATTGTTTTATAAATAATGTAATTAGAAAAAATATAATGAATAATAAGTGCTTTCTTTTTTCGTTAAAGTTTTTTTATTAAATGTTTTTACTGAATTTTAGCAAAAATGTAAAGATTAAAATGAGAGTTTATAACTGAGTTTTTAGAATTTTGAAACTGATTTGTTATCAAGTTTTAATTACATTCAGTTCTTAGTGAAAGTTTTTTTTGTGAAAAAATATATTTTACTGAAAATACAGAATTTTGGTAAAATTTTTAATTTTTAATAAAAAATTAAATTTTAAGAAAAATTTCAGAATTTTTTAAAAATTTTGATTCTTATTATAAATTTTTCCTTTTTAGAAAATTTGAATTTATTTGTAAAAAAGTTTTTATTTTTCAAAAATTAGAACTTTTGTGTGAGTTGGTATTTTTAGATGAAATAAATATTTTATTTCATCTAAAAATAATTTGTTTAATTTTTGTTTAAACGAAAAATATTAACGAGTTTTTAAACATAAGTTTCCATAGTTATGTTATTTTAAAATTTAAAGCAAATTTTTAATGAACGGGTCTAATATAAGAAACATTTAACATTAATTTTAAAAATATTTCCAACAACATACCATAAATATACTCGTATTGGTTAATTGTTGAAAGACAATCTGCACACATTTATATAATATTTTCACTTTTTTCACATTTTTTCAAGACAATTGTTTTGTTTTTAAATAAAAATCTAATTCTATCATTTCTATCGATATTTGTCGTTAAAATATACTTACGAAAAAAATTGCTAACTTTAGTAGAGAATAGCAAAATCAAAAACAACCGAAAAATTTCGTTAATTAACGATATCGGTAGTAAATGAAAAGTAACGGAATTGCGGTACTAGTCTTGCTAATTAGGATTTTACAATTAATAAAAAAATCAACTATTCTGCATTTGTGTTTTTTTCTTTTTTTAATTGATTTTTTCGTACTAGTCACAATATCACCACTTTTTGGTTCTTTGGTGGCAATATACCTCTTCCTAGGACATCCTCATGTTTAAGTGACTAGTCAGGTGATTAGTAATGTGACCAGTTAAAAAGATTGTCAGGTAGCTGACTCAATTTCACCAGTAAAAGGATCGACTTCCAAAGGGTATATAAAGTGGAAGAAACAGCCACCTCACGCTCACAAAGGGTCAATAAATCAACACACAGTGGGGTCAAACGCAAATTTTTTGGTAATAAATCTGAATCTCCTAACTACTGGTCGGATCAAATTGAAATGTATGGAAGAGTTGTAAAGGAGGACCTAAGCTTTCAGAAAAATCATCTTGTAGTCACCCTGTGATAACACGAGATAAGCTACAGGGTGTCAAAGTTGACTACCTCGAATATGTAAAAGTTAAAAAAATCGTAACTTGTACAAATGAGGTCCGATTTTAAAGATTTTTATATTTCTTGAAAGTACTTGGCAAGATAAAGAAAAAATAAGTTTACTCATCTAAGTTATCTCTTACAGTTAAAAAGATATTTACGCTTGAATTTTGAATTTTTGATTTTTTGGCTCGCCTTTCTTTCGTTTTTCGGTCCGGAGATATATGAGGTAAATATTTTTTAAAAATATTCTGTAATTTGCTACATATTTCAAAATAATATGCTGAAAGAATTTTTGGATTATCTCAATTCGTCTAGACGTGAAAAATATTCAAATTCAGCACTCTGAAATTGGCATGAAAAATGGCTATTTTTTTACAAAAATATAGTACAATTCATTCACTTTTTTCTCAAAGTTCCGTTAATAAAAAAATGTTTTCCTTATTAATTTCAAAAGATAAGACTTCATAAATGGTTAATAAAGAAATTTTGAATTGATTTAAGTTTGCACCCTACATCCAGCATTGGCCAAAAATTGTCAATTTTAAAAAATAGTTTCATATTTATCGATTAATAAAAAAAATGTCACGCGAGTTTTTTTAAATTTGGTACCCATATTTTTTATAGAAATAGATTTAGAATGATTTAACATTAAACTGCTTCCCGCCCGGCCAAAAACGAATGCAGGAGTGGAGATTTTATGTTAAAAGTCAGTTTTTTTAACGACTATTTTTAAAAGCATATTAGCATAATATTTTTAATATTTTTTCTTATGTAATGTATAAAACACAAATCAAGCTTTCATTCCTAAAAAAAAGCAATAAAATAGCTCCAATAACCTATTTTTGGTAATTTTTTTAATACAACTCCACAAATTTTGCAAATATATTAAAAATGTTAAAAGAATATAAAAATAGACTTATTTACCAATTCAACGATATATTAAATGTTGATATAGGTCATTTAATAATAGTAATATAATGGCCTCAAAACTACCAAGTCACGTCAAAAGTTGCAAAATTCACTATTTTATTCCGTATTTCCATATGTGTGTATACGTAACACTCAACTGCATTGTTTATTTTTGTTACGAGATAATAATATTTATTAATGAATTTATTTAAGTGTTCATAATTTTTTTCTACTGAAAAGGTTTTTAAAATTACCTAAGTACATAAATAAGTATATTTTCCTTCGTTTTTTATTACATTTTTTTAAGTTTTTAAATAATTTACCTAGCTACTTAATTAATGTATTATAACAAAAATTATTTTTTTACAATCGCATAGGTACATTTTTTGACGTACCTGTTTAACACTACAGGTCATAAAAATAAACTGAATGAAATTGGGGGTTTTGAGCAACAATTTAAATTTTTTAATTAATTTTTGCCTGTCACCATTTACCTGATATAAATATTATTTTTCTATATATAAGTATCCTTATAAGTATGCAGATTTATTAGTGAATTTGCAATTATGGAGATTACATTAAAACACTTTTCTATTTGCAAAGTAATCTGGGATAATCTATCTGATATTATCAATCGTCCAGAAAAAATAAGAAAACTCATTGATACAGTAGTATCTTTTGGTTTAACTCTTACTGCAGAAGACAGTTTAAAGCTCGAAAATTTTTATAAATCATACGAAAAAAGGATGCAAGCTTCAGATTGGTCAATATCAAAGTTCAAGAAGAAAAATGAAGAGTGGTTGGAGGGAGAAATACCAATTTTCATCGGAAAGCAGAAAAAGGGTCGACCAAAAAAAAGTTACGATGAAGTTCAGCTAAGAACAAAGAGGACCAAACAGGTATCTATTCTAAATTCACATACGAATGCCGAAATAAAAGATACATTTAAAGCTTTAGTAACACGTACGCAACCAAAGGAAGTAGAAAAAGTTATAGATGTGTTACCAACAGCTTCTCCCAATCGATTACATCGGATAATCCAAAGCATAGTGACACCGAAATCAACATCGTCCTTTACCTCTGAAGATGCTTTAGCTCTAATATTAAATTTAGATTATCAAGAAACCAATACGAGATTTTGAGGAAATCTGTTAGCGAAAAAGGATATGATATCTTTCCCAGTAGCAAATCAATGAGAGAAGCGAAAAGTAATATTTTATAGCCTATGGAGCACCCGGTTAATGCTTCTGTTAAAAGTGCTAAAGTTAATATATTGCAATTACTTGAAAATACTGCCTCTAGAATTATATCTACCTTCAGCAATGATAACATTGAAAAATGCAAAGACTCTGAACTTATTTTAATATTCAAATGGGGCTGCGATGGAACATCAGGATTTTCGGAATACAAACAACTGGATGGAAGTAATTCTGCAAATAATTATTCCTCGCTGTTTATAGCGTCTCTGGTACCACTTCGAATGCGCTTAAATAAGCCTTCCTCATCGACAAGAAATGACTCGCTTTTTGATGATATATGGATAAATATAACTCCAGGTTCCAAATTTTTGTGCCGTCCAATCCTTTTTGATTACACAAAAGAAACCACGGTTACAATAATCAGCATTGTCAACCAATTGGAAGAAGAAATTAAAACATTGCCCCCAATATATGTAAAAGTATCAAACAGAACTATTAAAGTTACATTTCAACAACAATTAACGATGATTGATGGAAAAGTTGCAAACGTTATAACAGATACAACATCTAAATGGAAATGTAATATATGTGGAAAAATAAGTTCACAATTTCAGGATAATTCTGAAGTCCGTGTTAATAAAAATTCTTTAAAATTTGGAATATCACCACTCCACGCAAGGATAAGATTTTTGGAGTTCTGCTTACATCTTGCATATGATATGAAGTACAGAAATATTCCCGGGCAGGAAAATGCTACAGTAAAAAACAATTTGGAACTTCACGAATTACGAAAAGAGGAGAAGAAAAGAATTCAATTAGAATTCAAAGAACAACGCGGATTAATAATTGATAAACCTCTATATGGCTATGGAAGCTCAAATGATGGATATACAGCAAGACGTTTCTTTGAAAATCCGGAACTCACATCTTCAATCACAGGCATTGACTTAAATATTTTGAAGCGTTTTAAGATTATATTGGCACCCATTAATAGCAAAAAACAAATTAATGCGGACAAATTTAAAATTTTTGCTTGCGAAACTAAGGAACTTCTTAACATTACATACCCCTGGAAATCAGTGACTACAACAATTCAAAAATTCCAAAGTATTGGCTCATGGTAAAGAAATAATAGAAAATAGTATTTTGCCATTGGGAGAGCTAACAGAGGAAGCACAGGAAGCCCGAAATAAAGATGTTAAACATTTCCGATTCTTCAATACCCGAAAATGTTCGAAAATAGCGCAAGATATGGACTTAATGGAATATTTATTAATATCATCAGATCCAGTTATATATTATATAAGAACACGATGGCTACCAAAAATCACTCTTGAAATAGAAAAAGAGGATTCCGAAGCTAAGGAAGTTAAAAATTTGCTAACGTTTGATGTTTCTGATTATTTTCAAGAAAATCTCTAATAATATCTTCGATAATATATTCTTAATAGAATAAATATACGGGATATATGTATAATAAGTATGTAAATATGTAGAACAAATTAAATAAACATTACTCAAATAAAGAATTTATTACTTTATAATAACAAATATATACATACTAGGGTGATCGATTATTCGACTTTTTTGAGAAACCGGTTTTCGAATAGTTCGAATAGTTGGTATTTTAAAAAAACCGGTTGCACTTTTTGAAATTCAGAAAAAACCGGTTAACCGGTTTTTGCAGAAGTTAATATTTATATCAAAAGACTACATTTCTTTAAAAAAATCAATTCTTATAATTAAGTTAAAATTTATTAAATACAAGCGTAAAAGCCTAACAATGTCAGGAAAAATAATATAATAATGAAAATATGCACAAACAAATCCGAAAATTAAAAGAAAAAATATGAACAACATTTAGACACCTTCCTCTCCCTAATCAAAGTCAATTATTTGAAGCCGTTCAAATTTATTGGAATTATATTGATTAAAGTTTTAAATTCGTAAACCTTTCAAAATAAAAAAATCGTCGTAAATGCGCTCCCTGGCCGAAATACAGAAACAGTTTTTTATAGGATTTGGAGAGCAAACAATAAGTATAGCAACTCAAAAGTTCTTAATACCAAAACAGACTTTTTGGTCCCTGATAGAAACATCTGACACTGTTAGAATTTATTGAACGAATAGTTTTATAAGTATGCCGATTTTTCTTACGTCGTCTGGGAGCTTCAGAAAGCTCTGGAAAGGAAACATTGCTTAGGGAAGATATATTTAAATCCATATATATAAATCCACGTATTTTCGCTCCCTGATAGAGATTTCAAAATCTGGCTCCGTTAGGATTTGTAGGACAAATAGGATTATAATTAAGCTGAATTTTAATTCTCTATGTCTTCTGGGAGCTTTAGAAAGCTCTAGAAAGAGAACAAATTTTTAGAAAAAGACACATAAATCCTCTTATATCCGCTCCCTGATACAAATTTCAAAATATGGCTCCATTAGGATTTGTTGGACAAAAAGTTTTATAATTAAGCCAAATTTTAATTTTCTACGTCGTTTGGTAGCTTCAGAAAGCTCCGGAAAGAGAAAAAATGCTAAGCAAATTATATATCTAGATGACTAGAAGATAATTATGTTTCAAAATTGTAGAAAAAATCATCTAAATTTTAGTTAGCATAAACAGAAACCATGGCTTAATATGGAGATAGTATATTAATTAAGTCTCAATTGAAACGATTCTGCATTTGAAACTTTTTTAACACAACACCTTTAAAAAATAAAGGAAATATTGGATCAAAAAAATTAAATTGGGTCATACAGGATAATTATTAATTATTTATTTGTTTAATATTACAGAATAAATTCCAATTAAAACTTAAACTATATTTTAAAAACATAAGAAATCAGTCTTTATGAATATTTAAAAAATTATTCCTAAATTTTCAAATATCACTATCACTATTTAGTACATGTTTTCTGAAATAAAATGCTATTTTTAAAACCGGTTTTTTGTGTTTAAAAAAAACCGGTCTATTCGATATTCGAAAAATGAACATTTTGAAAAAACCGACAGCACATTGACTGAAAAAACCGGTTGGAAAACCGCGTCGATCACTCTAATACCTACATAATACATTAGAAAACTAAAATGTTACGTATACACACATATGGAAATACCGAACAAAATAGTGAATTTTGCAACTTTTGTCGTGACTTGGTAGTTTTGAGGCCATTATATTACTATTATTAAATGACCTATATCAACATTTTAAATATCGTTGAATTGGTAAATAAGTCTATTTTTATATTCTTTTAACATTTTTAAAGTATTTGCAAAACTAGTGGAGTTGTATTAAAAAAATTAATTTTTTTTTTGGATTTTCAGATATTTTTTTAAAAAAAAATTATTTTTAAAAAATTACCAAAAATAGGTTGTGGAGCTATTTTGTTGATTTTTTTAGGAATGAAAGCTTGATTTGTGTTTTATACATTACATAAGAAATAATATTAAAAATATTATGCTAATATGCTTTTAATATGCTTTTAAAAATAGTCGTTATCCACTCCTGCATTCGTTTTTGGCCGAGCGGAAAGCAGTTTAGTGTTAAATCATTCTAAATCTATTTCTATAAAAAATATGGGTACCAAATTTAAAAAAACTCGCGTGACATTTTTTTTATTAATCGATAAAAATTTAAACTATTTTTTAAAATTGAAAATTTTTGGCCAATGCTGGATGTAGGGTGCAAACTTAAATCAATTCAAAATTTCCTTATTAACCATTTATGAAGCCTTATCTTTTTAAATTAATAAGGAAAAAATTTTTTTATTAACGGAATTTTGAGAAAAAAGTGAATGAATTGTACTATATTTTTGTAAAAAATAGCCATTTTTCATGCCAATTTCAGAGTGCTGACTTTGAATATTTTTCACGTCTAGACGAATTGAGATAATCAAAAAATTATTTCAGCATATTATTTTGAAATATGTAGCAAATTACAGAATATTTTTAAAAAAATTTTATCTTATATATCTCCGGACTTATTCCCGAAAAACGAAAGAAAGTCGAGCCAAAAAATCAAAAATTCAAAATTCAAGCGTAAATATCTTTTTAACTGTAAGAGATAACTTAGATGAGTAAACTTATTTTTTCTTTATCTTGCCAAGCACTTTCAAGAAATATAAAAATCTTTAAAAGCGGACCTCATTTGTACAAGTTACGATTTTTTTAACTTTTACATATTCGAGGTAGTCAACTTTGACACCCTGTAGCTTATCTCGTGTTATCACAGGGTGACTACAAGATGATTTTTCTGAAAGCTTAGGTCCTCCTTTACAACTCTTCCATACATTTCAATTTGATCCGACCAGTAGTTAGGAGATTCAGATTTATTACCAAAAAATTTGCGTTTGACCCCACTGTGCAACTTGCTCATTAAAACAACAAATAGTGCAATGTATGTAAAATGCTGTGTGGCTGAGTGGTTAGTGCGTATGACTATAAAACATAACGATGTGAGTTCGAGCCAATTTAATATTTTTACAAAAATGTAAAAATATTAAATTGAATTAAATTGATTAATATAAAATAATATGAAAAGATTTTAATAAATAATAAAATAAATATAAATAAAAATAAATTTACAAAAAAAAAAATAATAAAAAAATAGAAATAAAAAAATATACGCAAAAAAATTTTTTAATTTTTTTCATTCTGAAAATCACTAATTTAAAGATTGACTTTTTCGTACTAGTCACTATATCGCCAACTTTTGGTCCTTTGGTGGCAATACACTCCTCCCTAGGACACCCTCATGTTAAAGTGACTAGTCAGGTGATAGGTAAAGTGACTAGTGGTGACCCAATTTCGTCAGTCAAGTAACCGGTTTCGGACAGTCACCTTTGACTGCAGGGACATGTTGATACTCACGTACGCATGTGTTCTAGTTTAGTTTAGGAAATTCATTGTTAGTACGTAAGAATTTTATAATATAAATAAATTTAGTGCCTTACAAGCATTCATCATAGAGTGACCTACAATCACTCTAAGTAAAAATTATTATTTAGAAAATTATTTAGTAATTTTTACATGTTAAATTAATAGATGCCAAATATCCTTTATTTAGTAAGAAATTGCTTTTTTCATTCAAGTTCAAAGGTGTTTGTTAACAACTCACAGTGGAGTCAAACGCAAATTTTTGGTAATAAATCTGTATCTCCTAAACTACTGGTTGGATAAAATTCAAATGTATGAAAGAGTTGCTGAGGAGGACCTAAGCTTTGAGAAAAATCATCTTGTAGTCACCCTGTGATAATACAAGAAAATCAACAAGGTGTCAAAGTTGACTACCTCGAGTATGTAAAAGTTTAAAAAAATTGTAACTTATACAAATGAAGTCCGATTTTAAAGATTTTTATATTTATGTGAAGTTCTTGGCAAGACAAAGAAAAAATAAGCTTTCTCACCCAAGATATCTCTTACAGTTAAAAATATATTTACACTTGAATTTTTGAATTTTCCCTGGACTTTCTTTCGTTTTTAAGGAATAAGTCATGAGGTATATGAGGTAAACATTTTTTTAAAATATTTTGTAATTTACTATGTATTTCAAAATAATATGCTGAAAGAATTTTTGGATTATCTTAATGCGTCAAGACGTGAAAAATATTCAAAGTCAGCACTCTGAAATTGGTATGAAAAATGGCTATTTTTTACAAAAATATAGTACAATTATTTCACTTTTTTCTCAAAGTTCCGTTAAAGAAAAAAACTTTTTTCTTTATATATTTCAAAAGACAAGGCTTCATAAATGGCTAATGTAGAAATTTTGAACTGATTTAGGCTTGCACCCTACATCAGGCATTAGTCGAAACTGGTGAATTTTGGAAAAAGTAAAATTTTGATCGATTAATAAAAAAAAAGTCACGCGAGCTTTTTTAAATTTATTGACGTTTCATCAAAAAATAGATTTAAAACAATTTGACACTAAAGTGATTCCCGCACGGCCATAAACGAATGCAGGAGAGCAGATTTCATGAAAAAGTGAACTTTTTAAACGACTTTTTTTAACTGCATAAAAAGCATACTAGCATAGTATTTTCGCAATTATTTCTTATGTAATATATAAAATACATATCGATCTTTTTCTCCTGCTAAAATCATTAAAAAAGCTTTACAAATAAATTAAAATATATTAAAAAAATATAAAAGCCAAAAAAATAATGTTTTGTAAAACAAAACTCCGCCTATTTTCCAAAAGCTAATAAAATATTACAAGAATATAAAAGTGGACTTATTTACCAATTTATTGATGTATAACATGTATATATAGATCGTTTTAAAAGCATTATATCATTGTCTCAAATCTGACAACTTAGGTCAACTCACACAAAATTCATTGTTTTACAATATTTTCATATGTGCGTACACGTAACACACAATTGTGATGGCAGGTTTTGGTTGTTAAACGAGATAATAATCGCAATAATCGCTTATATTTATTAAATATTGCTTATTTTTGAAAAATTGTCAAAAATTTATTTGTAAAGTTTTTTTTTTTAATGATTTTTGCAGGAGTGAAAGATCGATATATATTTTATACACTACAAAAGAAATAATGGCGAAAATATTATACAAATATGCTTTTTTGTGCAATTAAATTTTTCATGAAATCTGCTCTCCTGCATTCGTTTTTGAAAGGGCGGAAAGCATTTTAGTGCAATATCGTTCTAAATCTATCTTTTGATAAAATGTCGTCAAAAAATTTAAAAAAGCTCGCGTGACATTTTTTTTATTAGTCGATAAAAAATTTAACTTTTTCCAAAATTCACCATTTTCGACCAATGCCTGATGTTCATTGGTCGAACATCAGGCATTCAGTTAAAAAATTCTACATTGGCCATTTGTGAAGCCTTGTCTTTTGAAATATATAAAGAAAAATTTATTTTCTTAAACGGAACTTTGAGTAAAAGTGAAAGAATTGTACTATATTTTTGTAAAAAATAGCCATTTTTCATACCAATTTCAGTGCTGATTTTGAGTATTTTTCACGTCTAGATGCATTGAGATAATCCAAAAATTCTTTCAGCATATTATTTTGAAATATGTAGCAAATTAAAAAATATTTTTAAAAAAAGTTTACTTCATATACCTCAGGACTTATTCCCGAAAAACGAAACTTTTTTAACTGTAAGGGTGAGTAAGATTATTTTTATCTTACCAAACACTTTACAGAAATATAAAAATCTTTAAAATCGTACTTAATGTGTATAAGTTACGATTTTTTGAAACTTTTACATACTCGAGGTAGTCAATTTTGACACTCTGTAGATTTTCTTGTGTTATCACGAGGTGACTACAACATGATTTTTATCAAAGCTTAGGTCCTCCTCTGTAACTCTTTCATACATATCAATTTAATCCAACCAGTAGTTTAGGAGATACAGATTTATTACCAAAAAAATTTGCGTTTGACCCCACTGTGCAACTTTTGATTTATTTCATTTATCTTATTATTTCTTGAATAACTGGTGTTGATAACACAAAGTAGCAAAATCGAAAAAATTGCAAAGACTTGAAAAACCACTTAAAAGAGGATCACACAGAAACTGTGTGTATTCACTAGACCAATTATGCTGATCCATAGTGAATCCACAAAAAGATAGAAAAGAGAAATATCAAAGTAAGAGAAACAAAAAATAAATAAATAGAAATAAAATAAAATATATATATATAGCCTTGTCAATCCATTCGGGGTCTTGATTGTCCTGTTGCTGGACCTCCATTATTACTTGTTATGCATCTTTGTTGCCTTAATAAATTTCAAAATCTTTAATGGACTTATCCCTCTTAAATCTTCCAGGTTCTGAAAAAAATAGGAATCAAAACATTTAAATCTAAAGCGCGATAGTGCAGCGCACTCGCAGAGGAAATGAAATGTATCCTCTTCCTCCTCGCTGCACCATCTGCAGTTGTTATTATCGCATAAACCGATTTTCTCAAGAAAATATTTAAAGTCGTTATGACCCGTAATAATACCTACATATATTCTCAGTTCATTCTTTTCCATATCTAGAACTTTCCTCAATGTATTGTTATCCCTTGGTTTCCATAACGCCTTTGTCTGCTTATATCTCGATGAGTTATCCCAGAGTGCATCGGCTTTCACTTTGAATTTATCTCTTATTTTTCGATATATATAATCTAGTCCAGGATGAATGTCTTCACATGCGTTAGTCGATTCCATATCTGCTCCTCTTCGTGCTAGTTCATCAGCTATTTCATTACCTTGAATATTATTGTGACCCGGTACCCAGCACAGTTTTAAAAAGTGTTGTTCGTTGAGAATTTGTAGATCTCTGCGACAACGGCTGACCACCCTTGATCTAATATTCCTGCTACAAAGTGCCCTTATGGTAGCCTGACTATCTATGTATATTGTGATATCTCTCCTAAATATCAGAAAACTCCACTTCCCGTTCCATTCTCTTTTCTAGAACCATCAGTGTACACCTCAATAACTTCTACATTACGATTATTGGTTCGCTGTAATCTCCTTATCCCAACGAGTTTCACTTATCATGTAATCTGTTACTAAATTTTCATAACTTGATTTTTTAATTAGGGATGAATGTCCATTATCTCTAATTATAAGTTGTCCATTTTGGCTCAGCCTAATCTTGGTCTTTAAAGCGTATTCCTTTATGTATAAATATAGAGGTTCAATTTCCAGAATTCTGCACAATGATTCAGTGGCGGTGGATCTTCTTGCACCTGTTATGCTCAGCGCCACAACTCTATTTACACGTTCAATGAAAGAGGCATGTGTTTTGATGTTCATAATTGGCCACCAAACAAGCGATCCGTGTGCTAGTATTGGCCTAACAATTGCCTTGTATATCCAGTAAATCAAGCGTGGTTTAAGACCCCAAGATTTGCCAATAAGAGTACAGAGCAGCGTAAGCTTTCTTTACTCTTTTCTTTAGGTTAAATATCCAGTTCAATTTATGGTCGTAAAAAACGCCTAAAAATTTTGCTCCATTTGAAAATTCCAAAGTTCTACCACTTAGTTTCGGTGGGTTAAAAGCGGGTATTCTCCTTCGGTCTGTGAAAAGTACCAGTCCTGTTTTTTGAGGATTGATACCCAAACCACAATCGATAGCCCTCTGCAAGAGTACTCGGAAATTTACCTTTTACTAGTAGCACTAGATCATCTGCATATGCCACTACTCCTACACCTAATGTATTAAGTTCCAATAAAATTTCATTCAATGCTAGAATCCACAGAGTCGGTGATATGACTCCGCCTTGCGGAGTGCCCCTGTTGGCTATTGCATTTAGAAATGTTCCACCTAGTTCAGCTTGAATTTCTCGATGGGTGAGAGCTTTCAAAATCCACCTAGTAACCACCCGGTCACTACCACTAGCACACAGAGCATTCTCAATAACGTCTGATTTGATATTTTTGAAAGCTCCCTCAATATCTAGAAAACACGCTAGTACGAATTCTCCATGGTGTATACTCTGTGAATTGCAGTTTCAACTGACTTTCCTCTTAAATAAGCATGCTGATCAGGAGAGAATGGCATAATATGTATTCTCTGTCTTACATGGTCTTCTATGATTCTCTCAAGAGTTTTCAGCAAAAAGGAAGACAAACTGATAGGTCTATAGTAATTTGTCACAACATGTTGTATCTTAGTTACATTTGGTAGATCATCTTTCTTTACGCCAACTTTACAATTTTGATGTATTGTGGTTCCATAGTACAAATATGGTCGAAATTTTAAATTCTATGGAGAGGTTTTTTTTTAATTTTTACGTAAAATTATATTTTTTTTAGACATTTCTCCACATAATTAATGATAACTCAAAAAGTGTTAGTCGAATATTATTAAAATAAACTTATAATAAAAAAATTAAGCAAAAAATATATTTTTTACGTGAAAATAGCAAATTTTTTTGTTTAAAAAAATCATGAAAATCGAAAACGCCAAAAATAGTTCAGATTTATTGCTTTATCACAAAGCCACATGTAATAGCAACAAAATAAGATATCGATCATAAAAATCTATTGATTCTTTTTGAATTTAATGATGTATACAATTGTTTTTGATGCGATTAATAGTTCCAAAGTTATGAAATTGTTAGGCAAAAAATATAAAGTTAGTAAAAAAAATTAAAAAAAAAAACAAGCGAGAATGTTATATTCGGCTTGGCGAATCTATATACCCACCATCAACTTTTCCAAATTTTACGTTATATGGGAGCTGGGCGGTAAGGTGGGTGACCACGCCCCTTTATTATTTCCGAGTTTACATTGATCCTTGAACTATTTGCACAAAATTTCGTTGACATTTCACCTTATATGGGAGGTAGGCGGTTAAGTGGGCGGACCACGCCCATTTTTTGGTTTCCAAATTTATATCGACCCTCAAACTATTTATACAAAATTTCGTTTTCGTACATGCTTTTGTACGAAGTTTTAGCAGAAAAGTATGCAGAAAAGTATGAAACCCAGAAAATATCTACTTTATGGGGTCTTAAATGATTTTTTCGTCATGATACACACGGAATGACAAAATCAATATACCCCCCATCTTTTTGATGGTGAATATTCTCCGAACTAAAAAAAAAGAAGTAATAAACAAAAGGTTGTTTAATTTTTACGATTGCGGTAGCAAACTAATAAACGCTCATAAATGTGCGTGCACGCTGAATTGCTCTTTTTTCCGTTGTCTATATGTAACGGATGATTTTTTTTTTTTTTTTTCATAAAATTCCTTAATTTTTTATACGATTCTTGGGAAAAACAAAAAATTTGCTGCGCACACAAACTTTATAGTGGAAGGCCAATGTACGCGGCACGCGGTCATCAGCTGATAATGTTTTCACGCGGTCCATATAAAAAAAAGTTGAAAAAAAAAAATTCAACTTTGACGCGTGTAACAGCATTGTCAGATTAAATTTATGACACTGTTCTCAAATTTTCCTTTGTCACTTTTTTGTAAACAATTGATTAATTTTTAAGCTGGTAATAATGCTGCCTGGCCTTCCACTATTACCTATACAAATGATGAATTACTTGCATCCGGGATGAAAGAGATCTGTCATAACTATAAAACCTAAAGTTTCGTATTACCGTACTCGAGAGAAAGACTTCATTATTTTGTTGAAGAGGATGATTTTGTGTACTTCACAGATATTTCTGGTTTGATGACTGCCATGGGCTTACAGAGATACGATTCAAATGAATGGCGTTTATTTATCTACTCATCAAGACGCAGCATAATGGAAATAAATTTCACTCCTTGCCGATCGCACATTCAACCAAAGTAAAAGAAGAATTCTCTGTAATTGCATGGTCATGAAGAAGATAAAGTACATAACTGGGTAATTTGTGTTGATCTTAAGATGGTAAATTTCGTCTTAGGTCAACAAAGCGGCTTTAACAAACATCCTGGTTTTATATGTTTATAAGACAGCAGAGTTAAAGCAGAACATTGGAAGAGAAAACAATGGCCTCCTAGGGAAACACTGGTTCCAGGTATGCCAAATGTTATAAATGTGGCTCTAGTGCCCCGAGATCGCATCATATTACCCTCTCTTCAAATGAAACAATATGTTAAAGCACTTAACAAAGATAGTGAATGTTTACGGTATATTTTAAGGAAGTTTCCCAATCTAAGTATGGAAAAACTGAAAGTAGGCATAAGGAGTGCATTCGAAATTAATAATTAAAACGGTTTTATTAGGTGATTTAAAAAAATAATTCTTAGGTTTATTAACTTAATTGTGTTTGTCTCTTTGTTAACTTTATAATGCAAAAAACTGCAATCAAAAATATTGCATTGTTTCCAAGTTATTTCAGAAATAGTACGAAAAGTCATCGAATTTATCTCACAAAAGTATTTGAACTTTTATCACCTTTGTATTTGAAAATGTCAAACAAAATAAAAAACATAAAATAAAAATACATGAATTTCTTAATTCATGTATTTTTTATTAATAATAGGTCATAAGTATCACAATTAAATGTTTACTAATTTATTTCCCCAATTTGGATTAAAGTTTTGGGGACTTCAGGACCAATTTTATATTTAATGGACTTGAGTGATTCCACGTCAAAACAGACAGCAATCGGATTTGATATCTCCGATTTCAATGAAATTCACTACAAGCATTGACCATTGGAAGTGTTTCCGAAAACATAAAATTTCAAGCCCATGTTTTTCTTCGGTCCGGAAATATGACGGTTAAAAAAAGGAAAACATTTTAAAAACTTTACAAATGAATACTTATTTAACTTCTAATAACTTCTTAAATATACATGGTCGATTTCTAGTTGCTGCATATTAAAGACAAAGAAATTACCTTCATAACGATATATACAAAGTTTTTTACATCAAAAGTTCAAAGGTCAAAAAAGAAGGAGATGAAAAAATTCAAACTATTATGTCTTAAAATCCGGTATTTTTAAAATTCTTAAAAAATTATATATTGCTGACATAACTTTTCTCCGCATAGATATAAAATTTCAAGTTGGAGTCTTATTTAGTTTAGGAGTTATGAACAAAAATAAAATCCAATTATTAATAACTCCTAAGCTATAGAAAATAAAAAATTAATTTTAGTATAATTCTAAAAACAAGGACATTACCTTAAGAATGATATAGATCGAAAGTTCAAAGGTAAAAATAAGACTTACAAATAATAAACCATTATATCTCCGAAAACGATATTTTTAAAATGCTAAAAAAATTAGATAATATTAATACAACTCTACTTCATGTTTGTGCAAAATTTCATGTTGGACACTCATTTAGTTCAGAAGTTATGTAACAAAATATTAACTGAAGTCAAATTTTATATATAAAATTTTATTTTTTTTAAATATGTGCTCATAAAAAAATAATTTTAAAGTAATTTTTGTAAATATTTTAAATTTTACATACAAAAAATGTGTTTTTTTTCTGCATTTTGCTTCATAACTGCTAAACCAATAGAGGCTCCAACTTGGCACAAATATAGAGATGGGTTCCATTATCAATATATGTATTTTTTAAGAATTTTAAAATACCGTTTTTTTTTTTTTTTTTGAGATATTAAACTTTGAAATTTATATTATCGATTTTGAACTTTGAACTTTCCAAGTATATAAATGTTTTACATGTCGTTTTAAAGTCAATGTGTTTTTCTATTAAATGAAATAAAAGTAAGAATTGTACAATGTATATTTTAGAAGTTATGAGGAATAAAGTGTGATTACTTTTGGAAAAAATTCAACCGCTTATTGATTTTTGAAACATGATATTTTTGGTCCAAGAGGATTCTTTTCTCATAAAAATTGTGATTTGAGCAATATTTTCAATACTTAATATCTGTAGCGAATTTCATTGTTTTTTGTCTGTTTTGATATGGAATCACTCACTTAGACGGTTGATTTAGGAAGAACACGCCTATTTTTCGATAATAATTTTTTTCATTATAGTAAAAAAAAAATAATTAGGTTTTAGTTCCTTATAAGTTTTTTTGTTAAAACGCCATATATGAAGTGTCAAAGTCGCCAATTATGAGGCATTGCACCATTCAAAATAGAGTATTTCAAATATCAAGCCCATTTTGGTACCCTACGTATCAAAAATTTATTTCAAAATTTTGGGAAATATCTTCCCGATATATAGCCAATGATAAATTTGGAGACTAAAATACCTGACTTTATGATATAGCTCCAAAATATACCCCGACATAATTGTACTTGGTTTTAATTCTCTAATTACTTAGCCATATTATTTTTGGATCAATAACTTGCGCTCCAGAAATGCTGGAGTGGAAATTTTTAAATTTTATTTTCATCAACACAAGTAATATTAACAGAAAAGTAAACTTTTTCGGGTGTTTTACCTTTTTATAGTGCACCTATAGCTTGAAAGACGTATAGTTATGTAACTTAAAATATGCCTCTTGTCACGTTTTTTACTTTGACACCAATTGGCTTTATATTTTTGTAGCCGGTCTCCAAGTTTCCCATTTTATAACAGCTAATACCTACAGAAACACAATCTGTAAGTTTTATTAAAATATGTGGACCAATTAATTCTTCAGTAAAATGGGCTTAATGTTGAAAATTTTTACTTTTTAACAAAATAATGAAACAATGTACTCCGCTTGGAATGTCAATATTTGAAACTTTTGCAGTAAAAATTATTTTTCGACATGACAAAGTCCATTTATATTTCCAAATAAAACAAATTAAATTTAAGAAATAATTTAGAAAAAAAGATACGATTATTCCAATTTTCCTTTTTGTAAGATACATGTAAAGAAATTTCGCTTAATTTCTAAATTTATTATAAATTTATTAAAATAATTAGTAAATGCTTAACACTGATACTTAATAACAATCAATATAAAAAAACATATCTTTTTTTTGCCTTTTTGTATTTTGAGTATCTTCAAATATTAAAAATTAAAAAATTCAACTACTTTTGTGAGGTACCTCGGAAACGATTCTACATTTTGTGCTACTTTTTGCAGCATTTATTAGAAGACACTTCAGGCAAAAAATCCCATTTATAAAAAAATTATTATTTTTTATTTACCTAATTTTATAACTAAAAATAACTAATTTTTTTATTTAAAAATTAAAGTTCACTAACTTATGTGAGACACTGTATATAATATTTAATAACTTGGAAACGGTTGATCCTAGAGTTTTCATTCTTCTTTTATGTAATTGATAATTTATTACAGATCACAGAAAAATATAACCAGTTCTAGCCACTATTATGAACTTGTGGACCATTTTTGGTAACCCTTCCGTTAGAGATTTAATAGTTGCTTCAATCACTTTTTGGAACAGTGTGCACAGCTTCTTTTAAAATATTCGGTATTTTGGGACACGTTTTTTGTGCTCTTCAATTCACTTTTCACAAGAGCTCAATATTTCTCTACTGGTCTAAGCTATGGACAATTGGGAAAATTGATCTCTCTTGGTTCAAAAACTATGTTATTGTTTTGGTACCAGTCCAGAGCTTTCTTTTCATAGTGACATGATACCAAATCGGACCAATAATCTGTGGACACGTTGTGATCTCTTACCAAAAAAAGAAGAAGTCTTTTTTGCAATTATTCCTTGATGCATATTTTGGTATTTATAGATCTGAATGTATCAAATGACTTTCCTGTTTTGCCGCAACTACAAAAAGCTTGTTATACCAGGAATTTTGTAAGAAATCTTTTCTGCTTTTGGGTCCTAAACTTATCTTTAACAGCTGCGAAAATTATGCCAGCACATACGTTTTTTGTCAATTATACAACTTAAGTATTTTTTTTATTAAATTTGGTCTTAATTTCTGTGTCCTATTCTTGGCTCCTACATTTTTTGCAGCATTCCAGTTTGGAATTTTTTGGACTTTATATGTTATCAATTCTGCATTAGCTTTAAATTTTCGCACCAAATAGTCAAATCACTGAGATAGCTAGGTTCTACCAGATGTGCTTGGAGTTCCTTTCAATATGCTTTAAATTTTCTGGCCTTCCCAATATCATGTGGACTTTTTTTTTTTCCGAACCAGGTTTCATATCAATGGTCAAATTCTCCTGATACTGTTTAATAACATTAGAAACAGTTTGACGGCAGAAATTTAATTCTGCGGCCAATTATTTGTAGGGCCTATTTGGATTTTATTGAAACTTTTTAATAATTTGTAGCACGTACATCTTTTTCGTCACTCATTTTGATGAAAATCACGACAAATCAACATGGTTGTTATTAAAAATAATTTTTCCATGATAACTAGATCAAAATTTTTAATATTGATTCCGAAAAAAGTTATGAGGCAAAACGTGTGTTAAGATTTTTTCGATCGCACTCCTTATTTCACGGCCAACAACTTCGCAAATTGGTGAAAGATACTGATTTTGGCAGTTCAATGCCAGAAATCGAGAAGAATGCATGGGATTCGTTTGTATGGGAGTAGTATGGAAATGGGAAGGCAATAGTTGTTTTTGTTTTCAATGAAGAGCAATTTTAAAGAGCAATTTTGAGGAGCATTTTGTTTGTATGAAATTGTAAACCAATGAATTTATTTTTGTAATTTTTTATTTTCTTGTACATGCATTAATAGGAGCAAAAATTTTTTCGCATTTTATGAAATTGAAAACCAATGTATTTTTGAATAATAATATGTATGTAATTATGTTAAAAGTACATACAAACAATTTAACAGGGAGACAATTTTTTATTGTGATGAAATTAAAACTTATGACTTGTATGAATAGCGTTTGAGTATTTTTGGCTTATTCATCTTTATATTTTTATCATTATTTTTGTTTTTGTAAAGTGAAAAATAAACTGGAGATTTTTTTTTATATGAAAAATAACCTTGTATAAGGTTTTTGACATTAATGAAGATGAATTTTATATTGTTGAGTATGGTCATGATTAATTTTTAATATTCTAGTGATAAATTAGGAGAGAGCATTTTTTCATATTAAACAATTTCATATCTAGAATATTTTTAAATTTAGTTTATGGCTCAATCTTTTTATATGTAACCTAAATTAAGATTTTTTTCTCAATTTGAAATATAAAAGAGAAATACTCAAAATATTAAATTTACTTATTTAAAGATAAAGGAGTATTTTCAATTTTTAATTTGTATAAAAAGAGCTATCAGAATATATTTATCATCATTGATCTAACGATTACTTCAAAGAATAGTTAACAAAATGGTAAGCTACACTATTGATCTTTATTTATAATATATTCATAAATTTTTTATTTAATTTTTTTCAGATGTATGAGCAAATTATTAAATTGGCTCTAGGTATTAAGCCAGAGTATACAAAAATTGATGATATTCCCTTACACCAGCCATTCAAAATTTTAAAATTCGATTGGAAAGAAACACAATATGGATCAAAAGTTATCGCATATTTAGATAACAATAAATGGTTTTATCTTCCGCAAAGATTTGTGAAGTTTTTAAACAAGGAGGATCCCTATTTAACAAAATTGAATGATAAAAGCTGGACTATTATTTACAAAGGTCGTCAATTTTCAAATGGGCTCGCATTATTTGAACTTAATTATAGCTAAAATTTTGTAAATAAAACAGTTTTATTTATTTTTGATGTTATTTAATTTTTATTTCATTATTTATTTAATAAAAATAAAAAATATTAAATTTATATTATGTTTATTATTTTATTACAAAATAATATTTAATAATTACACTATAACATTAATTTAATTATTACAATTATTCAATTTGTAAATTTCGGAGGAGATCCTCATCCTCATCCATTAATTGTCTATATTCTTCTGGAATTCCTCTTGGGCCCTCTTCCATTAGTTCCCTATGCTCCGGAACTATATGGGTGGAAAAATGTTTTGCTTTATTTTTATGGAAGTTATGAAACTTCATAAAATGTCTTTTCTTATTATATTTTGTTGAAAAGCTTGCATGTAAGCAAAATTCACATATAAATTGGTGTCTGTCCATGTTTAGAATAATTTTTAATTAATAATTACTTCATTAATACACCTCTGCAATAATAATCATTCATTTAATTTAATAATTCCTGAAAAATTAAAAGTGCTTAACGAAGCAACATACTTTCCGTTCAAAAATAAAAAATAAATATTTTGGTGGGAATATGCATACATAAGCATATCGAAGCAACATACTTCCCGTTCAAAAATAAAAAATAAATATTTTGGTGTGAATATGCATACATAAGCATGTGAAAAAAAAAAAATATGCATACATAAGTTGTATAAGTGTACAAAAATGGCACCCCTTGATAATATTTAAATATATTTTTCATTAGTCTACTGACTTAATTAAAAGTGATTATACGTTAATTTTAAAGAATATGTCAGCTTATAATTGCAAATATTGCAAATCAATTTTTATGGAAAGAGATATGCTTGAAGGACATGAGATCCTTCATTGTTCAGAATGTTGGAAATGGTTCTCACAAGAAAAACATTTAAAGGAGCATGAAAAGACTCATGCTAGTACATCCCGTGTCAGCGGTAGAACTGAACCTTCCACTTCTAATAAATTCACTTGCATTAAAAGTGCTTTCAAAAAAAGAATTCTGATATACCTCTACAGAAATCAAAAAGAGGAAATTTTACATCCTCAAGAGTTTTTTGAAGATGTAAACCATGATATTGTTGACATTTTGGAGAGTGCTATAAATAAAAATATATCATTGAAATATAATTTGGAATTGGAATGTGAATATATTAAAATTGTAGAAGATGAAATAGTGCTAACCACCATAACACATAGAACAAAAATGTCACTTATAACCATAAGTGATAGTATTGAAGAATCTTTGAAAGCACAATATGCTTATATATGTAAAAAAATGTCAGAATTCCAGGAGAGGGATAGTGGATGGTCCCTAATGCGAATAAAGCATTTGGAAATAAATATAAATAAGGCGTCATTCATTAGAGGCTCCAAATATATACCATTACCACATTGGATAAAGAAGAAAGATGCATGTTTCAATTATCCAAATGATGATGAATATTGTTTCAAGTGGTGTATCATCGCTTCATTCTTATATAATGAAACAACTGGATTTATGAATTGTAATGGATTTTTAAATATCCCAATACATGAGCAGAAAATACATGTGGAAAATCAACTAATAAATTTTGAAAAACTAGAATTTCCAATGAAATTAAAAGATATCAAAATATTTGAAGCTATGAATGAAAATATTAGCATTAATGTATTTGGTAGCGAAGGTAATACTATTGTTGGACCATATTACCTTACATCTGCGGTAAAGAATCATCACGTAAATCTTCTTCTTCTTATGGATGAAGAATGGTGTCACTACGTTTTTATAAAAGATATTGGAAGGTAATTTAAATAAAAATTAATCATATATTTTATAAATTAAATTATTACTATTCAAATATTTCAGATTAGTAAGATCAAGTTTAACATCACACCATGGACGAATTCACTTTTGTAATGCATGTCTTCAGTACTCTCCAAATGAGAAGATAATGCAAGATCATGATCTTAACTGTAAAAAAGTAGTGCCAAAAATGCCACAAGGTGATGATAACATTCTATATTATAAAAATTATCAGAAGCAGTTAGATGTACCGTTCGTTATATATGCGGATTTTGAAACATATTTGGAAAAAATTGATAACGAGCAAGTAAATATACAAAAGCATATAGCCTGCGCCTTTAGTTATTATATTAAGTGTAGTTTTAATGATAATTTAGATAAGTTTAATATTTATTTTGGTAATGATGCTCCTACTGTATTCATAGAAAATTTAATTAATGATGCAAAAGAGATTTACATAAACTATTTAAATAAGATCGTACCAATGACAGCACTCTCTAGTGAGGAGACAATTTCGTATAATCTCTCAATGACTTGTCACATATGTAAACAAACTTTAGGATCAGACAAAGTACGGGACCATTGTCATTTAACTGGTAAATTTAGAGGAGCAGCCCATAACTCATGTAATATTAATTATAAAATTGCCAAATTCATACCAGTATTTTTTCATAATTTTTCCTCTTATGATTGTCACTTATTTATGAAAGAACTTTCACAATTTGAGGGAGATATAAAGGTAATTCCTCTTAATAAAGAACTTTATATATCATTATCAAAGTTTATAACTGTTGAAGAAAATCAAAGATTTGAAATTCGGTTTTTAGACTCCTATCGTTTTATGGCTTCCAGCTTAGAATCATTAGCCAAAAATTTAAATGATAGCGATTTTCATATTTTAAATAAAATTTACAATCAAAAACAGCAATTTGATTTACTAAGAAGAAAAGGAGTATTTCCTTATTCTTATATTGATTCGATGGAGCGCTTTAATGAAACAAATCTTCCTGCTAAAGATGCATTTTATAATATTTTAAATAATTCGTATTGTACTGATGAAGATTATGATCATGCTAAATCGGTTTGGACAACTTTTAAATGTAAGAACTTGTTAGATTATACTAAATTGTATTTAAAAACAGATGTTCTCCTCTTAACAGATATTTTTCAAAATTTTAGAAGTATTTGTAAAAGTATTTACAAACTTGATCCACGTCAATATTATACTGCTCCAGGTTTATCGTGGGATGCGATGTTAAAAACAACTAATGTAAGGTTAGAACTTTTAACTGACGTCAATATGTATAATTTTATACAAGATGGTATTAGAGGAGGTCTAGTACAATGTTCAAAGAGATATTCTAGAGCAAATAATAAATATTTAGAAGATTTTGATAGTAGTAAGCCATCAGAATATTTAATGTATCTAGATGCTAACAATTTGTATGGTTGGGCTATGTCAGAATATCTCCCTTATGGAGAATTCGAGTGGATTTATGATGATGCGGCTTTAGATGATATTGATGTAACTACTATGTCGGATACATCTGATATTGGTTACTTTTTGGAGGTAGATTTAGAATATCCACACTATTTACATGAATATCACAATGATTTACCCTTTTGCCCAGAAAATAAATTTGTTGGCGAATCTAAGTGTAGGAAGTTAATTGCAGACTTAACATCAAAAACTAAATATCGGATCCATTACAGAGTTCTTAAACAATGTTTAAAGAATGGATTGATATTAAAAAAAATACACAGAGCATTAAAATTCCGACAATCTCCATGGCTAAAAACATATATAGATTTGAATACGTACTACAGAACAATAGCAAAAAATGCATTTGAAAAAGCTTTTTTTAAATTATTAAATAATGCTGCATTTGGAAAAACTATGGAAAATGTTCATAAACGTAAAGATATAAAAATTGTTACAGATTGGGAAACGACAAGGCGTAATCATTTAGGAGCTAGAGCATTAATTTCAAAGCCTAATTTTTCGAGTATAACACAATTTTCAGAAAACATGTTCGCAGTTCAATTAAAGGTTATACAAATAACTTACAACAAACCAATTTATTTAGGCTTTGCCGTGTTGGAACTTTCAAAATGGAAAATGTATGATTTTCATTATCAATATATGAAACATAAATTTCAGTCGAATTTAACATTGAATTATATGGATACAGACTCATTCATATACACTATAAAAACGGATGATTTTTATAGTGATATTCGTGAAGACATTGCCTTAAGGTTTGATACATCAGAGTATCACCCCAATAATATATTTAAACTTCCAATATTAAATAAAAAAGTTCTAGGGATGATGAAAGATGAGAATTGTGGGAAAATTATGAAGGAATTTGTGGGACTTCGATCGAAAATGTATTCATTTAAAACAGTTGACATGGAGGAAGTAAAGAAGTCTAAAGGTGTTAAAATATCATGTGTAAAAAATTTATCATTAGTAGACTATAAAAGATCATTATTTGAAAGAAAAATAATTTCTGACACAATGCATACATTTAGATCAAAGTTTCATCAGTTGTATACTCAGAAATTACATAAAGTTGTCTTGAGTTATGCGGATGATAAGAGAATTATTGCTTCCGACCAAATAAATACTTATGCGCGAGGACATTTTAGACTTCAAAGTGATTTTGATAACTTTTTTACGGAGACAGATGATGATCTTTTCTTGAATATTGATAGTGAGTATATAGAGTTTTTAAAATACTCATCAGACGATGAAGATTTAATGAATGTAGATGTTTAAGTTGTACATATAATAATTTAAATTCTTTCATATTTTCTAATTTTATTAAAAGTTTACTTAAGTAGAATTTGAAATATATATATTTCTATTGAATAGAGATAGAGTTAACTCTTTAAGATATTGTTAAAATTATTTTTTTAATGAAAATTATACTAATATTTTATGTTATCACAATGAAACAATAATAAATATATTTCTTTTATTATATAATAAATGTGTTTTATTTTTAAATATTTTTCCATTGTACATTTTCTATTTCATAATCTAACTTTTTACGATTTCTAGTTAGTCGAGGAGAATATTGGTATGGTAAAGTTGATTGCTTAAAATTTTTATAATTTTCATCCTTTGAAAATATTCTTATTTTTGGTGTTCCATTATTTGAGAAATGTTTAAGTCGTTTAGCTGCAGAAGAGGCAGAAGTAGGGTTAGGTTTTTGTACTGTTGAATCCATATCAATTTCATCATAATTTTCATTAGTATAAATTTCCTCAGGTAAATTTATATTGGATTGTGTTCCTACACTACTCGATTCTGGTTGCATTGTTTGAGTTTCAATATGTTTCTTATATATTTTCCTAGTTTGTGTTTCATTATCACGTAGGTTACTCAATTTAGAACTTTTATTTTGATGAGAAGAGGGTATTTGGTTTCCAATTAAATATTTCGCTAATTCTTGTTTAATATAATACCATTTGTTAATATCTTTTAATGTGTGTGAACCATATATTGGTATTAGTTTTCGATATAAAAAATCAGAATCAGAATATTTAATTTGAAATAATAATTGGTAGAAATCCTCTTTTTTGAATTAGATGTTTCCTCTTTTGTTTCATTGAGGTTTCTGGCGAACAAACTTTTCTAATTGTATTTTTATATGGTTTTATTTTGTCAAGAACTGATTTATTGATTTTATGATTCTCATTAATTATATTGAAAAGTATTTCATTTATTGTTTTAATAACAACATCATCAACATGTTTCAGTATTGCATTACGTAGTTTAGGATCTGCTTTCTTAAAAACGTAAAGAATATGTTTGTTCTCCTTCAACAGTTTTAGGTTCGAGGTCATTGTTTATATTTGCAAATATTGTATAGTAACTTTTATTGAAAATATCCGTTCTAAATCTTAATGCGTTGTGTATTTGTTGAGTAAGATCAATTAATAAATAACCATGAGCCTGCTGCGTACAGTTATTATATACATCAACCAAAGATTTTGAGTTTTCTGGGTATACCTGGCGAGCTAAATATTGAAATTGTAACTTATCCCTGGGATTTTTAAACATAATTATATATTTAGAGTTTAAAGAAATATCTCTGGAATAAGCACCTTTATGAAAAATGTTTTGTGTTATTTATTAGATGATTCAAGCATTAAGTCATCTAATATAATTAAAGTCAATTCATTTTCATCAGTAACAAAATCATCTGGGATACCTTCTATAAACTCTACATTGTTAATTCTGGGAAGAGAATTTTTTTCTGTAAAACACCAAATAACACGATCTATGTTTTTAGATATTAAATATTGATTACTTATCAAATTCATAATAAATGTGGATTTCCCACAACCAGATGGACCACAAATCATCATAGTGAATGGATATATAAACTGTTGAAACATGTTTACACTTTAGTATATGCTATTTAAATGAAGAGAAGCATTAACATTCTATAAATATAAATATGAGTAAACAAATTCTTGTAAATGAACTACATCGTCAAGCGAGAAAAAACTTTCTGCGCCGACGATTTATTCAAAAGGGTATTTTAGATACATGGCAGATTGACTTAGTAGAGATGATACCGTATGCAAAATTTAATAAAGGTTTTAAATATATGCTTACTGTAATTGATGTATTTTCCAAATATGCGTACGCATTACCATTAAAAACTAAAACAGGAACTGAAATTTCGAAAGCATTAAAAGAGATTATAAAGTTAAACAAAGGAAAATCTCCCAAAAATATTCATACTGATCAAGGAAAAGAATTTTATAATATCTACTTTAAAACTCTTATGGAAAAATATAAAATGAACCACTATCACACTTTTTCAAGTATGAAGGCATCAATAGTTGAACGTTTTAATAGAACTTTAAAAAATAAAATGTGGAAACAATTTAGTATTCAGGGAAATTATAAATGGATCGATATATTAAATATAATTAATCATATCATCGTTCAATAAAAACAACACCCAACTCAGTTAATAAGAAAAATGAACAGAAGCTTCTTAATACTGTATACAATAATTTGAAGGTTTTCAAAAGAGGAAAATATAAAGTAAATGATTTAGTTCGCATTAGTAAATATAAAAACCAATTCGAGAAAGGATACACACCTAATTGGTCTGCAGAGGTTTTTAAGATAAATAAAATAAACATAACCAATCCTATAACCTACCAACTTATAGATTTTAATGGAAATATAATTAAGGGCGGATTTTATGAAAACGAATTGTTAAAAACAAAAGCCCCAAATATTTTTTTGATAGATAAAATTTTAAAACGAAAAGGAAAAAAATTATTGGTAAAATGGCTTGGTTTCGGAAAAGAATATAATTCATGGATTCGTCAAAATGATATTAGTAAATAATATATGTATAGTAAACAACATACTATATTAATCATTCTTTTTAAAGATGGCTTCAAGTATACATGAAGAAAATATTTATGTTACTTTATTAAGTAATAATTCAATGGATATTTATAAAAATACTCCAAGCACTTTTACAAATTTATTAACACAATCTCTAAATTTAGATGATCACTGGGTAGTCGGATTATCAGATATTTCATTTTCATTACTTGAAAGTAATAATGAAAATATTGTTAAACGTAGAAAACGAAATACAATTTCAAATGTCAACACACAAGCTGTAGTACATGGAAAAACAAAAATATCAAAGTATAGTGCAAATAATGAATATGACAGCATTAAGTTAAAATTTCATGAACTCTTAGAAAACTCCAATGATTTTTTTATAAAAAATCCCAATCTGATTAATGAAACAAAACATTTAAATAAATTAAATAATACTCCAAAAAATAATGTATCTGCAGAAGAAAAAGATTTAAGTGATAAAAAATCAAATCCTTTAAATGAATTAAAGAATGATGCCTCACAATCAAATAAAGCTACAGAAAAGAAAGACAATGAATTTGATTCTTATACTGGTAGACGTGAATTAGAAAACATTGAAAATGATTCTATTTTATCATCAACAAACCACATTCTTCATAAATCTTTAATCACATTTTCAGATAATATGACAAATTATTTTACTAAAGCCTTTTCACTGAATACAAATGAAATTGTATTTATTTACACTGATATAATTAAACCGCGACATGTAGGTAATAAAAAAACTAAATGTTTAAAAATATTTTCAATATCCGCATTGAAAAATTATATTCATTTTAATAGAATTGAATATTTTCCTATTGAATCTTATAACATTAATAATATATCAATAATGATTCGAAATGATGAAGGAGGAATATTAAGTTTGAATTAATTCATACCAGTTTATTGTACACTACACTTTAAAAAATGTATAAAATAAATGTTTAGTAAAATGCTAAATCATTTTTGTGATAACCATGGATGTGATGTATACAAATTATTATAATAATCAGTCTGGAAATAATGTGCAAAATATTGGTGAAATATATCATACACCAAGGTTCGTACAATATGGACGTGGTATTGGATCACTGTTTTCATCATTGTTTTCACACCTGAAACCATTCTTGAGAACAGGATTAAATTATTTAAAAAATAAGTCATTAGATATTGGAAAAGAAATTTTGGAGGAAATCGGAACAAAACCTATCAAAGATATTCTATTTAATCAAGGGAGAAAAATTATGAATAATATTAAAGAAGCTACTATTGAACAAGTAAAAACAATGCAGAAAGGTAAAGGGAAGCATATAAAACTTAAACGCTTAAAACAAAAACTGCATAATAAATCCAAACGTTGTAGAGGAAAGAACTTCAACGATATTTTTGGAAGTTTAAAATGTCGGGATTTATAGAATGTATGAAAAGTGAATTAGATTTATTTGAATCTCCTCCAATTCAGACTAGTGTAATTAAAACAGAAGAAATATGTTATAATCCAATTGCTTCATTGGACAACTCTAGTACAATTGAATTTGTATCATTAGGGAATGGTGAAACATATAGAGATCTTAATAGTATTTATCTCAGACTAGTGCTTGAATTCAAAGGGACCGGAGGCGTTGTTAATAACTTGTTGCATTCCATATTTAGGAATTGTATAGTTCATTTTAACAATAAAAATGTATCTCAACCTGACAACAACTATCACTATAGAGCATATATGGAAACACTACTCAACTATGGTAATGATGCTAGATCTACCCATCTTGAATCGTGTGGTTGGGCTACTGATGTGAATAAAATTAATTCATTAATCGATAAAGAAAATCCTGGCTTAGATAAAAGAAAAAAATTATTCAAGGATGGGAAAAAGGTGGAGCTTTTCGGTAAACTCCATGTAGATGTATTTAATCAACAAAAGTACTTGCTTAATAATGTTGATCTTAAGGTTACATTAAATTTGGAGAAACCAGAATTTTATATTTTAGAAAATGGGGATAAAAATGAATCTCATCTAAGAATACATGAAGCTAATTTATATATAAATCATCTTACAATCAATAGTAGTATATTAATGGCACATCATAATGTATTACAAAGTAAAAATGCTATTTACCCATATAAGAGACTAGAAATTAAGACCTTCACTATACATCCAGGAAATCATTCATTATCTCTAGATAATGTTATACTTGGGCAGTTACCGAATTTTTTAATTTTCGGAATGGTGTCTAATAAAGCTTATACTGGAGATAGAAAAGAAAATCCATACAATTTTCAACACTTTAATTTACAAAGATTTAATTTAGTTGTTAATGGAGTACAATTTCCAGCACAACCAATAGAATTTAACTATAACAATGGAGGAATATTAAGCACTCGTGGTTATCAAACCCTATTTAAAGGTACAGGAATCCATCATTTTGATAAAGGTCATCAAATTACAAAGGAACTTTTTGATAGCGGATATTTTTTACTAGCTTTTGATTTAACTCCTGATCACAATAATAATTCAAATTGTGGAAATTTAATAAATCAAGGAACTATTCGAATAGAAGGACGTTTTGGGAAACCAATTACAGAGGCAATTACCTGCTTAGTATATTGCGAATTTGATAGTATAATAGAAATTGATAAGTCTCGCAGTATATTTCAAACATTATGAACTCAATAAATATTATAAATACTTTATATTCAAATAATTATACCAAATATAAATTTAAAGGAGTTTTTGCTAGTAATAAATTACCAAAAACACCTGTTCCAAAACCTTCATTTTACATAGCGAATACTGATCCATCTTATAAGCCTGGACAGCATTGGGTCGCTTTTTACTTTCCTGAAAATGATGTGGCAGAATTCTTTTGCTCTGCAGGTCAACCTCCTATTAAACCATTTATTTCATTTTTAAATCGGAATTCTAAAACATTTGTCTACAATAAAATGCGAATTCAAAGTGAATCGTCAATGTTTTGTGGTGTTTATTGCTGCATTTTTATTTATTTAAGATGTAAAAATTTTACTTTTAATGAAATTTTAAATATTTTTAATTATTTTAATTTACATAAAAATGATATGTTAGTTTTAAGTTTATTTAAATACTTTTATATGTTCTTATAGAAAATAAAAAAAAATAAAAATAAAAGAAGAAAAATATAAATTATCCTGTTTTTATTCCAAGTTCTTTTTTCACATTTAGTAATACTTCCAGAAGAATTTTATCCCAACCATCATGCAATGCGAGGAATAGTGGAATGTCTATAGGTGGCAGCATTAAAATTTCTTGAATTTCAATTTTATCCTTGTTTGAAGTATAATTTAATCCAATTTTAGTGGTGTTGGATGTATCCATTATTCTGAATATGTTGTTCTTGATAGATAGTCAATTATTTACTAAAATTATTTCTGAAATTCAAAATTCACTAGACCCATAGACTAGACCCAAGTTCAAAATGCAAGAATTATTTTTTATTTTATTTAGTTTTAATATATTTTAATATATATTTGCTTTAAAATTAACATATTCGAAATTAAAAATATTTTTCCCTATTGGTTTATATTAGACGTTTAGATAATAAATAATATCTTCTTATAAAATCCTCTATTTTGCTTATAAGTTGTTTATGCTTTCTACAGCTACAAGTATCAGGACCAACGTTTGCTTCATCATCCGACCATGAACAATTTTTGAAGTGTAATCCATATTTAGATGATATAGGTTCTTCATTATAATTCCCAGTTTTATTAATAAGTGTCAAATACTCTTCCAATGATTTTTGATGTTCAGCAAAAATTAAGCCATCAAAATCTTGAAGAAATTTTTGAATTTTTATATGTGACATCTTTATTATAAAGATTTCTTTTTGCAATTAATTAATTTCGAAAAAATAATGATACTTATATACTAATTAACTAATTATCTTTATTAAGAATTTCTTGGAATTTTATTATGTTCCCAACTAAAATATGGTTGAGAATTTGCGATGAAAAACTCTCCCACTTCGTCTTCTCCAGAAATGTTTTCACTGACTACCTCTTTCAATTCCAAAACATATAAACCATTTTCTAACTTCCTCCTTAAAGTAAATTGCTCATTGCTAACTCCATATATTACTTTATCCTCCAAATTATTATAACGTTTGGGGAGATATAACATTCCATCTTCGATCTCTGCCATCACTACATTTCCATATTTATTCTTATGGCGGAACATACTTAATACCTTATATGCTTTTGACGGGAGTAAATCCTTTGTAGCTAGATATGGTCTGTTTTTTAATTTATTAAAGGCCGCAAGAATATCAGCATTAGTAATTTTATCTGATTCCATTTTGCTCCGTCTTTTAAAAAGTTTATTAACTGATTAAAATAATTTTATTTCAGACATTTATATTTATATCTAAACTAATTTATCTCCAAAGAAAAAGTAAATGGAACATTACTCTTTTATATTTCAAATTGAGAAAAAATCTTAATTTAGGTTACATATAAAATATTGAGCCATAAACTAAATTTAAAAATATTCTAGATATGAAATTGTTTAATATGAAAAAATGCTCTCTCCTAATTTATCACTAGAATATTAAAAATTAATCATGACCATACTCAACAATATAAAATTCATCTTCATTAATGTCAAAAACCTTATACAAGGTTATTTTTCATATAAAAAAAATCTCCAGTTTATTTTTCACTTTACAAAAACAAAAATAATGATAAAAATATAAAGATGAATAAGCCAAAAATACTCAAACGCTATTCATACAAGTCATAAGTTTTAATTTCATCACAATAAAAAATTGTCTCCCTGTTAAATTGTTTTTATGTACTTTTAACATAATTACATACATATTATTATTCAAAAATACATTGGTTTTCAATTTCATAAAATGCGAAAAAATTTTTGCTCCTATTAATGCATGTACAAGAAAATAAAAAATTACAAAAATAAATTCATTGGTTTACAATTTCATACAAACAAAATGCTCCTCAAAATTGCTCTTTAAAATTGCTCTTCATTGAAAACAAAAACAACTTTTGCCTTCCCATTTCCATACTACTTATGGGTAATTCAAAATTTCTGAGGAAATAACAAGGGTGATGATTACGTTACGCACGTTGAAGAGATGTTAACTCACTTCCAGAATCTTGGATGCAACATGAGCATCAAAGTACACTACCTGCACAGTCAATTATCCGGACAATGGAGAACGAGTCGCTGGCATGCACACATGATGGCTGATTTCTGCTGGAGTATTAAGAATAGCACTTCCTTATTCAACAATAGTAGAAAATCGAATAAAAGAAAATTCCAGGGTTTGTAGTTTATAATAATTATTTATTTATTTTCTTATTTTATTTATAATAATAAATTAAAATAACAAATTATATATTTTCTACTATTTAATACATACATTTAAATATTTTTCGAAATTTAAATACATTTAAATTTCATCCAGTTCAAATATTTTTTCGAAAAATAGAATCAGTATTACCAAAAAAATAATAAATAAACGAATGTTACTAGTAATGCATTTTCGATGTAAAAAATTGTATATAGCATGGGGAAAATGTTTTCAAAACTCAATAAATCGAAAAAAAAACCGAAATTTTGTGAAAATGAACGAATTCACTTAATTGTGAATAAATTCGAAAAGAATCAATCGATTTTTATGATCGATATCTCATTTTGTTGCTATTACATGTGGCTTTGCGATTAAGCAATAAATCTTTATCTTTTTCATGATTTTTTTTTAACAAAATAATTTGCTATTTTCACGTACTGAGCCGATTGAAACGCAGTATATAAACGGATTAAAGGTTGTGTAAATTTAAATTTTTCTAAGTTTATTTTAATAATATCGGACTAACACTTTCTGAGTTATCATTAATTATGTGGAGAAATGTCTAAAAAAATGTATAATTTTACTTAAAAATTCAAAAAAAAAACTTATCTATAGAATTTAAAATTTGGACCATATTTGTGAATACATCAAAATTGCATAGTGGTTTTTCAAGCCCATTTTTGCTGTTGACCTGTGTAATTCATTAATTGATTTCCACCACATTTAACATGTACAATTTTGATGGCGAAAAGAAATAATATTATATTATTTAAAAAGTAAATTTTAAGTTGGATATTCTAATATTTATATACATTAGCCTGGCCCCGCACAATGGGGTCAAACGCAAATTTTTTGGTAATAAATCTGTATCTCCTAAACTACTGGTTGGATTAAATTGAAATGTATCGAAGAGTTGCAGAAGAGAACCTAAGCTTTGCGAAAAACTATCTTGTAGTCACCCTGTGATAATACAAGAAAATCTACAGGGTGTCAAAATTGACTACCTCGAGTATGTAAAAGTTTAAAAAAATCGTAACTTATAAAAATGAAGTCCGATTTTAAAGATTTTTATATTTCTGTAAAGTGTTTGGCAAGATAAGCTTACTCACCTAAGTTATCTCTTACAGTTAAAAAGATATTTACACTTGAATTATGAATTATGAATTTTTTATCTTTTGCCTCGACTTTCTTTCGTTTTTCGGAAATAAGTCCTGGGATATATGAGGTAAAAATTTTTTATAATTTCTTATAGATTTCTCTCAATGCGTCTAGACGTGAAAAATATTCAAATTCAGCACTCTGAAATTGGTATGAAAAATGGCTATTTTTTACAAAAATATAGTACAATTCTTTCACTTTTTTCTCAAAATTCCTTTAAAGAAAAAATTTTTTTCTTTATATATTTCAAAAGACAAGGCTTCATAAATGGTTAATGTAGAAATTTTGAACTGATTTAGGCTTGCACCCTACATCAGGCATTGGTCGAAAATGGTGAATTTTGAAAAAATTTAAATTTTTGTTGATTAATAAAAAAAAATGTCACGCGAGCTTTTTTAAATTTATCGACGATAGTTCATCAAAAAATGGATTTAAAACGATTTGACACTAAACTGCTTCCCGCCCGGCCAAAAACGAATGCAGGAGAGCAGATTTCATGAAAAAAGTAAATTTTTTAAATGACTTTTTTTAATTGCATAAAAAAGCATATTAGAATGATATTTTCGCCATTATTTCTTATGTAGTGTATAAAATATATATCGATCTTTCACTCCTAAAAAAATCATTAAAAAAGCTTTACAAATAAATTTTTGGCAATAATTATTAAAAGAAAAAAATATGAAAAAATAATTCCGTTTTTTTTATTTTCGAACTTGTTTAAATTTTATTAAAATTTTTTAAAACATAGCTTCCTTCATATGCAGATCTTTTTATATGGGAAGGATTTATGTATATGAATTCAGCATCAAAATACGCGTATTTGACTAAATGATATACAACACTTCATATTTCGATTAGCAAACAACAAACAACAAAAATTAAGCTAAGAAATGTTGTTTGTTCACTATTTGCTACACACAGAGAGTAATTTATTATTGTAAATCACAAAGAAAAAATCGCTCTCTGTGTTTTACTTAACTGGTATAAACAAATGCCCTTATTAGCATAATTTTATTATTATTTCGTTATTTATTAATAGAAATATGGAGTGTTATATACCATTAAAAAGCCAAGAAAAATACGAGTATTTTGATACTAAATTCATATAAATCCTTCCCATATAGAAACATATCTATATGAAGGAAACAGTGTTGCCAGGACTTGAGAAAAAAAGAAGCTAAATTAGACTTTAAAAAAAGTCAAAAAAGTCTAAATGTCCCAAAAAATAAAGCCAGAAAAAAGCTAATATATTGTTTTATTTAAAAACGCATTTATTCATTTTTTTCTCATTAGATTTTGGTATTTCTTAAAGATATTTTAGTGAATTTGTAAATATAACATAAATAGTTTTTATAGGTAACAAAGTTTGTTAAAAAATACTTATAATATTTTCGTAGAATGAAGCGCCGCAGGCGAAAATTTTCGTTAAATATAAATAATTTCGATTTTTTGTGCGAACTAATACACAAAAATGCTTAAATTGATGATTCTGTAGAAATAAAATGAGTAAATTTTTAGCCTTTTTAGGGCTATTTTAAAATTAAAAAAAAAGCTAGAAAATAGGCTAGAAGCTAAAACGAAAATTTTGAGGCTAAAAGCAAAATAAAAAGGCTAGATTTAGCCTTAAAAAGGCTAGATTTAGCCTTAAAAAGGCTAAACTGGCAACACTGGTCATTAGAAACGAATAGTTAACATGGTCCCAAGTTCAAATCTCGCTGACCGCAAAATTTGTTCGTTTTTTTTTTTTTTTTTTTTTGCTTTTAGGTACACAGAAAAAATTAAAAACTGATTTTAATTACAAAAATGATTCATGCAATTAAAAAATTGTTCAAATTTGCACCTCTCATCAAAATGATTATATGAATTACTAATAATTGGAATAAACTGAAAAAAATATTTTTTTTTCTTCCAATTAAACACTTTTGAAATTTTAATTAAAAAAATAATTTGAAAACATGCAAACTTTAAACAATCAGTTAATTAAATAAATCAACATTTTAAATGAAAAAATTTATATTTTACTTATATCAATCAAGTAGATGATTGAATAAATCAAGCAGTTAATTAAAAACATTTTTTTTTTTTTTTCATTTTACATTTTCTTATACTTTATTTCAAATTTTTCTTTAAATATTTGACAGAAATTTTAATTTATTATTTTATTATGTTATTTTTTGTAAAAACTATGTCAATCGTTTTTTGTTGTTTTTTCGTAGAATGAAGCGCCGCAGGCGAAAATTTTCGTTAAATATAAATAATTTCGATTTTTTGTGCGAACTAATACACAAAAATGCTTAAATTGATGATTCTGTAGAAATAAAATGAGTAAATTTTTAGCCTTTTTAAGGCTATTTTAAAATTAAAAAAAGCTAGAAAATAGGCTAGAAGCTAAAACGAAAATTTTGAGGCTAAAAGCAAAATAAAAAGGCTAGATTTAGCCTTAAAAAGGCTAAACTGGCAACACTGGTCATTAGAAACGAATAGTTAACATGGTCCCAAGTTCAAATCTCGCTGACCGCAAAATTTTTTCGTTTTTTTTTTTGCTTTTAGGTACACAGAAAAAATTAAAAACTGATTTTAATTACAAAAATGATTCATTCAATTGAAAAATTGTTCAAATTTGCACCTCTCATCAAAATGATTATATGAATTACTAATAATTGCAATAAACTGAAAAAAATATTTTTTTTTCTTCCAATTAAACACTTTTGAAATTTTAATTAAAAAAATAATTTGAAAACATGCAAACTTTAAACAATCAGTTAATTAAATAAATCAACATTTTAAATGAAAAAATTTATATTTTACTTATATCAATCAAGTAGATGATTGAATAAATCAAGCAGTTAATTAAAAACATTTTTTTTTTTTTTTTTCATTTTACATTTTCTTATACTTTATTTCAAATTTTTCTTTAAATATTTGACAGAAATTTTAATTTATTATTTTATTATGTTATTTTTTGTAAAAACTATGTCAATCGTTTTTTGTTGTTTTTTCGTAGAATGAAGCGCCGCAGCCGAAAATTTTCGTTAAATATAAATAATTTCGATTTTTTGTGCGAACTAATACACAAAAATGCTTAAATTGATGATTCTGTAGAAATAAAATGAGTAAATTTTTAGCCTTTTTAAGGCTATTTTAAAATTAAAAAAAGCTAGAAAATAGGCTAGAAGCTAAAACGAAAATTTTGAGGCTAAAAGCAAAATAAAAAGGCTAGATTTAGCCTTAAAAAGGCTAAACTGGCAACACTGGAAGGAAATTATGTTTTGAAAAATTCTAATAAAATTCAAACAAGTTCGAAAATTAATGAAATTTGAAAAAGATTCGGATGTGCCGAATCTTTGATACCCTTCACCAACTTACCGACAAATAATTAAATTTTCGCCTTTATTACATGTAAATGTAGATTTATAAATTATTCAGTGTTTCGAATGGCTGCTTAAAGCAGTCGTAATTTTCTAAACAGTTGCTTTTTTTACAGCATCTTGCTGAAACAAGTTTACTTGATTTAGTTATCCACCACATACTAACTAAACACATTTTGCTGCTCACACACAAAACTGATTTAAAATAATGGCATACTATGGTATTTATCAATTCGGGGATTCCCAACATTAAAAATAAATGCTTCTACAAATTAAAAAATCCCCAAAAATTAAAAAAAAATTGTTCACTATTTAGAGCCATTAAACTTTGTTCACTATTTAGAGCGCCCATATAAAAAACTGAGTGTTCATATTAGTGGATAGTTCATTATATTGGATGTTCACATTACCGCGAGTTCACTGTATATGCAAATGAAAATGTAAACAATTTTTCGTTTACATGCTTTATTTTATATAAAAGTAAATATTTTTTTGTTATTCCGTTAAGACAAAATTGCTGGTCATGAAATTTGATACATAGATACGTCATTTTTAGAAAGGACTTATAGGCTATTTTGAATCCTGATTGGAAGCCACGTCTCTTTTACGGCAACTTTTCGCAGAAATGATATTTGACTTATTTCTAATTAACTTTTTACTCATCCCTTGAGCTAATTTAGACCTATATATTGGTTTTATTGTACCTTTTTTACGCCCACTTTTTGTAAAAAAATACTTTACATAATTTTGTTAAATTTTATACCCCATATACTAAACCCCTTTACATGAAATTTGGTAAAAATAAAGTTCCGAATCAACTACAGATTATACGATTTATTCATTTTAAACCACCCCCTTTTTACGCCAACTTTTTCTAACAAATTGTTTGATTTGATATTTATTTTTTACTATCCCCTGAATGGAATTTGAACTTTGACACACATACCGATTAGAGAAAATTAAACCTCATAAGACTTATTTAATGGATGTCACGCCCCATTTTTAAAAATTTTTTGCTTGATTTTTCTCGATTTTTGAATAAACCACATTATACGTTCACATTAAATTTGGGAAATATACACTGCCGCTCATCTGAATATGACATAAATGTTATTCAGATTTTCCGGTTTCCCTCTCAAAATTCATAAGAGTATTTAAAGTTTTTACAGTTTCAGTTTGATGTTAACATTAATGTCCTTCATTTAGATTAAACAAAGCATTTTTAAAGATTGCTTTTATAAATTTATTAAAGTTGATATAACTTCTTTAAAAAAAAAAATAGTGATTTTTTTAGCTCATCAGCTCATCATAAAAATTAAACTATGTCAGCGTTGTTAAATAAGCGTTGTCAAACGAGGAAATTGGCAAAATCAAAGCCTATGTGGAATGTGGACTAAATATTAACCAAATAGCAAATAAAATTGATCGAACTCGTTGTGTAGTCAGTAATTATCTGTTCTTTCGGCTGCAGATAGAAGAGCAATTATCAGCATTGCTTCAAACTCCCAAGACTCTGCTGCTAAAATCAAAGAAAAACTGGCGTTAAAGCAAGCATAGCAACAGTAAAGCGTGTAATACAGAAAGGTACTAATCTTAAACGATTAAAAATTAACAAGCGCGAATGTTATATTCGGCCCGGCCGAATCTATATTCCCACCATCAACTTTTTCAAATTTTACGTTATATGGGACGGGGCGTAAAGTGGGCGGACCACGCCCATTTTTTGTTTCCGAGTTTACATTGGTCCTTGAACTATTTGAACACAATTTCGTTGATTTTCACCTTATATGGGAGGTGGGCGGTAAAGTCGGCGGACCACGCCTATTTTTGGTTTCCAAGTTTATATCGATCCCCGAACTATACATAAACAATTTTGTTGTCGTACATGCTTTTATTAAAGAAATATCAGCAGAAAAGTATAAAACGGACACCCTGTGTTTCTAGTTTATAGCCCATAACTTTTGTTTATTAACCGATTTTGCCCATTTTCAATCCCAAACAAACCTTATATAAGACAAATATTTATGCCAAATTTCGTCCTCCTACGTTGTCCCGTTCGAGTCCTATCCTGCTTTCAACAGACGGGCAGACAGACGGACGGACATAGCTAGATCGACTCAGAATCTAACCAGGACCCAGAAAGTATATACTTTGTGGGGTCTTAGATGATTCCTTCGACATGTTACACACGGAATGACAAAATCAATATACCTCCCATCTTTTTGATGGTGGGTATAAAAAGAAGTCACCCCTTAACCTATCTCGAAAAGAAAAAAGAATACTTTCTAGCCGGCATCATATGAAATGGGAAAAACAATGGCACTGAGTAGTATTTTCCGATGAAAAAAAAATTCAATTTAGAAGGACTTGATGGCTACAGTTATTATTTCCACGATTTGCGAAATGAAGAAATTTATTTGGAGCGTCATCATAGCTGTGTTGGAGGTGTGATGGTCTGGGGTTCAGTTTCCTACTATGGAACAAGCGATTTGCAATATTTTACTTCAAAAATGAACGCGAATTCGTATATTACTGTTTTGGAAAAAGCATTTCCCCATTTTTCCAATATTTTTAGCTCTATGTCATGGACATATCAACATGATAATGCATCTATTCATACTGCAAATGTGGTTAAAAACTGGATTAGAATACAAAATGAGACATTACTTGATTGGCCGCCATACTCCCCGGATTTAAATATAATGAAAAATGTATGGGGATGGTTAGTTCGTAAAGTGTATGAATCTTGAAAACAGTATGAATCAAAATCCGACCTAATTGAAGCCGTTAACAAAGCGTGGAGTACGATTTCTTTGGATTACATAAAAAGCCTTTATGACTCAATTCCCCTATTCAAAAATTTGATATGAAAATTATTTATACAAATTTTTAAGACTTTCAATAAATTAATCCTTCAGATATGCGAAAATTAATTGGGGGATTCACAAGGTGTGCTATCATGTCATATGTCCTAAAAAATTTTAATGGATATAAAATATTGTTATTGCTTTTCTATTGTAAAATTTTATGACATTATAACAATGTGACATGCTAGCACACCTTGTGAGTCCCCCAATTAATTTTCGCATATCTGAAGGAGTAATTTATTGAAAGTCTTAAAAATTTGTATAAATAATTTTCATATAAAATTTTTGAATAGGGGGATACGTCGAGGGGGAGTAGTAGAATATTTTAGTAAACTGTAATGCGGTTTGGAATTGAGTCATAAAGGCTTTTTATGTAATCCAAAGAAATCGTACTCCACGCTTTGTTAACGGCTTCAATTAGGTCGGATTTTGATTCATACTGTTTTCAAGATTCATACACTTTACGAACTAACCATCCCCATACATTTTCCATTATATTTAAATCCGGGGAGTATGGCGGCCAATCAAGTAATGTCTCATTTTGTATTCTAATCCAGTTTTTAACCACATTTGCAGTATGAATAGATGCATTATCATGTTGATATGTCCATGACATAGAGCTAAAAATATTGGAAAAATGGGGAAATGCTTTTTCCAAAACAGTAATATACGAATTCGCGTTCATTTTTGAAGTAAAATATTGCAAATCGCTTGTTCCATAGTAGGAAACTGAACCCCAGACCATCACACCTTCAACACAGCTATGATGACGCTCCAAATAAATTTCTTCTCTTCGCAAATCGTGGAAATAATAACTGTAGCCATCAAGTCCTTCTAAATTGAATTTTTTTTCATCGGAAAATACTACTCAGTGCCATTGTTTTTCCCATTTCATATGATGCCGGCTAGAAAGTATTCTTTTTTCTTTTCGAGATAGGTTAAGGGGTGACTTCTTTTTATACCCACCATCAAAAAGATGGGAGGTATATTGATTTTGTCATTCCGTATGTAACATGTCGAAGGAATCATCTAAGACCCCACAAAGTATATACTTTCTGGGTCCTGGTTAGATTCTGAGTCGATCTAGCTATGTCCGTCCGTCTGTCTGCCCGTCTGTTGAAAGCAGGATAGGGCTCGAACGGGACAACGTAGGAGGACGAAATTTGGCATAAATATTTGCCTTATATAAGGTTTGTTTGGGATTGAAAATGGGCAAAATCGGTTAATAAACAAAAGTTATAGGCTAAAAACTAGAAACACTGGGTGTCCGTTTTATACTTTTCTGCTGATATTTCTTTAATAAAAGCATGTACGACAACAAAATTGTTTATGTATAGTTCGGGGATCGATATAAACTTGGAAACCAAAAATAGGCGTGGTCCGCCGACTTTACCGCCCACCTCCCATATAAGGTGAAAATCAACGAAATTGTGTTCAAATAGTTCAAGGACCAATGTAAACTCGGAAACAAAAAATGGGCGTGGTCCGCCCACTTTACGCCCCGTCCCATATAACGTAAAATTTGAAAAAGTTGATGGTGGGAATATAGATTCGGCCGGGCCGAATATAACATTCGCGCTTGTTAATTTTTAATCGTTTAAGATTAGTACCTTTCTGTATTACACGCTTTACTGTTGCTATGCTTGCTTTAACGCCAGTTTTTCTTTGATTTTAGCAGCAGAGTCTTGGGAGTTTGAAGCAATGCTGATAATTGCTCTTCTATCTGCAGCCGAAAGAACAGATAATTACTGACTACACAACGAGTTCGATCAATTTTATTTGCTATTTGGTTAATATTTAGTCCACATTCCACATAGGCTATGATTTTGCCAATTTCCTCGTTTGACAACGCTTATTTGACAACGCTGACATAGTTTAATTTTTATGATGAGCTGATGAGCTAAAAAAAATCACTATTTTTTTTAAAGAAGTTATATCAACTTTAATAAATTTATAAAAGCAATCTTTAAAAATGCTTTGTTTAATCTAAATGAAGGACATTAATGTTAACATCAAACTGAAACTGTAAAAACTTTAAATACTCTTATGAATTTTGAGAGGGAAACCGGAAAATCTGAATAACATTTATGTCATATTCAGATGAGCGGCAGTGTATATTTCCCAAATTTAATGTGAACGTATAATGTGGTTTATTCAAAAATCGAGAAAAATCAAGCAAAAAATTTTTAAAAATGGGGCGTGACATCCATTAAATAAGTCTTATGAGGTTTAATTTTCTCTAATCGGTATGTGTGTCAAAGTTCAAATTCCATTCAGGGGATAGTAAAAAATAAATATCAAATCAAACAATTTGTTAGAAAAAGTTGGCGTAAAAAGGGGGTGGTTTAAAATGAATAAATCGTATAATCTGTAGTTGATTCGGAACTTTATTTTTACCAAATTTCATGTAAAGGGGTTTAGTATATGGGGTATAAAATTTAACAAAATTATGTAAATTATTTTTTTACAAAAAGTGGGCGTAAAAAAGGTACAATAAAACCAATATATAGGTCTAAATTAGCTCAAGGGATGAGTAAAAAGTTAATTAGAAATAAGTCAAATATCATTTCTGCGAAAAGTTGCCGTAAAAGAGACGTGGCTTCCAATCAGGATTCAAAATAATTCCTTTCTAAAAATGACGTATCTATGTATCAAATTTCATGACCAGCAATTTTGTCTTAACGGAATAACAAAAAAATATTTACTTTTATATAAAATAAAGCATGTAAACGAAAAATTTTTTACATTTTCATTTGCATATACAGTGAACTCGCGGTAATGTGAACATCCAATATAATGAACTATCCACTAATGTGAACACTCAGTTTTTTATATGGGCGCTCTAAATAGTGAACAAAGTTTAATGGCTCTAAATAGTGAACAATTTTTTTTTTAATTTTTGGGGATTTTTTAATTTGTAGAAGCATTTATTTTTAATGTTGGGAATCCCCGAATTGATAAATACCATAGTATGCCATTATTTTAAAGGTATTTAATGCTAGTCGCTTTATGTAATTTGTTGCGGTAGGTTCGTGAATTTATTTTTAAAATTAGTAATGTCTAAAAACAGTCGAAAGTTTTTATCCTTAAATGAAAAATGCGAAATTTTGGAATATTTAAAAAAAGGATCGAGTGTTACAGTGTTAAGTAAAAAGTATAAAGTTGCAAAATCAACGATATGTTCAATAAAAAATAAAAAAGACAATATTTTAAAATGTGTGTGAAAGCAAAGATAGAAGATTTGGGTTTATCTAATGATCAGTTGTATAATGCCGATGAGTCTGGTCTATATTGGAAACTTCTCCCACAAAAGACATATGTAACGTCATTGGAGAAAAGCGCTCCAGGTGCAAAAATGGAAAAGCAAAGGATAACATTTTTATGCTGTGCAAATGCGTCAGGATCTCATAAAATAAAACTTTTAGTAATAGGAAAATCGAAACATCCTCGCAGTTTTACAAATTTTATCTGTCCCGTAAACTACAGAAATTCAGAGTCTGCTTGGATGACTTCTTCCATTTTTAAAGAATAGTTTCCCAACTGTTTTGTGCCAGAGGTAAGTAAACATGTAAAAATAGTTCAATTGGGATTCTTACTGTTTTATTTCTCATTAAGGTGACAGATTTTTTAACGAAGAAAGGATTACCAGTAAAAGCTTTACTCCTAATAGATAATGCCCCATCCCATCCACCAGAATCCGACCTTAAATGCGAGGATGGTTCCATAGAAGCTATGTTCATGCCTCCAAATGTAACGGCTCTGATCCAGCCAATGGATCAAAATGCAATTAGAATCACCAAACTTTATTATAGGAACAGTCTTCTGGCAACAATTATTGCAAAAGAGGGGGATTTGCTTGAATCGATGAAAAAAATCACACTTAAAGAAGGAGTTTCTATTCTAGAGGCATCCTGGAACCGAGTTGGTAAAGAAACTTTATCTAACTGTTGGAAAAATATTTTGAATATGGTAAATGATGAAGACGATCCTGAATTTAATGTTCCTTTGAGCGTTTTAAAAGAAAAGTGGCAATCAGAGGTTAGATCTTTAGAAAATACTGCTGCAGATCTTCTACAGACATTGTGCACTCAGGAAGTATTTACTGCTGTAAACATTAGAGATTGGATCAATAATCCTTGTGAGGACGTCACGCCATTTAATGAAAATGATTTAATTGAAGAGTCTGACGATGATGACGACTGTTTTATTGAAGCGCCTGAAAACAACATTAAAGCCAAAGAAGCTGTCGAAATTTTTAACAAAGCTGTCCAATGGGCTGAATTTCAAATGGTCGATCAAACTGACATTAAAGTATTGAAAAAAATCAGGGAATTGGCGGTAAATAAGCTGGTCGAACAAAAGAAAAAACAGAAAATAATAACCGATTATTTCCATATTTAATTATATATGTATGTACCTATCTTTTTTCATTGTAAATTTTATTTATTTTTTTGTCGTAATATTTTGTTTGTTTTTTATGTACATACTACGTATGTACTCTTTATAAAATGGATTTTTAAAAACTTTTTGTGTTCCAAATAAACTACAAAAAGTTTTTTAGTAATCTTTGCATTTTCATTCCTTGCAGAAATGATTTTTAGAAAGAATAACTTAGTATTATATATAAAAAAAAAATCACAATCGAAAATATGAACTACCCCGACATTAATTAGTTCACATTATCGAGAGTTCACTGTATTTAAGCCACAGTATATAGTATTGGAAAAAGCTAAAAGGTTTCTGATTCTGTAAAGTCTTCAGAATCTATGTACATTTACATTTTGAGTTTCGAGATATCAGTCAACAAAATATCTTAAAAATTGCAAAACATGAGAAAACAATTTTTGGACAAATTTCTTAAAAAAATGTGAAAATGAAAATTGTTTATATGTAATACTCTTTTATTATATCCAAACTGTTAATTCATATTCTTAAAAATTGGAAAATAACAGAAAATTAATATTGGGAAAATTTTTTTGAACACTGCGTCAACCAACTTCAAGTAAAAAAAAATCCTAGTTTAACAATGACAATTTTGGTAAATGATACATCAAAGAAAAGACAATGTCATAGTCTATCAACTTAAATACTAAATAATGTGTTGATTAACACTCGGGCTAAATTTGGCATCCAAAAGTGAATCGGGAAAAGGGTTATGATAAAAAACCGTAAAACGCACTGCATACGGGTGTCATAAAAAATTAATATGGATCAAAACCAGTTAGAAAATTTTACATCCCAGATTGAAACTGTGTCAAAAAAAACGTGTAAAATGTAAACAAATTGTGAACCTTTACAAAAGTTCTTAAGAAATACTGTAAAAAACGTGTCCAAAAAATGTTCTCTGAATTTTTAAAATTTTTATATTTATTCAGTGACTGATAATTTTAGGCAAAAATAATAAGCATATTTGTATTCTTTGGAGTCTCTAGCTTCATAAAAATATAACATTTTTTAGATATCCTATATAAGTACCTAAATATTTACATTTGAAAATGTAAAATTTTTTTCGTTTACATGCTTTAATATATAATTTATTAAAAGTTGAATTTTTTTGTGCTTAATTCTCAAATCTAATTTTTAAAAATTAGAATATTTTAAAAATTTAATTTATTGTTGTGAGGATAAGCTGGTTTCCCAGTTTTTAGAATAAGCAACCAGTGAAATGCCAGTTTTTTTCTTTTAGTAAAGAATTTGATCTGGCAATGCCATTTTAATGAAAAATATGGCAAGCATATTCATGAAAATTGATTTACACATTTACTCGCAATTAAAAATATTGCGATATGAAAATTTTGCTTTATAAACAGTGAGTTAGTACTATATTTGTAAGTTTGTAAGTCACGAAAAATAATCGTGATTAGTGAAGCTAAATGCAAATTAATCGTAGAGCGCACAGTGGTCCCAAAACGAATTTTTTTGGAAATAATTCTGTAACTTTAGAACTGCTGAATGTATTTAAATGAAAATTCACATGGACAATTCTGAGGTGTATGCCAATGATTTGGAGGAGGACAGGTTCGTAGCGAGTTTGGGGTTGACCTCCAAAGTTGGTCACCTCGGGTATGACAATTTTTTAAAAAATTGCAAAAATTTAATTTATTATTTGACTGAAAAAAAGTTTTGCACATAGATAGCAGGGCTGTCAGATGTGGCGATTTTTCGCCAAATGTGGCGATTTTTAATTGCTCTTGGCGACTGAATTTTCCGTTTTGCGACATGGCGAATTTTTGGGCGATTTTTAACAAGGTGACGATTTCTTTGGCTAATTTTTAAAATTTTATTAAATAGTTTTCGCATAGTAAAACTATTACGTTTTCTTACTAGCCAACGTCTATTTTTAGCATTTTTCTATCCAAAACGACGGTTCTCAAATGGGGGTCCGTACAAAGATTCTTAGGTGGTCGCTAAGACCTTTAGCTTGAACATAAAATTAAAAGTATTTCTATAAAAACAGATTACACACATATGTATATTGATTTCTCCATACTTATAAAATAAAGTTGCAAAAAATATAGAGTAAAAATTTTAAAACTATTGTTTGTGCATGATTTTTATCATTTTGGTAATTTTTGCAAATTGTAAAAAACATTTAATTATATTTCGTCCTTAGCATAAGACATTTATTAGCAATTTTAAAATCCATTTTGTAAATACAAAGGTTTCATCTTAAATTTATAATTAATTGAAATAAAATGTTTTTACTGTTTCTTAAAAATTACCTGATTTAACAAAAGCATTTGGTATCAAATTGAGAATATGCCATTAATTTTTATCATTAAGTATTAATTTATTTTTTGATTAAGAATTATTTAGGAATAACATTTGATATGAATTTGAGAAAGTATCACTTTTTTTCAAATGAATATTCATTTTTATTCAAACTTGAAATTCAACATACTACGTATTTTCAGAAATATCTTTAAATTATCAAATTGAAAGGCACGAAGCAAGAATTTTTAAAAACCCTTGATCTAAGTGGTGGATTACACACAGCAATTTTTCCTGCTGCAATTCTGAGTTCGAAGGAGGTGAAGAGAAGAGAATACTAAACATTTACACTCACTTTACCTCTCTCGTCTACGAACTCAGAATTGCATCAAGAAAAATTGCTATTTATTAACCCCGCCTAACAAAATAAAGATCCTTAATTTATAAATATCTTCAATAAATGTTTGACAATTTGTTTTCCATCATCTTTCAAATATGAACATTAAAATTTTATGGGCCATAATGAAAAGAAAACGTTCATGAATAAATTAATTCTTTAAAACAATTTATAAGTTTTAGAAGAATATAATAAATTTCAATAAATTTTCAAAATTGTTGACCTAAAATTGAGCTAGGTATGTCAGAAAAGTGTATTGAAATTAATAAAACTTGAAGCACTAAATATTTTTGTTGTTTTTAGTTTTTCTTAAAAAAAAAAAAAATATATACAGTTTAATTTTGTCGATTTTTGATTAACAATTTGGCGACAGAGGCTCAAAAAAATCTGACAACCCTGATAGATAGTCCTTATAATTCTCTACAAAAAATACGCTACACGTGTGGGTTATCTCTTTCACATCAAGAGATATTTGGACCAAAGTTAAATTTTGACCCATTTTTGGACATGTTTTTTTTTAAGTTTTTTGAACTTGGCGGGCTCAATTTAAGTCCTACAATTTTTCTAAAATATTCTTTGGATTCTGTATAAAATTCTAAACATTTGTCGTGCAAGGATCATATACCTGTATGGTTTAGATAAAAAGTTATATTATTTTGAAATATAAAATTTAAAATAAATTGCGATTTTTTGTGACTTTTTTCAAAAAGGTGGTAACATTTTTTCACCTTAAAATGCATTATTTTCCTCTGGACTATACACTTTTTTCATGTTTCTAAAAGAATACTTAACATAAATGCATGTAAAATAAATCCGGGGGCAGTTGGTTTAACAGTATCCCAGCTAGCCCTATCAGAATTTCGTTAATTTTAATTTTTGTGTTTTTGGTTTTTTGTGAAGCACAAAAATATCAAAGCTAATGTTAAATTGAAAATATCTTGGAAAGTTACCTCCATATGTTAGCTAAACATACGAAAAATATTTAATAAGCAACGTCTCCTATCACGACAGGGTAACCATTTTACTGGAAAAAGTCAAGTCTTCCCCGAACTGAAATTTTGGGTATTTCGAAGTAAGCAACTGGGAAAAATTTGTCGTTCTTCTTTTAACGAAAAATTTTTTTATATTATACTAAAATTTCACAATGATAGCTTAATTAATGTAGATTTATTTAAGTTCAAATATGAAATTTTATTATGAAAAATAACACTAAATACAAAAAATTTTCGTTTTTTGATCAATTCAATGAAAAAGCTTAGTTGGAGTACTTTATTATTTATACATTATTATTTTTCAAGTAATAACCTTTCCAACAATACCAAATACTTGCACAAATACTTTACACAATCGTTTAAAAACTAACTGAAACTTTACCACCTTCGCCAAAATTTTCCTTCAATTTCTATAGTAAATGTGTGCTGAAGCATTCTATATACATGAGTGCACAGCAGTTTCAACGTGTTTTTTAAATAAGTTTGTTTAACTTTTGAATCCTTCAATATATTTCAATAAAATTTTACATAGTTATTACTGAGGTAGTTTCCAACTGTTATGGAGGAGCACAAGTTTCTAAGTGGTCTTGGGGCAGGGGGGAGGACCGCCGAAATTGGGCACCTCGGATATTATACAAGAAATAATTAAAAGAGTTGACCAATTTCGGAGGTTCTCCTCCTGCCCACAGACCAGCTAGAAATTTTGTAATCCTTCAAAGTATTTGGAAAATACTTCAGTAATAACTATGTTAAATTTCATTAAAATATATTTATCCGTTTAAAAGTTACGTTATATTATTTTAGAAAAACACGTTGAAATATACATATATAAATGCACAGCAGTTTCAATGTGTTTCTATACCCTACACCACCAAAGGTGGTTGGGTTATTATGTGTTTGTGCAGAAGTTGTAACGTAGAGAAAAAAATCATCGGACCCCCACCTTAAATTATACCGTTCGACTTAGAATCACTTTCTGAGTCGATTTAACGATGTCCGTCCGTCCGTCTGGTCGGCTGGCTGGCTGGCTGTCCATGTAAAGCTTGTGCGCAAAGTACAGGTCGCAATTTTGAGGATAATTTGATTAAATTTGGTACATATGCCTTTTTCAACACAAGGACGGATCCTATTGATTTTGGTTATGATCGGCCCATTATTTCACCTAGCCCCCATACAAATGTCTTCCCGGAATAGAGTTTTAACACTCATAGATGCCTTAAAAATAGGAATATTTTAATGAAATTTAGTACAAATAAGTTATATATCAGCAAAAATCCGTCTGCTAAATTTCATGAAGATCAATCCATAACTGACCATAGCTCCCATATAAACACTTCTCCCGAAAATCACTAACGTGCATAAATCCCATACAAATGTTAGTATTATGTTAATATTTAACACAAGTAAGTTGTATATAAGTAAAAACAAAATTATGTGGATCGAAATGGTGTAGGGTATTATATAGTCGGGCTTGACCGACTATATCTTCTTCTCTCGTTTAAAATAATATTGTGTAACTTTTGAACGGATAAATATATTTTAATGAAATTTAACATAGTTATTACTGAAGTATTTTCCAAATACTTTGAAGGATTACAAAATTTCTAGCTGGTCTGTGGGCAGGAGGAAAACCTCCGAAATTACCATAGAAATTGAAGGAAAATGTGCAAATTTTGCAAAGGGGGAAAGTTTCAGTTAGTTTTTAAACGATTGTGTAAAGTGTTTGTTTGGAAAGGTTATAACTTGAAAAATAATAGTATATAAATAATAAAGTATTTCAACTAATTTTTTTATTGAATTGATAAAAAAACGAACATTTTTTGTATTTAGTGTTATTTTTCAAAATAAAATTTTATATTTGAACTTAAATAAAATCTACATTAATTAAGCTATCATTGTGAAATTTTAGTATAATATAAAAAAATTTGTCGTTAAAAGAAGAACGACAAATTTTTCCCAGTTGCTTACTTCGAAATACTCAAAGTTCCAGTTCGGGGAAAACTTGCTTAAAAAATTGACTTTTTTCAGTAAAATGGTTACCCTGTCGTTATAGGAGACGTGGCTTATTAAATATTTTTTGTGTGTTTAGCTAACATATGTAGGTAACTTTCCAAAATATTTTTATTTTAATATTAGCTTTGACATTCTTGTGCTTCACAAAAAACTAAAAATACAAAAATTAAAATTAACGAAATTCTGATAGGGCTAGCGGGAATACTGTTATTCCAACTGCCCCCGGATTTATTTTACATGCATTTATGTTAAGTATTCTTTTAGAAACATGAAAAAAAGTATAGTCCAGAAGAAAATAATGGATTTTAAAGTGAAAAAATTTTACCACCTTTTTGAAAAAAATCACAAAAAATCACAATTTATTTAATTTTCTACTTTAAAATAATATAACTTTTTATCCAAACCATACAGGTTTATGATCTTTACACGGAAATTGTTTAGAATTTTATACAGAATCCAAAGAATATTTTAGAAAAGTTGTAGGACTCAAATTGAACCCGCCAAGTTTAAAAAACTTAAAAAAAACATGTCCAAAAATGGGTCAAAATTTTACTTTGGTCCAAATATCTCTTGAAGTAAAAGAGATAACCCACACATGTAAGCACATTTTTGGTAGAGAATTATAAGGACTATCTATGTGAAATTTTTTTTCAGTCAAATCATAAATCAAATTTTGGCGATTTTTTAAAAAATTGTCATTAACGAGGTGATCAACTGTGGTGGTCCACCCCCGTCCCCCAGACTCGCTACGAACCTATCCTCCTCCAAATCAATTGGCATACACCTCAGGATTGTCCATGTGAAATTTTATTTAAATACATTTAGCAGTTCTAAAGTTACAGAATTATTTCCAAAAAATTTCGTTTTGGGACCACTGTGCAGCGTTGCCACTTCCTTTTACGTTCATAGAATTTTATATAGCGTAATTAGAAAGTGCTCGCACATCTACAAAAACAAAAATTGCTTATATTTTGTTAGTGTAAAACTACTGCACATAATGTCAAAATGCTTTGATCGGAAAAGGAGAGAATGCAGAAGAGGAAGAGTAAAAAAAAAACTCTAAACTCTAAAAAATTTTCATATGAATTTAAAAATAATTTGACAGTTCCGCGAGGTTTGTCAATGAAAAAATAGTAAAACAGCTGTTCTTACGAGTATACTTTATAATTATACTATGGAATTTTTGATGAAAATAGTTTCATTTTTCCGATTTGGCACGACAAATTAGGAAATATATTTCTTTGTGCAATTTGCGTACATTTGCAAGTTATTTCTATTTGCAATAATGGCGCGTGCAAACGTAATAAGTAACAGTTAATTTATTTGTTATTTTTTTATATTAAGTCGAATTCTATTGTACTTTTTGATTATTTTTACATAATAGAATAAAGACAGTTGCATTTAGGTTGAAAATATTATACAGAAATAGCATTCTTATGGTACGGTCACATTAGGGAAACATTTGATTGAAACTCACAAATAATTTTTTGCTGAATTATGACCATAAAATATTTTTGTGTGGCAAACAACAAATCAGCCGATTTTGGGCAAACAAAATTATTTAATAGCAAACAAAAATGTTCGTAATGTAAACACAGTGTGACCACATAATGGAAAATATTTTCCCATTTTTTGTTCAAATAATTATTTGACCTTACAAAATTTTTGTAAGAGAAAACACTATCAAATAATACTTGTATCGAGCCATATTGAATCTAAATTATTAAAATTTTAAATATTTAAATAAATGAGAAGTTTTCAGCAATAAATTCCACAAATATAGAGCCATATTGCTGATAATTTTAATAATTTCATTAAACTTGCAAAAAAAAAAAAAAAATAATAAATAAAAAATATTATAATAAAACAGGATATGTAAATATATATACAAATTGGTACTCTAGGAAAATTAGATGAAAAAATTACTTAACTTAAGAATTTTTGCATTAGCATCGTCTTGGTCACTTACTGCCAAAAGTCATCGATAATCACGTATTTGCTACGGAAGTTACTCGCGGTTAAAGGTGCTAAAAATCATTTTATACTTTTCATGATAAACATCTGCTCAAAAAAATAGATACATCTAGTGGGATGATATTAAAGTGACGATAACTTTGGAAAATTCTTTAGAAATACTTCGAATTTTTTTCTTTTAGTAAATAATTTTATCTGGCAATTATACTTTAATGAAAAATATGGCAAGTATGTGCATAAAAATTAATTTACACATACGTTTACGATTAAAATACCATCCATCTATATCTACGTTATCTATAAAATGCTTTTTTACGATTAAAACTTGTAATAGACCTCATAAAATAACCCCAAAATCAGATAGAAGGATTATTTGATAGGCAAAAATGTACCCCTTCAATACTTTGAAGGCTATTTTTTTGATTGAATAGGTCCCAATACATCCCAGTACCCATATGCATTTATTGTATTTATCAATATGATAAATAGGACCAATTGAATTCTATTAAAAGCATTCCCAAACCTTGATATTTTTTAACGTCACTCTGTAAGAGTCATACTTGTGAATTAATCGTTGAATTTTTTCCTACAGGGCAGCGGACACTTCTTCGGAAGTTGTTCCCAAACAAGCTAGTTTTCATTTTGCCAGAAAATAGTATACCTCTACCTTTTTTTTCGTCTTCACGTTTGGACTCACTCATTTTAACTGTATTTTCAAATTTTGTATACGCATTGATAGAACTTTTCTGGCAATTCTTTCGGGAAACTTGTCTTACACAAGTCGAGGCCAAACTGTTTGCGGACCTACTTCATTAAAAATTTAAGCTGAAATATCGTTCAAAGTAATGTAGGGGTGCTTTTTAGTCAATATAATAATTCTCCTTTCCATTTCTGGGGTTGTTTTATGAGGACTAAAATGTGTTTCTATCATTTATTTTTTAGATGAGGCATGTTGTAGATATCTTCCTAAGCCCCTTCTTGAAATTTCAAGCAACTACTTTTCATTTTTTTTCTTGGTTTGAACAATTTTTCTATCTTATTTAGTACAATGATAGTTTCGTCCAATTTCTATGTAAGAATGTTACTTCTGTATAATATTTTCAACCTAAATGCAACTGTCCTTATTCTATTATGTAAAAATAAACAAAAAAGTATAATACATTTCGACTTAATATAAAAAAAAAATAACAAATAAATTAACTGTACCTATTATTATGAGAAACATTTATTGGTATTTAAATCGAAAACATATGTGTAAATCAATTTTCATGAACATTCTTGCCATATTTTTCATTAAAATGGCATTGCCAGATCAAATTCTTTACTAAAAGAAAAAAACTAAAAGTATTTCTGAAGAATTTTCTAAAGTTATCGCCACTTTAATATCATCCTACAAGGTGTATCTATTATTTTGAGCAGTGTATATATATATATATATATATATATATATATAGGATTTCTTATCAAAATGTTTAAAATTTTCTTTAAGAAATTTTTGAGTTATGTCCAATTTTATTACACACAGAAAAAGATAAAAATGGACTTCAATTACGAAATTGCTTATATTAATTAATTTTTAATTAATTTTGCTCCAATCATCAAAATGATAATGTTAATAACTTGAATATTTGATATTATTATTACTACTTTTCCTTAAATAGATCTAATGAGCTGAAAATTTTTGGAAATTTACTTAAATTTATATTATTTCTGTATTTTTATAAAGAAATCTTTAATTTTTCATTATATTTTATTTACTGCTGTCAATTTATTAAAAAACAAAATTGTAAACCAATCAGAAAATTAATTATATTAAAAAATCTTATAATTAAGTTCCAATAGGTATAAAGTTAGTTAATAATTTTATTAAAAAATTATTTGAAATATTTATTTCTGTGCATGAAAAGGTTTTGGGCATAGATTAACAACTAGATATTTATGTGAGAGAAAAAAACCTAATTCAATTGTCAGAAACCTAATTCAAACAAAAACAAAATACATGTAGTCACATATATTTTGTTTTTGTATTTTCCAAAAAATTAGTAAATTTTTTGAAAATTTAGTATAGGGTGGCACTCACATAAACTTCTAGTTCTATTCTATGGTTTTGGGAATAAATTTGTATGTTAAATTCATACAGTTTATGTAGAAACATTTTTGTTAAACATAGAATGAAGTAAAGTAGCGTGAAATATTTTGTGCAAACAGTCAAAAAAAGTAAATGTATCATATGTTTTTGTACATTCATTCTGTAAACATCCCTGTTCTATGGTTATTTTGTAAAGAAAATAAACTACAGGGTTATTAGAAAGTTACGAAGCTACTTAAAAATCTATTTTGATTTCTTCGATACGTTACCTAGAATATTTCCAATCATAAATATTCCCAAGAAATTTATTTCCCACGAAAAAAATCTTTCTTCATAAATTTTTCCCTTAACACCGTTGTCATTAAAAGGAAATTTATTTTTCACAATAAGAGAATTTGGAAAAGTGAGGAATCTCTCTCAAATTTTTTGTTTATGATTGGGCTGTTTTTGTCAATAGCTACTTCACACATCTAAATAAAGGCTGAAACAGCTAATTGCGATACAATGATTTTTTGCTCACTTTTGCTACATCTAATCAAAAAAACTTCGCTTTTTTTAACGATTGATTTGTAAGATATCATTATATATTGTCAAATTTTTACAAAAAAAAAAAAAAAAAAAAATTATCACACACTTTTTTATATTCGATAAACAAAAAGGCCTATCTGAACATTTTGTAACAAACTTTGAAAATACATATATTAAGAAAAAAGGGCTATCTACCATAGCTCGAATAATAGGCTTAAAATAATTATTTTTATATGTGATATTTAGTAGACGTATTATTAATAAATCGTGGAAGACCGGATTGCAAAGTGTTGAAAAATGAAAGGACAATTGGGGTTTTGCAGATAGCACTTTTTGAATATAAACCCTCGACATATTAAATTTCAGCTGGAAAAATTTGCACAAATTTGATTGGAAAATATTTTTTGAAGAAGTCTTAAGGTGACAGCACCAGTGATTACGAATAGTAATATACTTTTTGAACATAAACCCTCGACGTATTAAATTTCAGCTACAAAAATTTGTACAAATTTGATTGGAAAATATTTTTTAGAGAAGTCTTAAGGTGATAGCATCAGTGATTACGAATAGTAAAGACGTTTGAAATACTGAATTTCATTAGGATCATTACATAATTAACTGCATTTCCAATATAATTTCCATAATACAGGAACTCACATTAGCGCCCATACACAGTATGTAGTTAATCATCACATTGTCGGCTCTGATCAACTATAACTTTCATTCTTGTTTATTTTAGGGCTTTATTTATATCACGTAAAAAAAGAAAATTACCTTACCACTATTAATATTTCTGGTAGCTATACTTACAAACAAGTAAAAACAATACTTTTGAGAAATTTTATAAGATGCCAGATTGCTTACAATTTGTTTTGTTTATTTATTATTTTTTATTGCAAGTATTTTGTCGTGTTACAAATAAATAAACGACAAAATAAATAGAAAACTGTATAAGCTTTCCAGCCAAATTGTCTACCAATTATTTAGTTCTCTTCAAACACATAGTGTGAATGGAGATTGAAAAATAATAAGCAACACCGGTTTGAGGCGTAATAAATACTTCGTATTAACAGTTGAGTGAGAAGAGCAATAAACATCCAACTGTATCTCCATTTAGTCTTCGTTAAACCTTCATTTCGTATTGACGCATGTTTAATGAAAAAGAAATGCGTACGCGTGCGCAGTACGTAAAACTAACCAAGTGTTAATAATGCATATTCTGTGATTATTAAAAAATTCGTGGCAAAGAAAACTTTCCGATCATGCTCACCTACTTAGTGTAGTTTTGTTTCGTGTTTTTGTGTCTATCAAACAGTTTCAATAATATTTCTATTAATGATATTTATTTCATTAATTTGCATTTAAAAAAATAAAAAAAACAAATAATTAAATATATAAATAAATAAAGTGTGGACTACATATGTCTACAAATAAAACAAAAGTAAATAACTGAACGGAGAATTGTTACATTCGCCCATACTAAAATATGCTTTAATGTGCAAACTTTTACGCGTCATCATGTAAGCAAACTTTTTTTTTTATTTGATTTAACTCACTTAGGAATACTCATATATTTGCAAGGGCACAAACAACCTTAATCTTTGACCAGTTTAAAATTATACAGTACTTCAAATCGGAAATACATACGTACACACATCGTTGATTACGGTTCGATTAGTTTTTGTTATTATTTAATTCAAATTCAACCTTTGTGAGACAAACCAGTTGTCGGATGACAAATCAAATCGTTTTGACTACCGATTAAACACATACAACAAATTATATAAAAATTGAGTGAAAAATGCTCAACAGATAAAACATTCATACAAAATTTACGTACAATTGTACATATATACATATATAGGTAGACATGTATGTACATATGTATGTTTATCATACATACAAAGTACCTGTTATATTCAAAACAAATGTTTTGTAATAATTTTAAACAGTAAATTGTTATATTCAAGTTATAACACAAATATAAACGTAGATAAATACATATGCATGTACATATGTGTGTCTGTACATTCACACATCGACAAGTATGCACTTTTCTCATACATTCATATAAACATACCCAGCAAACCAAAGGTTTGATTTAAAATTATTGACTTTTCCCAAATACAAAAGATTGAAAATAATTTGGTAAATTTTTGAGCTGAATTGCATTCTCATCAAACGGGGTAAATTTCTTTTTAATTTTAACAAAGAACTTATTCTACATTTGGTATTAAAGAAAAATGACATAATTTGTCAAACGTTTAATATATTACGATTTAGTGTTTGCTGGGTATTCACGTACAAAAATTATTGATTGTATGCATCTAAATATGTAGGTATAATCGTATACAACCTTCATTAGACAGAAATACTAAATAAAAAAAGAGTACTATAAAAGAAAAGTGAAAAATATATGTATGTATACTAGACTGCTCCGAAAAAAGCCGACTTGTGGATTTCAACCGTTACCCTCCCTATGATTGTTTTTTTTTTTTTTTTTTTTTTTAAGTAAAAACAAAGTGTGCAAAATATTAAAGTGATCGATTACCGCTAACACATGCCGCATCGACAATGAAGTTTGTAGGGTGCATTTATACATGTGGGAAAATTTTTACCAAAAAATATTTTAAATTTCCATCTCTATAGTATGAATTTGTACAATGTTTACCTTAAAGCAAGAAGAACAAAGGTAAAATTTTGAAATGTTTGGGATTTTTAAAGAAATTATAAGCAGAGAAAAACATCTCGCAACATGGTTGCCTCAACAATATTATTTTCATCACAGGAATTTATTGTAATCGCAAACATCATTATTGTTGAATATACATACAGTGGGAAGCAAAACTGTCCAGATGTTTTGCATTTAGAATGTAAGGTAATGAAAGTAATACAAATATAGGTGTATTACCAAATATATGTATTTTTTTTTTTTTTTATTTTATTGAATATTATTATAAATTATAAAGAACAAAAACTTATATAAATTTCTTAAAAAAAATAAAAAAAATGCAAAAAACAAAAAATTCACTATTTGGACACTTTTGCACTGTACAAGTAATAAACATTATCACTATATTGCTTTCTTAAAAGATAACGGTATTTGACCTGTTAGTTTTTTTGTTTGTTGATATCTCGTTGTCAAACTTTTATTGCTCAATTTACGCATTATTTATTGACCTGTGAAGTGTAATTTTGTAAATTTTAATTTAAAAAAAAAAAAATAATAATAATAAAAGATCTTTCAAAATGAGAAAAACGCCATCTGACATTGAAAACAACGTGATAAATTTGTTGCAAAATAATTATTCATGCCGTAAAATTGCTGAAATATTAAATTTAAGCAAATCCACGGTAAATAACATAAAAAACCGACGTAATGTAGCATGCAATAATAACAAAGGGGGTCGACCAAGACTGCTTTCTGGTGGTGATGCCCGGCACATTGACAAAACACCTAAAAATGCTGCAAAAAGTATTGGTAAGGATGTCAGTTCCTGGACGATCAGACGCGCATTAAATAGAATTGGTTTAGTAGCCAGTGTGAAAAAGAAAAAGCCAGCACTTTCCGATAAAAATGTGAAAAGGCGCCTTCATTTCTGTAAAACCCACAAAAATTGGACAGTAGATGATTGGAAACGGGTTATTTGGAGTGATGAGACGAAAGTCAACCGATACCAGTCTGATGGAAAAGAAAATCCATCCAAAAACACCAATTGAAGGAAACGATGAAACATGGTGGCGGCAGTATTATTGTGTGGAGATGTTTTACTTGGTGGAACATTAGACCTTTGGTGAGAATCCAAGGTATAATGAAAAAGGTGGATTATTTGAATATTTTACAAACAAATTTACCAGATTTTGTTTCGAGAGTGCCTATCTAGCCGAAGAAGTTGTTTTTCAGCAAGACGGGGATCCGAAGCACACTACCAAAATAGTTAGAAGCTGGCTACAAAACCAAACTTTTGGGATAATGGACTGGCCTGCACAAAGCCCAGACCTGAATCCAATAGAAAATGTATGGGCTATTGTTAAAAGAAAGCTGATAGCATATGAAAACCCACCAAAAAATGTTGACAAGCTTTGGGAGAAAATACTACATGAATGGCGAGCTCTTGACCGTGATATCATCCAAAAGTTGGTGGAGAGTATGCCAAAACGTATTAAAAACGTAATTAAAAATAAAGGCCTTTGGAAGAAATAATAAATTGGAAACGATAAATAATTTTCAACAAACCCCGCAAACAGTGCAAAGTGTCCAAATAGTGATTTTTTTGTTTTTTGCATTTTTTTTATGTTGTTTTAAAGAAATTTTTATAAGTTTTTGTTCTTTGTAATTTAGAATAGTGTTCAATAAAATAAAAAATACATATATTTGATAATACACCTATATTTGTATTACTTTCATTACCTTACATTCTTAATGCAAAACATCTGGACAATTTTGCTTCCCACTGTATTATATTTTAAAAAACATTATGTTTTCTTCTTAATTTTATAATTATATTGTTGGCACAACATATTAAGCAATATGTTTCAGTTGGAATCACGTTATTTGTTTAAATTCTTAGTACGAAAAAATTATTTTCAATACATACAAATATTATTGTATTTGTTATCTGTTTTGACTTAACCAGAGTTTAAAATTTGATTTAACATATTTTTCATTTTACTATCGACTACACATTAAATATGAAAAGTTTTCATTTTACAAATATTCTAAATTAAAATAAAATTTTAATATAGAAATATCATGTATGCAAATTTTTGAGCTTTTCATTTTAGTTTTTCTAAAAATATTTTTCATTTATAATTTTTTACAAATTGCTTTTAGAATATATGATATTAATTTTAAAATATTACAATTTTCAAAGCAAAGAAATTAAATTTTCTGAATATTCAAATTATATTTGTTAACATTTTTAAAAAATATTACTACCAAAGAAATTTGAAAAATGAAAAATTTTAAATATTATAAAAATGAATATTTAAATTACCAGAAATTTTAGAAATGAAAATTTAAAAAATGAAAAATTAAATTTTTTTTAAGCAATGAATATTTTACTTTGAAAAGTTTTAACTATAAGAAATTCAAAAGTAAAAATTAAAAATTTTAGAAATTTTAAAACTGGTTGGTATACATTTTTAAAATATTAATTGAAAGATATAAAACAATTGTATATTATAACTATTAAAGTGGAACAATAAGTATAAACATATAAAGTATGAACGCTTATGAAGGCGAATAAACATACTTTCAAAATGGGCTTTTTTGCTTTAGTAACAAATTTGCACCTAAAAAAAATATTTTAAAATATTTTAAAAAATAAATATTTTAAAGATCGGTCAATTACACATAAAAAATGGCTTTACTCGTTTTTTAATTATATTTAATGTCTCGAGACTTTTAATGAATAAGAATAAGTGGAAGGACTTATATCCATTATTTTAATAATAAAATAAGATGATCTTTTAATGAGATTTTGTTAATTATTTTAACAAATCCATTGGAAATAACAAAAAGGCAAGATATATTACTTATGTTTACATAAGAAATATATAAGATTAAACGATGCCTTACACCATACAGTGAGATCAAACACAAATTTTTTGGTATTTAATTTGTATCTCGAAAAAAACTGGCCGGATTAAATTGAAATGTATGGAAGAATTGTAGAGGACGACCTAAGCGTTTAGGAAAATTATCACACCGTCATAACACAAGATAAGCTACAACGATGTCAAATTTTACTGTTTCAAGTATGTAAAAGTTTCAAAAAGACCTTCCTATTATATACCCCATTGAAACGAAATTTGCCATTTTTTCAAAATTAAAATTAATCATCAAAAAATGTACTCAGGTGTAAAATTTCATTTAAAAATATTCACTAACAAAAATTGTATTCCAAAATTAAAAATTCATATTATGTACAAAATCAAAAATCAGTCAGCATTACTAGATTTAAGATAAAGATGATAAACTGAAACATTTTTGATGGTTTCACTTTTAAAACGAAATTTCAGTAACAAAAAAAAAAAATAAAAAAATGTTCGGACATTTATTTCAAAATAACTCCAAAACTACTGAGCACATAAAAATAGAAGTTTTGATGGTTTGAAGATATTTTTTCCGCATCTTTTGGTGTATCACTTATGTCAATATTACACACTGTTCTTGAGTTCAACTATTCGTCTTTTGGAGGAGGATTTTTTTGTCGACCAATGTAATCATAATAATACAAACATTTATAAGGGCAAAAACGCTAAAATTACTTAGGAAGAAGAAGCTTATATGGAGGCTATGTCAATTGTGGATCGATATTTATGAAATTTTAACCACAGGGTGAAACCAATGCTGACAACCGATACAAAAAAAAGATAATTAAATTGGTATTTCAGATTATTTTTATAATCGTGTTTTAGCGGTAACCGAAAAATAACGGTGACGATATTTTACCGTTATCAGTATTTCGAGCTATTTCCATAGAAATACTTTATTTCATATCTTCCTCGACATAAATGAGATAAACATTGCGACATGGTCAATCAATTAAATGAAAATTACTTAAGATATCACATTTTTGCACAAATTCTGTAACAGATAGGTTCGAAATGATTCTGCATTTCAATTTACATCATAAAATATCGAGAAATTTCAATAATTAATAATTGTAGCAAAATAGCATTAAAAATTAATAAAATTTAATATCTACCTTTTAGAACTAGCTGATTAACTTGATGTTATTCTTAAATATACTCTCAGAAATATATATATTTTAAATTTAACATATATAAATAATAATTACGCCTAAATACTTTTTGTTTAAATTGTAAAATTCATTTTTGTATATTTTTCAACTTAATATTTCAAAAATGTTTACCAACCAGTTTTAAATTTCTAAAAATTTTAATATTTATTTTTGAATTTCTTGTAGTTAAAAATTTTTGTAGTAAAATATTCATTGCATAAAAAATTTTAATTTTTTAAATTTTCATTTCTAAAATTTCTGATAATTTAAATATTCATTTTTATAATATTTCAAATTTTAAATTTTTCATATTTCTTTGGTAGTAATATTTTTAAAAATGTTAACAAATATAATTTGAATATTCAGAAAATTTTTAAATTTAAATTTTTTGCTATGAAAATTGTAATATTTTAAAATTAATATCATACATTCTAAAAGCAATTTGAAAAAAATTATAAATGTAAAAAGATATGTTTAGTAAAATTTCTGTAGAAATTATACAAACTAAATATTTAAATTTGTTGAAAATATAAATACAGTGCCACGCAAAATTAAGGACACAGGTATACGTTTATAAGATTTTCTTATTATTTTTTTATATTTTAACGAAAAAATTAAAAGAAATTAATGGTATTTAATAAATCGGAATGTATATAATAAAATTCTATCATATAAATTTATATTAGAAGCACTTTATTAAATTTATAAAGATAATATTGTTAGTACTCCATAATTAAGTTCGGCAAAATTAAGGGCATACGTTGAGTTTTCTTTGCTGAACGTAACCATAATCAGTAATATGAACGCACATGTAAGTTGTATTTAAAACTGATTTTTGTGTTGCATCGACCGATAGTGAAAACATTGGAATTCTATAATTTTTAACTTAAATAAAATTCAAAAAATGTCCCGAAAACAGCTAACACTTGAGCAGCGCCAACTTATAATTGATTTGTATGAAAGAGATAAGAAATCGTATGGAGAAATTGGTAAAATCGAGTCTCGTAGCCGATTTACGGTAAGAAAAGTAATAAAGCGCAAAATAAATGAAAATCGTATCGAAAATAAGCCAGGAGCTGGTCGCTCAGCCAAACTCTCCAACAAGGATAAAAGTTATATAAAGCGTACTATAGTTAAAAATCCATTTACAAGTGCCAGAAAAATAAGAGATGATCTCGAAAAATATCAAAACACTATAGTTTCTCCCGATACCGTACGAAGATGCTTAGCTAGTCAGGGGTTTAAGTCATCTGCACCAAGAAAGAAGCCCCTCATTAACTTAGTTAACAGAAACAAGAGAATAGACTTTGCTAAAAAGTATTTGGACAAGCCCCAAGAATTTTGGAACAAAGTAATATTTACTGACGAGTCCAAATATAATATTTTTGGGTCAGATGGACGCATAAAAGTCTGGCGGAAACAAGGGGAAGCTTTAAATCCAAAAAATACAATTAAGACTGTTAAGCATGGGGGCGGGAGTGTTATGGTATGGGGCTGTATGGCGTCTTCGGGAGTTGGAAACTTGGTTTTCATTGAGAATACAATGAACCAATATGTTTACTTAGATATTTTGAAAAATAATCTACAAGAAAGTGCTTTAAAAATGGGAAGTTTTAGAAAGAAAAGTTCGGGAACACGAAATTCGAAGTAAAACTCAGCTAAAAGATATCATCTTGGAGGAATGGAATAAAATTAGTGTTGAAACAACAAAAAACTTGGTAAGCTCTATGAAAAAATGATTGAAGGCAGTGTTGGACATGAAGGGCTATCCAACTAAATATTGAAAAAGGTAATATTCTACAAATTTATTTATATTTTTTAATTTATTTTATTTTTTGTTTCAGGTATGTCCTTAATTTTGCTGCGCCAAATTCAGGGGATTTGATAATCATTTATTAATTGTTTTTGTTTTTAACATTGAAGTTCCTTATTTTTTGTTAATTCTGAATTATTACATCTTAAATTATAAAATATAGTGTTTTATCATTTCTTTTTTTTTGCAAAATAAAAAATATATTGAAAAATCAAAAAATATTACAACTGTGTCCTTAATTTTGCGTGCCACTGTATGTTAATATTTTTATACCCACCATCAAAAAGATGGGGGGTATATTGATTTTGTCATTCCGTGTGTAACATGTCGAAGGAATCATCTAAAACCCCACAAAGTATATATTTTCTGGGTCCTGGTTTGATTCTGAGTCGATCTAGCTATGTCCGTCCGTCTGTCTGCCCGTCTGTTGAAAGCAGGATAGGGCTCGAACGGGACAACGTAGGGGGACGAAATTTGGCACAAATATTTGTCTTATATAAGGTTTTTTTGGAATTGAAAATGAGCAAAATCGGTTAATAAACAAAAAAGTTATGGGCTAAAAACTAGAAACACAGGGTGTCCATTTTATACTTTTCTGCTGATATTTCTTCAACAAAAGCATGTACGACAACGAAATTTTGTGCGTATAGTTCGGGAATCGATATAAACTCGGAAACCGAAAATGGGCGTGGTCCGCCCACTTTACTGCCAATTTCCTATATAAGGTGAAAATCAACGAAATTGTGTTAAAATAGTTCAAGGACCAATGTAAAATCAGAAACAAAAAATGGGCGTGGTCCGCCCACTTTAATGCTCACTTTACCGCCCCCTCCCATATAACGTAAAATTTGAAAAGGTTGATGGTGGGTATATAGATTCGGCCGGGCCGAATATTAGCGCTTGTTATTTTTAATATTTTGATAACTATTTTATTTGAAATATTTTGGGAGTTTTCATTTCAAATTATGTATTATTTTTCTACTAATTTGGTAGTAATTTTAAACCCTGGACTTAACAACAAAATGTTTGCTCCGTAGGGACAACAATATACATTACTGGTATTTGAAAATAAGTATTTTTGTTGAGTTTTTTTTTCAGTTTAGTGGGCTTGTTGCATAGAGCTTGTTATTTCTCATTGTGTTAAAAAGATATTGGAAAATGTAGTGAATAGATGTGAATTAATTAAAATTTTTCATTTTAATTAAAACTAAGTTAGGTTTACGTTAATATTTGTTTTAGTTTTTCAGATCGTGAAATATACGTAATGCGCAAAGAAAGCAATACAATAAATTTTCTTCGGAGTGCTAAAAATCCTAAAGAAATGGGTTTTCAAAATTCACAATAAAAATATTTAATTATAAATTTACAAATAAATATAAATAAAAATGAGGTTTATTACATTTAAATATGTAAATATTTGAATATAAATTTTACATAACCTGTAACATCGTTAACAACAGTATGTTTGCCTCTAATTTCACCGTTTGGAATTAATTTCCAATTCCATATAAAATAAAAATATGGTTCCTGCTTAACCATTTTTTTATATTGCATCTCAACATATTATTGTTATGTACATAAAATAAAAAAATCAACCATATGTTTATTGCACCTCAAAAATATTATGGTTACATATATAAAATCATCTTAATATACCACCATAATATGGTCGAGCTCAACCATATTATTTTTATATACCTAAAATCAATCCCATATATGATATGCAGCGCAACCTTTTTATGGTGCTATATCCAAACATAATATAATTTAGAAACTACCCTAACATGACAATGTTCGATTATGATTGCTATCAACCATATATTTTCTTTGTGTGTATATATGTTGCTTACACAAGTGTTTGTAAACATGTTATTGGTCAAGGGAATTTCTAATACAGCGGCCGAAATAAATATAAGTTCATCAACAAAATTCAGCAAAAATCGATTGTTGAATTTTTTCTTTAAATTTTTCTCTTTGTTTTATATTTTTAACAATATTTACTCTAAAAAAACTTATAAATAATTTTGTTAAAATATTTTAAGCAAACAGTTTTTAAGAATAATAAAAATGAGGTGCGAAATAAAGATAAGTTCACTAAACAAAAGCTTACAAAAATATTAATTATTATTATTTTTCTTAAGAATTTGTAATTTATTTCATCTCCTTTACATTTTATCATGTCAAAAATTTTAAATTGAATTGAGTTTACTAAGTTTTCTAAAGTTTTTAAAAGAATTTTGAACCATACCGTTACTACTGCATATTTATTGTTTTTACGGCTTCATATCGTTCACTATTGGCATACAATTTGCACGCAAAGATTGCCAACAAATTTTCCATAAAATTTAGGAGACGTCTACGGGTTGAGAATCACAAAATGTTAATGATTTTAGAGAAACTGACTCCCTAAATTGCCAGGAGTTGTGAATGACTGCATTGTCCTGCTGAAGAATTAAGTTAAAACCCATTAAATTTTAGCTGTTTTCAAATAACAATGTTTTTAGCATTTCCACATTATTTTTGGAATTCATTATGATTCAAATCTATGAAAGTGTAAGCTTTGCTTTGGAAAAAAAAAAAATCAGCCAATATCATAAATGCACCTGCCCAAAAATTTCTGCTCATACTGACTCCTTTTCTTAACGTAAACAATTCGGGATTCCATGGGTACATGCAAATTATACTTCATTTCGTCACCAAAAACTATTTCTTTCTTTATTTCGCCGTAATGCTTGTGATTTTTTTCGACCAACTCATTAGTTTTGTAAAAGTAAGGTGTTCTGAGCTCTAAAAAACCTGTTAAACTTGTCTAATCATTACTGGAAATCGAAACTAACTCTTAATTTAAGACCCAAATTCAAGTAGATGATATTCCGATCGACTAATAGCCCGTTTTTGGTGCAGAGACAGCATTCGATCGAAATTATACACAACATAAAAAGATCTGCTTTTTATTTTAGTGATAGCGCAATTGGAAAGCGTTTAATCGTTAAAAATTTTAAATTTTTCCTGGTTCTTCTGCGGATAACGGCTTTCCACGATTTATTTGAAAAAAAAAAAAAAAAAACGTTTAAGAAAAAGAATTTTAATGCAAACTATTGCAAATAAAAGAACGCTAACATGTTGACAGATAATTAAATAATAATTTTATAATAGTTTTTCTTTTAATCAACCAAGAGAACAGAACAGGAAAAACGATCATTTTCCTATGCTTGAATACTAAATTATAAAAAAAATATAACGGTATATTACAGAATTCGCCACAGCATTATACCGAATTAAAAAAGGTGATATATACCCGCTTCTTTGTTAAAAACCAAAATTTTATAAAGTGAACTTATATTTATTTCGGCCGCTGTAACTTTAATATTTTCTAAACGATTTTAACTATCTTTATCTTGTTTGATAATTAGTTGATAATAGCAAAATTTTGTGGAGCAATCTAATGCATACATTTTCATATCGTCACCTAAAATTCAAAAGGCCGTAACCACAAAAATCAGATCTTGTTTTTTACTGTATTACAATGCACTGACCCAAACATCATTAATCACAAAAGCCGAAAGGCCGTAACATCAACTTCATAAACGAAAAAGTTGTACAATTTTTCCATTTAAGAAAAAATTGGTTTAAAGAATGTTTTCTGAACGAACAAACGATTAACAAATTTTACTTAATTTATTAATTTTAAAGCAAAATATGTAAAATTGTGGTTACGGCCTTTTGCATTTTCAAATTGTTTTTTGTTTCAGGTGTAAAAAATCAAAAAGTGTGGTTACGACCTTTTGTATTTTAGGTGACGATTTACTACAAACATATACATTAGGTCGGTCCATCATTGTATGAAAAAAACTAAAGTGTATCGGACAAATAAACGTACCTAAAATTCTGAAAGGGGACGTCTTTTCGTCTTTATTTGCCAAATTTCAACTTCCTACAATAACTGGAACAGGAATCCTATTTGTACTAAATTTCATTAAAATATTCCTATTTTTAAGGCATCTATAAGTGTTAAAACTCTATTCCAGGAGGACATTTGTATGGGGGCTAGGTGAAATAATGGGCCGATCATAACCAAATTCAATAGGCTTCGTCCTTGTGTTGAAAAAAGCATATGTACCAAATTTCATCAAATTATCTTTAAAATTGCGACCTGTACTTTGCGCACAAGCTTTACATGGACAGCCAGCCAGCCGACCAGACGGACGGACGGACGGACGGACATCGTTAAATCGACTCAGAAAGTGATTCTGAGTCGAACGGTATACTTTAAGGTGGGGGTCCGACAATTTTTTCTCTGCGTTACAACTTCTGCACAAACACATAATACCCCAACCACCTTTGGTGATGTAGGGTATAAAAAAAATATTCCTACCAAAATCAGTAACATATACATCAAACGAAGTTTCGTAAATTTTCAAAAAAAAAACTAAGGAAATTTTAATAAAATTTATTAGTAATGTTTTACTTTTTATTTCAACGTAATTTTTTTAATATGAGTTGTTTCCAAAAAGGAATTTTGGACCAACCTGATATACATACATTAAAGGGCCTCACGGCAAATAGTTGTAAACATACCTCTCTAGAAATTAAGATTGGACTGTTTTTTCTCAAAATATTACGCATGAATGTTTAAATTTACGTGAGCTGGACCATTTTCAAAACACTTCTAAAAATACGTATTTCATCCAATATCATTAACAAAATTCTGGTTAAAATAATTAATTGAACCGAAATATTTTGGGGATTAGTTTAAAATATATCAATCTTTCATTTTTGGTGGTACATTTACAACATTTTATGTTTCCATATTTATACGACCCGTATGTATTTTTTTTTTTTCAGAAAGTATCGAAAACTCCAATTTCTACAAAATTTAATAATAACTTCATAATAACAATTTTTCTTTTAATTAATTTTTAATTGGAACCATTATACTATTTTACACAATAGTTGTATCCGATTAAAACAATGTCTCTCATGCCTAACGTGACCAGACATCCCGCTTTTGGCGGGATTATCCCGCTTTTTAAACATCGATCCCGCCTAAAATATTTTTCCCGCTTTTTATTAAGAAATCCCGCTTTTCTAACTCTACCAACTACTTATTCGATTTCCTTATTAACTTTTTCTATAACATTCTTACCAATATTTAAGTGCAACTAAAAATAATTTTTCCTTTGTAGAGTTGATAGTTTTTTACAAATCGTTTTTGATAATTAAAAGTTTTAAATATTTTATTACGCTGATAATTTTCTCTACTGACTATTCTTAAATGTACTTTGTGTGTATACGCATTATTAAGATTATTAAAATATTTACAAAAATCTGAAGTCTGAGATATTTTGACCAAAAAAGTTTAGAATTATTCTTTCCAGAAATAGGTTTAAAACTTTAATTATTTTAAGAATGTTAGAATAAAATATAAATCGTCCATTCCATGAAAGAAGGCCCGAAAAAGGGTATTTTTTTTACTTGATGGCTTTCAATTTCGATAATAATTTGTATACATAAACTACATTAAGCCTTTTATCTATTTCAGTTTTCAGTTTCGCGAAATTGCAAAAACTCGTGATTTTATTTCACTTTTTTACTTTCTCAAAAAACAAAAAAAATTTCAAAAGTATGTAACTTTGAATAGCAATACCTCTGAGAAGGCTTTGTGAATTTCAATGATTTAAACTGATATTGAATTTCACATATGGCGGCTTTACGACGAACATTTTAAAAATAAGAAAGATTTTTTAAAAATGCATTTTAATGCTATTGCATTTTTCAAATGCATTTTTCTTCAAATATGCTATTAAAATTTTTTAAGTTTTTTACATAATTGAAAAGTTTGGAATCTTTACATTAAAATAAAAGTGTAAAATTTTTGGGACGCGAAAATCTTATATGCATAATCCAATTTTTATAAAAACATGCTCCCAATTTTTAATATAAAAATTATTATTATTATTTTTTTTTTTTTTTTTTTGTTTTTGGAATTTTCTTTAAAATTTGTATAAAAGTTAACAAAATATAAAAAGTATGCAATTTTAAATATTCATATCTCTTGAAGTTATTGATGGATTTCTGTAATTTAAAAAGTTTTTAAAAGGCCATTGTATTTTCTTGTGTAAATTAGTCAGCATATCCAAAATCTCCTCTTCGGTCCATAATATTTCAATAATATAAATGCAGTTTTTAGATGCATTTTTGTTAGTTGCAAATTTATTAAACCTTATTTTTTCAAAAGTGTATTTAAAAATGCTTTGTTTATTATAACTTGAACCAATAATTAGTCTAATACATAAAGGTCTATCTACTATTTTTAACGAATTTTTAAAAAGTAACACAATACATTTTTTTAACAAAATATGTAAAGCTACTCATAATCAGTGTTACAGTTTGGCGACTTTAGTCGCCATTTGCCCCTTTTTCAACCACCTGGCCACTTTTTTGGCCCCTTTTTCAAATGGCGACTAAATGGCTACTTTTTAAGACAAAGTGCTAAATGACGAGAAAAAATTAATTGTTTGAAATTAATTTCAACAAATAAATCATCATTTTGAGATTGTTTCACAGTATAATGATATAAAAGTCCGCGGAGTAATTATAAGTGATCGAAACTGTTAGTAAATAAAAATAATAGTAAAGTTTTTGAACTGCTATTTATATCATCATATGCCGAAACTTTTTGGATTGGATTAAAAAATTAAAAAATAGATTCGAGGAATATTTATATTTTTACATTCCTCATAGCAATCCCTGGGGAACGTGTTTTTTTTTACTAAATTATCAAAAATAAAAAATAGTTTGTCTAACAGATTTCAGTAAATTCATGTGGATCCATGGGTTCCTTCCATAAATTCATCCGACAAGAATTTGAAAGACTGGAGTACGAGTGAAGAACTCGAACAAAAGTACAGAAGTTTAATTAATAAAACGAGGATTATATGGTAACTATTTTTGTGAATTTTTACAATAATAAAAATTGTTGTAAAAAAATTATAAATTATTTTGTTGTTAATAAATTGAATGAAATGAATTTTGCAGTTTTCTTACAATACAAGATTATTTTTTGTCGTTGTTATCAAATAAACAAATTTTAAGGAGTTTTTTTAGATTTTAAAGCAGTTGGCCCCTTTTTTTCAGAAAATCCCCTTTTTTGGCGACTTTTTATTTTGAAATCCCCTTTTTTGGACACTTTTTAAAAATTCTCAACGGTAACGCTGCTCATAATACCAGAAAAATATAATTTTTGTATGAAAAAAATTTAATTAGTTGAAGAAAAGGCACTATGCACAGTACATGTGTGCGTCCCAAAAATTTTAGATTTTTATTTTAATGTAAAGATTGCATGCTTTCCAAATATGTAAAAAAAATTAAAAAATTTTAATAGCATATTAATTAAAATGCATTTTTAAAAAATATTTTATTCATGTTGAAGCTGATATAATTACAATTCAAACGCCGTTTATTCATAAATTTCCGCAAAGCCTTCCCAGAAATATTTGTATTTAAAGTTGTATACTTTCGAGATTTTGTAGGTTTTTTCAAAAGTGAAAAAGAGAAATAAAATCGCGAATTTTCTGAATTTAGCGAATCTGAAAACGGAAATCTATATAGACACCCATAGACTTTATACGTGTAAAGTTTTATAAAAATCGAAAGACACTTGGTATATTTTTGGGCGTTCTTTCATGGAATGGACGAAATACATTTTTGGAGGAAGAAATTTTGTTCTTTCATTGAGATTTTTAGATTTTAAAAACTCTTTTCGTGCGAACATTTTTGTGAGGGCTATTTAAATAACTTTTTTTAACCAATTTTATTTACCAAAATGTCCCATTTCAAAAAGTTGTTTTGACATAAACTTTGATTTTAAGGTTAACATGGATATTTTCATATTGAACCTTTAATAACTAACTGGAATATAAACGATGTGCCTTTGTTTCAGTTTGGATACTCTTTTAATTTTTGTATAAACTAAGTCATAAAAATACAATATTGGCAGCCGTATATAAGTAGGATTATTTTGATAACGGTTTTTTAGTGGTAACTGTATTTTTAGTTTAGTTATTTTAGTTTTAGCAGTAACCGTATTTGCAATTATTTCGGTAACTGTATTTTAGGGTAACGGTAGTCAAGGTGAATGGTTGTTTTTAGCAGTAACGGCAACAAACTTTAGTTTTATTGTTAACGTGGCTAAGAATTATTTAAGAAAATCTATTGCTATCAAATTCAAAAAGTACCAAGTTTTTTTTTTATCAATCTGTATTTGAATTCAATCTTGAAATTTAACTAGGAATATTTTGAAAACATTTAGAGAAGCACGTTAGAATTATAATTTTGAATGATTCAGTTTGTAGCGATATTTACTTATTTCGATGTTACAACATTTTTATGGGTCGTTCTCAATTTGTAACGTCTCATTTAGGTCGTGAACAAGGTGCTTGCGAGAGAACAGCTGATCTAGATATTTAATTGAGATATAAAAATAAAATCCCTCTTTTTTTACAAAACTTTTCAAAATCCCGCTTTTTCCATTAAATTTTGTTCAGAATCCCGCTTTTTGACAAAAACCCTCTGGTCACGTTACTCATGCCTCGTATACATACTTTTGCGATGTAAATTTAAGTGGTTCTTTTACATAAGTGACCATATACATAATAGGAATATTTCAGAACTTTTTTGGTTTTCTTAATCTAGAGATATATTTACGATTAACTATAAGACCAAATTTTTTACAAATATTTTTACAAAACTCTAAAGTTAAAAAAATACATACGGGTCGCATACATATTTATGCGATTGGCTATATGTTCATACACAACAAACACAGACGTTCCAATTTCATTATACTTTAAAGCAACGGTTCTCAAATGGGGGTCCGCGACCCACAAGGGGTCCGTACAGACATTCGTGGGGGGTCGCGAAGAGATTCTGAAAAATCTTCTTGAACATAAAATTTTAAGTAAAAATTTTAATGAAAGCATGAAACTATTTAAAAATGGAAAGATATTTTTATAAAAAAAATCCCCAAATTAAGGACAGAAGTAATGACTTTTTAATGAGTTCTTTTAGGAGCCAACTTACATTAGCTGCAAGAAAATCGATGCAGAAACCCGATCTTCGATTGAAAATATTCTATTTGATAGAGAAAACAATGATCAAATAAAGAAAGTAATGCTGTCGAATGAAACAATATAAAGAAAACGATGTGGTGAGGAAAACGTTTAATTAAAAAGAAAAATAGTTCACTTTAACTTGATGAAACTATAAATTTTTCACTTTTATTTTTTGCAAGTTTATTATGCCAATAATTTTGTTTTTAAAGTCGTTTCAATGGCCTTTTGATATTTAATAACATCCTGTGTAATAAGATTATTTAAATTTGCTCGAATAGTGTGACTTCTCAATGCTAAGTACACAAAACATTTATTTCGCAGAGAAAGTTGTGGGCTGTAAAAATTAATTTTGTTTAAACGACTTTATAATTCAAAGGCGTAAAAATCATTTCAATATGAATATTGATAAAATACCAAATTCATTTCAAAAAGTGTTAAAATGTAACTCATGGTTTAAATTTTTATTCTTAATCTGCAGATTTAAAAGCATTTTAGTTTAAATATGGCAAAGTTTATCCGTTTGTTCGCTCTTATGTCTATCAAAACTAAAGTATCGTTTGTTTTCCCAGAGAATGATATTAGATATGCATTATACGAAAAGGTCTCTTAATATTAAAGAAATCATGGAGCAGAAATAACGCCGCAATTATTAATATTATTCTATCGTTACACGATCGCCAGGAAATAAAATATTATAATAATAAAAAATGACACATAAATACGATTATTTCCGCTCCCTGATAAAAGTTCAAAATCTGGCTACGTTAGGATTTGTAGGACGAAAAGCTGTATAAGGAAGCAGAATTTTAATTTTCCACCATGCCTGGTAGCATTAGAAAGTTCTGGAAAGAGAAAAAAATGCTTAGAAAATGACACATAAATTTGCTTATTTCTGCTCCCTGATAGAAATTTCAAAATCCGGCTCCGTTAGGATTTGTGGGACAATAAGTAAAACAAATTTTAACTTTCTACCATGTTTGGAGTCTTCAGAAAGAAGAAAAGGCTTAGCAAATTATATATAGATAGAAGATAGATAACATCTTATCTTATTTTTTAACTAGTCAAAGTTGGAGTGGGTCGCGCTTCCATTACAATGTCAAAAGGGGGTCGCGAAGCAAGATCTTGTGAGAACCCCTGCTTTAAAGGAATGATTGGGTATCAAAACGATTCCTTAACGTTTAACTGTTTATACAGATTGTGATTTATAATAATAGATTTCTGACCACAGAACTGTTCTTTTTTTTTCCAATTTTTTTGAAGATTTAAAGTATGACGCGAGATTGGCATTAAATGCCAAATTAAAAAATCAAACGTTTGTCTTTTTGTTTTCAGAGTGCTTTCATACACATACATATATAGTAAGGATAAAAGTTTGATCTCAAATTAAAAATAATTTGAAATTAAACTCTTTCGGAAAGGTCCATCGTTTCAGGGTGTTTTTAAAATAATTTAAGAATATTGGATGTTTGAATAAAAAGGGGACTTTTTATCTAATCATTCTAAAACTGAATTTGAAATGTAATTTAAATTCGTATTGTAACAACATACATGCGGAACATAAATATTTATTATTATCAATAATACACTACTTTTCAATAGAATAGGTTCAAGATTTTCGTTACATTAAACCGCTTGTTATTTTTTAAATAATAATGAAATGTATGTTTTTTTCATAATAAATTTTAAAGTCTTCCATTCTAAGATATTTACAAGCAAAATAAATGTAACTATGTAGGATTTTTAATGATTTTTTTTTTTTTTTTTCAACAAGAGAATTTTTGAGGTAATTTTTTTCATCTGAATAGGTTCAACATTATTTATTCAACAAGATGTATTGACAAATATGGTTCTTTTTTGTTTTGTTATATTATTTGGAAATTATTAGTAATAAGAATAGCCTTTATTATTCAATTTAAACTGAAACATTATATTAGGAAGGGACTTATAAAGATTTTCAACTTGTAACAAAGAAAGTTTGCTACAACTTTTTCTAATCTCTTCAGATAATGAATTTTTGTGCTCGTATTATCTGTCCGACTCATAAACATTACGTGACAGCAATTTCCATACATTTTCTATTATATTAAGGTCAAGAGAGTATGATGACCATTCCTAAGTGGTAAAGTTTTTACTTCGAATTCATGGGTTTTCCGTTCCTGCGGTGTGATAGGGGCATTGTCAAGCTGAAATGTCCATGAAATAAATGAAAATAGTGTATAAAATGTTAGAAATTCTTTTCCCGTAAACTTTTGTAAGTTTTTTCCGTAATTGTAATTGCGTAGAAAATCGAAGTTCACATGTATCATAATATGAAGTAGCACTCTACGCCATTACACTTTCCTCGAAGCTTTATGGGATACATAATTTGCATCCTTTTTTCTCAAATAATGAAAATAATAATATTTATAGCCATTGGAGCATTCCATATTGATTTTTTCATTATATAGAACAATGTGTTTCATTCCTTTTTAAGAACATGCGTTCTCGGATAAACTGGAGTAGTTTTACTTCACGAATGGTGTTTAGAGGTGGGTTCTTTATAAATTTTAGTCTACTTAGGTGCACTGAATTTCGAATAACACGTTTTACGGTAAAACGCTAGCTTCAAAACCTGATTTCTGTTTAATTTTTGAAGCAGAATCAGTAAAATTGGAAACATCTCGAATGGTGAATAGTCTGTCAGCGTTCGTTGTTGCTTTATAAGTACCTCTTTTTATATTTTTCCATAGCGGAAGTGATTTCCTAAAAAGACGTTGACAATATTTTAACTTCGATAAATTTTTCTTCGCCATATTTCATTGATTAATTCTGAATTGTCCATACGGTATAATTTCGCTTTTGTTCTTTATCGGAAAATTTTTACGCGACCAGTTTTTAAAGATTCTTATAGAAAACTGTTGAAAATATAAGGAAAACACACAATTATGTGCGAATTCAACAAATACTTGACGCAAGTAAATTTTATTCTTAATGAACCTATTCAGATGAAAAAAGAAAAAAAAAATTACCTTAAAAAATACAAGAATCTAGAAATCAAGACAAAAAAAAATATATATATGGGCAATTCTTCAAAAACGTTGACTTTTGATTTTTAAAAAAATGTCGAAAATTTTTAAATGGCACATCAACCATATTTAGTACTAATATTCCTTGGCCCTAGTGGAACACAGATCTGTTCGCGTGAATGACTTTTACCGAACGGCATTAATCTTATGGCGGTTTAAGATAAATTTTTTAAAAAAATTTCCAAAATTCTATTTATAAGGAGTGAGATCGAAAAAATCTTAACACACATTTTGCCTCATAACTTTTTTCGGAATCAATATTCAAAATTTTTTTTGATCTAGTTATCATGGAAAAATACTTCAGTTATTATTTTTAATAACAACCATGTTAATTTGTCCTTATTTTCATCAAAATAAGTGACGAAAAAGATTTACGTCCTACAAGTTATTAAAAAATTAAAAAAATCCAAATAGGTCTTACAAATAATTGGCCACAGAATTAAATGTCGTCCGTGAAACCGTTTCTAATGTTAGTAAACAGTATAAGGAGAATTTGACTATTGATGTGAAACCTAGTTCGGTAAGAAAAAAGGACCACATGATATTGGGAAGGCCAGAAAATTGAAGGCATATTGAAAGGAACTCCAAACACATCTGATAGCAAATCAGCTCAGTTTTCTCAGTGCTTCGACTATTTGGTGCGAAAATTTAAAGCTAATGGGAAAGTTGAAAACATATAAAGTCAAAAAATTCCAAACTGGAATTCTGCAAAAAAAATTACAAGCCAAAAATAGGACTCGGAATTTAAAACCAAATTTCATACAAACATACTCAAGCTGTATAATTGACGAAGAAACGTAGGTGCTGGCAGAATCTTCGCAGCTTGTGTCTCAAATATTTTTATTGCTGATGCTCGAAGCAATGTTGGAGATAAGCTTAACACTCAAAAGCAGAAAAAATTTCTTACAAAATTCATGGTATGACAAGCTTTTTGCAGTTGCGACAAAACAGGAAAGTCATTTGATACACCCGGATCTATAAATACCAAAATATGCATAAAGGAATATTTGCAAAAAAGACTTCTTCGTTTCTTAAGAAAGCACAACGTGTCCACATATTTTTGGACCCATTTGGTATCATGTCACTACGGTAAGAAAGCTCTGGAGTGGTACCAAATCAATAACATAGTTTTAGTACCAAGAGAGGTCAATTTTCAAAATTGTCCATAGCTTAGACCAGTGGCGACATATTGAGCTCTTGTGAAAAGTGAATTCAAGAGCACAAAAAAGATGTCCCGAAGAATTTAACAGAAGATGTGCACACTGTTCCAAAAAAGTGACTGAAGCAACAATCAAATCTCCAAAGAAAGGGTTTTCAAAAATGGTTCGCAATTTTATAATTAGTGGTTAGAACCATACAAATTATATATTTCTGTGATCTGTGCTAAATTATCAAATGATTAAAAAAATAATGAAAACTCTAAGATCAACCGTTTCCAAGTTATTGAATATTATGTATGTTAAGAATTTTTCGATCTCACTCCTTAATCATAATTCAAAAATTATTGCATTTATGTACTCTACAATGTGTATCTAAAATACAAATTAAACATATTACGATAAGTTGCTTATGCGTGGATATATTAGCGATTTAATAGTTATTACACCTTCTCATAAAATTTGCAAAATTCAGATTTAAGTGATGTAGTGTTGTTCATATTCATCCATTTATTTCGAATTTTATAATTTTTTAAAAAAGGTCATAAGACAATGCCATTTATATGCATTTTTTTAATTGTACTTACTCCATTAAATGCAAAATCGTACTTTTTTTCGAACGCCATATTGATTTTGATATTGGGTATTAAAGCAGCTAAAGATTGACATATATTTTCGCCAATTTTAATTAGCGCCTTGGGTGTGCGTCGACGACAAATGTTAAAATAAAAACATCGCGTTCTTAGCCCATGAAAGCCGTTGATGAATATTTTTAGTGAAATTATATTTTCTGCGTAAGTAAAACTTTGCACATGAACTTAGTTCAGTTTAAAATTGATTTATAACGCAAATATATGCTATAAAAAATATGCAAAATTTAAGAATTCTTTAAAATTGCTATACACGTTTACCAAAGTAATATTTTAAAATACCACAGTGATTTTTAAATGTCATTTGGAAACCTTCTTTGATAATGCTATACTCTATCTTAACTGAAATAACGTGTGCCTCGCGAAAAAGACGCCTTTTGGAGCCGTTCACGTTTTTTCTCTCCAAGTTTGGGTACCTCCTACAGAATTTCTATTGAGGGCACATTATCGACATATATGTCAAATGATGCATAATTTCAAGAGCTTTTAGGCTATGTTTTGAATTGTGAAATACCCGAAACGGCCTAAAATCCTCAGCAAATAAACTGCAAAATTTTAAAATTTTTTAAAATTTAGTTTCACGACTTTTGTACAACACAATTTTTTTGCAAGTGTTTATAGTCCACATTAGAAGGATTGGACATTTATGCTAAAATTTGCGACTACAGCAAGAAAAAGAAATAAAAAAAAACTTGTTAGATTCAAACACTTTTTTTTGGAATTTTTGACTTTGGGTACTTGCTAGGGTGATCGACTCGGTTTTCCAACCGGTTTTTAAACCGGTTTTTTCTGTCAATGTGCTGTCGGTCTTTACAAAATGTTAATTTTTCGAATGTCGAATAGACAGGTTTTTTTAAACACAAAAAACCGGTTTTAATGGCTTTTTATTTCAAAAAACATTTACTAAAAACTGATATTTGAATCGAAATTTATGATTTTTTTTTTTTAATTCATAAAGTGTTATTTGTAATGTTTTAAAAATATTTTTAAATATATTCAAAGATTTTGTTTTACAAAAAGTTTCACATGCAGAATCTTTTTAAATAAAATTGATTCTGGCTTCTTCATATTAACCCATGGTTGTTTATACTAAGTAAAAACAAATTATCAGTTTTGATGATTATTTTCTTACAACATTTATACCCTACACCACCATAGGTTGTGCTGATGTTTGTAAAAATATTGGTCTAAGACCCATCTTAGTTTATATCAATCGGCTTTTAGTCGATTTAACGATGTACGTCAGTCCGTCTGACCGTCTGTCCGTCCATGTAAACCTTGAAATCAAAATACAGGTCGCAATTTTGAACATAAATTAGTGAAATTTTCTTATAGACCAAGGACGAACTGTGTTGAAATTGGTTGTGATCAGTCCATCATTTCACCAAGCCTCCATAAAAATATCCTCCTGGAAAAGGTGGTTTAACGATCATAAATCCCATAAATGTAGCAAGAATTTTTACACATGTAAGTTCCATACAAGTTTAAATCTATGTGCGGAATTTCATGAAGATCGGTCCATAATTAACCATAGTATTGGTCCGCAATCCCACAGGTCTAAAAAAAAGACTCCTTCCCGAATTTTGATGCACACAACGATGTAGACATTGTCGGGCTTGGCCGACTATATCTTTCTTTCTCGTTCTTAATGGGTTAATGGTTATTTCCAAAAATAATTATGTTTAATAAATTTTAATTTGAACAATACAAAATTTATTGACTTTTCTTTAAGAAATGTAGTCTTTTAATACAAATATTAACTTCTACAAAAAAACCGGTTAATTATATATATATATATATATATATATATAAAAGAGTAACGTGACTGACTGACTGATTCATCATCCCACAGCCCAAACGGCTGAAGCTAGAGAGACGATGGATGGTCTCCCTCTGCATAGATCTACTAAGACGGGATTTTTGGAAATTCGAATGTTTAGGGGGTAAAAAAGGGTAAAAACGGGTAAAATCGGTAACTCTATAACTCCCAAAATAGTAAAGATGTACAAAATGTTGAATAGTTGTCGTTATTCATTTAAAAAATAATCGGACAGGTGTCTGGCACTTTTTTGAAAATCTGCCGTTTTAGGGAAAAAAAGGGTAAAAACTATATTTTGGTACTTTATTTTCACCATATGTATCTTTGAAACCAATCAACATACAAATAAAATTTTATGAAATTCGAACGTTTAAGGGATAAAAATCTACCTATTTTTGGTACTTATTTTCATAAAACATTTTTTTGTATTTATTGAAATATTCATATGAGTATTTTAATATGAGATACCACTACAATTTAGAAATTTATAGGAATACAATTTTTGATCCTTCGATGGGTGAAAAAAAGTACCAAAAAAGGGGTCAAGGCGGGAAATTACATTTTATTCAAACTTAGTAATGAATTTTCAATTACATTAAACATAGAAACAAGAAATGAAGAAAATGTAGATAAGAATTTACAAGAGTGGAGTTTGTGGTACTTAAAAATACTTTGTCCTGTGGGTAAGAATTCAGATTTTGTGGTACTTTTTTCTTCTTCTATTGGTACTTTTTGCATTTTCTGCAATATTTAACCTAGAAACATAAAATTAAATATGCATGGTCCGATGTTGGAAAAAATTCACAAGGGGGGACTTTGTGGTCCTTTTTCGTTCTTCTAATGGTATTTTTTGATTTTTCTATAATTATGAACCTAGAAACATGAAATTATGGATATGTGATCCTTAGTTAATGAGAATCCATAAGAAGGGATTTGTGGTATCTTTTTTCGTTCTTCTAATAGTACTTCTTGAATGTTCTGTAATTTTCTTCCTTAGAAACATAAAATTGAAGATGTAAGGTCCTATGTGAATCAGAAGCCTTAAAATTGATTTTGTGGTACCTTTTCTTTATTCTAATATACTTCTTCGTAATTCTGATATTTTTTTTTTCGTTATTCTAAGATTAGAAACCTGAAATTAAAATGATATTTTTTATTGAAATTTTTTTTACTTTTTTAGGTAAAATATTAAAAAAGTTTATTGTTTTAAATTCCGACAAAACACCATTATTAAAAATGTTACACGGAAGTTAAGAATCTTAGTTTAAATTTATTATATAGTATGGTTTTTATAAAAAATTTCCGCTAAGGAAGTAGCGGCTTTATAGCTCGTATATATATACAGTTAGGGACAAAACTATTTGTACACCTCATATATTTCGTATACCTTCACGCACATTTTCAACAGATCCGCTGTTTTTATACTTGCTTACAATGTATTGTACTGTGGAATGTTGCAAATTTACTAAATTACTTATATTCCGGAGAGATTTTCCTTTTTTATGTTCATCAATAATTAAATTTTTAATATCCAAACTCAACTCTTTTCGCTTTTCCATTTTTGATGTGCTTATTATTCAAAACGTTAAAACCAACTTCTTATTTTGTAAAATAAAACTCGATTAACGAAGAAAATATAACGGTATTTAAAAAAATCATCATACAAGAGTCCAACGTACAAATAATTGTACAAAGTACTGATGTACAAATACTTTTGTCCCAAAGATTTTTACTTAAATTGTACCTTTTTTTTTTAACAATGTGTTATATATTAATTTATTTTTTATCAAATAATTCAATAAAAATGGACCTGAATTAAAACTACATATAATAATTTTTTATTCTTTATAAATTATTGAAGATATACGAAATGCATGGGTGTACAAATAGTTTTGTCCCTAACTGTATATATATATATATGTATGGGCAATTCTCTTTTGACGTTTGCCTTTATGAAACCAACATTCAACCTCAAATATTTTTTTAAATTCTTACTTTTTTAAACAACTTTTGATGCAATTATGTTAACAACACTTTTTGCTGTAACAGAAAAAAACTCAAGACCTGAAACGGTTCCATGTGGCAAGCACCCAAAGTCAAAAATTCCTAAAAAAAGTGTTTGGAACTAACAAGTTTTTTGTCTTTCTTTTGTTTGCTGTAATCGCGTATTTTTGCATAAGTGTTCAATTCTTCTAATATAGGCTAAAAACACTTGTAGAAAAGGACCATCAAGGATTTAATTAGCGTACAATTAACCGGTGTCAAATTGTGTTGTGCAAAAGTCGTGAAACCAAGTTTTAAAAAAATTTAAAATTTTGCATTTTTTTTACTGGTGATTTTACGTCGTTTCCGATATTTCAAAATTATTCATTCTGTAAAAGGAACCCAAACTTGGAGAGAAAAAACGCGAATGGCTCCACAAGGTGCCTTTTTCGCGAGGCACACTCGCAACGCTATTTCAGTGAAGCTACAGCATAGCGTTGTCAAAGTAGATTTCCAAATGACTTTTAGAAATCATTGTGGCATTTTAAAATATTAATTTGCTAAACGTGTATAGCTATTTTAAAGAATTCAGCAATTTTGCATATTTTTTTATAGCGGATGTTGGCGTTATAAGTCAATTTTAATCTGAAATAAGTAGAAACTTATTTCAGATTAAAATTGACTTATAGTAAAATTTTACTTACGAAGAAAATATAATTTCACCAAAAATATTCATCAACGGTTTTCATGGACTAAGAACGCGATGGTTTTAGTTTAATATTAATCGTCGAGGCACATCCAAGGCGGTAATCAAAATTGGCGATGATATATGTCAATCTGTAGCTGCTTTAATACCATATATCAAAATCAATATGGTGTTCGAAAAAAAGTACAATTTTTCATTTAATGCAACTTTATTGATTTGACTAAGTGCGATTAAAAAATGTATATAAATGACATTGTCTTATGACTCATTTAAAGAAAAAAATAATTAATTTTGCAATAAATGAATATGAACAACACTACATCACTAAAAACTGAATTTTGCAAATTTTATAAGAAGGTTTATTAATTATTAAATCGCTAATATATCCACGCATACTTAATATATCGCGATATTTTTAATTTGTATTTTAGATACAGCATTTTAGAGTACATAAATGCAATAATTTTTGATTTAGGGCTATAAATAGAATTTTGACAATTTTTGTATAAATTTTTATCTTAAACCGCCATAACATTGATGTCGTTCGGTAAAAGTCATTCACGCGAACAGATCTGTGTTCCACTAGAGCCAAGGAATATTGGTACTAAATATCGTTGATGTGCCATTTAAAAATTTTCGACATTTTTTTAAACATCAAAAGTAAACGAGTTTGAAGAATTTCCCATATGTAAATATAATTATCTTTATTATATTAAAAATAATACGTGTTTTAATATAACGAAAATCTTGAACCTATTCAGTTGAAAAGCACTGTATGTATTTACAGGTAACCCTCAATTTAGGCGATTTTATTTAATGCGAACTATTTTAAAGGAAACTAAACTTCCAACAAACAAAAAGAAACAACTGAAAACTGTCATTGATATGATATTCTTTTTTTATGATTCTATTTCATTGATTTAAAAAATCTTTACTTAAAACTATGTTTAGATATATAATTTTAAAGTTATTTATTAAGGTTGTTCACGATGGGCTGGTTATCAGGTTATGTTGTTGTTTAGGTTTCAACAAAACCGAAATGGATAAGACACCACATTCTGCAGGTGTCTAATTATAGTCCACAAACTATACTTTGCTATCGCCAAACAGAGACAACAAGGCAATTTACGATTGCAAAATTGTTTATGGTCCTTCGAACCGGATGTCGGCTTACGACGCTTTGTAACCACATCTTTAACAGCGATTACGACGTTAGGTTCAACCTCTTTTTTACTTGCCCCAAACGCCTGGCTCTGCTAAATGAGTTCCTCAAAATTGCACCCGGTGGAAGGCGGGCGCCATGTTTTGGTTTCAACAAAACCGAAATGGATAAGATACCACTAATGCTGATGAAGTGTGTAGCGGCACAGAAAATATGTATTTCACTCTGCTGGTGTCTACTTATAGTCCACAAACTCTGCTTTGGTTCCGCCAAACAGAGACAACAAGGCAATTTACGATTGCAAACTTGTTTATGTGGTGGTTTCATCCGGCTCGAAGAACCAAAACTTGTTTATGGTCCTTCGAACCAGATGTCGGCTTACGACACTATGTAACCATATCTTTAACAGCGTTTACTGCGTTAGTTTCAACCTCTTTTTTACTTGCCCCAAACACCTGGCGCTGCTAACTGAGTTCCCATGTTTAGGTTTTAACGAAACCGAAATGGATAAGACACCACATTCTGCTGGTATTATTGTTTAGTGGTTATATTTAAAAACAGAAAAATACATTAAAAGTAACCAACGAAAATCCGAGACAGTTTAATATAAAATATTTTGAAAATCACTTATAATTTGAACATAACAAAACATATCGAACCAAAGAACAAAATTAAAAAAAAACCTAAGAATGTTGTAGTCGGTCGAATCGACCATGCAGTTGTTACATTTGACCTCTCAGTTTTTTTATTGGTTATTTACAGTGTTACAGTTTGGCGACTTTAGTCGCCAATTGGCCCCTTTTCAACCACCTGGCCACTTTTTTGGCCCCTTTTGTAAATGGTGACTTTTTCAAACTATGTGCTAAATGACGGAAATCTTAGTTGTTTGAAATATATCGACCTATTTTTAATTTTTATTAATTTGAGATTGTTTCAAAGTATAGTGATATAAAAGGCCGCTGAGTATTTATAAATGAACTGAAACTGTTAGGAACTAAAAATGATAATATAATTTATGAACAGCTATTTAAATCATCATGTGCGAATGTTTTAGACTGGATTGAGAAAATTAAAACAGATACGATGAATACTTATATCATAATTTATATATATATCGTCAATTCCACGAAAGATTTATAAAAAATACCAATTTTTTTACGGAGGGTCATTCGATTTTGTTCATATTTGTCATGGAGCCATTTAAATATCTCTCTTTTCATTTTTTTGAATTTTAAAAAATTCGCGGATTTATTCGCGATTTTAATTTTTCAAAAAGTGAAAAAAATGACAAAAGTGTCCAACTTTAAACACCAATATCTCTAAAAGTTTTTAACGGATTTTAATGACTTAAATTGCATATTTAAGAAGAATAAATGTAGTAGTTTAAAAATAATATTTTCATTTAAAAATGCATTCATAATAATTTTTTTCACTTTTTGAAAAATTAAAATCGCGAATAAATCCGCGAATTTTTCAAAATTCAAAAAAATAAAAGTGGAGATATTTAAATGGCTCCATAGGGTATGCGTATGCCAAATATTATTAAAATCGGAAGACATACAAAATATTCTTGGGCGTTCTTTCGTGGAATGGACGATATATATTTTTTTTTACATTGCTCATAGCAATCCCACGGGGGAACGTGACTTTTTACTAAATTATAATAAGATCATTTATCCAACAGACTTAAGTCAATACTTGTGAATCCATACGTTCAGTTCGACGGGGATTTGAAAGACTGGAGTACGAGTGAAGACCTCGTACAAAAATACAGAAGTGTAATTAATAAAAAAACTTGTATATCAACTATTTTTGTGAATAAGTCTTTACTTTTGCTATAATAAAATAATTATAAATAAAATAGATAGATTAGATTTAGTAGTTTTTCTTAAAATACAACATTTAATGATTCCGTTGTTATCAAATAAACAAATTTTTAGTAGTTTTTTGGGGTTTCAAATCAGTTGGCCCCTTTTATTTATAGGTAAAATGGGGTGTAGAATTGAAGAAAAATAGGTTAAATATCAACCAACAAAATCGTTATTCAACAGATTTTTTTTGTTAATTTTTCGTAAGTTTGTTAAATTGAAGAAAATTCGTCAATATGACTAATTCAATTTGTTAATCAAAAGGTAGTAAATTTGAAAAATTTTTAGTCAAATTGAAGAAAATATTATTCAAATTAACTAAAAATGTTATTCATATTGAAGAATTTTTATTTAATTTAACTAACAAATTTTATTTAATTCTACTAAATTTTAGTTAAATTGAATAAAAAATTTATTCAAATTAACTAATTTGTTTCTTCAAATTGAAGAATGTTTATTCAATTTAACATTTGAATTTTATTCAAATTGACAAAATTTCGTCAATTCCAAAGTGATGTTTAAACCCCTGTAGGAAAATTTACTATAAATTGCAATCATCAAAATAAAACATATAAGAAATTTTCAACACTTTAGTAATATTTATTTTGTAAAAAAATATAATTCACGTTAGAAATAAGCATTTTAAAACATATAAAGAAAATTATTTAATTCAATTTAGTATAAGCTTACGTAAGAAAAGTTTTAATTAAAGTAATTTTATGTTAAAGGTTATACCCTTTCAAAAATGTAAAATAAACAAAATAAACTACCGTCTGAAATATAGAAAATATATTTGAAAAATAAGAAATTTTGTTATTTTATAATTAAATTGTAATATATTACCTTCAGATATATTATCTATTTGTTTCATATTTTGTTACAAAAGTTTGTTTGCTGGATCCTTGATATGATCGCTATATAAGATGATGCTTTATGAAAATTCTTTATAATTCGAATGGAAACAACCCACATTTTAGTACAAGTGTTCAATCGATACCGACATGAGAAAATAAAAAAATATACATTTATTAAAAACATCATTTAACACATAACAAAATATTTTTGTACTGTTTATTAAGTATATTAGATGTGCACTCACTCAGTAATCAACAACCAGTGCACTGTATTCAATTTCAGTCCATACAGATTTATAACTTAATATTTTTAAAGTTTATTTCTGGATGATCTATAGCAACATATAATAAATGTAAAGAAAACGAAAATATAAATAAAAAAGTTTATATACATAGTACAAAAAAATATTTACCTACATTTGTAAATCATTTGTGATCACTTGTAGTAGGTTTGTTTTTAGGTTTTCCAAGGAAATTTTTGTCGTGCAGTTCTCCATAATCCAAACATCTCCTTAAGATAATGATGACCGTGGTCTGGCAGTTGATTAATTTAATTTATATTTGCTATCGAAATGATTTATAAAATAAGTAAATATACCTAAAATATTAAAAATTTTAAATGTTTAACATTACCGTGAAAAGTATGAAAAAGTCTTCCAGATGTCCTTACGGTTAACAGTGCTTTGGTTGGTTGCATTTTGTGCCATCCATGAGTTTGCACATAAATTAACACTTGCATGTTCTTGAAGTACATCTGATTTAACACAAATTCACAATTATTTTTCACTATATTTTATTTATTCGAGAATTTTTATATTGGTATAAAACAAATTTTAAACAAAATTTAAATCTATTGACACAAAAACACTTGCACAAGCTTTATTGTTTGTCTTTCATCTGATCTCCTTCACTATGCGTTTTTTGTATTGAAGAAATTTCTTCAGTTCTACGCATGTTTCTTCAATTTGACTAAAAGAAATTATTTAAATTAACGAAATTTATTCAATTCTACATGCCTTTAGTAAACTTGCAGAAATTTCGTCAATTTGAAGATTTTTAATCAATTTAACTACAATAAATTAGTTAATATTAACGAAATTTCTTCAATTCTACATGTCGTTAGTAAATTTTAAGAATTTTATTCAATTTGAATAAAATAAATTACTTAGTTTCTTAAAATGTGTATGCTTTTAGTCGATTTACAAATTTTTAGTCAAGTTGAAGAATTTTATTCAAAAAATATTAGTCAATTTTAAAATTTACGAAATATATTAGTTAATTTAACAGATAATTTATTCAAATTAACTTCTTTTGGGATATTAAATTGAGTAAAATTGTGTGTTGTTTTTCTTACTGCCAATTGTTTAATAGTTACTGCCAATTTAACTAGATTTTCGTCGATTTAACACATTTTTCGTAAATTTTTAACGAAATTTTATTCAAATCAACATATTTTACAAAAAAAATATTTTTGACAAAACTTTTTCAGTAGATTTGAAGAAAATTTGTTGATTTGAAGAAAAATTCTATTGATTTGAAGAAAAAATCTGTAAATTTAAATATTTTTTTTCGTTAAAATTTTACGAAAAATTTTCGTCAATATTACCTACGAGATTTGGTTCAGTGTATATACTTTCAATTATTTTAATTTGTAAATTGAGTTTATTCTTAAGTATTCTGCTAAGAATTCATTCAAATTAAAAAATGTATTTAATTTTAAATATATCAGAAAAATACAAAAAAATATCGGTTGAGATCTCCGAATAATAACAGTTGGAACCATAGACTATAACTAGTCTGATAGTAACTGGTGTTGTGTGAGCTCAACCTTTGTTAACAAACATATAAAAATTTTGAATTTTTTAAATTTTATCTTAAAACATTTTCTGTTAATATTTTTCAAGAAAATTCCAATTAAATTCGATATTTATTTATTTTCTACTAAAAAAAAAATTAAATATACTAATTGATGGAATCTGTATTAGTCCATAGTAATTTTTCACTACAAATTACGTGTTATTCGGTTCATACACTGAACCAAAAATTAGTAGTAAATACGGTAAAATGGGGTGTAGAATTAAATAAAAGTAGGTTAAATATCAACCAACAAAATCGTTATTCAACAGAATTTTTTGTTAATTTTTCGTAAGTTAGTTAAATCGACGAAAATTCGTCAATATGACTAATTCAATTTGTTAATCAAAAGGTAGTAAATTTGACAAATTTGTAGTCAAATTGAAGAATTCAAAAGTGCTGTTTAAACCCCTGTAGGAAAATTTACTATAAGTAACTATCATCAAAAATAAAACAAATACAAATTTGAAACACTTTAATAATATTTATTGTGTAAAAATATATAATTCATGTTAGAATTAAGCATTTTAAAATATATATAGAAAATTATTTAATTAAATTTAGTACAAACTTACATAGCAAAAGTTTTAATTAATGTTATATTATGATAAAGGTCACACCCTCTCAATAATGTAAAATAAACCAAACAAACAATCGTCTGATATATAAATAATATATTTGAGAAATAAGAAATTATATTATTTTATAATTAAACGAGCGTAACCCGGTGCACTTCGCTACCCCTAATAGGAAATATCAAACATTTCCCAGCAAAAATTTTTTAGGTACTGCTAAGCAGTATAAAATTATTCATGTCTGCCGATAGCACATCATTGATGCGCATTTGAGTAAGTTGTAAAAGGAAGCGAGAAATTTACATTAGGCTCATATTTTTTTTTACCGAATTGCAACCTGCATCCTCTCTCGCTTACGTGGATGCAGAATTGTAAGCGAATGAGTTCCTTCTCCCAATTTTTATTTACAATTTAAAACAAAAGCTAAGTTGGATGATGCAATATTTTAAACTAAGATGATTAGTTGTGATCGAGTGTTCAAAGTATTAGGAAGTAAGTTTGTTCGTGAAAGTCGGAAAAAAATAAAATAAATTATTATATTTATTTTAAATAACTATTTATAATAACAAAATAAAATTATTTATTAAATTATTAAAGCTTTTAATATATTGTTTTTAGTTCCCATTATAATATACAAGAAATGACACGTTTTGTAACGTATTTTGTGTTTTATTATTTTTTTAATTATACCCTACACCACCATAGGTGGGGAGGGTATTATGCGTTTGTGCTGATGTTTGTAACACACAAAAATATTAGCCCACCTTAATTTATACCAATCGGCTTAGAATCACTTTCTGAGTCGATTTAACGATGTCCGTCCGTCCGTCTGTCCGTCCATGTAAACCTTGTAATCAAACTACAGGTCGCAATTTTGAACTAAAATTTATGAAATTTGGTACACAGGTTTCTTTTGGTCCAGGGAAGCCTATTGAAATTGGTTATGATCGGTCCATTATTTCACCTAGCCCCCATACAAATGTCCTCCCGGATAAGGGTTTAACGACCATAAGTCCCTTAAGTATAGCAATATTTTAATGAAATTTGGCACATATAAGTTTCATACAAGTCTAAATAACTGTGCCGATTTTTAAAAAGATCGGTCCATAATTACCCATAGTTCCCATATAAACCTCTTTTCAGAAAATCACTTTAACGACCATAAATCCTATTTAAATGTTAGTATCAAGTTAATATTCGACACAAATAAGTTTTATATGAACACAAATGATAGTGCCAAATTTTACAATGATCGGTCCATAATTTACCATAGCTCCCATATAAGGCCCTCTTCCGGGAATCACCCAAAAGTGAATAAATTCATATAAATGTAAGCAAAAACGTAATATTCAGTATTCGTATGTTTGTTTTTTACACTTATGAGTATCGGTCCACATTTGTCTAATAAAGACCCCTCCCCGAATTATAATGTACACAATGGTGTAGGGTCGGGCTTGACCGACTATATCTTTTTCTCTCGTTTTCAGTTTGACTTGTTTTGAAGAAATTTTGTGTTTTTGTTTTTTGCAGATTAAACAGTTAAGGTTTACCCCAATAAAAAGGCCATTGACTCAAATAAATTTAGTTGATGAACTGATTTAAAAAATTTCTGATTTTTCTTATTAATTTTTTTTTTTTTATAAAATAAATGGAAAAAATAATAATAACAACAATAATAATAATAACAATAATAATAATAATTTCTATAAATGCATGATTTCACAGCTTCTGGGATCTCTAAAAGATGCACATAAAAGAGGCATGTATGAACCTAATACGTAGCGCAGCAAAGAGACCTACCAAGTGGAACATCACGAACAAAAATCATGCCTTCTTGAAGCAGGTTGGTAAGGGAGAGCTATTTTATCTCTCCCTTACAAACCTGCTTCTGGGTATGCAGCAATTTTTGCTGGGTTGCTACCATTTTATTGTTTTAAAAAGTGGGCGAAAAATGTGGGCGTGAACCCAGTTCTTACATAGCCTAAATCGACCTCCGGTACTGGTACTATCTGTGTGTCAAATTTCTTAAAAATCGGTACAGCCGTTTAAGAGTTTCAAAAAGTGGTCATAAAACGTGCATCCAACCCAGTTCTTTCACAGCCTATAACGACCACCGGCACTGGTACTATCTGTGTGTCAAATTTCGTGAAAATCGGTGCAGTCGTTTGAGAGTTTTAAAAAGTGGACGTAAAAAGTGAGCGTGGCATGCAACTTAGTTCATACATAGCGTATAATGACCAGCTGCACTGGTTCTATCTTTGTGTCGAATTTCGTGAAAATTGGTACATCCGTTTGAGAGTTTTAAAAAGTGGGCGTGGCATCCAGCCTATACAGATTTATAACTTAATATTTTTAACGTTTATTTCTGGATGATCTATAGCAACATATAAAAAATGTCAAGAAAAGGAAAATTTAAATAGACAAATTTATATACATACTAAAAAAATATTTACCTACATTTGCAAATCATTTGCACTTTTTAGGTTATCCAAGGAAATTTTTGTCTAGCAGTTGATTAATTTAATTTGTTTATATTTGCTATCGAAATGATGTATATAATAAGTAAATATAGCTAAAATATTAAAAACTTAAAATGTTTAACATTACCGTGAAAAGTATGAAAAAGTCCTCCAAATGTCCATACACTTAACAATGTTTTAGTTGGTTGCATTTTGTGCCATCCATGGTGCACATAAGTTAACATTTTTTGCAGGAGAATTATATATTTATTGATCGAAACTTGTTTGTTCTTGAAGTACGTCTGATTTAACACAAATTCACACTTATTTTCACTATGTTTTATTTATTCGAGTATTTTTGTATTTGTATAAAAAAATTTTAAACAAAATTTTAATATATTGACACAAAAACACGTGCACAAGCTTCATTATTAGTGCGTTTTCTGTGTTGAAGAAATTTCTTCAGTTCTACACATCTTTTTTCAATTTGACTAAAATAAATTATTTAAATTGACGAAATCTATTCAATTCTACAAGAAATTTCGACAATTTGAAGAATTTTATTCAATTTGGCGAAAAATTGTTAATTTTAATACAATTTCTTCAGTTTTACATGTATTTAGTAAAACGAGATTATACCTGGGGTGCTTCGCTACCCCTATAGTATTGAAATAAAAAAGTTTAGTGTGAATAAAATGAATTATCGCATATAAATAAATAAGATTTTTCAAAATCACTGTTAAATACGAAGAAAATGTGTATTTGCTGAAAAGTTAACGAAAAAAACCTTTAAAAAGGCAACTCAAGTTGTTTACATTTGTCTAATTTGTTTCTCTTAATGCGTAAGATGAAAAATAAACAAAAAAATTCATGTATTACATTTTTTCTATTTTGTTTATCTCGCTCTTGTTACAACTCTCGCAAATAAAATTGTAAAAAATCGAACTTGTTATAATAACAACACTGTTGTTATTTCTTTACCACTTGTCCAGTTTGTTTTTGTAAAAAATAACAACAATGAGACTACTTTGAATGAGAGAGTTGTATACATGAGAAACAAAATAGAGTTAAATAATTTGAGACGCTCTTTTGTTTATGCAAATATATTCATGCGAGTTGTGGTATATGTATTAGAAGTATTTTTTACCGCAAATTATAATTTTTTAAATACTGAAAGGATTTTAAAAATCTATATTCTACATATCTATGAGAAAACACCTTTCTAATGATATATTTCTTATTAAAATCGAATGTTTAGTGTGAGCGTAAAAGGGATTACGAAAAATGTGTTTGCCTATTAATTATATAGATTTACTTAATTTTTTAATTATATTGAAGAATTTTTATTTATTTTTACTACTCCATTACATTTATTTTTAGTAAATATCGTATAAATATCGTTCATATACATATATAGTACAGTCAATAATTTCCAGTAAAAACTAAATAAATAATACAATTATAAGAAATATATATATTTTTATATTTTTTATATATTATCAAAAACTGTAATTGTATGTAAAGATGTACAAACTTATTTTGAGGAATTTTCTTCAATTCTACATCCATTTAGTTAATTTGAAGAAATTTCGTTAAATTGAAGAATTTTATTCAATTTGAATAAAATAAATTATTTAGTTTCTTAAAATGTGTTTTTTTTTTTTCGATTTACAAATTTTTAGTCAAGCTGAAGAATTTTATTTAAATTGACTAAAAATATTAGTCAATTTTAATTTTATTCAAATCAACATATTTTACAGAAAATATTTTTGACAAAAATTTTTTAGTAGACTTGAAGAAAATTTGTTGATTCGAAGAAAAATTCTATGGATTTGAAGAAAGAAGAAATTTTAATATTTTATTTATTTAAAATTCTACGAAAAACTTTCGTCAATATTACCTACGAGATTTGGTTCAGTGTGACGACCATAGTTCCAACTTAAAGTCTATCCCAAAAATTGTATTATTTATGAATTAGTTGCTAAAGAATAGAAATCTAATGGATGAATTTTGTGAAATTAATCCTTGTTTGAAAATAGTTCATTCATATGAATGTAGATTCGTAATGCCCTCTCATGAAAATAGCCTCAACTAGATACATATGTATAAAAACATGTGTGGGATCATGAAATGCGCTATTAAAAATTTCTAGTCCACATATTTTTGTATATATAAAGAACATTATTCATGTTTCTTTCGAGCAGATACAAACAACATTTGATATGTCGTCCAGTTTAACCCATTAGAAGTCACCGTACTCAACTGAGTACAGTTGTATTTTTACGTGTATCCAAGCATAACTAAAGAAAAAACAATCGTTGTACCGTTATTTAGTTTCACAACAACAATAATAAGAGCTGCAGAAAAAGAATTTGTATGTAGTTTCTGTTACTTATGCAGATCTATCAATCTATATTGTGTCGCGAATAGCCTAAAACTCGTTTCCAAAAAAAAAAAAAAAAAAAAAAAATTATTTCATTTTGTGCTTTTTTATGCTTGTTTTTATTAATAAATAAATCTGAAATAAAAAACTTAAAGCCGGTTTTCATTTGACCTCTAATGGGTTAACACATACATATGAGTCATTCCATTTAAAACCAACACGAAAAATTCCAATTTTTGACTTTTCCTCTCCGAATTTAATGATATTTGGTACAATCATTATTCTTGTCAAAACTAAGACTAATTCAAAATTTTAGATAATTTCATCAAGTTGTGCGCGGAATATCGCGCACCACTTGAGTGCAAAATAGCTGAAAATATGTACAAAGTTGCATACACAAAATTACAAATATCTTTCGAAGTATTTATTATATAAGATTTATTGAGATGTCATATTAAAGGTATCAAAATTACCTTTAATATGACGTATAACAACATCAAACATGGTCCATATCTCACGATTTTTCGTTTGCGGGTAAATATCTCGAAAAGATATTAAAAAAATATATCTTAATGATGAAAATGTTTTCTATAACCGTGGAAAGTAGCATTCTGGGACTCGCAATATTTTAGGAGTTGTTACAACAAATGTCATAATAAATACGAAATATTTATTGCAATTTGTATTGTTTTGTTTGTAATAAAATATTAATACTGACGCTGGGAACGCAAATGCCGAGTTTAAGTTTGATTACCGGGATATTTATAATAACTCAACAATGAGGAAAGTTGTCTTTTTAAAAATACAAATACATTACACTCGCGGTAATGTGAACTAATTAAAACCAAGAGAGTTCATGTTAGCGAAATTGTTCACGTTAGCGATTGTCAAATTTCATGAAAAAATATCAAATTTTACAATATAAATCTGTGTTTTACACGCTTGAACGTGAAATTCTTTTATTATTATTTACATTATTAAAATATAAATCTAAAATTTTAATTAAAATCCATTACAAAACAAAACGAGATCACGATAAAATATCTATAGAAATAAAATTACATAGCTAATAAAATTACTCATTACATTTATGCATTATCCGTTATCATTTTCTGCTGCTTTTTCTTCTCTAATAGCTGAAATACTGCTTTCTCCCTTAAGCGTCTAAGTACACTCATGTCACTTTGATCCACCGTTGCATCTCCTGCCCATTGCAATGCCTTCCCAGTTGGAAATTGTGTCTTAAAGACAGTTTCATAAGTGACTTATATTGTAAGTCATTAGAGGATGACATTTATATGGACATGACGTGTCAACAGATTTTCTTCAGATTACTATCATATGAAAATTACTCATTACATTTATGCATTATCCGTTATCATTTTCTGCTGGTTTTTCTTCTCTAATAGCTGAAATACTGCTTTCTCCCTTAAGCGTCTAAGTACACTCATGTCACTTTGATCCACCGTTGCATCTCCTGCCCATTGCAATGCCTTCCCAGTCGGAAATTGTGTCTTAAAGACAGTTTCATAAGTGACTTATATTGTAAAAGTCATTAGAGGATGACATTTATATGGGATGACTACATGACGTGTCAACAGATTTTCTTCAGATTACTATCATATGAAAATAGGTATACGATTTAATGACTTTGATAGCTAAAAAATTACAATTAGACCGGAAAAATAAATAAATATGATTTTATAAAGCAGAAAATAAGGCAGATCTAAATACATAAACCTAAATTTAATGGTCAGATGTACGAATAAATTCTAAGAAAAAATTAATTCATTAATACATTCATATTTTTTTTTAACTTTTAAAGTGTTAATACATTTGTTAAACTGTTTAAAGAGTTAACCATTTAAAGAGGTAATTCACTAAAAAAGTATTTTGATCTTCTGTGTTCAACATTTTTAAAACACAAAAAATATTTCATTACAATTTTATTTAACAAAAACTCTATGACAAATTAGTTAAAAAATATAAATATTAAAATTGAGCAAACAAAATAAAATTTCACGTAAGTCTTTTCGAAAAAATAGTTATTTGAAAAAAATAAATAAAACATTAATTTAATTCGTTTTACTCTTTTAGAAATTCTGATCGAGTTATCTCATCTGGAAGAGCAATTTCCGTACTTGCAGACAGACGTCAGGACTGCTTTGTGCCAGAATTACTAACAAATAACATTTATGTTAAAGTGGAAATAAATGTATTGCAGACGGATATAAAAGTCATTTTAAATCGAACTCAGTTTTTACCAATATCGTTGGTTCAAAATGCAACTGGGTTTAATATTGATATTATTTTTATTAAATTTTGAATTTATGTTGGAATACTTCATAATATCTTTAATAAATTAATTTGTATTATTTCCATAAATTTATTTCTTTTATTAAATGCATCATAATCAGTGTGAAGGTTAGTACGCATCACGTATGCACTATTGACTGAATGCCGATATTTTTATAGACATGTCATCAGTAGTGACCAAAGATGGAAAAAGTATTAATGACAATACATTGAGTTTTTAAATGCAATATCATGCGGACATCACTAAGATATGTCATTAATTTCTCAGCACTAATGACAACTGCTGATTAAGTCCTGAAGAAATTTGACAAAATATAGGAATATGTCAGTAGCTGTCATCATGTATTTTGTATGGGCATAAATGACAAAGTCAGCTGTGATTCTGACGCGTCATGAAATTGTCTTATAAGACGTTTTAAAGAAATTTCCAACTGGGTTGTTAAAGATTTCAATTGTCTCACTTGCGGCAACTTTTTTAACAGAATCATCGACAATGCAATCATCGTCATCACTTTCTTCGTTTTGCACAATTTCATGGATTTCAGTGGTATCATCAACCCAGGTATCATTATTCCACTCTTGAACCATTGGCAAGGTAACCTAAAAGTTAGTAAAACAATGCCTTAATTGTGATTTCAAAGTTTATCGTAAAATTCTTGAGGACTTAAGTCCTGAAGGAGATTGGCTGTCATTTGCATTAAAGAATTAATTTCTGCATCCAATTTCTCTTTTAGAATACTTAGTGGAATGTTATCTTCAGGGTCCTCCTCGTTTCCAACTAAACTTAAAATATTTTTCCAGCATTTGGCAAGAGTTTCTGTGCTGACCCGATCCCATGCGACAGATAAAAGGGTGACAGCATCTTTCAAAGTTACATTTCTCATTGATTGAAGCAAATCAAAGTTTTTAGCTGATATCGAAGCTAACAAGCTGTTTCTGTAGTATAATTTTGTTATTTTAATCGCATTTTGATCCATTAGTTGGATTAGGGGGTGAAATTTGGTGGCATAAACATGGCAATTATGTTTCCATCTTCAGTTTTTAATTCTGCTTCGCTTGGATGAGAGGGAGCGTTATCGATAAATAATAGTGCCTTCATTGGCAAGTTCTTCTTCTTTAGAAAGAATTTCACCTAGTTAAAAGCAAGAACTTTTAGTCATACATACATACATACATACATACATACATACATACATACATACATACATACATACATACATACATACATACATACATACATACATACATACATACATACATACATACATACATACATACATACATACATACATACATACATACATACATACATTTACATGTCAACGAAGAATTTTCTTACCTGTGGTACAAATGCTTAAAAATGGAGAAGTAACGACACGTTACTTCTCCATCTTTGTGCCAGGAGCACTTTTCTCTTGCATTGCAACGTACGTTTTATCTGGTAAAAGTTTCCAGAATAAACCAAACTCATCAGCAATTTCATGACGAGTTGGTCATTGCGTAACTCCATTTCTTCAATTTTTTGTTTCAGTTTTAGCTTAAATGGATCCACCAATTCAGGCTGCGATTAGAGTTTTTCTCCGGATACTTTAAGAAGTCTAACTCCGTACCTTTTCTTAAATCGCTGAAGCCATCCGTCACTAGCATTGAACCCGGTCTCGTTTTCTTTAAATTGGGAATGTAATTCCTTAGCTTTTTCTTTTAGCATTAGACCACTTACAGGCCAATTCCTATCACGCATTCGGAGGAACCAACGATAAAGAGTTTTTTCCATAACTGGAAGTTCTGATGATTTTAAAGTTTGTCTTTTTCCCGGTCCTTGATATGTGTTGTTTACACAATTCAAAATTGCCTCTTTTTCTTTTTAATACTTAGCGACATTATACTTTTTTGCTAAACTAGTCACACTTTTTCCTTTTTGCAAACTATCTAAAATGTCTGCCTTTCCTTTTAACTCCAAACATTTAGATTTTTTTTACACTCGTGCCAACTGATTCACTTCACATAAGGAACTAACTTCAAATTTCTTTGCCATACAAACAAAATAATTTAGGGGATATACACTCATTATTTATATAAGGGGATTCCCAAAATTTTAAAATTCGAATTTAATATTTGTATTTCAATGTTGTCTACATGCTTAGAAAACATTTACAGTGAAAAAAATTGTTCATGTTTTAGAGCTTTCTGTGTTTGTTCACGTTACAGAGTAGTCAACGTAAAAAAAAATCTTGTTCACGTTACCGCGAGTGCACAGTATCTTCCAAAGTACATACGTTACAATGTTCATTAAGGCAAATATTTAAAGGTAATGAAATTAACTTTAAAATGATACCTGAAACATGTTTTTATGTTGAATTTTATTGGTGGATAATTCGCGAATTAAATTTCGCGGTCGCGTATTTTCAAAAATGGTATTTTTAAATTCGTAAAAATATATATGTAGAGGATGGAACCATTTTGAATGTTCTCTGTAAGTATCGTGATGGGACTCTCAATAGTTTCTGAGAAAACAATACAAATTGCAATAAATATTTCGTATTTATTATGACATTTGTTGTAATAACTCCTAAAATATTGCGAGTCCCAGAATGCCACTTTCCACGGTTATAGAAAACATTTTCATCATTAACATATATTTTTTTAAAAATTTTAAAAAGACCACTTTTCGAAATATTTACCCGCGAACGAAAAAATCGCGAGATGTGGACCATTTCGATGTTGAGAAATATATAATATGACATCTCAATAAATCTTATATAATAAATACTTCGAAAGATATTTGTAATTTTGTGAATACAACTTTGTACATATTTTGAGCTATTTTGCACTTTCAAACCGCGATATTTCGCGAACCACTTGATGAAATTATCTGAAATTTTGAATTAGTCTTAGTTTTGACAATAATAATAATTGTACCAAATATTATCAAATTCGGAAGAGGTGAGAAAATCAATTGGTTGGTTTTAAATGGAATGACTCATATGTAAACGAATAAGATCTAAAGAAAAAGAAGTTTCTTTTATTCCTTTAGGTGTTCACATTAAATTTAGTCATTGTGTTTTTCGTATTCGGGATATTCGCGTTTAAACTTCATTAAAGAAGTAGCACAAATAATGAAAAATAATAAATAAAAAGTATATATTTATGTAAATTAAACAATAAATCGATTGAATATATTCTTAAATTATAAATTAAATCAATTTCAGACCAATTTTTAATCTATTTACATTTACAAAAAAATCCATGACCATGACCCTATACTTCAACAAATTCTTAATTGTTTATTTTGTTTAAATTGAGCGACTCAATTATTAAATTTATGGAAAAAAAACTTAATTTTCCTAACCCCTCTTTTAGCCATCCAATTTGAAATATCTCAAAAACGTTCGCTAACTTTAAAAAATGATAAACACCATTAAATTCAGCGTAGTCCATTTAGCTTAACCCAACGGGTGCCCGTTTTTAGTTGTTCTGCTGACGTTTTGTTTATATGCGAACAAACAAAAGGACTAGCGAGGATCGTGTTTAATATGCTACCAGTGATTCGACTGAAATAACATTTTATTTTCTTGTAATATTTTCAGATAACTGTTAGCTGCAATATGTTAAATTGCACTGATTTGGCTTGTGTACTTCATCATCATCACTTTTATGCTCATCTTCATCATCTTAAGAACCACCTACAGGACGATAATGACCATGCTGGTAAGAAATTTTTTGAATATAAAATGCAAAAATATCAAAGCAAATAAATAAATTTAAAGATAAATAAAAAAATAAATATAAAAAAAGTTTTCGCTATAACACGTTACACAGTGTGCTATTCAAAAAATTAAATGGAAATAATTATGGAATTTAGAAAGGGCTATTCCGATTTCCATGAAATTTCACATGGTGATAGTAGAGGAGTTTATGTTTTGACCATATAGACTTACAGGGAGCGAGGATTCTGCTAGTCGGGATTTTCGTCGACAAATCTAAAAGTGAATAACGCTATAAGTCGGCTTGTTGTTTTTCCTGGATAAACCAAAACTATTTTGAAGCACAAAAATAAAAAATTGTTTAGTACGGTAAACATATGTATAGGTTTTAGTAACGTATTTAATGTGTTATAAAATACAAAAAAGTAAAGTCTGTTCTAAAAAGACATTACACTGAAAAATATGTATCCTTGAATATATTTTGACAGAAAAAATAAAATTTATGTCAAAATTGGCTCTGAAGTCTAAAAAGACAGAAAATAAAATATAATACAGTGTTTCTATCTTGATTGTATCAGCGGCTTACTTTGAGCCAACTCAGCCGTTTAAGACGATATATGCGGCGGTGGCCGATTTTGGGCCGGTCGGCTTGGTTCTCTGCATTGGACTATATAAAAAGTGTAACTTTGTTTTTGAATCCGGCTTTACGATTTGAGAAATTAAGGCGAAGAATCGAAATTTGTTGGAAAATAGGTCAAATTTGGGAAACCCTGGTTTTCGCAAAAATCAAATTTTAAACACTTTTTTTACTTTAAAATATCTTTCAGAAAAATATAATATTATATATGTTACTTAAGAAAATTTTTATATAACAGAAAAATAATGTAACCACTTTTTTGGCAAAAAAAAAAAAAACGTGAAAAAGCCGTCTTCAAAATTCTCTCTTTGCACAATTTTGCTAATTGTTGTTAATTAAATCAACAAAATTTCAAAAAATCGGGTGAAAATTGAACCCGCTGTAGCGAAAAAACTTCACCAAGGCAGGCTAAAAAGTAAAAATTTTAATTTCCTAATATCTCTCAAACTAAAAGAAATAAGATATTCATATATAAAATATATAAAAATGTTCAAAATAGGTTGAGATATTAGGAATCAGGATCGTTTTTAAAAAATTTTATACCCGAGGTGTTCAACTTTAGGACCTGTGGACACGCCCTCTGTAAGTCTATATGGTCCAAGCTCAAAACTTAATCTCACCTACACCTCTACTATCACCATGTGAAATTTCACGGAAATCGGAACAGGCGTTCCGAAATTCCATAATTATTTCCATTTAATTTTTTAAATCGCACTCTGTGCGTTGTTAAAAATTGTTTTCAGAAATATAATATTCGAGTTATTCATCTTAGACTGTCTAGTAAAAATTTTTACTGGATTAGCATTGCATACACAAAATTAGGTAAAGAGAAAAAAGTAAACAAACATACATATTTTAACAATGCACTTTGTCCGACAGACCAATTTTTTTTTGGCCAAAACTATATACATATATTTTTCGCATTGAAAATTTTATTTCTATCAATTTATTTATGTCTATCATTTAATTATATTATAACTAATTTCACTTTGTTTTCCGAATTCCTTAAAAATATATTGACTAAAAATTTAATTTTGAACCGTTTTTGAGTAACCTTTTAGCAAAATTTAAAAAAAATGTTTTTTAATCAAATAATGCCTATAGAAAACATTTTTTTATTCGAATTGGCATGTGTTGGCAAATTATTATTGATAAATCAAACGTCTAGTAAATCATTTTAATTTCGGTTTATTGTTTCCAGCTGGGATAATGCGGATTTTTTTTCCAATAAAGATTGTATAGAAATTTAAAATATTTTATTCTCAAAATATAATAAAATGAAATTGAAAAAAGATTCGGCTGTGTCGAATCTTTGATACCCTTCACCATCTTACCAACAATTATTAAATTTTCGTCTTAACTTTTATTATTTCCCATTTATAAATACGAAAAAAAAAAAAACAATCATAGCAACCTTTGCTTTTAAAAAATAAACAACAATAATTCCATATTTATTTATGTGTGTATATGCAAACTGACTGCATATTAGTCTCCTGCGCAAGATGATTTGAAAAGCAAACACACTTGAATTTCAAGTGTGTGTTTCATAGCCAACATGTGCAAAAACAACAATAAATACTGTTCGTACTGTTCGCTGCCCGAAGCAAAGCAAGTGTGTACTGTGTATGAGCGACTGCAAATCCGTGCGTTCAAATCATTTATCGTAAACAAGTGGTGCAAGTGGTGTGGCAAAAAAAAGCAAATCATACAAGACGTTGAGAAATGATTTAAAGATTTCAAGTGGGCTTAATGATTTGTTTGTTTTTTGTAATACGTAGTTGCTGTGTGTGGCAAAAAATCTTCATAATGTGTAAAAAGTGGTTGTTTATAAATATTCTTGCATACACACACATATATACAGTATGTCTATATTTTATTGTTGGTTCTTCTTTTCTAAATAAATGTAAAAGGGTGAATTCATAAAGTTATTAAAAAATACTCTTTATTAAGAGTTAAAAAAGTAAAAAAATTAAAGTTGACATTTGAAACTGTCAGTTACATATGTAAGTTAGAAAATTTTTATCTTTAGTATTTATTTATATTTTAAATAAAGTTAGTCTTATAATTAATTGTATGTTTATAAAAAATTTTAAAATTGTACTTATTTATATTATGATAGATTTTATTGCATTTAATTTATATTTACTAAGTAATCATTCTATTTTAAAACTAAAAGGAAATAATATAGAACAAAAAAACCTTGTAAAAAACTTTAAATATTTAATAAAATCTGTTTACTAATAAAACTTAATGCATGTTTCTTTAAATTGTTATAACTAGTAACATTAATAATTTATTTGATCGTAAATAACAATAAGTTTATAAACAATACTTTTAAACGACTGTTTTACTTACGAAATTACTTTATACAGTCATGAACGCACACACACACATATAATTTTAATAAAAAAGAAAACACAATTTTTTTCCTTATTGAAGCAAACAAGTGGTCAAAAGGCTTGTATTTTTTTATACAAGCCTTTGAGAGGCTTGTTTGGTCGCTATCATAGCACACTCATGATTTGTTCATAAAGTTGAAGCACACACGCAGTATTTGTATGGTTTTAAGTGCCTGCAGAACAGTATTTATTACTCCGCACACACACTGATAACAACACTTGAAAAATATCAAGTGGCTTGTACAGCCTTATAAGACACAGTTTGCAGGGCTCTACTGCATATACAAAGAACAACAACACTGTTATTCATTATAGTAGTATAGTTGCTAACTATACTACTTGTCTTATAGGCAAAAACGTCACCAATAGTCATAACAATGCTTAATATACATGTTTGTGTGTGTATTTATATCCTTAACAGATATGTTTTTGGGCCATAACTCTATTGATTATGAACGAATTGGGTTTATTAAGAAAAACCGAAATTTTGTAAAAATATTTATGACCGATCTGTAAAAAAATAAAAACTTATAGCTTAAACAAGGGCTTAAAAAAAATCAATGCGTTTTGCCCGATATCTCAGTTATTATGAACCGATTTATTTTATTTTTTTAGCAAAAAAATTCAGAAAAAATGTCCCAGCATTCTTTGCAAAAACGAAGTCCCTATTGTATACAGAGTCTTCAAAAACTGGAAACCGGTTTTTTAAGCATATCCCGCAATGTATGAACCGATATTGCTGAATTTCAATAGCAAAATTTTCGAAAGGATTTCCGATCGTTTGATATATTTATTATGTACCCCAGTTATCGGTGGGCTTCATAAACGCCATTTCTACCGACACACGGACGGACGGACATGGTTCTATCGTCATCGCTTCTTACAAGGATCCCGAAAATATAAACTTTTTTGCTTTCCGACGAAAATTGTGGAAATTACAAACTTATATACACCCTTTACACCTGTGGTGAAGGGTATAAAAAATAGTATTTTTTGCCCATCAGTATGGATTTGATCATATTTCACTCATTTTAAATGCAATACACACCATCATATTCGATTTCCAGAACAAATATTTTATGGTAAGGAGTGCGTTTGAAAAAATTTTATAAAATTCAATAATTCGGAAACGGTTAATTTTAGGGTTTTCATTCTTTTTTTTATATAATTGGTATTATATTACAGATCACAGAAAAATATATAGTTCCAACCACTACTTATGAATCTATGGACCTTTTTTGGTAACCTTTCCATTAGAGATTTGATAATTAAGTCACATTTGGAACAGTTTGCACATCTTCTTTTAAAATTTTCGATATTTTTCACAAGAGCTAAATATCTCTCCACTGGTCTTAGCTCCGGAAAATTTGTAGAGTTGACCTCTCTTGGTACAAAAACTATGTTATTGTACCAGAGCTTTCTTACTGTAGTGACATGATATAAAATCAGGCCAAAAATGTGTGGACACATTGGAAAAAGGAAGAAGCACTTTTTGGAAACATTCTTTAATGTATATTTCGATATTTAAAGAGCCGACTGTAACAAATGACTTTCTTGTTTTCCGCAACTGCATAAAGCTTGTCATACCAGGAATTTTACATGAAACTTTTTCTGCTTTTGGATCTTAAATTTATCTTTAAATTTTGACACAGAAGCTGCGAAAATTCTGCCAGCACATACGTTTCGTCGTCCATTGTACAAAATGAGAATTTTTGTATGATAAATTTTTTACAGCATTCCTGTCAGGAACTTTTTGGACTTTATATGTTTTCAACTCGACATTAGCTAGGTTAACCGGGCTACTTTTCTACCAAATGTGTTTAGAGTTCTTTTCAATATGCTTTCAATTTTCTGGCCTTCCCAATATCATGTGGACCTTTTTTTCTTCCCGAACCAGTTTTCCTATTAATGGTCAAATTTTCTTGATAATGTTGAAAGCAGTTTGACATAGACATTTAATTTTTTGTAGGACATTCGGATCTTTTTTTTTTTTTTTAATTTTTTAACACTTTATAGTACTTACATCTTTTTTGTCACACATTTTGCTCAAAGTTACAACAAATCAACATGCTTTTCACTAAAAATAATAACTGACATATTTTTCAAAAATAACTAGATCAAAAGAATTTTAAATATTGCTCCGAAAAAAGTTATGAGGCAAAACGTGTGTTAGATTTTTTTGATTGCACTCCTTATTTTGCCCCTAAACCGAATTTTTTTTTTTCCAAAAAACAAAATACAATTTTTGCTTAATTGAAGTGTTTACTATTAAACTGCAGTATAAAATTTTTGTTTGCGTGAGTTGAGTTTTGGCCAAAAATACTGTGTCTTCGGACCTATGTGCAATGAATTTTCCTTTCGAAAAATTAAAAAATGGTAGAATAGGATTTAGAAATTCCAGCAAAAATATTTATTTAAACTTTTTAGGACCTCATGATTCCAAAAATGTCTTTCAAGTAAATTATCCATAAATATATTAAATATATATTGAGATATTCCAACAAATAATTATAAAAATATAATAATTTTAAACACATCACAATATGTTTTCTTAGGGCCGTTATTATAACCTACCTATAAGGTATCAGATAGTTAAAGGTAAGATAAACTAAAAAGAACAATAAAGTGAGCTTTATCTATTTTTGGTTATTACAACTTGGTTTTAAAGTAAATTTTATAATTTTGATAATACGGCAAGATCAAAGCAGAAACCGATTACTTTTGTCCACTTAACGTAGCACAATGGTTCCAAAACGCTTCTTTTTTTTAATAATTCAGTAACTAAAGAACCGTTAGAGGTATCTCAATAAAATTGCACATGGTCAGAGCTGAGGTGTTTTCGAGTTGATTTGGAGGAGTATAGACTCCTAGCGGGTCAGGGGGAAGTGGGTGGCCCTCCAAAGTTGCCCATCTCGGGTATGTCATTTTTTTTTAAAATCACCAAAAATTCATTTATGATATGACAGAAAAGAAATTTTATATATAGATAGTCCTTGTAAATCTCTTGTAACATGTGTAGGTTATCTCTTTTAGTTTAAGAGATATTCAGGTCGAAATAAATTTTTACCTCATTTTTAGCCTCGCCCTTTTTTAGTTTTTTAAACTTGGCGGGCTTAATTTTTCCTCTAGAATTTTTCTAAAATGTTTGCCACACAATATACATAAGTGCATAGCAGTTTCAACGTATTTTTTTAAATACTTTTGTGCAACTTTTGAACCGTTAAATATATTTCAATGAAATTTCACATAGCTACTACTGAGGTAGTTTCCAACTACTTTGGAGGAGCAATACAATACAATACAAAGCCATATAGGCCAAATTTAAATATGTATTACTTAGTATTACAAATACTTTTAGCTCCGCCCCTGAGGGGTCTGGTCGGTTCCCTTCCAAACTTAACATTGTACAGTCCTCTGCTACGCCTATAACAAATTTCATGCACATCCAAACAGCCGATCAGAAGTTACAGATACATATTTCCAAAAAATTTAGATTCTGCCCCACTGTGCATTGGTAAAATCGGATGAAAATTGTAGATCCTAGGAAGTTTTAAAAATGTGTACAACTCATAAAATCTTGTTATTTTGCTTCTATATAGCTTTTTTCATTGCTTATGGTGCATGAAGATTTTACGTGTTTTACAACTTTTTAAAAAATATATAGGTTCCACAATTTTTATCCGATTTTATCAAGCGATACCTTTTTGTTTTACCAATGAAGTATAGAATTAGACTATGTATTAAAAAAAGTATGTCTTTTAATAAAGTGTGGGTCAAAAATAGATATAAATTCAAAATAATAGAAGAAAATTAAAAAACTTAATTTGTGTCTTAAATATTCAACATAGTTTTGCTGTTCACTTAAATGCGTATATATTTTTTAATAAGGATAATTTCTTGTTTTTCCTATACAGTAAAAAAATTAATTTGGTCAACTGGTATTCTAGATATAAAATTTTAAACCTCGAAAAAACCGTCCTTCGAATATAGCTCCCGACTTTAAAGGTATATTTAAAATTCGAAAAATGTTATAATAATCTACCCTTATCTATAGAAATACTATATTATATTTAAATATATTTTTATTGTTGTAAAAAAATATTTTAAAAATATTATAAAATCCGTCAGGTGCAAAATTGAGTACATGCGGGTTATTTTCTTTTTGTCGTATTTTTTCGTAGAGCTTGATGCTTTTATTCTTAAATTATAAATTATTTTATTAAATACTAAACATAAAATAAATTAAAGAAAAAAATTTCGGATTTGCTTTACTATTTTCATTTTTATGCATCGACAAGTGCACAAATTACAAGCATGTACTCATTTGTTCTACCTACTGTATTTTTGTTAGTACTCAAATGTGTTAAGAATGTTATGAAATTAGTTTTGTTCTAAATTTAATACTTTAAAAAATAACTCAATATTTGGGATAACTTTAATTTTGTTGCTTATGTTCTGCACAGCACTGTATAGATTAGGATGTCCCTCTTTTATATGGAGGAAAATAAAGGTTTTTAAATTTTCAGTCTCACCCCCTAGAAATGTTCGAATAGCCCAGAAACTATAAACTACAAACTTTTAGATTGATTGAAACAAGTTGTTTAAAGGTGGCTCAAAGCGATTGAAATATTAAAATTTTTTTTTTTTTTTTTTTTTTATTCTGTTCAATCAAAATAATTCATTAGATCTTAAATTTTGCTGTTTTCATCTTTTTGAATTCCACAGTTTATTACCTTTTTAAATGAAGAAAATTGAATAACTAATAATATCATTGTTATTAAAATAAAATTTCGTAAAACGCTTAATTTTCAACCAAAACCACCACAGTAAAATAAAATTTCATCTAAAATTTTAGGGAGTGAAATGAAACTAGGTATATGGTTTTGTCTTATTATTTTATATATCATGTCAAAATTTTACGGTAATCACATGTGATCTGCATAAAATATTCACGATCAAAGTTCACAAAAATCTGTTGTTTTGCATATAACTCACCTACGTATTTTTTGCTATTATAACAATTTTCGATATTAAAATTATTTACAGGATATATAAAACGTCAACAGAAAACTACATGCCAAGTTTGGTTTCTCTCCTTCAAATTCTGGCTAAAATCTTATTTTTCGGGGTCTATTTGCCCGAAAATTAAGTGTTTTACAGTAATTCTGATATTTATTTTGCGTTATTCTAAGAACCCTGAAATTAAAGAGATATTGCTATTTATGGATGAAAATTCTAAAGATCTATTAGTCACATTATTTTATACTAGTAGTTTTTTAACTTTTTACGTGAAAGATGTTAAAAATTGGTACCTTATTGGCACCCTACGAACTTTCTTTTATTTAAAAAAAAAAAAAATAATAATTATTCTTATTAAAAACCTTCCAAGTAACTGAAAGATAAAAAAAATATTATTAAATAACGGCAGATTGAACAGCACTCTACGTGAAGACAAATAAAAAAATTTTTGAGCGAAACTAAATTTTTCGATATAAAATTGATATAAGAATCATGATATCAAAAAGAAGGTAGTTTCACTTTCTCATTTTGTAGACATATTTAACCTTCTGACGTTTATGGGAATTATGACGTATCGTGCTACCATAGATTTACTAATTATTCTATTTGTATATTTTCATTTCGAAACATTTTTTCATTTAAATTAAAATACTCAAACACTTGACAAAAAAAAAAAAAAACATTTTAAATAAATTTTTTTTATAAATGAAGAAAATGTGCAACACAGACACCATCAAACTAAGCTAGCCAGAATCGATCACAGGGATTGTGCTAAAGATACCAAGAATTCTGTTGATCGAGAAATGTGATGCAAAATACAAAATGAGATCATAGTTTTCGGTACAAATAGACATATGCATATCAATAAAAAAAATTTTATCATTTATTGCGGTTCAATTCAAGAATAGGTTCAAGATTTTTGTTACATTAAACCTCTTGTTATTTTTAAAATAATAATGAAATTAATATAAAAAAAATAATAGCTCTTATATGTTAATACTAACGATACGTAAATTTTACGTACACATGGCAATTCTTCTAAGACACTTTATTTGTTATTGTTGCATCGGCTAATTGCATTTTTATTATTTATTTGCCTTTAAAAAGGCTTACGTTTTTGCATAATGAATAATTTTTTAACACATTTTTCTTTCTTTTTTCTATAAAGTTCTTAGTATAACTGTAATCTCGCCAGTTCATAATTTTCTTTCAATTATTACATTAATTTCATGAAAAAGATAGAATTGACTACTTCATCTACCAAATTAAAATTTTTCGGTGAATATTTAAACATTTGCCCTTCCATTTCAAATCACATTTCCATTTTTATATTCAAATTTATACTGGTAATAAAATTTACGTATAAAATTTATACTGTTATTACTAACGATACGTAAATTTTATGTAGTAACTTTTTTTGTATTTGCATTAAAAACATGCAAACGTCTAAAAATTTATTATTTTCTTTTTAACATGTGTTTAAAAACACCTAAAGGAAGAACTTCGGGAATTTCATACAGTTTGGTTTCCATACACGAGAGTAATAAGGATTTGAAAAAAATGTACACGTAAAATTTACGTACATTAGTATTGCAGAGTTAAAGTCCTCAATTCTATGATATTTACAAGCAAATAATTTAAGTAATAACTTTAGAAGTAAGAACAACTTTACAATTTCGTTGTCAAAACCAGACTGACTTTATTGAACAAAATCTTCTTATATACTAATTTGCTTATACTATCAACACCTAAGTACAATAACAATGCTTATGTATAAAAGCAAAAATTAAATACATTACAAAATATTCTTATAGCTAGCTTATGTATAAAAACAACAGAAAGATCTCGTATGCTTAAGTGTAAAAATAAATTGAACTTCTTATGAGAAAACCAATGCATAAAAAATACTAATAAAGTTCTTATGAGAATACACAGCAGTTTTTTCGGTGTCAATTTATCCCCTTTTAGACGTAAAGTTCATTTTTGTCTACCCACCTAACTCATTCAAATGTATACGTTTTTTTCCTTACCCCAACTTCGCACATTTTGTGTGCGATAGTTAAGGAAAATGATACTTTACTGACTCTTTGGTAAGCGTTGAGGTAGCTATCGCACACTTTTGGTAAGCGTAAAAGTGGCGATTGTTTTCTAAAGGTCACGAAAAAGTCAAAAAAGTAAATGGTTCATCCATTGCCATTACATGTTGGGTTACTTGACTAACGGCAACAAATACATGGTAGGACATTTTGCTCCGATGCATCTTTTTTAGACGTGTGTAGTGTCAAATATCAATTTATTTACTTGGTGCTTAACAGAGGCTTTAGTATTTTACTTTGAAAGAGAAAATTGAATTATGTTCCTGTATATTTTTTATGTTAAACGTACTATATTAATTAAACATTAATTAAATGTGTTTTTAATTTAAACATGTGGAATACATACAGTAGAAATCAATAACCTCATATAACTATCATACCCACTGTTTTGCCGTTTTTGGTCCTGGGGTGCCAATGACTTCCTCCTTGAACATGTTCATGTTAAAGCGACTAGTCATGTAGCTAGTAAAGTAACTAGTTAAAAAGTTTGTCAGGTGACTGACTCAATGTGACTAAAAGGATTTTCATAAGTTGACTTGTTCGTACTAGTCACTATATCACCACTTTTTGGTCCTGGGGTGCCTATAAACTTCCTCCTAGGACATTCCCATGTTAAAGTGACTAGTCTCGTAGTTAGTAAAGTGACTAGTGGTGCCCTAATGTAGTCAGTCAAGTAACTGGTTTCGGAGAGTCACCATAGACTGCTGGGTACCTATGCATAAAAAACAAAAATAAAGTTCCATATACAACAACAATGTTCATTACAAAAGTCCCTATGGCAAAAACTATATATAAAAAACAACAATCAAGTCGCGAGTGCAAAAACAATGCTGTTAAGATCTATATGATCAAATGTATTTATAAAAAACAAATATAAATGCTTATGTATAAAAAACCAAAAAATTAATTTAGGAATTTGAAGAATGTACAAAAAATAAAAGAAACTAATTTGACGGTTACAATGATCATTAATTATATACAATAAACTGCTACATAACTAAATACGATTTTTAATGATTTTTTATTTTTCTTTCGCCAACAAGCGAATTTTTTAGGTAAATTTTTTGTTTCATGTGAATAGGTTCAACATTGTTTATTTAATAAAACAACAAAATGTTTTATTAATATGGTAATTTTCTGTCGAGGTTGAATGTCCATTAGAGTGTCCCGCGGAAAGCCTTTTTCGATATTTCGATGTAGGAAGACCCCTCAAACGATGCGTAAAAATTTGTTTAATACGAAAAAATTATTAAAAAATTTGTAAAATTGGTCTTCAGTTCCCTACCAGCGATTGAAAAGTCATGGGTCCCATACATTTTGGTCAAAAAAAGTTTAGATTTTTCAATCGAAATGGGTACCAAAAAATTCGTAAATTTATGCTGGTTAAGGAAAAAATATTTTAAAAATTTTTCCCATGGCATTTTGTTTCGCTAGAAAACTTTTTAAGGCATTTTGATGAACAATTTTTTGGAAAAAATTGGAAAATTATATATTATCAACAGTACTTACTACAATGCAAATTTTTAATATTTTAGCCTTAAAGGGAACAAAATTATATCCATTAAAAAAAAAAGAAATATCGAAAATTTGTTTTGCATGATGTACTAAAATGACGGTTTATGGACCAAAATTTTTGCGAAAATTTTGTTAAATATTTTTTTTTTATAATTGGAAAAAATTACGAATTTTTTAATACCCATTGAAAGACAAATCTCAAAACTATTTTTTGGACTGAAGATCAATTTAAAATTTTTTTTAATATTTTTCCCATATTAAGCTAATTTTTACTCATCGTTTGAGGGGTCTTCCTATAAAATGTTTGTCTACGGGACACTCTAATGTCCATGGAATGAATTAAAATATTGTATAAAATGTAAAAATTCTTTTTCCAGGTAACTTTTGTACATTTTTTCCGTAATTCTATGTCTCATAATATGAAGTTGTACTCTACGCCATTACACTTCCTTCGCAGCTTTATGGGATACATAATTAGCATTCTTTTTTTTTCCAAAAAACGAAAATAATATTTATTGCCATTGGAGCCTTCCATATTGATTTTTTTCATTCTATAGAACATGCGTTCATGAGTTAACGGGAGTAGTTTTAGAGGTGGGTTTTTATAATTTTTGGTCTACATAGGTGCACTGAATTTCGAATAACACGCTTTACGGTAAAAGCACTTGCTTTTATCTGATTTTTGTTTAATTTCTGACGCAGAATCAGTAGAATTGGAGACATCTCGAATGATGGATCTTCAGTCAGCTTTCGTTGTTGCTTTATAAGTAATTCTTTTCATATTTTTTCATAGCGAGACTGATTCTTAAAAAGTAGTTGACAATATTTTAACTTCGCTCAATTTTTCTTCGCATTTTATAGATTAAGTCTAAATTATATATACACTATAATTTTATTTTTTTCTTTATCGGAAAATTTGTTCACACGACCAATTTTTAAAGATTCTTATAGAATACTGTTGAAAATATTAAGAAAACACAAAATTATGGGCGAATTTAACAAATACTTGACGCAAATTGATTTTATTCTTAATTAACCTATTCAGATGAAAAAAATTTCGTTAAAAGAAGAAATTCCGTTAAAAATGGTACTTAGTTCTTTATTAATTATTTCTTGCTATTAAAAATCTTAGAATTCAAGAAATCAAGATGAAAATAAAGCGAATTTTAATGTAATGAAAATCTTGAATCTATTCTATTGACAGGCAGTGTATAATCAACTTATACATTCCAAAAATCTTCATAGGTCAAGGAAAAATAAACCAGTTAAAATTAAATTTTATTTTTTTAACCCTTAAATGCTCCAGGTATCTTTAAAAATACAACCATTAAAAAATTTTCTAGGGCCACAATTTTCGTTAAATTTTTCTTAAACTGGTTTTATATCATTTAAAAAAAACATGTCTTTAAAAAAAAAAAAATATTTTTTATTTCTTAATTACTCCGTTTTGGAAATATTTCAAAATGAAGTCAAAAAATATTTTTTATTAAAATTAAATAAACGTCCTTTTTCAAAGTGTAAAATCTGAGAAGCTACGAATATTTTTAAACGAAAAAAAATACTGCCGTATTTTGAACTACACTATCGGACAAAATAAAGTGCGGTTTTTTACTCTTGCTATTTAGTTCATAATTATTGTCTTCTAGGTGCATAATAGTCTACTTTTTTGGTGTCCAGGTATTTTCGTATTATATTCTTTAAATTAATATGCAAAAGAAGTTTTTGAAATATGTGTATTTAAAATATGTGGCAAAAGTGTTGTGTTGGTCATGCATTTTGTTCGACATAATAAAGTGACACTTTACATTATTTCCTAAAATTTTTTAAATTTTTTGATACAAAATGAAAGGCATATTCTAAAGAAGTATTAAATTTTATTATTCTATTCATAAATTCTATCAAAATTATTATTGCATTTGAAAAATAGGGATAAATTCGGCCATATTATCAGTAATTCATCGACCACAATCCAGTAAGATTTCTTGATTCCAAATAGAGAAAATTGATTAAGATTAACTTAATTGTCTTTAAAGTGCAATATTTTAGAATCTGAGACTAAAAGATTCATTTCGTTATACAAAATTACAACTCAAAATGAAATTTAGAAGAAATTGATAGGGCAGAAATCCTAAAACTACGAAGTAAAATCGTAATGATATCGCAATTTTCGCCAAAAAGAATCTCATATTTCTAAGCGGAGAGATAAAGGAAGAAATAATTTTAATTATTACCAGCCTAACTGTCCAGACAAGGTTCAAACAAATGGGTTTCATATGTACCTAATTTAAGAAAACATTTTTTATACGATCTTCTAATATCTAAATTTAAAACTTCAGATTTTTCCATGGCAGTTTCCAAAATTTTCTCAGTTTTGTTTTTTTTTTTCTTAAGTTTTAATAAGATTTACGTTTACTCATCCAAATAACTGCATTTTAGAATGGTTCTGGGACTTTAACGATTATTTTTCTATTGTGGGTCGCTTTACTATATTAGAACAACAATGATGTGACTTTTACTTAGAATAGGTACTTCTAAAACTCCTATATTTGAGCTTTTTCTTGGCAGTAAAAGCTAATATATTTATAATTACTTCCTTTTATATAAATTTAGGTGATGAAACGCATTCTCTTTTGCCGAGAATATTGATATCATTACGATTTTACTTCGTAGTATTAGGATTTCTGCCCTATCAATTTCTTCTAAATTTCATTTTGAATTGTAATTTCGTATAAAGAAATTAATCTTTTAGTCTCAGATTCTAAAATATTACACTTTAAAGACAGTTACGTTAATCTTAATTAATTTTCTCTATTTGGAATCAAGAAATCTTACTGGATTGTGGTCGAAGAATTACTGATAATATGGCCGAATTTATCCCTATTTTTTAAATGCAATAATTTAATAGAATTTATGGATAGAATAATAAAATTTAACACTTCTTTAGAATATGCCATTCATTTTGTATCAAAAAAGTTAAACATTTTTAGGAAATAATGTAAAGTGTCACTTTATCATGTCGCACAAAATGCATGACAAACACAACACTTTTCCCCATATTTTAAATACACATTGTTCAAACTTAGTTGAACATATTTTATTACTTTTTTTATGACTATTTTTTTAAGTGCTATATTAAAATTTTAATTACCATTTCTATTATTTTATAGATTTTATGATTGTATACATTTGGTGTTGACATACGCATCTGCGTTGGTTTTTCACACATGTGTACAAACAACCCTTATCTTTCACACTTGTGTGTGATAAGAATTATTGAAGGGTTTATATGTAAAATAGAAAAGTACTTATTATTATTACATACAAACCCTAAATTATTTAGTCTAGTTAGTTTTAAGAAATTCAATATTAGTTCTTAAGGTTTTTACAATTATTAATAAAATTAGTGCTGAACAAGCATTCATAGAGTGACTTACAACCACTCTTAGTAAAAATTGTTTTTTATTTTAAAAAAAATTTTCATACATTTGGTCCTTCGAACCGGATGAACAATCCTAAAAATAAATATTAAAATTAATATTTATAAACTATTTTTAATATTTTGTACTTCGTAACGAATCAGTGATATGAAATCACTGTGAGGAAGTACGAATAATATTAATTAATCCATATTTTGAAATAAATAAAGATTTTTTAATAAAATGGTTCTACCTGCAAGAGGCGAAATGCAACAACGAAAAGTTGATGTTGTTACGAATAACATCTATGTTGAAATATGCAGATGTTGCGTCAAACGTGGACATAAAATTGAGGACTGTGAAATATTTTTAAATCTTTCGTATGACAAAAAATTTTCATATATTTGGTCCCTGTTTAAATTTAATATAAATGATACGATTATGGATTTAGAGTTCTATAACTACGAAGAACTGCTAACCAATAAAAAACTTTTAGAAACATATTTCGATGAGATTGAAATATGTTACTCTAAATGCAGCAGATTTAATATTGGCATCGCAACCAAATTTATTGAAGTAAAGCACAAATACCAAAATGTACTTCAAAAATTAATCGAGAAGATAAAATCATTTGAAATAATGAAAGAAGACGCCATATCAGAAGTTAATCCATCAGATGAAACGAGCAGTAAAATAGGCAATAAAGAAACTGTTACCGCTAATGGTGTTTCTCCTGTGGAAAATGGCATTAGTGAAGCCATAATAACACAACAACCAGAAGTGAGAATTGATGAAATCAAAAAGGCAAATGTCCAAGAGGAAGCCGACGATTTCCTAGATGAATTCTACTCAAGAGCTGAATGGATAATTGACTGCTGTTTGAAATTAACATCAGGTAAAATAAACATATCCAAAAGATCACTGGGAATTAGAAAACAATTTATTGAGACGAGATATGAGCAAATAAAAAATATGTTTGAAATCCTTGGAGGTTCCGAAAGTTCCCGTAAAGTGTGGTGGCAAATGTACGACGTAGACGAAGCATATTTTAGTGCTATAGAATTTTTCGAAGAAAGTATGGAAGAGCATTCAAAGTATAGAGCAGAAAAAGTAACGAAAATGCCGATAGAAGATAAATTGGTTACTGTTATTGATCCTACCGAAAGGCAAGCAGCTGCAAAATTAAAACACACCGAAACCAATGTCACCAAGAAATCTGTGAACTATTACGTTGATCAACCAGAGAAAGTGCCAGAGGTATCAGAATCTGTTGAAGGCGAAAGTCACATGAAAACAGAAGAAATAAAGTCTGTTGAAAATGTAACACAGAAAAGGGAAACCCAAAAAAATGAAGCGCCCGCATCAGTCATGCAGGATGCAAAAGAACCGACACCAGAACCAATGGAAGTTGATTCCAATTCAAAAAGTAATGAAGACGATGTAGCTGAAGTTGTTAAAGATGAAATTCAATAATTTTCGTCTGTTGGTGAAGATTACAATGAAGTTTTGGCAGCACAAAGCAACATTTTTGAAGTTTGTCAATCGATAAACCAATACCCAGATATACCAAACGTAACTTTGGCATCGACTTCTGCAAATGTTTTAATCAACTCTAAAACCAACCACCCGTGGATAGATGGGAACAAATTAGCTACAGTTCCTAGTAATTATGAGGATATTACCACCATATCAAATAGCAACAACTACAATCAACATAAGCAGCAATGGTCAAATACTGATGAAAGGAAAAAGGTAGAAAATCTAAGACCTAGTGGCAGGCCGAAGCGTGATCCTGATCGCATAAAATGTTTTTCTCTTGTCTGGGGCCGAAAATACATTTGGTGCCTCGGCAGAATGTTCAAACTTAGTTGAACATATTTTATTACTTTTTTTTATGTCTATTTTTTTAAGTGCTATATTAAAATTTTAATTACCATTTCTATTATTTTATAGATTTTATGATTGTATACATTTGTTGTGGACATACGCATGTGCGTTGGTTTATCACACATGTGTACAAACAACCCTTATTTTTCACACTTGTCTGTGATAAGAATTATTGAAGGGTTTATATGTAAAATAGAAAAGTACTTATTATTATTACATATAAACCCTAAATTATTTAGTCTAGTTAGTTTTAAGAAATTCAATATTAGTTCTTAAGGTTTTTACAATTATTAATAAAATTAGTGCTGAACAAGCATTCATAGAGTGACTTACAACCACTCTTAGTAAAAATTGTTTTTTATTTTAAATAATAATTTTTACACACATATTTCAAAAACTTCTTTTGCATACTAGTTTAAAGAATATAATACGACAAATACCTGGACACCAAAAATTTAGACTATTATGCACCTAGAAGACAATAATTATGAAGTAAATAGCAAGACTATAAAACCGCACTTTATTTTGTCCGATAGTGTATGTTCTGTAAAGATATTGTAAAATATTTTACTGATATAAGTAGACAATTCTCTAGAAATTATAATTTTCCGGTTGTATCTTCAAAGATACACTAGGCGTTTACAGCTAAAGTTTGATTTCTGTTACACATAGTATTTGAGCTTATTATCAGTGGCATTTTCGTACTTATATGATAATGACTTTTGTAGATTTTAAATTATTTAATAACAGTTTTTAGTTACAAAAATTTAGTTTTTATGCACTTTTGTAAAAAAATTTGACGTATGTGAACTAATTTGTAATACCGAAATTATAGGTGATGATAGTCCTAACTATAATGAAAGCGGTGATCTAAATTTTGCTCATTGATATAAAACGACAGGTCAAATGCTGGTGATAAGTAGCAGACAATGCTAAAAATATCAATAAGAATGATATTGTCATAAAAGTGACCGTTTAGAACTATTCTATCTGTATGTTTAATTATAATAAAATCGTGGGGAATTTAATTGATGCAGAATCTCAATATTTTTAGCACAATTCGAACAAAGGTCAAAACCACATTTTTTATTTGTACAACTTTTTTACATTAGTAGAGTATGCTGAAACCACCAGTTAAGAATATATTGCATGTATAATTGAAATAGATGAAACTTCGCTGTCTTGGAAGGATAATATAATGGTGAATTTAGTGTCAACTTACATCAAGCAAAACATGTACTCTGTAGTGCTGAAATTAAGAAAACGTTCGACAAAATGAATAAAACCGGGTTTATTTTGAAAGGCTTTGAAACTAAATGGGTAACTATTATAATCTATATACAGAACGATCCTTCGAAAACTGTCGCCAATCTATACCTTCGTATAGAAAGTAAGAATTCCCGAATTCAGTTCTTGGGTTTTATGGTCTTCACCAATATCAATTCTGATTTTTATATAATCCGAATGGATATGATAAAAGAAAAGCCTCGAAAGCTGTGAATGTATATTCACTCGACGACAAACCCTAGCCTATGCGAGAGCGAGACGAAAAATTCTCGTAGGTCAAACAGAAAACATCCGCCTGGCTGCACTTAAGACACGAGAGTTGTTCCTCAACCAAGAGTTAGTTAACGACTCAATAAAACCGTTAAAATTGGTCTGTGTCCTCAAATTATAAACGGCTACAATTGTCACATGGGTGGAGTTGAATTAATGAATAGTTCAATGAAATAGTTCGAGTGAAAAGACGAAGTTAGACATATAAAGTATCTTTAGGATACAAGAATTGTTAATAACTGACAATTGTACAAAAGGATACATCAATATAAACCTGGATTTAAGCCCATGCGTCTGATTGAATTTAAGTAAGAAAATGCTTATAAATTATTATCCTGCGATTCACAAGATTCTCTCCAAAAAGAGTGTCCACATCTTGAAGCATAAAAAAGAAAAAATCGCCAAAAACCGAGTGTATATTTTGTACACCCGCCTGATGCCAGATTTGACAGAATTTAATTCAAAATAAATTCATTTTTAAATTCAAAAAGTACATAGATGCTTCATAAATATCATACTTATTGAATTTTTGTTAATAATTGTATTAATATACATTATTTCTGATCATTTTATTACATTTTATACTACAAATTGTAAAGCTACTTCTTCTGTTTACCAATTTTTTTTAATAATTTTTGTTAGGAGTGAATGCCCAGTGTATCTTTAAAGATACAACCACTTTTTCAAAATAACTTTTTTAAATTTTTTTTTTTGAAAAACTAAAAACGTAATTATTATTTTTCCGATATTTTACATATAATATATTTTTTTTCATAACAATCGGTGGCCTTGGGCATTTAAGGGTTAAGTTTTTGCTTTAAAATATAAAAAAGGTATTAGAAAGCGTCGGGAGACATTCCTCTATATTCGGAGTTTGGCCTTGGGGATATTGAATCAGTTACTAAGCCACAAACTATAAGACTCAGCTGGTTACAAAAAAGAAATGTCAAAAAATACCCATAAACTTCAAAAATATTTTTGTAAGAGAATACCTTCTTTTATATATCATGATCAAAATTAGAAAATTATAATTATTTTATTTTTTTAAATTTTCATCAATTTTTTTTTAATTAATTTCATGATTCATATAGGGTAATTCCAAAAAATGCCGACCCAGCTCGGATTTTTACCATCTCTGGTGCAAGGACCTATAAATTGAAAAAAAAATATCCTTTATCCTTGGATATCCTGAAAAAGGGTATTTTTATTTTCATTGTTTTTTTCACATAACGTTTACAATTATATTGACGTTATAAATATCAAAATGGGACCTCAATGGGATCAGAAGTTACAATAATTTATCTTTACTAACACATTTTCTATTAGATATTAAGTGTTTTTCGGCATATTGATATACTTATTCAAATTTAAATGTAGTAGATCATTATTATTTAAATAAGACAATGTTATAATCATGACTTTTTCAGTCCTTTTTTTGCTGGGTAGTCAATATGGGTATCAAAATTCTTCTTTTGATAAGATCTATTCGTTTAACCCTAGAATACTAACGATATTTTTTATTCGTTAATACTAACGATACGTAAATTTTACGTATACATGGCTATTCCTCAAAGTCACTTTATTTGTATGTTTTTATACCCTTCACCACAGGTGTAAAGGGTATATATAAGTTTGTCATTCCGTATGTAATTTCTACAATATTCGTCTCAGACCCCAAAAAGTATATATATTCTGGATCCTTATTGATAGGGCAGTCTATATAAAGATGTCCGTCTGTCTGTTGAAATCAGTTTTTAGAAAGCCCCAGTTATCGGATATATATGTTTTATATATCAAATTGTTAGAAATATTCCTTAGAAAATCGCTAATAAAAATTAGCAAAATCGGATAATAAATAACTGAGATATCGGAAAAAACCCGAAGATACTCCCGAAAAATCGTGTTTGCTGTCGGCTTTTCTCGGCTCCTATAAAATATAGCGATTTCGTTTTTGCACGAAAAATTCAAAATCTTTGTTATTTTTTTTTTTTGTGAAAAAAAATCGGTCCACTATATTCCAGATATCGGCCAAAACGCGTTTTATTAACTTTTTGAAGCTCCTATATAAGATACTACTTTCGCTTTTAAACGGGTTTGTCATAAATATTTTTATAAAATTTAAATTTAATAAGTAAATACACAGAAAAATTTTTATATTAAGCATACATACATACATACATACATACATACATACATACATACATACATACATACATACATACATACATACATACATACATACATACATACATACATACATACATACATACATACATACATACATACATACATACATACATACATACATACATACATACATACATACATACGTACATACATACGTACATACATATATACATACATACATACATACATACATACATACATACATACGTACATACATACGTACATACATATATACATACATACATACATACATACATACATACATACATACATACATACATACATACAAAAATAAAAATATATAACTATTCAACTGTTATTTTTTATATTTTTAAATTAGTGCTTGCTATGACTTTCTTTTTCGTATTCAAATGTTCGTAGTTAAAAAAATTAGGCGTTAAGGCGAAAATTTTATTATTTGTGGGTAAGATGGTAATATGGTATTAAGTAACATGGTAAAGGGTATATTAAACCTTGTTTTAAACATATATTGCAAAGAAAATAATAAATTTTTAGACGCTTACATGTTCTGAATGCAGATACAAAAAAAGTTACTACGTAAAATTTACGTATCATTAGTATTAAATAGCAGTATTACGTATCGTTAGTATTACAAGTATAAATTTATATATAAATTTAGAAATATGATTTGAAATTGCAGATTAAAAGTGAAAATATTCGACGAATAATCCTCATTTGGTGGATATAGTAGTCAATTCTAACGTTTCAATAAAATTAATGTAATAATTGAAAGAAATTATGAGCTACAGAGATTACTGAGGAGAGCAAAATGAGCTGCAAATTTAGCCATTTTGCAAAAAACGGAAGGTTAGAACATATTGTCTAAATATCTCAAGTCTCTGATGAACACCAGGTCACAATTTATCATTACCTTTCGTAAATAAAATCCTGATATACTTTTAAGGGGTTTTTATGTTTCATTCTTATTTATCGAATTAGTGTTTTTCACTTTAAGCCTTCTTAATGACAAATAAGTAATAAAAATGGTTTTTAACTGATAAAAAATGAAATTGAAAAAAGATTCGGCACGGCCGAATTTTTTGCTGGAACTGAATATTTATACCTTGGTTTAAAAGCACTTAACGAAAGAACTTATGAAATTTTATACCGTTTGGTTTCTGCACACGAGAGTAATAAGGATTTAAAAAAAAGGATAAGTAAAATTTACGTACATTATTATTTAAAAAGATCTATTCATAAACGGTCAGGAGTAGAACAGAAATATTTTGGGGAACATCATAAAACATACCAAGGTTAACTTTTGGAGGGGTAAGAAAATCACTTTGATTTTTTTTTTTATTTAATATTGAGTACTAAGGGTCGACTTAGTACTCAATATTAAATAAAATTCAAAGTTAAAAGCCATATATTTCAATATGCAGTAATTTTAAAAATATCCAAAAGGATATATTGATTAGGAAATCTTTTTCGATATTTAAACCATCTTTGAAAGTGGACACTCATTAATATTAGAATAAATTATCGAAAATTTAATCCAAGTTATAATTCTTTGAACTCATAAATCAAAATGGACTTAAATTATTTGGTAATATTTGCTTCATATGTTCCAACAATGAGATTTTTAAACTTCACATTTTGTCTTTTAAATGTAAAATACTGAATTTTATATCTCCAACATTAACTTTTGAGCCTTCAAAATAAAATATCTTCATATATATAGCATTGCATAAAAATATATAATTCAGTTGTGAGCAATTAAGCAGGTAAAAAATTTTAATATTTAAACAAGCGCAAATGTTATATTCGGTCCGGCCGAATCTTTATACCCACCATCAACTTTTTCAAATTTTACGTTATATGGGAGGGGGCGGCCCACGCCCATTTTTTTGTTTCCGAGTTTACATTGGTCCTTGAACTATTTGAACACAATTTCGTTGATTTTCACCTTATATGGGAGGTGTTGTTTTTGGTTTTAGAGTTTATATCGATCCCTGAAGTATACGTACAAAATTTCGTTGTCGTATATGTTTTTGTTGAAGAAATATCAGCAGAAAAGTATAAAACGGACACCCTGTGCTTCTAGTTTTTAGCCCATAACTTTTGTTTATTAACCGATTTTGTCAATTTTCAATCCCAAACAAACCTTTTATAAGGCAAATATTTGTGCCAAATTTCGTCCCCCTACGTTGTCCCGTTCGAGCCCTATCCTGCTTTCAACAGACGGACGGACAAAGCTAGATCGACTCAGAATCTAACCCAGAAAATATATACTTTGTGGGGTCTTAGATGATTCCTTCGACATGTTACACACGGAATGACAAAATCAATATACCCACCATCTTTTTGATGGCGGGTATAATAAAATTTAAATATTTAAATATTTTTTTTTAAATCTGTGTCATAATTAGGGCAAGTTTTTCAAGCTTTTCGCTTGGAAAGTAAGCATTTGCATATTTCAAAAGAATTTCACAAAAAATGCTTATTTTTTAAATCTTTGCATAAATTTGCATATAATGGATACAAAAAGTTAGTTTTCTTAACAGAAATACACTTTTTTTGTGATTTTTTGGAGTTCAATCAAATGATTTCTAAAAAATTTTTTGTGAGTATTTTGAGTACATTGTAAATATTGTAAAGAAAAAAAATCAGAAGCCTCAAATATGATACTTAAAATTAAAATTGTTATATTTTTATAAACATCGAAATCTATTAGAGATTAAAAGTTAAAAAATCCATATTTGTGCATATTTTCTACACATTAATATATAAGAATGCATAAATTCGTTGGTTTTTATATACATATTCATGCTATTTTTGCATATTTCTTTGCATATTATACCATTTTTTCGTGCTTTTTCAAGCGCATATTTCAATTTTTTTTGTGCATATAAAAACTTGCCCTGGTCATAATTCAAAAAGTTTGTGATTAGAAACACTTTCAATATGTAATATCTGTACTGAATTTCATCAAAATCTAAGATTTCAAATCTTATTTCTGTCCGATTTAATATGCAATTACACTTTATCGTTTACTCATTTTTTATCTTGAGCAAAATGGAGTATTTCTGAATGATTTAAAATATTCTGCAATAATATTAATCTTTAAAAAAACTCACACATACCAAAACGTGCTTTTTTAATGTTTTTTCTTTTTCGAAATCTAACAAAACGTACTTTTTTAAAAACTAAAACCCCCATTCTCATACATCCTTAACACTATTAAGACGATCTTCTGATTAGTAAACAGATTCTTATTATTTTTACGTTCATCGTGCTTTATAAGTGAATGAACCAAACAATTCTCAATTTCCCAAAAATTTTCAATGAACAAAAAAGCACGTTTTGTTAGCGGCTTCTCATATATCTTTTAAGTAAGAATAACAATATTGCAATATTGTGTCATTATCCAAAAAAATCTTCTATGGCATATAATATTTTAGAATAAATTTGAGTTAATTGATCAGTAGATTAAGCAATTGATAAAATTTCTCGTGTCTCAGTTCATTTACAATCCTGTTTTAAATTTGCTAATGCAAAGGCTCATATCTAGAGGTACGTCGTTCATGAACGAATCGATTCAATTGAACGAATCAGTAAAATAAACGATTTTGATTCGTTCATTTTTGTATTGTTTCAGTTTCAGCTGTTGTCTCTTCATTAATCGTTCAGTTTTTGTTTCAGTTGCCTATACATTCACACACTCATCAATGTGACACTGATCACTGTTAAAAAAATGAACGAAATAAACAAACTGAATCAATTTGCAATTTTGGACGATGTAAAAGAAACAGTAAAATATATGCCCAACTCTACTAACTAATGAGTGTAGTGATAATTATAGATTTTATTCCGGGAAGTCGAAAAATTTTTCCAGTTTTCCCGTGAAATTTCGGTCCCTAATGGCAGCCGAAATACAAAAAGTTCATCTATTGTAATTGTTGATAAACTCATAACTAACTTATAATATTGTTATATGTATGAAAAATGTCACGATAAAAATGCTGAAGCTATAAATCTGAAATGGTTCTAAATATGTTGATGAAATTTTGAGAGATGATGTAAATGATTTTGAGTTTAAGATTTTCATCATTAAGTCTCGATATGCCGCTAAATTACAACACATTTTTTTTTTTTGTCACGTGAAAGATATCATCGAATAATGTGAAGCGCCGGAGTCAAGAAATAAGGGTTGTAAAAACATTTTACAAGAAAAACATCTTGAGAGAACTTCAATACATATTTGATTCATGGACTATTATTATCATCAGATCTATTAATTTGGAGCATACGGTAAATACCAAAAACTAAGAGGTATAATGTAACAACCGCAGTTTTTTTTTAAATCAGATGAAAATTGTTTATTAATTAAGATTTATGTGAAAGTCATATTTAGTTTTTTCATTTAAAAATACATACAACATGCACTTTCTTCACAAAATTTCATTGAATTATTTGAATTATTTGTCAAATTTCATCAATATTGCTTTCTTAATTACAATGAAATTGAAAAAAGATTCGGCTGTGTCGAATCTTTTATACCTTTCACCATCTTACCGACAAATAATTAAATTTTCGCCTTAAGGTTTATAAATCTACTTTTTTTCAAACTACGAAAATTTGAATACGCAAAAAACAATCATAGCAAGCTTTGATACAAACTGACTGCATTACAAACAACAACACCGTTATTCATTATATTACTGCTGCTGCTAACTAAACTACTTGCCTATACAAAAAAACCAAAACGTCACTAATAGTCATTACAATGCTTAATATACATGTTTTTTTTCACTAAATTAAGCAGCGTTGTCAACTTTTTTGAACCAAAACGCGCCGGTCAGCATTCAAAAACGCGCTAAAAAGCGCTAAATTATATTTAATAATAACTTTAAGTTTAAAGATCTTACATTAATAAATATGTTAAATTTAAATATGAAGGTCTTAGGTCCGTTATTCTACTGCTAACTTAGTGGCCAAAACCGAAGTTTTAAAAATAGTTTATGTTTTAAAACTTGTTTTTTTTTCATCCCTTAAGTATTACCTAAGTGTAGAAATTTTCTGACCTCTTAAAAATATTTTTTGAAAATAAATAAAAATAAATAGAAATCAATATATATATATCAATGGCAGAATATAGAAAATGTATATTTCGACAAGGAGTGAAACTAATTCTGATTTTTATTTCTGGATTTTCCTAATCCTTAGAAAGTTATCTTAACGTTTTTTGTTACGGAAATTCTTGAAAATAAATGTAATGTTAGGGCTTTTTTCTGTAATTTAAGATTTGAATAAATTAATGCTATAATTGATGTTTTAGATAACAAAAATTAATGTTTCAAAAGATCTAATAAAATAAATTTTCATATAAACGGTTGCAGGATTATTTTAAGATATTGGAAATCATTTAACTTTTTTAAATAAAGTTGTTTCATCTTTATAAATACAATCAGGGTAGATATTTATTATATTAGTTTTTAAATAAATTATTCCAAATGACTCATATCCCAAGGTTCGAAGCATGTTTACTATGACATCTCCAGCTCTTCTTCCTGAAATTTGAGATAATGTTTATAATGGGTGATAAACATGGCTTCCCTAGTTACCTTGAAGGCTTGATATAAAGACCACTTTCCAATCGATTTTTTTGATTTTCATTTTGATTCTATTTGGCTTTGTTTGAAACATTTTTTTGCCTTTTGAACATTATTTGAGTCACAATTTTCTTTTGCACAGTTGTTTCTATAAAACGAATTTAAAATAAGAATTTTTCAACACAAGAACAATCAGTATTTTGATATGCGAATGTTTCATAGAAATTATTTTCATTATAAATTTCAGAAAATTTCTTAAAAAACATGAAAACAATAAATCAAACTTGAAGTGAGTTGTGCTTTTTCTTTCAAAATATATTTGAAATAAGTTAGGCCCATAGAATACAACTAGAACTCCAACTTTCTCACAAAAAACCTAACTCAATTGTCAAAAAAACCTAACTCTTTGTATGTATTAGTAAAATTTTCTACAGAACAAATTTATACGTGTGAAGAGAATAATTTTTTGTTTCTGAGCGAATGAAAAGAGTTGGAGTTCTAGTTGTTTTCTATGGTTAGGCCTTTTTAAATGTTTAGTAATTCATTATTTTGCAGTTATATCGCACTCAATTTTTTAAGAGACATGTTTTTGAAAAAATAAATAATATCTGTATTATCCTTGTTTTTTATATTTTGCATCAAAACAAAATATTTTTAAAATTCAGACAAATTTACAATAACTACTTCTGCGTACGTAAAAAATTAAGAAAACATGATTAAAATCTGCAACTAAAAGTAACCGAACACAAAACGCGCCAATGTAGCGCCTTTTTAAGAAAAAGCGCTGATGTAATAAAATGCGACTTTTGGGTTACTGAAAAGCGCCAAATCTAGCGCGAAAAGCGCTGAATTGGCAACACTGAAATTAAGTGAACTAACAATAAGTATACAAATCTTAACTCTAAATTTTAATTTATATTATGTCCAACCACTGTCGGACGAAAAACTATATGTAATCAAAGAGTTTAGCTTAGACGGAGGTCTGTTGTGTTCCTTCTTCTCAAACGGTTGTAGCCATCGCTTCTTATTATGTTTCGAGCAAGTGGGTTAGGATGTACTTCAAGCTTCCTCAAATACGATTCTGCGTGTTTTCTTATTTCATCTTTAACAATAGGAACATTGAGGTCCTTGTGAATATTATCATTTTTTATATACCAGGGTGCTGCGGTTATCATTCGAAGTATTTTATTTTGGAATCTTTGAATTTTTTTCAACATTTGAAGCTGAGGCCGTGCCCCATAGTTAGATACCATAGCACCATATTGGCTTTATAATTGAGTTATAGATCAACAGTTTGCAGTCCAGACTTAATTTAGAATTTTTACCAATTAGCCAGTTAATCTGAAGAGATTTCAACTTCATTTGGGTTAATTTTTTATCTATATGTGATTTCCACGTAAGACGTCGATTTAGATGCATACCAAGGCTTAAAAAGTCTCCCTCCTTAAAGACAAACTTTCGATGAGTTAAATAGCTTTCTAGCAGCTTATGCGTATTTGTGGGTAAATATTGTTTAATTTTAAATAATAATCCTTCGTGCCATACTTTATCGAAGGCTTGAGAAACGTCAATGAAGAGAGCAGAGCAATATTTCTTTACTTTAAATGTTTTAGATATAACATTTATAAGCCTGTGAGTTTGTTCTATGGTGCTATGTTTTTCTCTAAAACCAAATTGATGTGTTGGAATACAATCGAAACGATTCACTATCGGTTTCAATTTTTTTATTAATAGCTTCTCAAATAGCTTTGATATATTCGACAATAGGCTAATAGGCCTATACGATTCTACTTTAGTGTGATCTTTTCCGGGCTTAGGTATCATTGTAACCAATGAGACCTTCCATTCTGGTGGATAATATTCAAGGCGTAATATAGCATTAAAAATAAAAAGTATTATTCTTATTGCTACCCGGGGTAGCTCCAAAAGCATTTTGTTACTGATCTTGTCAATACCAGGTGCTTTTTTGGAGTTTAAGTCAACAATAGCCTTGTCGATCTCTCGAATCTCAAAACAAAGGGGTTCAACTGCTCTAAAACGGGGTACAACAAGTGGCAACTCCATTATGTCATCTGATAAATTTGGGGAAAATACGTTCTTTAGATGACTAACAAACAGATTTCCCTTTTCGGTATCATTTCTTGCCCAGCCTCCATTTGTATTTCGTAGAGGGGGCCTACTTGTAACTGGTCTTTTTAACTTCTTCGTAGCTCGCCATAGTGAGTAATTCGAATACGGGGTGGCATCTAGGTTTTCCAAATATTGATTCAGTGATTCAGTTTTTTGATACTCTAGTAACTTATTAAGGCGCTTTTGGCATTCTCTTAGCTTCGATTTGAGTTGAGGGGATCTGTGCAGTTGCCACTCTCTTCGAACTCTTCTTTTTTCAGTCAAGAGCCGTTCGACATCCACAGAACAAATTCTATTATATCTGTTTTGTCGGGGGGTTCGGGCAGTATGTTCAGCAGCAAGTTTTAAACTTTTTTCAAAATTATTGAGAGAGAGATCGATATCTTCTGGTGTTCTCAGCGATATATTTTCCGTGCAATGAGTGCTAATATATTTTTTATATTTCAACCAGTTTATTCTTGTGTTAGATATCGCTGAGATACCAGTGGGGTTTACAATTTCTCGGGGGTTCAATATAGTAACAAAATTGGGTGAATGATCTGAAGATAATTCTAATGAAGATTTAACATGAATTAATTCCCTTGGTAAATTCCTCGTGACAGCGAAATCGATAACATCCGGTATTTTATTTGGGTCAGTAGGCCAGTATGTTGGTTCTCCGCTCGAAATAACATTCAAACCCATTTTAGAAATTATACATGTTTGTGTGTGTATTTATATTCCTAACAGATATGTTTTTGTTTTTGGCCAACAACTGTTGATTATGAATGAATTTGGTTTATTTAAAAAACCGAAATTTTATACAAATATTTATGACCGATCTGTATAAAAACAAAAATCTATAGCTTAAGCGAGGGCTTCAAAAAATCAAAAATGCGTTTTGACCGATATCTCAGTTATTATTAAACCGATTTATTTCATTTTTTCAGAACAAAAATTCGGAAAAATATGTCCGAGCATTCTTTGCAAAAACGAAGTCTCTAGTATATACAGAGGCTTCAGAAACTGGAAAACCGGTTCTAAAAACCGGGGTTTTAAGCATATCTCCCCAATATATGAACCGATCTTGCTGAATTTCAATAGCAAAATTCTCGAAAGGATTTCTGGTCGTTTGATATATATATTATATATGCCAGTTATCTGTGGGCTTCATAAACGCTATTTCAACCGACACACGGACGGACGGACATGGTCCTATCGTCATCGCTGCTTACAAGGATCCCAAAAATATAAACTTTTTTGCTCTTCGACGAAAATTGTGGAAATTACAAACGGAATGACAAACTTATATATACCCTTTACATCTGTGGTGAAGGCTATAAAAATATAGACTTTTGATCACTCAGAATGCGAAAATCTCTCACTGTGCAAGTAAATTTTTTACTCAAATAATACCAAGAATGTAAAGAACAACAACATTTCTCTCTCCTCACATACATGCACGCAGAGAAAAAACATGGTTACAGCATGATCACCACAACTATTCAATGATTATATAGCTGTTTTCTCGTTGATTTAAATATACTGTGTTCATGATAGCAACGTTTATGATTCTGTTTAATCATTTAATGATTACCCACAATCAAAATTTTAATATGGTTCACTGAATTATAATATGTATTTAAATATGTTTATATGAAATCATATTTATGAATAAATACAATCATTTAGTTAATTCTACAATTATTTAGTTAATTCTACAATCATTAAGTTAATTTTGCAATATTTTTATTTGATTTTAAATCATATTTTGTTTTGCACAACTGTTGAATGTTTGTATTTGAAAATGTTTATGTTTTTCTCAAATATAAAATATTTGCTTTGGACTATAATTTGATTTCACACAACTATTGTATTTTTATACACAACTGTTGAATGTTTGTATTTGAATATGTTTATGTTGTCCTTAAATATAAAATATTTGTTTTTGACTATAATTTAATTTCACACAACTATTGTATTGTTATCGTTAATCATATTTTCTGCATAACTATTGAATATACATTTTTGTGTATAAGTTCAGTAGTTTGTTAGAAGGCAAACGATATAGCTGTGTGTTTTTGGAAAAGTGTTAAATTTATTTGTGTTCTAAGTTTAAAAAATGACAAAATAAAAAAATAAATGAAAAATATGTCTTTTTCTGAGATATGCAGGAATAGTTATCCACATTGGAATGTATGAAGACGACGTTCCATTATTTGGTCGTATAAATATTGCTCTAATGAATCTTACTATCTTTGCGGTCAAAGGCTTTTAAACCATGGATTTAACTCACATTTTCAAGCCTTTCAGGTAGATATTCATATTTTATTTTTCAATATATGTTAAATCATTAGAATTGAATTTTATTTAATTTTAATTACATTGCATTACAAAAGAAAACATAAAACTGTTGAATTAAATTCTTATGTAAATATTATAAAATAAAATATGTAAATAATATTTAAACAATAAATATAAATATATGTTAAAAATTAATATGTAGAGTATAAATATTATATAAAAAACTATTTATAACTTATAATTTAAAATTTAAAAATTAATAAGTTTTTATACCTGAACATTTTTTTTCAATATTTTCAATGAATAAATAAAAATTTCAGATAAATGTGCTTTATTTTAAATATATTCAGTATTGTAAACTCGGGCATTATATATATAATAAAATGGGATTATATATATGATAAAATAGGATTATATATATGATAAAATTGGTTTATATACATGATAAAATGGGATTATTAAATGATTAAATTCGTTTATATATATGGTAAAATGGGAATATTAAATGATAAAATTGGTTTATATATATGATAAAATGGGATTATTAAATGATAAAAAAATTGTGAAATCGAAAGAAATATTATAAAAAAAGTTATAAATATGATTAAACCGAATCATTTAATGATGAGAAAATGATTAAATGGAATCAGCAAAATGATTACGTACAAATATACTTATTGTAATCTGGGATCATATATTACAATCATAGTATGTTGCTCTTAGTTTATGGTCACCCGAACCATATTTTTTCTTTGCGTGTGTGAGTATACAAGTTCTATGTTAATTAAACACTCATGTGAGAGAGATAAACAACACAAGAAAACAAAATGTTCCTTTAAAATTTAAGGAAAATTACATTTGCGACACTTTTTGTTCACTAGCACACAATATATTAATAGTTACCACTAAAATACCGTCACCGAAATAGGCCAAAATACCGAAAACGCTAAAATACCGTTAAGGTTATTTCTCGGTTTAAGAAAAATTTTTATTTTTAATAAAATTAAAATAACACATGTAATAATGTTATGGGACGACTTTGTAGCACTTGACTCCAATTTATATATATATTAGGATGTCCGAAAAATTGAATTTTTTTCAAAAAAGTTTTAAAAATATATTTTTTTATAAATATAATGCAGATATACTAGTTGCTTAGAAATATAACGCAAAAATATTTACTTTACCGCTTTTCGCTTTAAAGTTATAAGACATTAAAATTTTCATATACAGTAAACTCTCGATAATGTGAACTAATTAATGTCGGGGTAGTTCATATTTTCGAATTTGTTCACATTTTCGATTGTGATTTTTTTTATATATATTACTAAGTTATTCTTTCTAAAAATCATTTCTGCAAGGAATGAAAATGCAAAGATTACTAAAAAAACTTTTTGTAATTTATTTGGAACATAAAAAGTTTTTAAAAATCCATTTTATAAAGAGTAAATACGTAGTATGTACATAAAAAACAAACAAAATATTACGACAAAAAAATAAATAAAATTTGCAATGAAAAAAGATAGGTACATACATATATAATTAAATATGGAAATAATCGGTTATTATTTTCTGTTTTTTCTTTTGTTCGACCAGCTTATTTACCGCCAATTCCCTGATTTTTTTCAATACTTTAATGTCAGTTTGATCGACCATTTGAAATTCAGCCCATTGGACAGCTTTGTTAAAAATTTCGACAGCTTCTTTGGCTTTAATGTTGTTTTCAGGCGCTTCAATAAAACAGTCGTCATCATCGTCGGACTCTTCAATTAAATCATTTTCATCAAATGGCGTGACGTCCTCACAAGGATTATTGATCCAATCTCTAATGTTTACAGCAGTAAATACTTCTTGAGGGCACAATGTCTGTAGAAGATCTGCAGCAGTATTTTCTAAAGATCTAACCTCTGATTGCCACTTTTCTTTTAAAACGCTCAAAGGAACATTAAATTCAGGATCGTCTTCATCATTTACCATATTCAAAATATTTTTCCAACAATTAGATAAAGTTTCTTTACCAACTCGGTTCCAGGATGCCTCTAGAATAGAAACTCCTTCTTTAAGTGTGATTTTTTTCATCGATTCAAGCAAATCCCCCTCTTTTGCAATAATTGTTGCCAGAAGACTGTTCCTATAATGAAGTTTGGTGATTCTAATTGCATTTTGATCCATTGGCTGGATTAGAGCCGTTACATTTGGAGGCATGAACATAGCTTCTATGGAACCATCCTCGGATTTAAGGTCGGATTCTGGTGGATGGGATGGGGCATTATCTATTAGGTGTAGAGCTTTTACTGGTAATCCTTTCTTCGTTAAAAAATCTGTCACCTTAATGCAAAATAAAACAGTAAGAATCCCAATTGAACTATTTTTACATGTTTACTTACCTCTGGCACAAAACAGTTGTGAAACTATTCTTTAAAAATGGAAGAAGTCATCCAAGCAGACTTTGAATTTCTGTAGTTTACGGGACAGATAAAATTTTTAAAACTGCGAGGATTTTTCGATTTTCCTATTACTAAAAGTTTTATTTTATGAGATCCTGACGCATTTGCACAGCATAAAAATGTTATCCTTTGCTTTTCCATTTTTGCACCTGGAGCGCTTTTCTCCAATGACGTTACATATGTCTTTTGTGGGAGAAGTTTCCAATATAGACCAGACTCATCGGCATTATACAATTGATCATTGGATAAACCCAAATCTTCTATCTTTGCTTTCAATTTAATTTTAAAAGGATTTACGAACTGAGATTGCGCAGAAAGTTTTTCACCGCTTATCTGAAGGAGACGAATTCCGTATCTCTTTTTAAATTTTTGTAGCCTCCCATCGCTAGCATTGAAGTCATTTCCGTTTTCACTTATGTTTTTGTGAATTTGTTTGGCTTTCTCTTTCAACATCAACCCACTTACAGGGAGGTTTTTATTCCGCATGCAAATAAACCACTTATAGAGCGATTTTCCATTTTTGGAAGCTCTGAAGATCGTAATGTTTTGCGTTTTCCGGGTCCATATAACGTATTGTTCACACATTTTAAAATATTGTCTTTTTTATTTTTTATTGAACATATCGTTGATTTTGCAACTTTATACTTTTTACTTAACACTGTAACACTCGATCCTTTTTTTAAATATTCCAAAATTTCGCATTTTTCATTTAAGGATAAAAACTTTCGACTGTTTTTAGACATTACTAATTTTAAAAATAAATTCACGAACCTACCGCAACAAGTAACATAAAGCGACTAGCATTAAATACCTTTAAAATAATGGCATACTATGGTATTTATTAAATTGGGGGTTCCCAACATTAAAAATAAATGCTTCTACAAATTAAAAAATCCCCAAAAATTAAAAAAAAAATTGTTCACTATTTAGAGCCATTAAACTTTGTTCACTATTTGGAGCGCCCATATAAAAAACTGAGTGTTCACATTAGTGGATAGTTCATTATATTGGATGTTCACATTACCGCGAGTTCACTGTAATAGAAAAAAAATTTATTTAAACAAAAATTAAAAATATTGAATATTGTAACAATAATATGCAAAAGCCACTGTGAATTATAATGCTCATGTTTTAAAATTTTTTAATAAAAATTATTTTTTAAGATATTTATTTTTTATAGTTATTATTTGAAAATTTCTTAGTCTTATAACTCTAAAGCGAAAGGTCGTAGATTAATTATTTTTGCGCCATTTTTTAAAGCAATAGTATATTTTCACTGTATTTATAGAAAAAATATATTTTTAAAACTTTTTTGAAAAAAGTAAATTTAAAGCGGGTTGAATGGTGCTCATTCTTACTAAAATTGTATGTAGAATTGATGTATAAAAGAATTTTTTTTATAAATCAATTGGATTCGTCTCTGCGCAAAATGGCGCTCAAAATTTGCGTTTTTAGCAGCAGATAGGGAGTTGGAATTTAAAAAAAAAGTACGCCATTATTTTTACTGCTCCAAAAACTTTCTAAAAAGGTATAATATCCAAACATTAAAAGAAATTTTTCTTTTCGAAACGATCCCTAATATATATATAAAATTTGACTAACACAATCCTTCTTTGTATTTTGTGGTTTTGGTGTAGCCGTTGAAATGAATGTATTCATGCAGGTCTCTAGTGTATATTGGGTCAAATAATAAGTTTAATGGAATATTCAATTATATACGATATGATATACAGTTATATACGATATACAAATATGAATGAGTACATAAATAAAATTTCCAAAGTAAATAAAAATTGTTAAGAATACTAGCTGACAAACGAACAGACCATATATTTTTCATTATAATTAAAAAAATACCAGTGTTATGCAAAAAAAAAAAATGAGTCAAACAAATCTGGCATCTTCGTATTTTTCTGTTTGTACTTTTATCTGTCATTCGCATGTTTTCACTTCAAGATTGTTGTTTACTACCTGTCTCGTCGGTTAATGTTCTCAGTGAATATATCGTTCTCTTGTTTTCAATACATGTACATTAATATCAGTACGTATGTTTGAAAGTGTGTATTATTACCAACGGCAGAATATTTACTTAACTTGTGACTCCTACTCCAGCACTTGTTTATTTCTCTACGGGCTTTCATAATGTTAAACCGCGTTCACACAATTCAAGTACGAGTAAAATATCGCATTTAACTAAACAAACATATTCAAGTGGAAAATATAATAAAAATATTATACCTACACGCTAAATATATAATAAAAAGGAACAAAAAAAAAAAAACGAAACAAAAAAATAAATAAATATATTGTATTTGTATAAATTTTATTTAAAACATATTTATCAGAATGAATACATTTTGAATGATACAATGACATTCAGTTTTTGAATAAGTGCGCGACGCGATAGTGAGTAACTTTTGATGTGAACGTTAAATTTAAATTGCCGTTAATTAGTACTCGTAATGTACCACTAATTTTTTATTAATTATAATGCTACTAGTGTTAGTCACACACAAAAACCTGATTACATACTTGCAATAACATCCATGTGGTTTAAAGAAAACTCTCTGTTGAAAAAAAACCAGAATATTTTTGAGTTTTTTCTTTCAGCCAGATACTTAAAGCTGGATAATTTGTTATACTATGGATCAGAAAATAATACTGAATTACCGGTGACACAAAATGGTATGTATTTATATACACTCCACAATAACATATTCTCATTTTTCCCTAATGTCACGAAAATAGAATTCGATCTGTGAAAATAAACTCATTAGTAAATACTTCTGGTTTACTACGATAACTCAATTTAGTGAAAACTAATCGCAAAATATTATAATTATGGTTTCCCAGTCTCAGATAAATTTTATTTTCTTCAATGACCTTTAAAAAGTATATCTATTTTATTTGCATTCTTTAATGTACATACATATATAAATCAATGGAGATGTAATTACATTAGGTTTACGAAAAATATATATAAAGATTTTTGTTTATTTAAAGAAAGGCATTTAAATAACAGAAATATCCGTGAAGCTTTTAAAAAGTTTACAGTTCGAATACACAGTTATTATATTCGGTATTGTTTCTATTATGTCATTTAATGTTCCTCGCAAATCAGACTTTTCCAGTGGTAAATTATACAATTTCATCAAAAGGCAACTTCTAAAAATATATTTTTAAAATTAAAAAAATAAATAAAATTTTATAGGAAAATTATCATAAATAAACTTAAAATTGAATTATAAAAAGATGTGTAAAACAAAAAATTAATTTAAAAGTGTTCTGTGTATGTGTTGAGTTTGTATAAAGAGCAGTTATCAAACAAAATCTACAAAACTGTCGAAAGTGTGAATGTAAACGATGTAGATTTTTTTTAAATCTCATTCAAACAAGATTTCAACTGCAAGTTTAAATTCGGTATTAGTATATTAATTAGAAATCAAAACCTGGTACAACTTTTTGATTCAACTCATAAACGGCTAATGCCAGGACAAAATGCGGACAAGGCAATCGATTTTTTTAATTTAATAAGTAGGTCTAAAAAAACTGAAAATTTTTAAAAAAAATATATCAAGAAAAGCGTTATTTGCATATTATTAGACTAACTTTCAAAATAACTAATTTTTAAAAATCTTATTTCGGATCAAAAATCTTTAAATCTTTCCAAGTTCCCAAAAACTCCAAAAATAAAATCTTCACAAATGGCAACGTTACTGATCGCTTAAATTATCGTTTCTGTTCAAAGCGGTACAAATCTTAAGCAATTACATACATACATATGTGAATATGTATTTTAATTGCACTATGCAAGTTGCAAATTTTAACAAGCTGGGCACCCAACTGGTAAAGCCAATTCGAGTACGATTAATTCAATGGTGACAACCGTTTTTCGAAACTAGAGTTCGTATTCGCGATATTTGCATTTAAAATTTATTATGAAAGTAGCAAAAAAAATTATAAAAATAAAATAAAAGGGACATTAGTTAAGTAAATTAAACAATAAATCTATTGAATATATATCCTATTCATGAATTAAATCAATTTTTCCCGACTTATAATATATTTATATTTTTGTTTGAAAATTTACTCATTGGTAACACCAAGTAGTTTTCTTACAGAATTGTATTAATATTTTTTGTAAATTTAAAGTATTGTAATTTAGCGTTTGAAATATATTGGATAATAAAAATTTCCGATTCTATATTTCAATAAAATCTGAATTGTTTATTTTATAAAAATTTAATGACTAAATTTTTTAAACCAAAAAAAAAAAAAAAAAAATTCCTAACCCCTCTTTTAGACATTCAAAGTGTGATATCTCAAAAACGAGCACTTACTTTTAAAAACGGTCAACGACATTAAAGTCAGCGCCGCACAGTGTGTGATTCAAAAAATGAAATGGAAATAATTATGGAACTTCGGAATGGCTGTTCCGATTTCACATGGTGATAGAAGAGGTGTAGTCGAGTTTAAGTTTTGAACATGGACCATATAGACTTACAGATGGCGAGTCCACAGGTCCCAAAGTTGAACACCTCGGGTATACAATTTTTTAAAAACAATCCTTATTCCTTATATCCCAACCTATTTTGAAGATTTTTATATCTTTTATATATGAATATCTTATCTTTTTTAGTTTGAGAGATATTAGGAAATTAACATTTTTACTTTTTCCAATTTTCACCCGATTTTTTGAAATTTTGTTGATTTCATTAACAACCTACAGGGGGCGAGTCCAGAGGGTCCCAAAGTTGGACACCGCGGGTATACAATTTTTTTAAAACGATCCTGATTCCTTATATCTGAACTTATTTTTATATAGGAGGATTCTGCTAGTCGAGATTTACAAAAACACCGTCGTATGCATATATTATCTCTTTTAGTTTAAGAGGTATTAAGCTTCAAAGATTAAAATTTTTACTTTTTAGTCTGTCTTTGTGTAGTTTTTTCGCTAAAGCAAAAAACACTGAGAAATAATGAATTTGTGATTTTTTGCATATTTTTAATTTTTAATTATGCAATAAAATTCTTGTTAGTAAATATTTTTTAATGAAATTTTACATCTAAGTAGATTTTTTAATGCTTAATTTCATGCGCTTTTCACTTTTTTAGATTTATCTACGAAAATCCCGTGATTCCCAAAAAATTTCCAAAAATGGGATCTTTTAAATCTTTTCCTTTATCTTTCCAACCGATATTGGGGAGCAAAAATTTCTATTGCGAAACAATTAAAAACGCATTAAACTATATAAAAAGTACTTTTTTTTAATTCCAGCTTTTCGATTTTAGGAATTAAGGTGAAAATTCGAAATTTGTTGGAAAGATAGGTGAAATTTGGGAAACTCTGGTTCTCGCAAAAATCAATTTTAAAAAGTTTTTTTTTTTTCTTAGGGTATTTTGTGTTTAGTTATCTTTTACAGAAATATAAATATTATATATGTTACTAAAGAAAATTTTTACATAACAGAAAAAGAATATGACCACTTTTCTGGCAAAAAAAAAAAAAAAAAAAGGAAAAAATCCTCTTTTTTTCAAAGTTCAACTTTAAATGCCTATAACTTTTGACTCAGTAAATATTTTTTCTTTGTACAATTTTTCTATTTGTTGTTAATGAAATAGAAAAAATTTTAAAGAATCGGGTGAAAGTTGGACCCGCTGTAGCGAAAAAACTTCACCAAGACATATAATATCTCTTAAACTAAAAGAGATAATATATGCATACAACGATGTTTTTTGTAAATATCCACTAGCAAAATCCTCCTATATATAAATCTTTCAAATCGGTTCAGACATAAGGAATCAGGATCGTTTTTAAAAAATTTTAGACCCGAAGTGTCCAACTTTGGGATCCTTTGCCTCCTGTAGGTCTATATGATCCAAGTTTAAAGCTTAAACTCGTCTACACCTCTACTATCACCAAGTGAAATTTCATGAAAATCGGAAGAGCCGTTCCGAAGTTCCATAATTATTTCCATTTCATTTTTTGAATCGCACACTGTGCGTCGTCGACTTAGTTTTAGGCAATGGGTGCCCATTTTGTTAAAAAAAATAAGTCTCATTTTCGAGTGCAGAGTTATTAATAAAGTTGTAATTAGGTACCATTTTTTTAACTTCATATATTATATGGAAAAAAAATAAATCAAATTATAGCGACCCCTAAATATTACCCGACTTTGGTATACATATGTATTTGTTTTGATGAAAGATAACGATTGCAAATCCCATATATTTTTGGACCAGTGTAATGTATATTCATCATTTTTCAGAATGAAAAATACTATTTTTTGAGATATATTGGTTTGATTTGTATATGTCTAACTTTGACTTTTGAACTTTCGATGTAAAGAAACTTTATATATATCGTTATAAAGATAATATCCTTGTCTTTAATATGAAACTAAAACTAGATATCTATCATCTATAGTTTAGAAATTATGAGCAATTAATTTTTTTTTTTTAATATTTGTATTTCTTTATTGAATCTTCTTAAAAATAGAACTAACAATAAGTAATCAAATCTTAAATCTAAAAAAAATTAATATTTATCTCGTCCAACCAATGTCAGGCGATAAACATCTTTTCTCGTGCATTTCATATATGGATTAGATCTGACGTATTTCTTCTTTTTAAGCGTATGTGGCCATTACTTCTTAATATATTATGAGCAAGTGGGTTTGGGTGTGTTTCTAGCTTTTTTAGGTATGTTAATGCGTGCTTTTTTATTTCGTTAGTTGCCAGAGGTACGCCGAGATCTTTATGGATATTCGAATTTTTTACATACCATGGGGCAGATGTAATTGTTCTTAACATTTTATTTTGGCGCCTTTGAATTTTTTCAACATTAGAAGCTGAAGACGTGCCCCATAATTGAATACCATAGCACCATATTGGCTTTAGAATTGTGTTGTAAAACAATAACTTACAGTCTAAACTCAACTTAGAATTTCTTCCAATGAGCCAGTTAATCTCAAGAGCTTTCAACTTCATTTGGGTTAACTTTGCTTCAATATGCGTTTTCCATGTAAGGCGTCGATCTAGATGCATACCAAGGTATTTAACCTCCGTTTGTTGGGGTATAACTTGATTATTTATTCGAATTGTTGGACATGATTCTATCCTCAATGTGAAGGTTATGTGTATGCATTTCTGCTCGTTTACTTTTATCTTCCATTGCTTTAACCATGTTTCTAGATCAGATACATGATCTTGCAGGAGTATAGATGCTTCTTGGGGGTTTTCATGAACGCCTAGAATAGCTGTGTCGTCTGCAAATGTTGATATATGGTTTTTACTATTTGTTGGCATATCAGAGGTAAATATTAAGTATAAAAAAGGACCCAGTATGCTTCCCTGCGGTACGCCTGCTGCTATAGGCTGGGGTGAACTTAGGAAGTCTCCTTCTTTAAGAATAAACTTCCGTTGAGTTAAATAGCTTTCAAATAGCTTATGTGTGTTTGTGGGTAAATTTACTCTTATTTTATATAAGAAGCCTTCGTGCCATACTTTGTCAAAAGCTTGCGAAACGTCGATGAATAGAGCAGAACAAAATTTCTTTTCTTCAAAAGCCTTGGATATAACATTAACAAGTCTGTGTGTTTGTTCAATAGTGCTATGTTTTCTTCTAAAACCAAATTGATGATTCGGGATGCAATCAGTTCGATTCATTATTATGTTCAACTTGTTCATTAATAGCTTCTCGAACAGCTTTGATATATTTGATAACAGGCTGATGGGTCTATACGATTCTACTTTAGTGTGATCTTTTCCTGGCTTAGGTATCATAGTAATCAACGAAACCTTCCATTCTGGTGGATAGTGTTCAAGGCGTAATATAGCGTTGAAAATAAAAAAGTATTATTCTTATTGCTACCCGGCATTTTGTTACTGATCTTGTCAATACAAGGTGCTTTTTTGGAGTTTAAATCAACAGGCTATTGTTGATCTCGATCTCGATCTCTCGAATCTCAAAACAAAGGGGTTCAACTGCTCTATAATGGGGTACAACTGGTGGCAACTCAATTATGTCATCTGATAAATTTGGGGTAAACACATTCTTTAGATGACTAACGAATAGATTCCCCTTTTCGCTGTCATTTCTTGCCCAGCCTCCATTTGTATTACGTAGAGGAGGTCTGTTTAAAACTGGTCTTTTTAAATTTTTTGTAACTCGCCATAATGAGTAATTTGAATACGGTGTTGCATATAGGTTTTCCAAATATTTGGTAAGTGATTCAGTTTTTTGATACTCTAGAAGCTTATTAAGGCGTTTTTGGCATTCTCTTAGTTTTGACTTGAGTTGAGGGGATCTATGGAGTTGCCACTCTCTTCGAACTCTTCTTTTTTCAGTCAAGAGCCGTTCGACATCAACAGAACAAATTCTATTGTATCTGTCGGGGGGTTAGGGTAGCATGTTCAGCAGCAAGTTTTAAACTTTTTTCAAAATTATTGAGAGAGAGATCGATTTCTTCTGGAGTTTTTAGCGATATATTTCCTGTGCAGTGAGTACGGATATACTTTCTATATTTCAACCAGTTAATTCTTGTGTTTGATATCGCTAAATTACCAGTGGGGGATACAATTTCTCGGGGGTTAAATAGAGTAACAAAATTGGGTGAATGATCTGAAGATAATTCCAATGAAGATTCCACTTGAATAAGTTCCAATGAAAAATTTTTTACAACTGCAAAATCGATGACATCTGGTATTTTATTTGGATCAGTAGGCCAATATGTAGGTTCTCCACTCGAAATTATATTCAATCCCATTTTAGAAATTGTATCAAGCAAAACACGACCTTTCGGGTTAGTCAGTCGTGATCCCCAGAATGTATGCTTAGCATTATAATCGCCAGCTGCCAGGAAACAGGGTCCTAGTGATTTATAATAAGTTTCATATTGATTTTCCGATATTGAAAATCTAGGGGGTGAGTATATCGATGAAATCACTAAGTTTCGATGAAAATCTTCAAGGCAAATTGTAGTAGCTTGAAGATATTCTTCGCAAAAATCACACATTAAGTAGTGTTTAATACGAGTTTTTATCAAAATAGCCGAGCCTCCGCATGCTCTACCTCTGGGGTCTTTAGTGTCATAAAAGACATATCCATTCATCTTAAATAAGCTTCTTGAAGTTAAATGTGTTTCTGAGATTAACATTACATCAACTTGATGGTTTTTAAGAAAATATTCCAGTTCATTCTTGTGTTGGCGAATGCCGTTTGCGTTCCAAAAACATTTTTTTAGGCAGTTCATGGCTTGTTTAGTAGAGCCTGCAATAACAATGATTGCATCTTGAGCATTTCCTGCATCATATTGCTCATAGAGTTTGTAAATTTATTTACAGATTGCACGAGGGTCTCTATTGTAGCTTCTAGCCGGGTGAAATTGAAAGCGGGGGTTTGCTCTCCTACTTCAGGGTTCAAATTAGGATTAGAGTTATTTATCGGCAATGAATTTTTCTGTAGATTTTTATTGTCCTTAAGAACATTTGCATACGAGACTTTATTGTCTGATGATTTTATTATATGGGGAAAATTTGACTCTAGGAACTTTATTGGTTGGTCGGGTGAAATTCTTGATTTCTGGGTTTGAAGCTTTTTTACAATTGAGTAAACTGGACAACCTCTATAATTTGCAGTGTGGTTTCCTCCGCAATTGCTACATTTTTTTTAACTTAGAATTATTTTTAGATTTGTCACATTGGGACGAGTTGTGCAACTCTCCTCAAGCAACGCAGACGGGTGGTAATCTGAAATAAGCCTTAGTATGACCATATTCCTGGCAATTTACACATTGGACAGGTCCCGAACGTTTATGCGGTTCTTCTACCGTAATTTTGCGATGCAGTAAATACCTAAGGTTGTATATGGGGTGAGTTTCGCCTTTCTTTAGTCTCATATCACCGGGTTCGAGTTCGACTCGGAAGAGCGGTTGAGGAATTTTTTCTCGATTTCAAATATTCATTACATTTTTAATTTTAAAACCTTTGTCTTCCAAACTTTGTTTAACTTCAGTTGGATCAACAGTAGAGACAATACCCTTTATAACGATCTGGAGACCTTTACTACATTTGAGTTGATAAATATAAAAATTTTTATTGCGGGTTTCGAGATCTGTAATTAACTTGCGAAAAACGTTTTCATTATTTACCTGAATTTTTGTTTCATTAATAGCACCTCTCTTAATTGGAATTACGTAAAATGAGTTCTCACCTATCAATGAGATCAGATTTTGAATCAAAATATTCGAATTCTGTTCTCTCAAAAAAATGGGGGGTGGCTTTGCTGATGTAATTTTATTCACGGGTTCGATATATTCATTCTGCAAAATTGAAAAACGATTCTCAGTATTTGGCCTATCATTTGCACTATCTTTAGATAGTTTTGCCAAAGAAGCTAGTTTTGAGGACTTTGGGCTTCGTCCTCGTTTTAAAACGGTAATATACCGGTCCATACCAACTTGAATTTGGGATTTAATTTCACTATTTTTAGTTTAGAAGGGGATTTGTACAGCATACCTTCAGGCGAAATTAAATCCTGTTTATTAACAGCTGATTTATTTTCTTTTGTTTGACAATCATCAATTGTCAACAAAGCAGGGGAGCAAGAACGAGCACGATTGCTTGGTTTGGCGGTCAAATATAAGCTGTCATCAATTCTTCTATTTGTTTTGTTTATAGAATTTTCTTCAGCGTTCACAGACACATAGGCATTTCTGCCATTTACACTAAGCCTTCGCTCACTGAAATTAACACTTGAGACACTCATACAAGAGTATTCTCAACTCTTATTTTTTTTTTTGGCTCTTATGCTCTTATTATTATTTTTAAATAAAAACAAATACACAAATAAATTTGAATAAACCAAATGCACAGATTAATTTTGGTATTATTTATTATTCAGGCTTTTATTTTATTAAAATTTTTTCAGTAAAATAATCGCGTCCATTCGCGTGTGATTATTTTTATAAGATTTATTAATATTTTTTATCCGTAAAAGCATAAAAAAAAACTATGAAATAACACGGAGGTAAAATAAAACACGTCTGCTTCGATTGGAACAAGAAAGAAAATTAATGAGAAAATCTTCCAATTGCCAATATCTGCTTAGGATGCTGTAATATATTTATTGTGAACAATATTTTGACGATTTATAAAAAGCTGTGAATGAGTTGAGTGATAACTACTCTAAAGCTATAGAAAATGTTAAACGAGTATTAACATCAAGAATTATTAAATCTTATCTCTCATATGTCTGTTCCAACTATGGATTTACTTCTGAAGCTATTACTAAATTAGAGGGCTTCGATTCATATCAGTTCAATTGATAATGCTATTGTTGCTGAAAAATAAAATTAAAAAATAAAGAATTTGGGGGAAAAAAATTAAATTCAATTATTTTATATAAATCTTTTATTTAGAAGAATACTATCCTTCTGAAATATGCATTTTATTTTTTTTGTTATAGAACAAGTTTTGGTGGGGAGGTATTATGCTTTTGTGCTGATGTTTGTAACGCCCAAAAATATTGGTCTAAGACCCACCTTAATTTATACCAATCGGCTTAGAATCACTTTCTGAGTTGATTTAACGATGTCCGTCCATGTAAACCTGAAATTTGGCACACAAGTTTCTTTCAGTCCAGGGACGAAGCCTATTGAAATTGGCTATTATCGGTCCATTATTTAACCTAGCTCCCATACAAATGTCCTCCAGGAAAAGTGTTTAACGATCATAAATCCCTTAAATATAGCAATATTTTAATGAAATTTTTCAGAAAGATCGGTCCATAATTAACCATAGCTCCCATATAAACCCCTTTTCAGAAAATCTGTTTAACGGGCATAAATCCCATTAAAATGTTTGTATCAAGTTAATATTCGACGAAAATAAGATATATATAAACATAAATGATAATGTAAAATTTTACAAAGATCGGCCCATAATTTACCATAGCTCCCATATAAGGCCCTCTTTCGGGAATCAGCCAAAAGTGAATAAATTCATATAAATGTTAGCATCGACGCAATATTCTGTATTCCTTTGTTTTATTTTACACATAATATGAGTATAGGTCCACATTTAACTGCAAGTCTAGTAAAAGACCCCTCAACTAATTATAATGTACACAATGTTGTAGGGTATCATATGGTCGGGCTTGACCGACTATATCTTTTTATTTCGTTTTTCTTTTTATTTAATAAAAATTAAAAAATAAATGCATACTTTTTTAAAGTTTAGAGTATATTTTAAATGTTCAAATGCATTTTTAGGCGCTTATTTTCCAAAAATAAATGAATAAAAAATTTTATTAAAGTACTTCTCTTTTTAATAACTTGTGTATGAGTAACCGCTTAGTGAAAAAATATTGATTTCAATAAAAAAGTTGAACAAATTTAAAGATATACAAATCAATATGCATTATTAAGAGAAACATGTAAAAATATGTATGTATGTATTTGCGAGTAAATATGCAAAAATATGAACTAACAAATCGATTAATTTAACAAAAAATATGTAAATTTCGATACCATTTTTTATGTCTGATTTGGATAAGACGTTTTTAAATGCTCCAGAAAAAAACATGCATTTGCATGAAAGACCAAATTTTAGGAAAACCACTTAAACGATGGATATTGATAATAAATAAAACGTATTAATATTAAGTTTGATGATTAAGTTAACATATTTATTTAAAATAAATATTTGCGCTTGCTCTCTAAACTATCATTAATGATTAATTATCCAATTCCCCCAATTTACCAATTTTATGAACTTTTATCTTAAAATCTATGTTTTATTAAGTTTTCCAAAATATTTCGGTTCTACTGGTGATGGTTTGTAAGCTTGATATACAAGTTAAGCGTTTAAGTTTGTGTGTGTTTATTTTTAAATAATTTTCGTTTTCAGATTTTTACCAATAACATAACATAAATTTGTGTAAATTACTTTGGTTAAAGGTATTTTCTATTTTTTGGAATTTTTTTTTTTTTTTTTTTTCTTAAAGATTTTTTTAGACCGGCGCAAAATTATGTAATTTTCTGCTGAAATTACGAATGAATTCCAGACTGTTCCAACATCGTATGAAGAATGACAAAGTGTATTGTACTTTTAAACGTACCTAAAATTCTGAAATTGCTAAATTTCAACATCTTTCGATGATGCTACATGGAGATTTAAGTTGATGATTCAAGAAAAAATCATAAAAAATCCCTACCAACATTAATGATATATACATCAAACGATAGCTAATAAAAAATTATTATACCCACATTTCGTAATTTTTGGAAAAAAAAATTAATACGAACGAAAAAATGACATTTTATATAAAATTTGTTGGTAAAGTTTTATTTTTTTTTTTTTTTGATTCTATGTAATTTTTTAATTATTATTAATTTTTTAACATTATTCATTATTATAATACACATTACATTACATTGTAATTGTAATTGGAAATTTTCATTTAAAATTATTGTAATTGTAATTGAAAAAATATTACTTGTATTTGTAATTGAAAATATTGAATTACAATTACATGTAAAGTAATTTAATTGAAAATGTAATCATTAATCTCCAACCCTGTATTAAAAACAACTCAATAACTATTAAACAGTTTTTGTTTGTGATAAATAAAATATTGATTTAGTTTTCCTTTTATTTCATGTCTTTTTTTACAAAAATATATTAATTTTTATTAGAAAATGTGTCCAATGCTTTAACAATTTAATAGACTATGGAATGGCCTTTTTTAGTACATTAATTTGTGAAATATTTTAAATACTCGAATAATTAAAATATTTTGATTTTATGTACATCACCAATTTCTTATTTTGTTTTTCATTAATATTTTTTTTTATATTATTTAAAAAATAACTTTTCATGGTTTATCCACTGACCACCGGTCAGTAATCCTAGTGCAAGTAAATGGATGATTGAAAGCCCGAATTCTGAAGTGTAATATATAAAGCGTCTTTGAAAAAAGGGAATTTTACACATGTTTAAATAAAATAATATACTATTTCTAAAAATTTGTTTTATCAAACTGCTAAAGTAGGTTCTAACCAACAATAACATTTTCCAATTTTATACAGTTTTATTAAATGCCTTTGAACCAAAAAAGTGATTATGAATAATAAATTTTCAACATTTCCTATTAACTTTCAATATAACCTTTTATAAATTGTTTAAAATGATTATGAATAAGGCTGTAAAATTACGTATTAATTACATAATTCTGTCTGAATAGCAGGTAAGGCTAAAATCTATATGTGCTTTGAAATTCTTGTTCATTAAACCCAAAATTTTCAGAATTCAGCATTGCATTCAAGTTCTATTATTGAAGGACATGAGTATGGCAAATTTGTGTTCACCTAAAAATCAAGAAAGTTGTTAGAATTTATATGTCGTTAAGTAATCGACACCATTCTAATGGTCAAATAACTTGATATACTTTTTAATCAACATTAAATTGTAAAAGTAAAATGGGTACTGTATGTGATATAAAATACGTAAACTTTAAACCGTGATCTTTGAACCAAATTATTATTTTTTTTAATTAATTATTATTAGGGGGCGGATTTATATACAAATGCATGTTTTTTTTTTTTTTTTTTTGAGCATTTAAAAATAATCTTATGTTGTTATCTATCCGAATCAGACATTTTACTAAAAAATGGTATCGATTTGTTAGTACATATTTTTTCATATTTTGTTGAAAATGCATATTTTACCTAATAATGCATATTTTTCATTTTTTTTTTTTTTTTTTTGGTTTTTAAAAATTTTTTGTTACAATTTTATTTTTATATTTCTCATTTTGAGGTAAAATGCAAGCACCCGAAAACTTTTTATTTTTATTTTTCAATCAATATAAATATCTTTACGGTTCAAAAAATAATTTTTCATTTGTTGAGAAATATGTGTGAGGGATTTTTATTTTTTAATATAAATATTCATCATGATGAAAATAATAAATATCTTTAAAAATAAATATCAGTATGGAAAAAATTTCAAATGATTTATTCATATTTTTATTTTGTTTCAAAAATATTTGTTTATTCAATAAAATTATTTTTGTTAAAAAATTTTTTATCCAATGAAAAAAGTTGAAAATAATTTTATATTTGTAATAAATATGACAAAAGATATTTATATTTTTTATTTCGATCATGCTGAAAAAAATAAAAAAAAAATATGATGGATTTTTTATTTTTTTATTTTTTTAACATTAAGGATTGTTTTTCGATTGAAAAAATAATAATAAATAAAAAGAAAAAGTTATTTGAAAAAATTGTACAGTATTCAGCTGGAAGAAATAAAATCTTTTTTAAAAAATAAATTTCTATGAATAAGTATGGACGAAACAACTGACATTACCGGCCAGTACATTGTTAATGTAATTATTGCAGTTTTGGATCACGACGTAGAGTTGAGCAAACGAAAGTTTTTGATTCATATTGTAGAACTCGAATGTGTGAACCACGAAACAATTGCCCGTATGTTTCATGAGTCAGTTAAATTGTTGGGAGAGGATTTTAATAAAAATCAAATTCTTTTGTTTTTATCGGACGCGGCTCCATATATGGTAAAATCCGCAAAAGCTATTAAGATTTTTTATCCATTTTTGCAGGAGGTGCGCAATAATTTTGATCACATTGATTCGCTGATTTCTTATGGAAAACAGATAATTTTAAAAGCTCCTACACGCGTTGCAAAATTAAAAGAAAATTATCCCAATTTGCCACTTCCGCCTCAACCAGTTATTACGAGATGAGCATCTTGATGCTGTAAAATACTACAAACAATATATTGATGATTTCAAAAATGCTGTGGATGGCAATATTAAAAATAAACTCCCATTTGATTCTTCCATCTATGGATTTCTTTCTGAAACTATTACTAAATTAGAGGATTTCGATTCATTAAGTACTCAAATCAGTTTAATTGATAGTGCTAAAGCAAAAATGCAGATGGTCCTGTTGCTGAAAAAAATAAAATTAAGTTGGAAGCTGTTATTAAAAAAAATAAAGGATTTGAGAAAATGAAAAAGAATACTCTTCTGAACTACAATTATTCAAATATGCTCCATCACTTCTGTTTACGTTGAAAGATCATTTGCTATGAATAAAATTTTTTTACACCAAAATAGACAATCATTTTCATTTGACAACTAAAAAAAAAGAAAAATATGTTTGTGTATATAAAAAAAGGTTGTATTAAACTCAATGTCACTAATATAAGTTTAAAAAAATGTGATCTGAAGGAGTACAAATTTAAAAAAGTACAAATAATTAGTATTGATCATTTAAAACATAGCTTTAACTTTTAAAAATACAAAATGTATTGCATTTCTTAGCTTAAGATATACTGATTTTTGTTTTTTCTTATATAATAACTTATTTTTTTTATTTTTATTTAATAAATATTAAAATAATAAATGCATATTTTCAAATTTTTAGGATATATTTAGAATTTTTAAGTGCATTTTATAGACGCATATTTTCCAAAAATAAATGCATAAAAATACGCCCCCTAATTATTATAGATATGCATAATATAATTATGTATGTATATCTGTTGAAAAATATATGAATATATGTATGAACATACACATCTGCTCAAAATAATAGATACACCTAGTAGGACTACATTAAAGTGACGATAACTTTGGAAAATTCTTCAGAAATATTGAATTTAGTAAACAATTTGATCTGGTAATAATACTATAATGAAAAATATGGCAAGTGTAATTCGTAATTTCAATGTAATTTCGTCGAAATTATACAAAATGATATAATTTCACAACTATCAAAATGTAATTTCAACTTGATTTCGACCGAAATCACGAAAGCACGTAAATTTATCAAAAATATATCTAACGATAAATTGATCGTTTAAAGGGGCCTAAAGACGAAAATTCATCAATTAAAAGAGTTAGTATATTGTTTATTTTGAAAGTGGCTTAAGTTTAATTTTAAAACAGCTGTATCATTATAGGAACCTAATGTGTGAACTTTAAAAAAAATATTATGTACATATATGAAATTTTAAAAATAAAAAGCATGTGTACAATACATTAGTAGCGCCATTTGTTAAATTTTTAAATTAAGTAAAATAAAGGTTTTTGTTTATTTTAGAAAATGTATATTCTTGCAATTTGTTATATTTTTACTAATTTTATAAAAAATAAGTAAATCCTTTAATCAAACATCTTAATTTATTAAAAATTATTATATTAGAAATTTAAAATAGAAATATAAATCTCTAATCGTTCGTAAAATTTAAACATAAATTTAATGAAATGCTTTTGGAAACCCAGGAAAAAGAAATGAAAATACAAAACTATTCCCTATTGGAAGAATTGCTGTTAGTTAAAATATTTTTAAAAGTCTCTTCAAAACTTGCATTTTCCATATCTTTTATTAAGCAAGTGCCAATTTTTAAAACTTGTTAAATTTAGTAATTTTTCGAACGCGAAAAATTCATCTCTTATCTGGCTAAGGGTCAGTCTTCTTTCAACAACATTTTTACTAAAAATGTCTCCCGGAAATTTTAAAAATAAAAAGCATGTTGAGAAAAATTTTACAAGGTCATCTACAAACATTGGCATGTTACTCCATTTAAAAACGACAGGATTTAATCAATCGATTAATCGCCATTCTGTTAACCGCCATTCTGTTATCCGATTAATTTTGATCGATTAACTGTTCGAATAATTTAAAATTTTCTATTTTCGAATAACGAATAAACCGAATAATTTGTGTCGAATACCCGATTATCCGAAATTTAGTTTTTTTTCGATTTATAAATTTAGAACATTTTTAATTTTAATATAAATTTGTGTCAATCACAACTTTTTTTAAATATCTATTATATTCCAGCAAAAATAAATAAAATAAATTTTTAGGGAAGTATTTTTTTTTTTTTTATTACTTTCAAAGTATCAATAAGTGTACATTGTCCTTCTAAAAAAGTGAAAGTAAATGAATTTTTAGCGCAAAAAGGTTAATAATTTCTACAAATTAAAATTTCGCTAAATTAAAACATTTTTATTATATTTTAATAAGAATAAAACTGAATTTTTATTAAAAAATGTTATACACATGGTTTTAAGAGATCTACTTCAAAAGCAATGCACACGAAGTATAAAAGAACATCCTACCAATTACAACACAATGTTATATTCATGACTTTTTCAGTTCCTCGTTATTGCTTCATGAGATCTTTGTATAAGAAAGGAGATAGTTTCACATTAAAATGTATGTTGATGAAAATTATTCTAATATTTTTAGGGCTTCGGACCCAACAAACGGATTTGTATTTCTACAAAAATGATTTGAAATCAAATTAAAATTTATTTAATGAGTTTCTTTTTTAACTCCTTTTGAAATACATAAATATAGAATATTAAATATCGTTATTTATATCAAAAGAATTGCTCCGTCTTCAAATTATAAAGTCTTTTAAAAAAATTTTATTAAATTTTATTGTTATAGCCCGAAAATTTCTCTGAGAAATAAAAGTTTTGATCACTCAGTATTAAGAAGTCGCACCGCATCTTTCAAGCTAATTTTAACAATCTATTTGCACTGATATTATTCTATGATTGAAATTTGGAAAGCCATTAAACCAAAAATTCTACAACAAATTTAGATTTTCATGTCAAAAACTGATTTACTCAAACAAAAGTGAACTATGTTTCCTATAAGATCTCATTTTATAAAATAATCTTTACTTTTGTCTTTAATTCCATTTCTGAATAGTTTAATTATAATTACATTAAAAAATTTTGTGTTAAAAAATATTTCTCAAGATGACTTCGCGACCCCCCATGAATACTCTTGCGGACCTCTTGTGGGTCGCGGACCCCCATTTGAGAACCGTTGGTCTAGTGATTAAGAAATAATGCAATTAGCATCAAAAGATGCTATAAAAAATTCAAATGAATTGTTCTGCTATAAAACGTTTTTTTTTTTTTTTTTTTCAAAAAGAACTGCTATGGAAATGAAAAATAATGTTATGTATAAATTTTTTATTAAAAAATGTGTTGGTTAATATAAAAATTAAAGTTGAATTCCTTTCGCCAATAAAAAATAATTGGGATATAAATTGCAATTTTACATGAAGTCGTGAACATCACTTCCTTCTCACTGGATAAGAGGTATCAAAAGAGATATTTTCCAATGACAAGCCTTTGTACTACTTCTGGATCATAAGTTTAGGATCTTATTTACTCCTTTGGATATTCTTTTTTTATTGAGACAGTTTATTTGATAAAATGCGACATGAAAATATTAAAATTTCACAAATACTTGAACTTGTGACAATAGAAATTCCGAAAATGTAGTTTTAAGTGAAGTATATTCAGAGTTATATAAGTCATAAACATTTTAATGTTCATCATCAAATGTATGTAAAAACATTAATATTAATTTTTATTTTTATGACGTTAAAAAGTAGTATTAGATAAATTTCTTCATACAAATGGGCGAAAGAACTAATAAGATAAACCATATGTTCTACATTAAGTTTCTAAATAACTATTTTAATGGATTAAATAATATAATTAGTCTTATTTATATGTCTAATATGTATAACCTAGACAATTCGGTTAATCGAATAATTTGCCATTAATCGGTTATTAACAGACTAACTTTTTACCTCGAATAAATATTTGTCGAATAAACCGATTAATATGAAAACCCGAATAATTGGATACCCTAATATGAACCCAGCAAAAATTTTGGTAATGAATATAAAGCATATACATTTTTTTGTTGTTGTAAAAAGATTTTACAAATTTTAATTTAAAAACCTTAACAACCAAAAATTTAATTAAGATAAATTTAATAAAAATAAACTTTTTTAGATTACAAATTAATTCATACGCAAATTTTGCCTTTCATTTATATATATTGTCATTACAAAGTAACTACATGTCATTACTACGGACTACAAATGAAATATATATCGTCCATTCCATGAGAAAACGCCCAAAAATATTTTTTATGTCTTCCGCTTTTGCTAATATTTAACATTTGCGTACCATATGAAGCCATTTAAATGTCTCCATTTTAATTTTTCTGAATTTTGAAAAATTCGCGAATTTATTCACGATGTTGAAAAGTGTGTAACTCTAAATATCAATATCTTTAAAAGTTGTTAACGGATTTTAATGATTTAAATTGCATATATAAGAATAATATGTCACCTATAAACGTAGTAATCTAAAAATAATATTATCATTTAAAAATGCATTCGTAATGCAAATGCAATTTTAGGTTGCATTTTTGAAAAATTTCTACCCTTTAAATTTGTTTCTTCTTCTGATATAAAGAACATTATTATGTTTGCTAAAAATTGGAATATAAATGTTTTGGGATAAAATGGTCCACTATTTTAAACATTTTTTTTAAAATAATTCTTCAAATTTTTTCATACAAAAATTTTTTTTAATTTTTGTATGTTTTACTTTTTATTAGTTTATTTTAAAATTAATTTTAATCATAATATTTAATATTTTGTTATTTGCGGTATTATACCTATTTGTCTCAGATTAAATGCTATTGTATTATATAATAAAGATATTTCTCTTCAATATTAAGCAAAAAAAAAAAAAAAATAAAATCAAAAAGTTAGAAATTTCTTAAAAATGCATCCGAAAATTGCATTCTTTTCGTGAGTGCATATAAACCAAACATTTTTTGATTTATTTATTCAAATGCATTTTATTTATTCTATTGAAATGTACCTTATATTGGTTTTAAAATCAATAAAATCCGATGTATAGTTAAGGAGTTATAAACATTTAAGGTTACATATTACTAAAGGTATTTTCAGACGATAATATTCAATATTAAAATTTGTCAAACATTTTAATATTAAAATATTTACTTATCGTCTAAATACAAATTGTTTGATTATGAAAAATTACTTATGATTTTTTTTGAAAATACCAATGGTATTTTAAATTTTTTGAAATTGTTCAAAAACTTTTGATTTTCATGTTATATTTTTTATAAACAAAAAATAAAAACAATAAAATAATAATAAATGAAATATTTCGCATTAAATTCATCATTAATTTCATAAAGGTAAGAATTTGTAAGATAGTATTCAATAGATGTATTACCGTCTGAACTACTTCAAGATTTTCTATCGGATTTTTTGACATGCCGATGAAATACGTAATATTTTACTGTCGAAAAATCTTAATACTAAATATTATTGTCTGAAAGTACCTTAAAAGAGTATAACCAAAAAATAAAAATTTTTTAAAAAATTTAAATTTTTGTATGAAAAAATTTATGGAAATTAAAAAAATATATTAAAAATAGTAGACTTTATTGTCCCAGAACAGTTATTTTTGCATTTTATAGTAAAGATATTGCTTTTTAACATATTAAAAAAAAATTAAAATCGAAAGGTTAGAAAATTTTTAAAAATGCATTCTAAAATTGCATTTTCATTTTGAATGCATTTTTAAATCATAATATTATTTTTAAATTACTACATTAAAAGAGGACATATTCATCTTCTATATGCAGTTTAAATCATTAAAATCCGTTAGCAACTTTTAGAGATATTGATGTGTAAAGTTGTACACTTTTCCGATTTTTTTGACTTTTCGAAAAATCAAAATCGTGTTAAATTCTGGAATTTTTTAAAATTCAAAAAAATAAAAATGGAGATATTTAAATGGCTCCATAGATTATATGCGTACCAAATATTAACAAAATCGGATGACCCTCCATAAAAAATTTCATCGTCATGGAATGGACGATGTATATATATATTAGGGTGGCCCCGAAATAAAAGTATATACCATTTCTCAAAATTTTCGTCCTGACGTTATCCTTTCGTGAGCTAAAATAAATTGAAAAAAGGTCCTTTTTTCAGGTTTTTGGCATTTATTTCATATTACTCCCATAGGAACAATATAAAAAATTGATATCGTAAGACAGGTCTTTAGAAGGCGCATTTAATGATATAACTAACATTTTTAATTACGTCCATACCCCTGTCAAATAATTATATGTGCAATATTTGTTTTCTAGTTTTTATATATTCCAAGAGTGATAAACATTTTTTTGGTTTATAATTTTTTTCACTCTTATCTACTGTTCCTATTTGCAAAATTTTAGGTTCCTCTTGTATTCGAAGTACCGTTATAATAAACAAATCATTCTCTAAATTTTAATAGAAAATAATTATATGTGCAAATTGACTTTTTTACTCAACAGACTGACATAAAGTTCACAATTTGAACCGTTTAACAAATTAAAGGTAAAATTAAAGTTATTTGGGGAATATTTAAGACGATTGGACCTAAAAAACCAACATTTTTTTTATTTTTTAGTTAAATTTATAGCCAAAATAAGTCACCAGGTCGGACACTGTCAGTTTAAGTGCTGAAATCATTAAAATAAGACGTATATTTATGTAAAATTCCGAAAAAATGGTGTATATAGAAAATGTTTATCATAATACTGTTGATAATTTTCAAAAAATCTGAGAAATTGCTATGATTCTAGGAGCGGTAACCCATAATCAATTGCTGATTAGTGGGACTTAAGGACATTTTTCGAAGAAAACAACATTTGTTACACACAAATAAAGGCGAAATGAACGGTTTTTAATAAAAGGATGTGTGCATAAATTAATAAAAGAGGTTTTAGATTAAAATTATAACTCTTGGGTGGCAAAAACATAACTTATAGAGCGGTACAAAAATACACAAGCAGGATTTTATGATTAATATACTTTTTTGGTTAAAAACTTTAATTACACCATGAGTTCATGTGTATAAGAGATGAAAAATATTATATTTAAATCATCCAAGTGTTTATCATAAATATTACATGGGTATTCGACGTCTACAAAACACATGCTTGAAGCGTAATCATAGTGTCGAATCGCTCATAATGTAAGTAAATTTTAGTTATAGATAGAAGTTGAAAATATTTATTGGATGTAGCAAAATTAATTCACTACACAACATTAATTTACTGGACAAAAATTCAAATAGCTTCGTTAATAAATTTCGTACTTAAAGTAGATTTTTCAGTAAATTAATGTGACGATGTTACTATATCGGGTTTCAAAATCGGTTTTTAAGTCACAAAATATCCTATTTCTGCAGCGACCAGCAATGATCTTCAGACCTTTATGACATAAGGATTTCCAAAGAATAATTTCTGCTGAGATATATTTAGATTCAGAGATATATGACAATATTAAATGTTTCAAATTGATTTTGTATTAGTATACTACAGTTTTGACCTATATATTTAAAGAAAAAAGGACGAATCGGTACAACTAAAGATGCATCTGGTAACGTTATATTAGGACAACACAATTCCTTAACAACTTTCATGAATATTGAAAATTAACTTTATTTAAATAAATAATTTTTATTAAATTCCTGTCGTGCACATATAATTATTTTCTATGAACAATTTTAAAATCAATTAAATTTTGCCACAAAATACACAAAAGAAATAAATTTTTCATTTGACTTATAAAGCTCTAGTAAACATAAAAAGTATAAAAAAGATTTGAATTTGGAAATCCTATTTTTGAATAAAACAAATTATTTTATAGGTATGCACATATAATTATTTGACTGGGGTATTTGTCTGAAATTTTAAAAAAATATTTGAAGAAACAAAGCCTAACTAATACAATGTAATCCTCTTATATATACACCGAAATGGTTTTCTTCATTTCTTATAATACTAACTTGTTCAAATTTTATTCGTATTTTTCAAAACATGGATTCATTTGTATACAATTTATTCAGTATAAAAGGAATTTTTAAGATATTGGTACGACAAAACGCCTAATTTTATAAGCTTTAAAATGATATATAACACTATAGTTTAGTTAAGTAAAAAAAAAAAATATCTTTTATTTAAATATCGACAAAATGTATGCTAAAATTGCATTTGTTTACATAAATAACATGCAGAGAAACTGTTAGAGAAAAAGAAAATAATGTTTCTTCAAATATTTTTGTAAAAAATGCAAATATCAAAATTTTTTGAGGAAAATTTCAAAATTTCAGACAAATATTGACGTAATTCAAAATGTTAGTAATATCATTAAATGCGCCTTCTAAAGACCTATCTTACGATACCAAATTTTCATATTGTTCCCATGGGAGAAATATGAAATAAATGTCAAAAACCTGAAAAAAAGGACCTTTTTTCATTTTATTTTAGCTCACGAAAGGATAACGCCAGGACGAAAATTTTGAGAAATGATATCTTAAAATAAAGTAAATTTTCATTTGAGGTAGGATCATTGGTACCTTAATTTTTCTCCATACAAACGGGGCCACCCTAATGTATATACATAAATATATGGGCTATTATCAAAAATTTTTGATTTTAGCCCTTAAAAAAAAAATATATATTTCTTTTTGATGGCACATTAAAATCCCTTTGTATACATATAAAGTGACTCGAATGCACGTAGAATCGGTTCGAGTTAATCATTTCCTGAGAGGGCGCGAAAGTTATGGCGGTTTCAAGTTGAACATATAAAAGTTTTTACAAACTAGAAGTGTAGTGTTGAGAACCACATTTTTGGTTATTTTAAAAATAGTCCAGCACACGTGATCGAAATAATTAAAACAAAATATTTTGGGGATTAGTTTAAAACATATCAATCTTTAATTATAGGCGTGTACATTTGCAACATTTACTTTAGTGTATATAAGCCATTGAAAATTTTACTTCCTTAAGAAACACATATCAAAAATTTTTTGTTATATAAACTTTGGATAAAAAGGGAACATTTTGTTAGCGATGCCACTTTTAGACATACCATTGATTTATAAATACTTTCTTCCGACTGAAGGCCCTCTATTAAGAGAAAAAGTCCCCAAAAAATTTTGTTATGCACTAGAAATTCAAAAATATTTATAGAACTTGCGTTAATTTTTTCTATTATTATTAGTTTTTATTGAATCTTTCTTTTTTAGAAATTTACAATAAGTATTAAAATATTATCCTAAAAATTCATTATTTATTAATGAAACTTTTATATTTTTATTAACGCACCATTATTAAGAAAAAAAAAAAGTTTCCCCAAAAAACACTAGAAATTTAAAAATATTTAAGGAAGTTGCGTTAATGAAACTTTTATTGTTATATAAACGCACCATTAAGAGCTTTCAAATGATATCTTAATATTTGCAATCAAATAAATAGTATAGGAAATATTTTCGATTTTAAGTAAGTCGGAGTTCAATGAGTACCTAAATCTCTTGTAACATCCATTTACAAAATTTTATAAAGCTTACGAAAAAATACAGAAAAATAAATTATTATTGTTAAACGAGTTGTAGGTGTGAATAATGATGAATTAAAATGTTCCAACAACAATAACAACTGTTAACAAAAACAAATTAACATTGAGCTTTTTATCTACATGTTTTAACTATAAAGCAATTAGAAGGTTTTAAAGAGCTGGCAATACCAGTAATATGCTTATAATAAATTAATAAACTAAATAAATAAAATACATTCATATGTTAGTATATGTAGTATGTATAAAAGTATACATACTAAGATATGATAGTGTTAAATTTTTCTGTTTTTTAATTTTCTTATTGAAAGAAACAAACAATATTATGTTTTATAATCAGAACCAGATTTTTTTTAATTTCTGATTAAACACATCTTCACAAATGAACGTGAAGACGAATAAGATGTACTTTGTACGAATTTAACTTTTTGCTTAAAAAAAAACTCGTTCAATATCTTAATACGCAATAAGTTATTTACAAATAAAAAACTGCGAGTCAATATTACTTGTTTAATTAATTAAATTACTATTATTTTATACACAAAATAAAATTATCCAACAGATTTTAAGACATAAGTTAATATAACCCTATCACACCTAAGTAAATGTAAAAAAATCCACACATCCATATATACATTGGTATCTTCTATGTGGATACAAAAAGGTACTACTAAATTAAAAAAAAAAAAAAAATAATAATAAAAAATTTGTTCCAAAGACTTTATATGTAAATATAAAGTTTTTATTGTGCAATTCTTAAGTTAATTTAAATTTGTCACATTTTACATATGTATAATTACATTGCTGCAAAAAAAAAAAGTCTTTCAAATTTCGATCGTAAACACTTTGAGTCACGTTCTTATAATTTTAAAATCAAATAAATGTACAAATTTATACTTGCGTATGTCTCCAATTTAAAAGATGATAATTGAGCATTTCAATATAATTAATTTATATTTAGAACTTATTTTTAAACGTATAATATACACTTATAAAAAAGTATTACAAATATAAAAATACACAGTTCCACACAAAATAAATAGAAAGACGGTTATCTAAAACCGACTTTAATTGAATTAAACAAAAATGTCAGTTTAAATAGCCGTATTTTATGTTTACAAATTTTAACAAATATGTTCTATACTAAATTCTGTTTTATTTCGTCGCATTTTTAAATACATACGATTGTATCGTTGGATGTTAGATCATAGTGTAGAAAATATGAGAGTGATCGATTAAGGTACAATGGTCAAAAGTCACAATGGGTTAAAAGTATGACGTGATGGAAAAGTTTTTCTTAACTTTCTACACTATATCTAGTCTAAAAAATTATTCGCTATAGATTTTTTTACTCTTTTACTGATTTTGTTATTTAAACTTATTATTATTATTATTATTCTTTTTCAATTTTTGGATGTTCACGCATTTTCCGTCAGTGCTATATTAAAAATTTTACCATTTTTGATATCTACGGTCATATGATAGTTATATCCAATACAAATTTCTGCACTACTCCACTCCTTACTCCTCATTTTTCCATGGTTCAATGAGGGTAATTTGAGAAATTTTTGATTTTGACAAATTTAAAGCAGCCCCAAGTAGATGAAGTACAAACTTTTATGTGGATGTATTGGTGAGTTTTTACTTTTTGTGAGAGTAAATTTTGTCGTTGGCTCTGACAGAAATTTTAGTTGCGTTCTGCATAAATGTTTAATGTAAAAGTATAAATGTATGATTGAATTTTTAAACGATATTCCCACCAGTGTTGCCATTTTAGCATTTTTTCTGCTAGATTTGGCAGAATGGATTGGGAAATTGCATATTTATTTTGAAAAATTCTGCTAAATGCTTTTTAGCATAATCGACCTACTAACAGCAGTTTTTTTTAGCATAAATATTTTTTTTTTTTTTTTAATTTTATTATTTACAATTTTAAACAAACGGGTAACAGATCTGAACTTACAAGACTTGAAACTAATAGAGTGCAGAATTTTACACCATGGGTTTAATTTTATAATGTTTAATGTTGTTCAAAGTTCATAAACTTAGAAAAAGGGATACAAATTACTTAACCCTTTACAATTTTTCTACATTTTGTTCGCGCGTTTATACTTTTCGATCTTATTCGATCTTATATAAACTAATGGGACATTGTTTATAAATTCTGCTCCATTTTTGTTATTGTGCAGACATATTCGAACAATTGTTTAAATAAGTAATTTTTTTTATTAGTTTTACTCTTTTCTAATGATGAAGTGGAGCTTTTATTTAGCGTTATGGATTTTGTTAAAAATAAATGGCGAAACAAGGTGACGGAAATTGTTAGTAGTATTATTAAATTAGAAAGTTCATGATGCTATTCCTTTGATATTCCAAATAATTTTGCTCGAAAGTAAAATCATCAGAATAATATGGAAAGCTTGTTACAAGTGGAGAAAATGAGGAAGTAGCAAATATTTTATGTCCTTCGACGAATTTTAAATGTATTATGTTTATATTATTTAAAATAATCAAATATTTTTCAATATATTAATTTTTCATTAAAAAATTCTGTGTTTCCGAATCTAGATACAAAATTCAATTCAATATAGATCAGCGATTTAAAGTTTAAAAAATTACCAACTAATAATACTTTGATTTTAAAAAATCTATTTCATGTTTAATTTTTTAAATCCAAATATAATTTAAAAATAAAAAATAGGTGCTAATAGTTTTATCCTTAAGGTTCATTAAACCTAAATTTTACACCTTTTAGTGATATATGGTGAAGAAAAGATATGCTCTATCCTTGCCAAATATGTTTAATTCTCAAAGACTGATGTAATATTTTTTGTGCATTATATTTATTCAATATTTATGGGTCTGTTTAGACAACATTATAAATCTTATTAAACAAAATGTAAAATATCGCAAATATTTAATATAAATTTAATATAACTTGTAAATGCTTGAAATGAAATCTTGTTCCAGAACAATTATTTTTGCATTTTATAGTAAAGGTATTGCTTTTCAAAATATTAAAATTAAATTCAAATTTGATTTGGATAATTAATGCATTTTTAAATTATAATATTATTTTTAAATTACTACATTTATTGAGAATATCTTCTATATGCAATTTAAATCATTGAAATCCGTTAACAACTTATAGAGAGTTTAAAGTTACATACTTTCCGATTTTTTTGACTTTTCGGAAAGTGGAAATCGTAAATAAATTTGAGTATTTCTCAAAATTAAAAAAAAAAAAAAAAATAGAGATATTTAAATGGCTCCATAGGGTATACGTATCAAATATTTGCAAAATCGGAAGACATAAAAAATTTTTTTTTGCCTTATCTCGTGCAATTTGTATCAATAAAAGATATTATATGTTTATATACATGTTATATAAACAGTACAATTCTCTCAATTTATTATAATAAATTTGAAACTCAATTTTAGCAAAGCAAAAAAATGTAAAACGTGGGTAAAACTTTGCATTTAGCAGATTTTAGCATATTATTTTTTGGAATTTAGCAGATGACATCGAAAATTTTCTGGCAACACTGATTCCCACCAATCATATTAAATATTTGTTTAAAACAAAAATTAAATGATTTAGTAAAAAAAATAGTTTTGTTATAATTCAAAAATAGATATTCATATATTTATTCACAGAAAAAAAATTCGCATTCCATTATTAAATTTATAAAACCAATTATATTTTTAACTGAAATCAGACCCACCACTGAATTAAAAAAAATCAAACATTCAAATTCTTAAATATTTTATTGTATAAAATTAATTAAAATATTTTTACTAATTATAAATTTGATTATTTGAAAATTCTCAAGAAATTCAATAACATGGTTTGTTAAATAAAATAAAAATAATATTTAAATTTTCGTATATTTTCAAACAATTTTTATTTTTTTATTATTATTTTTTTTTTTTTTTTTACATTTTCTATAATGTATGTAGTAATTCAGATTGAATGATAATTTGGTATTTTAACATGTAAATGTATCTATGTATGAAAATGTGGTGTTGAGAAGCGAAATTTTAATATAGTACTAACTAATTAAAGAAAGCTTATTTAGATGAAATATAATTCAACGGTAAAAGACAGTGTATAGAATGTAGATAATGTTTAATTATGCTGATGAAAGATAATGGTGCCATAACTAATAGTTTATGTATAAATAACAATTACTTATTCGATTTCCTTATTTAAATTTTCTATAACATTCTTACCAATATTTAAGTGTAACTAAAAATAATTTTTTCACTGGAAAGTTGATATTTTTTTACAAATCGTTTTTGATAATTAAAAGTTTTAAATATTTTGTTATGCTGATCATCTTCTCAACTGACTAATCTTAAATGTGTTTTGTGTGTATTTTTTGATAACTTCGATGTAGATACGCATTATTAAGCTTTTTAAAATATTAATTTTTTATTTTTAACATATCTTCAGTTCTCAACCAGTGAATGAAAAATCTCAAGTCTGATATATTTTGACCAAAAAAGTTTAAATTTTTTTCCAGAAATAGGTTTAAAATTTTAATTATTTTAAGAATGTTAGAAAAAAATTTGGAGGAAGAAGTTTTGTTCTTTTAGAGAGATTTTTAGATTTTAAAAACTCATTTCTTGAGAACATTTGTGTGTGGGCTATTTAAATAATTTTTATCAATTTTATTTACCAAAATGTGCCATTTTAAAAAGATGTTTTGACATGAACTTTGAACTCAATATAGGATTATTTTGATTACAGTTTTTTAGAGGTAACGGTATTTTTAGTTATTTCGGTAACGGTATTTTGTGGGTAACTATTGCTTAAGAAATTTCAAAGTATAGGTTCAGAACCATAAAATATAATCTGTACTTTAGTATTATAACGTTATTACAACCCAAAAACATCACTAACGATATTTTAGCGTTATCGGTATTTCGAACTATTTCGGTAACGGTTTTTTAGCGTTATATATTTTAGCGGTAACCGAATTTTCAATTATTTCGGTAACTGTATTTTAGGGGTAACGATAATCAAGTTGAATGTTTTTTTTTTAGCGGTAATGACAACCAATCTTGGTTTTATTGTTAACGGGTCTAAGAATTATTTAAGAAAAAATATTGCTACCAAATTGAAAAAGTATAAAGTTTTTTTTTTATCAATCCGTATTTGAAATTTAACTAGGAATATTATGAAAACATTTCGATAAACACGTTAAAATTATAATTTTTGATGTTTCAGTTTTTAGAGATATATTTAATTATTTCGATCTTCCAAAATTTTCATGAGTCGTTCTCAATTTGTAACGTCTCAATTGGGTAGTGAACAAAGTGCTTGCGAGAGAACAGCTGATTAAGATTTTTAATTAAGATATAAAAAGAAAATCCCTCTTTTTTTACAAAACTATTCAAAATCCCGCTTTTTCCATACAATTTTGTTCAGAATCCCGCTTTTTAGTCGTTCGGGTCCCGCTTTTTGACAAAATTCCTCTGGTCACGTTATATATAAATGTATAGTAGCATATAAAAAATACATATATGAATAAAACGAAAATAATTATGAATGCAAATTTTTCGACACTATTCCAAAAGGACCCCAAAACTACTCAGCGCTAAAGACCATTTCCGCAATATACCTACATATATATTATTTGAAATACAAAAATGTAAACACACTTAATTATCTTCAAGAAGTTCTGTTACTTCCGTATAATTATATCACGAGTTCAGTCGACTCGGGGATTATACAGCAATATAAAATAGATCCCATAATTTATGCAATATATCGCTGCACACATGCATATTTCAAATGCTTTTGAATCACAAAAATATATCGCTACATTACGAAATATGTAGGAAAATTAAGGTAAATTACCTCTGGAATTCTCCAAATGATGGATTTTATTGTTTTTGTATCAACATTTTTTTGTATTGGCTTAAAAATAACAAAACCAATAAAATAATATCAATCAAACAAATTATTTTATAACATTTTATTTAGTCAAGTAATAAATTTTTAAAAAAAATTGTAGTCATAATTTTTTTTTCTGTGTTAGTACTTTATTTATAATTGTTAACTATTTTCAGTGAATTAAAAAAAAAACCTTCGAATGAACTTTTTGTTATTGAGATCTTCATAATCTGAACAATATGAACGCGTAGCACTGCTTTAGAGAATTCTAGTGGCTATGTGTGACAAGTTGGGGACTTAATACGAAATGGAACGGAAATTCATTTCGATAACAAATTAAACAACAAATAAATTTGATATTATTTTATTTTTTTTTTTTTTTTATAAAATTTTAAAAAATGAGCCCATTAGTCTAAGGAATAAAAATAGGTTTCTAATCGAAAATGAAATATCTTCAAAATATATTTTCATTTATAATTCAATTATGAATTTAGACTTTTAAGTTTTTAAATGTTCAATATTATAAAAAAAGTACGATCGTATCAACTTTTCCATCTGTGATTTGTAATTTTGTTTTATAGGTGTATATTAAACGTTAAAAAATAAAGTCCAAATATAAGTCCGTTTTATTTAAATACTCAATTATCATCTTTCAAATTGGAAATATACGCAAGTATAAATTTGTACATTTATTTGATTATGAAATTATAAGAACGTGAGTCAAAGTTTAGTCGATTCTTATACTTAAAATATCTCGTGATTTTTTGGATTTCAAAATTAGATTGTTTTGCATGTATTTTTAAAATTAAAATTTATTAGTTGAATTCATGTACCTGATATTTTATTATAATTGTCACACAATCTTATTATAATTGTCACACAATCTTACTGGAATTGTTAAATTGTGCTCGATTTCTTTAAAAATCTTACAAGTTCGTTGATAGAGAACTTGATGAAAAATTATCATTTACAAATGTAAACAAAGAAAATCAAAATATAGAAACTATATGTCTGCGATAATTGTGAAGAAATAATAAAATGTTAAGCAAACATTTCAAACTGATATTTGTTTAGATTTGTGTTAATAAATTAAATCAAAATTTATTTGTATAAGTTTTTATTTAAGCTAGATTGAACTATATATAGAGGCTAAATTGGACTTTAAAAAAGGTCAGAAATGGCTAGATGACCTAAAAAAATAATGTCAGAAAAAAGCTAACATTTTTATTTAAAAACTTATTATTTTTTATAGATTATTTATAAACGTATTGAGAAATCACCCGCAAAATTCTCGTACAAATTTGGGTTATATTTCATATGAAAAACTATAAAATGTTTTTATTTTTCGCTTTTACAAGATTTTTTAATGATATTCATAAATAGTTTCTATGCTTAACGAAGTTAATTAAAAAACGAGAGCGAGTTCTATATTCGGCTGGGCCACCGCTTTACCGACAAATAATAAAATATGCGGCCTAAAGTATACTGCAATATTTTCACATTTATACTAATCTAATTTTTTTCCAAGCTACACAATAGACATCTGCATCAATTCATTTGGCGAATAAACCCAACAAATGGCCTAAATAGTCGAACTAAGAACCCTAAGACATTTTTGATGAATTCATTCAAAATTTAATTTTGTATATATTATAGATAGGTTCACAAAGGAGCCTATGTAATATTTTATAACAAGGTATGATATAAAAGATTACATCAAAAAGATGGGGGGTATATTGATTTTGTCATTCCGTGTGTAACATGTCGAAGGAATCATCTAAGACCCCACAAAGTATATATTTTCTGGGTCCAGGTTAGATTCTTAGTCGATCTAGCTATGTCCGTCCGTCTGTTCGTCTGTCTGTCTGTCGAAAGCAGGATAGGGCTCGAACAATGTAGGAGGAAGGTTTGTTTGGTATTGAAAATGGGCAAAATCGGTTAATAAACAAAAAAGTTATGGGCTAAAAACTAGAAATACTGGGTGTCCGTTTCATACTTTTCTGCTGATGTTTCTTCAATAAAAGCATGTACGACGAAATTTTTTACGTATAATTCGGGTGTCGATATAAACTCGTAAACCAAAAATGGACGTGGTCCGCCCACTTTACCGCTAACCTCCTATATAAGGTCAAATTGTGTTCAAATAGTTCAAATGGGCGTGGTACGACCACTTTTTTTGGCGATTTTTCTCTCCAAATTTGACGATTTTTCATCAAATTTATCTGTCAACTATGTTTGTAACTCATTTCATATCATTTTCTTTCTTTACAATTGTTGACTGCTTCTGTTTTTTAGCTCACAAATCAAATCAAGAAACAATACAAAATTAAAGAAATTAAATTGTGCAGAGAATCATCAAATCATTTTAGTTATAAAATATTTTGAATTGAATTGTATGAAAAAATTAAATAAATGCAATATTGTCATTTGTGTGTATCGTCACCGAAAATGCAAAACAACGTAACATCAAAATTTTCAAATTTGAGTTTTTGATGAAATATAGTTTATTAATCCAAAATATGTGTGATCTTAAGTCAAAATGACGTAACATCACATTTGTTAAAAAAATAAAAAAAAAAATGTTTATTTTTTTTATAAATTTAGATTGCAAATTATTACAAAGATAATAGCTATTAAAATTTTGGAGTAAAAGCTATCAGAAATCTTTTTAATTACAATTTTTCTAACATTTTTATTGATGTTACGTTGTTTTGGCTTCAGAAAATTAAAATCTTGAAAAACGTAAACCACATAACTTTAAAAATACTTAATAAAAATAAAAATATTCATTATCAATATATTAGGCAGTATTTAAGGATGTAATAACCCAAAAATATTGTTTGTAGGATATTTCGTTTAGATTTTAGAAAGTTTTATATGCCTCCTGTAAAGTAATGAAAAGCGATGTTACGTTGTTTTGCATTTTCGGTGTCGGTATGTTGTTTGCAAAGTATAAAAATTTCACCGTATTATTAAAGTTTTAAATAAAAAAAAAATAATAAACAAGTCGCACTTTTATATTCGGCTCGGCCGAATCTATATACCCACCATCAACTTTTTAAAATTTTACGTTATATGGAAAGTGCGCGGTAAAGTGGGCGGACCACGCCCATTTTTTGTTTCCGAGTTTATATTGGTCCATAAACTATTTGTACAAAATTTCGTTGATTTTCACCTTATATGGGAGGTGGGCGGTAAGGTAGGCAGACCACGCCCATTTTTGGTTTCCAAGTTTATATTGACCCTCAAACAATGCATACGAAATTTCTTCGTCGTACATGCTTTTGTTTCAGAAATATCAACAGAAAAGTATGAAACGGACACCCTATGTTTCTAGTTTTTTGTCCATAACTTTTTTATTTATTAATTGATTTTGCCCATTTTCAATCCCAAACAAACCTTATATAAGATAAACATTTGTGTCAAATTTCGTCCCAATACGTTGTTCGAGCCGTTCGAGCCCTATCCTGCTTTCAACAGACGGACGGACATAGCTAGATCGACTCAGAATCCCAGAAAATATATACTTTGTGGGGTCTTAAATGATTCCTTCAACATGTTACACACGGAATGACAAAATCAATATACCCCCCATCTTTTTGATGGTGGGTATAATAAACTTTATTTTGTTTAATGGTATGTTCATATATAAAGTTTTTTTTGAAAAATGAGTCGTTTTCTCAAAAAACACAAACAAATTGATTTGTTTTTTCATATATTTCAAAGCCAAAAAATTGTCAAACAGTTTAAAAACAAAAAATTAAGAATTATGAATAAGATTTCTATTTTTTCATAAATTTTATTTGTTTAAAATTTTTCTTTTTTTCAATTAGAATGTGTTTGTGTGTGAAATTTTTATTTAAATCAAAAATTTGTGAAAATATTTTGGCAAACAAACAACAGGATAAAAGGAAAAACACAATAAAATGATATTTGAACAGTGATGTTTTAATTCATTGTGTTTTTCAAAAACAAGTCAAAAACTAATGTGTGTGAACATAATATAAAATATTTTTTTTTTTTTTTTACTTTAATTATGTATTTTAATTATTTTTTTTTTTTTATTTATTTATTGGATTTGCTTTTAATTTTTATTTTATAATAAATAAACTTTTATTCATTTTATTTGATTTATTTTATTCATTATTTTCTTTAATTTATTGGATTTAATTAATTTATTTATTTAATTTTTAGTTTTAAGTTTTTAATTTATTTTATTTTTATTTTAATTTATTTTATTTTTATTTTATGCTATTTTATTTTACTTTATTTTATTATACATAAGTGCATACGTGCATACATAGTTTATTGATTTCATATTTAACTTGTTTTTGTAAAAAATATAAGCGAATGACAGTAAATCACAATTTTGATTTGATGTCTTTTTGTTGACATTATTGCTTTTTTAAAAAATCTCTTTTAAACAATAACGACTCATAGAAAACATATCATAGAAAACATATCATAGAAAACATATCATAGAAAACATATCAATTTAATTATTTTTTAATAACATATTTTGTTTTGTTGCGTTTTATATTTTCGCTGTAATGTGAGAGCATGTACTACAAAACTAGTGTATTCAAAAACCGAAACTGGAAACCGGTTAACCGGTTTTTTGAATTTTAAAAGCCGACCGGTATCGAATAATTTATACTTTCGAATAATTCGGATGCCATTTTCTGACGGTTAACCGAATTTTTAATGGAATGTACCTTTTAAGTTTTTCACTAAAACACCCAATGTTTTTCATATATTATATTTTCATAGTGTACATTACTTAATTATATGTAAATATTCACATTCTCATAGATATATAGATATTTATACCAAAAACCAAATTAGCGAAGAAAATAAAGATACTGAAGATTCATCGGAAGATGTACATGATTACGATCATATCCAAAATACAGAAGCAGGTATCAATATTGATAATACTTTAAAAATCTGTTGCGAGGTCGGAGTAGAAATTAAAAAAATACATAAATATGTAAAACTCTTCAATAATTCGAGTGAAAAGCAAAAAGAACTGCATAACTTTATACAAAAACAAGAGGGTAAAGAGCTTCGATTAATTTGCGACGTAAAACACAGATGGAACTCTTTTTCAAAAATGATTGAACAGGTTTTAAGAATCAACAAATGTGTTAATCATGCGTTGTTAGAATTTGTAATAGGTCCCTTTACAAATCTTGAAAAAATGCACTAGGTAATCTTTGTAAAACTTTTCAACCATTAGAAATAGCTATTAATGGGCTTTTAAAAGATTCTGCAGCTCTAATAGAGAGAAAAGCAATTAATAAGTTTTTGTATAACAATTTGAAAAAAAAAAAATAACACACAATACGCACAAGAATTATGTAATCGACTTATGATAAGGCTTAATGATCGCAGAATTAAAGGATAATTCCGATGTAATGATGTTTTGAAATTCTCCACAAAAACATAAACTAAGGAATTCATTGTTGATTTATATAATCTATTTTTAAATGATGTAGATGAAAATACAGATTCTGATAATGATTCTAATTTTAATACAATCGCATTCTTCGTTATATGACGACTTTTTATACCTGGACAACTGCAACAAAAGAACAGAAAAATTGGAAAAGTTATATTATTGCCTATTGACAATTTTTCCAACCTCCACTAATATTGAACATGTATTTTCGGTTTCCAGTTTAGTAAAACATTAACAAAAAAATCTGCTCAAATGTCATCTTAACTGTATATTATTTTTAAAATGTTATTTTAAAAAACAATAAAGGTTTTCATCCAAACAGATAAATTTACTCAATTAGTAAATTTATGCGTTTTACTCACGGGTTTCATGAACGCCTCTTGCGAATTATTGTGTACCGTTTTATTTTTCTTGAGAAAATTCGCCAAATAAAGTGTGTTTACAAATATTTTTGTTTCTTTGATTTTATTCGTTCTTCATTTGAACATGAAAAAATAAAAAAATATTTTTATTTGTTTATTTTATTTTTTTTTTTTTTTTTTATAAAATTAAAAGTTTACAAAGTAGTTTGCGCATTGAAATTAGATATTTACAAATTATGTAAATAATTTTTCTAACAAAGTATGAGACATTTTTTACGAGCTTGTATATTTTATATATTCAAGATTTAGAGCTATACGAGGCATTTATTTGATTGTATGAAAACCCCTAATAATTTATTATTTTTGTATTTTAAAAATGTAAAATGATCTCTTTTTTTATTTTAAAATTAAATTCTTTAGTAAATATTTTTTTAATAAAAAATGAATTGAAATCAATATTATTAATTCTTATATACAAAAAATATTAATTTAATTTATATTACTATTTATATAAGAATATTTATTTAAAATTTTTTTAGAATAACAAATGTTATAAAAATCCATTTGAATATATAAAATTTAAAATTAATAAAATTTTCTTTTTTCAAATTTGACTTTTCAAATATAAAAGTTTACGAATTCATTTACATATTAAAATTGAAGCGTAAACATTTATAAGTTCTGTAAATAATTTTTCAAACAAAGTTTAACAAATTTTTTACGATATTGTATATTTATCATATTTATGAGCTTTACGAGGCATTTTTGTGATTGAATGAAAATGAAAACAATTTTGCTACAAATTTACAATTATTTAAATAAAACAAATTTTCAATAATATTGAGGTCTGTAGACTGTTTGAAGAGCATGATCAAATTTAGACATTTATATATTAGCAAAGTTTGCTCAATACCAAATTTTTTGTTCAGGTTGTTATCTTGGCAATATCAAAAATATGATTGTATGCCCTGATTCTCCGCACTATGAAATAAATTATGCTTCAGAATCTAGAGATACCTTAATCTGTCCATTGTTGCTTCAATAAATTCCAACTTCCCACCACCATTAACCTACATACACACGCAAGCCATGAAACCGTCGTCAACATGCTTCACTGTTACTTTTAAGTTTTCATGGTTTTGATCTGTATTCAGTTCTCGCCACACAAATGACTTTCCACTTGAGGCAAATATATGTATATAATTTTAACTCATTAACAAAAAATAACCAAATTCCAAAACGCATCATCCTTGGAAACAAGTTCCTTGGCAAAGTTTTAAACTGATGAAATTCTTTTAGAGTGGAATTCGGCCCTCAAAATAGTGTTGACGCAATACACGGCAAACAGTTTTGACACAACATTGTTTGTCCATGTCAACTTGAACTCCGAATGTCGGTTTAGCTCCTAAAAAACTTGTGTGGGCCTATATTTTCCTTAAAGTATATCGCTAGTCACGATTGTTAAAATGTTTATTCGGTGCCCCACTGCCTTTGTTGTTCAAGCGATTTTTATGAACTAAACCCCCAATAATTTCTTATACTATAGAAACATTTATTTTAACCATTTCAGCAAGTGTGACCATTTTAAAATGATCTATAACCAATTATTCTTTTCTAGCGTTATGCGTGGACCAATTTTACATTTATATTTTAATATGACACATTAACTAACATCATCAGAGTGAAAATCTAAGAAGGACATTTCTAGAAGTTGATTTAAACAATAAATTCCACTGGACAACGCTACATTTAAGTACCGTTCCAAAGAGAAGTGGCTACATTAAATAAGCTATGAGTAAAAAAATCTAGTATATTTTTATTTTTTACTTTTAAGTTATTTAAATCAAAATTTTTGCAACAAATCAAGTGGTTTGTTAAACTAGAGCTCTTTCTCTTTCATATAATACTATATTTTTTTATAGTTCCTATTTGCTGCATTTCTATGGAACATTAATTAAAAAAGTATGTTCTGCATAATATAAGCCAAGATAGATTAAGAAGGTAACGACAACTCTACAACAACTACAACACCAAAAAAAAAACCCATTTATTTTGTTTTTGCATTGACATTTCTTATGTCAACTTTAATTTTGTCATTTCTCATGTTTATTTACAAAAAACAAAAACAATTCATATAGTAAAAAGAGAGGAGGAAGACGCAATAAGACAAAAGTGAGCAAAAAAAAAAATGTAAACATAAACAAAATTTTGACACCTCAAATTACAAAACACAGGCTGTTTTAATGTCGTTACCTTCTTAATCTACCTTGATATAAGCTATGAACCACTGTAAATGTTTGTGTTATTTTTAATAAATTTGTTTCCTATAACTCTATTGCACAGTGGTCCCAAAACGAAATAAATAATAATTCTGTAACTTTAGAACTACTGGATGTATTTTAATGAATGGACAATGCTAAGGTGTATTCTAATTGATTTGGAGAAGCACAGGCTCTTAGCTGGTTTGGGGGACGGGGGTGGACCACCAAAGTTGGCCACCTCGGCTATGACAAAATTTTATTTATGATTTGATTGAAAAAAATTTTGCACGTAGATAGCCCTTATAATTCTCTACAAAAAATACCCTTTCACGTGTGGGATATCTATTTTATTTTAAGAGATATTTGGACAGAAATAAAATTTTGACCCATTTTTGGGCATGTTTTTATACCCACCATCAAAAAGATGGGGGGTATATTGATTTTGTCATTCCGTGTGTAACATGTCGAAGGAATCATTTAAGACCCCACAAAGTATATATTTTCTGGGTCCTGATTAGATTCTAAGTCGATCTAGCTATGTCCGTCCGTCTGTCTATTGAAAGCAGGATAGGGCGCGAACGAAGCAACGTACGGTGATGAAATTTGGCACAAATATTTGCCTTATATAAGGTTTATTTGGGATTGAAAATGGGCAAAATCGGTTAATAAACAAAAAAGTTATGGGCTAAATACTAGAAACACGTTTTAGCTTCATCTGCTGATATCTCTTTAACAAAAGCATGTACGACAACGAAATTTTGTACAGATAGTTCGAGGATCGATGAAAATCTGGAAACCAAAAATAGGCGTGGTGCGCCTACTTTAACGCCCACTTCCCATATAAGGTGAAACTTTAACGAAATTTTGTTCAAATAGTTCAAGGACCAATGTAAACTCGAAAACAGAAAATGGGCGTGGTCCGCCTACTTTACCGCCTTCCATATAACGTAAAATTTGAGAAAGTTGATGGTGGGTATATAGATTCGGCCGAGCCGAATATAACATTTGTGCTTGTTTTTATTTTTTTTTTTGGCGGGCTCAATTTAAGTCCTAAAATGTTTCTAAAATATTATCTGGATTCTCTACGAAATTCTAAATAATTTTCGTGCAAGAATCATATGTGTATGTAGTTTAGATAAAAAGTTATATTATTTTGAAATAGAAAATTTGAAAAAAATTTTGATTTTTGTGACTTATTTCAAAAAGGTGGTAACATTATTTCACTTTAAAATCCATTATTTTCCTCTGGAACATAAATTTTTATTAATGTTTCTAAAAGAATGCTTAACATAAATGCATGTAAAGCCTATCGAAGGACAGTTGGGGTAACCGTCTCCCCGCTAGCCCTATCAGAATTTCGTTAATTTTAATTTTTATTTTTTTAGATTTTTGTGGAGCTCAAAAATGTCAAAGCTGAAATTAAAAAAAAAAATATCTCGATTACATATCTACATATATTCGGTAAACACACAAAAAATATTTAATAAGCCACGCCTCTTATAACGACAGAGTGACCATTTTACTGAAAAAAGTCAATTTTTTAAGCAAGCTTTCACCGAACTGGAATTTTGGGTATTTCGGAGTAGAAAAGTGGTAATCTATTTATACTTTTCTTTTAAGGACAAATTTTTTTATATTATACTAAAATTTCATAATGATAGTTATACTATATTTTTTAGAAACTTGCACTCCTCCAAAACAGTTGGAAAATACTTCAGCAATAACTATGTGAAATTTCATTGAAATCTATTTAATGGTTCAAAAGTTATACAAAATTATTTTTGGTTTCCAAAAACGAGAAAAATATTGTATGTTCTCTATATGAAAGTGTGCATATATACCAAAAGCAATAAAATTTCCAATTGTAAAAATTGACACAAAATTTTAAAATTTATTGCTATTTTTTTAAGTAAATGGCAGTCTTATAGTAAAAATATCTGAATACAGCATTATTTACACATATTTTTGCAATAAATTTTTAGTTTATTTGGAATTAGAAAACTGGAAAGTAACTCTGTTTTATAATACAAATTATAGAATACTGCTTAATTAAAGTAAACAAATTTATTTTGTAAGCACAATTTAAAAAATTATGACTTTTCAGTGCATGTAAAAGGACTTTCGCTAAAAACTTCGCTCAGTTATTATTAAAAATAAATAGGTAACACGTTATAAAAACGTATTTGTTTACATGATAGGTTATATAGTCTCTAAGGTTTAATATATACTATACTCCAAGACAATTGAAAGCATTTAAAGAAGTTAAAGGCTTAGAAATATAGCACTGCTCACTGAAAAGCTTATTCAATAAAGGTACATTTTTTATTTCTGCTTTTATACAAAAAACAATCTATAATTTCATATAAATACGTTGTTTTTTCCTGAAATTAACAAAATTAATTATATTAAAAAAGAAAAGTACTTTATTTTAATTTAAAAAAATATTTATATGTATCCACTATGACCGGTAGAGTTGTGTCGTTCATGGAAGAAATATTTCAATTGAACGATTCAGTTAAATGAAAGATATGAAATACTTCACAATCTTTCATGTTTATGTTTCACTTTTCACATTTCTTTCATATTTCATTCTTTTCTTCTGTCATATTTTTTTCAGCTGATTTAAATATGTGAATTCATCCGGCAGAAAAAAATATGTAAATAATAATAATACACAAATGTGGTATGTTCAAAATAACTAAATAAAAAAAATGGTTAACCATTCATTAGACATAGTTGTTTCACAAAAAAATAAAGAAAAAAAAAACATATTCCATTCTTTTCCATTTCATTCCTACTTCAGTAATTGAAAGACAAGTAAGAACCTTTCTTTGGTTTCTATTTCATACATACTTCAGAAAAAGAAAGATGAAAGAAAAGAAAAACATCTTTCATTCGTTTCTATTTCATTCATATTTCAGTAAATGAAAGATAAAATAAAAGAAAGAATCTTTCTTTGGTTTTTGTTCCATACGTACTTCAGTAAATGAAAGATGAAGGAAAAGAAATATATATTTCAGTCAGTCGTACTGACCGATAAAGAACGATTCACCAAAATGAAATATTATTCCCAAGTCTAATGACCAGATACGCAACGTCGCGCAACCCGGTATAATTTCAAGTGTACATTTTAAACCGCACAGTTTCTAAAAATGATTTTGAGCAGAAAAAGATGTAATAATGACTGTACTTGAATTCTAGCGAAAAACTATGTCCTTTCTTAGAAATTTAATGAAATTTTGATATTTTTAGGTGAATAGGTTATTAAAAAACACAGAAATTACGTTATACATAGAGAAATATCTTTTTTCATTTAAAGTTTTGCGTGGAAAAAACTTTTGAAGGATTGGATTAAACGTCATTGCTTAAAATGTTTGCTTAAAATTTTTTTACCATGTGGTCTAATACTCAGACGCAAGATCTGCGGAAGATTTTTTATGCAGCTTCACGATCAGTGCAGTCCAAAGTGTTGTTTAGTCGACAAATTCAAATGGTAATCATTCTAGAGAATTCAATTAAGAAAATGTAAAATATGAAAAAAATTGAGCTAAATATGAATATGTTGCTATTGTTGTGCACACTCCTATATGAAGATTTTAGGGTTTTATTCCAGTTTTTGTTAATAGACAAAGTTAAAGTTATTTAAATGTTTTTGTTAATCCATAAATATGTATATAATTTCGTAAAATAATTTTTGTTGCATACTAAATATTCTAAAAAATAAAACTATCCCAGCAAAAATTGCTGCATACCCAGATGCAGGTTTGTAAGGGAGAGATAAAAGAACTCTCCCTTACCAACCTGCTTCAAGAAGGCATGATTTTTATTCGTGATGTCCCACTTGGAAGGGTTATTTGCGCTACGTATTAGGTTCATACATGCCTTTATTATGCGCATTTTAAGGCATCATAGATGTGATGATTTCATGTCTCTTTTATGTGCATCTTTTAGAGATCCCAGAAGCTGTGAAATCATGCCTTGAATTTAAATAATGCATTAATAAAAAATATTATTTTTATTTATTACTATTTTTTATTTGATTTGTTTTATAAAAAATTAAAAAGAAAAATCCAAAATTTTTTAAATCAGATCATCAACTGGCCTTTTTATTGGGGTAATCCTTAATTATTTAATCTGCAAAAAAATGATAATAATAAAAAGATATATTACTTAATAGAAACAAATTAACACAAAAACATAAGATTATGTTATACGTATCGTATATTAAAAAAATAAATAACCCATTGTTTTTTCTGTAATCGTATTTTTTTTTTCTTATCGTATAAAAACAAAAACACTAAATTTTTTCAAAACAAGTCAAACTGAAAATTAAAAAAATTAATAAAACACAAAATACGTTACAAAACATGTCATTTCTTGTATATTATAAAGAAAACTAAAAACAATATACATATTTAGAGCTTTATTAATTTAATAAATAATATTATTTTGTTAATATAATAGTTATTTAAAATAAATATAATAATTTTACTTACAATTTTAATATAATTTTTGTACATTATTTTTTCCGACTTTCACGAACAAACTTACCTCTTAACACTTTGAACGCTCGACCACAACTAATCAACTCAATTCAAAATATTGCATCATCCAACTTAGTAGAACTTTTTGTATTAAATTGTAAATAAAAATGGGGAGAAGAAAGTCATTCGCTTACAATCCTGCATCCACGTAAGCGAGAGAGGATGCAGGTTGTAATTCGGTAAAACAAAAAATATGTAAATTTCTCGTTTCCTTTTATAGTTTACTCAAATGCGCATCAATGATGTGCTATCGGCAGGCATGAATAATTTTGCACTGCTTACCAGTACCTAAAAAATTTTTGCTGGGTATTCTTAGGTTTACCCTAATTTTGTTGCTTTTGTTCTGCACAGCACTGTATGTATTTTCATCCGATTTTATCAACCGATACCTTTTTGTTTTACCAATGAATTAGAATTAGATAAAATTAGAATAGAATTAGATTATGTATTAAGAAAAGTATGTCTTTTAATAAAGTATGGGTCAAAAATAGATATAACTTCAAAATAATAAAAGAAAAAATTCGAAAACAAAATTTGTGTCTTAAATATTTAACATACAGTGTCTCACATAAGTTAGTGAATTTTAATTTTTAAATAAAAAATTAGTTATTTTTTATTTATAACATTAGGTAAATAAAAAAATAATCATTTTTTATGAATGGGATTTTTTGCCTGTTTTATCTTCTACCAAATGCTGCAAAAAATAGCACAAAATGTTAAATGGTTTCCGGGAAATTGACAAAAATAACAGGTAACTCACAAAAATATTTGAATTTTTTAATTTTCTATATTTAAAGATACTCAAAATAGAAAAAAGGTTAAAAAAGATATGTTTTTTATATTAATTGTTTTTAAAATATTACAAATCAATGTTAAGATTTACGTGAGCTGGACCATTTTTAAAACACCTCTGAAATTACGTATTTATTTCAATATTATTACCAAAATTTTAGTTATAAGAAAATAAACTTCAAATTATAATAGGGGCATACTACGACTTTGAATTTTCATTTAAATAATTATTATGTCTCTTTCAGTCGCGGAGTATTAAGACTTTACCAACATTTTTTATCATATTTTCTTTGTTCATACATGTAATTTTGTATATTTCGGACATTTTTCAAAATACATTATGTTTTATTAATGTACCATAGAAATGGTCTATCCTGTTAATATTGAAGATAACATGTAACTAACCCTTAAGAGCTAGAGGTTAAATTTTATGCATTTATTTCCCAAAAGGTTAAAATATAAATTTTTGCAAATAAGTCGCATGTAACACTTATTACACTTAAATATTGATACATTTGTGAAAAAGTTATTTAAAGCCGCGAAATTAATCAATAAAAAGAGCTATTTTACACGATATTACAGCTTTCTTTATCAATTTATATTTTGGGCACATTTATATACTTAACTGACCATTTATTTACCGTTAAAATTAACTTAACCAATTATGGACCGGAGATCCCAAAATATTATTCATTGAGAGCTTTCCAATGATACTCTAAAATATAATTTGTGGTGGAAAATGGCCAAAATATTCAAACTTTAATAAAATAATAATAAATGATTTTCGTATTGTAAAAATTTCATGGAAATCGGAACAGCCGTTCCGAAGTTCCATAATTATTTCCATTTCATTTTTTGAATCGCACACTGTGAGCACTTTATTTTGTCCGACAGTGTATATAAGTTTGGATTTTAAGTGGAACTATGAAGTATAGCATTACTAACGTGACCAGAGGGTTTTTGTCAAAAAGCGGGACCCGAACGACTAAAAACCGGGATTCTGAACAAAATTGTATGGAAAAAGCGGGATTTTGAAAAGTTTTGTAAAAAAGGAGGGATTTTATTTTTACATCTCAATTAAAAATCTAGATCAGCTGTTCTCTCGCAAGAGCCTTGTTCACGACCCAACTGAGTCATTACAAATTGAGAACGAACCATACAAATTTTGAACATCGAAATAAGTAAATATATCCCTAGAAGCTGAAATATTAAAAATTATAACTTTAACGTATTTCTCTAAATGTTTTTAAAAGATTTCTAGTTAAATGTCAAGATTGATTTCAAATACGAGTTGATAAAAACAAAACTTGGTACTTTTTGAATTTGATAGCAACAGCTTTTCCTAAATAATTCTTAGACCCGTTAACAATAAAACAACAGTTTCCGAAATAATTGAAAATACAGTTATATACGGCTGCCAATATTATATTTTTATCAAGATACGGAAAAATTAGGATTGCGAATTTAATTTTAAGTTTTTATTCGCTCTTTTTAATATTATTCGTAAATTTAAAAATAAAATTCACTTTTTGGATTAAATTGTATTCTTTACTTTTCTTAATTTGAGTTACGAAAATAATCTAAAAAACATTTTTTTAATTTGTATTTGTAAGATCGCTATTTTACGATTACAAAGGTTAAGTCGCCACACACATGGTACAATGATGTGCGCAAAAAAGTGGTTGAAATAAAGTAAAAATGAGGTCCGTTGTGTGATTGTACGTACATGTAGATATGTAGAAAAAAATACTTTTTAGCGGTATGAACTGTCGAATAGAAAAAAAAAAAAAAAAATAAATAAAAATATGACTATAAAAAATCCAATGATATTTGTTATTTTAAATTTGTAAGTTTGTATGTATGCAAGTATATCAATTGATTTTTTGGCTGTCATGCAAATAATTTTTTAAAAAGTAGCGATCGTAAAAAATAATATAATTGATTATGTGATAACGACAAATTTTTGATTTGCATGTAAACAAATACATACATACAAACATACATGCATGCACCCTGCAAACATTTTCTATTGCGGAAGTGGCTAAGAAGAGTCTTCCAGAAGTTGAAACTCATCGCCACGACTATTGCCAAAGTATCATTAAAATCATCTTCCGTCGGGAAGAACTGTTCCTCGTGGAAGTGTCTTCAAGACGACTCGAAGAAGACACTTTTGGAAGTGTCGAAGAAGATTCTTCTGGACGTCACCCGGAAGATGATCAGAGAAGTGTCGTCTTAGTCTCTTCTAGAAGATAATTTTTAATTTTTTTATTTCTGTATTTATAATTAAAATTATTATTTTTTTTTTATATTTCATAATTATCTTTATATTTTACAATTATGTATACATATAAAACTAAATAATAAATAATTCACATATAAATTAATTTTACATTTAATAATAAAATCTTCATGAGCAATTTCTGGTCAAATCCGGTACCTTTAAAAGAAGTAAAGAAGGTTAATAATAATTTTATAGTTAAATTGTATTTAGATTACTTTTTGTACAAAGAATGCGGCAAGACACCTTTACTTGTTTGTTTGATGAAGATTTTCCTAAAATTAATATAAATTGTGAGTGAAATCCGATATTACTAAATAAAATTTAAGAAGATTCACTTACCTTTAAAAAATTTCATTTGTTAATAATTTCCAAATTATTAACAATAAAAAACACTTATTTAATTATCAGGAACATTTTTCTTTTTATGTTTATTATGGCAGCCAAATTGTACCAAAGTCAAATTGTTATTGAAAACATGAAAACAAGCAGGTAGAACTGCTTCTTTATTGTGTTATTTTATTTTCATAAAAAACTGACAATCTTCCCAACACACGTCAAGAAGATTATTGCGCAACAGTAATGTATTTTGTTTTTGTTATATTCGAATTATCATCTTATTATCTTCTAGAAGTGACTTCAAAGTAACTTTTGGAAGATCAAAGGTCGATAGTAATGTATTTTGTTTTCGTGAATTTCGTACACGCCTCCGACAATCATCTGGAAGTCACTAAGAAGTGACGTCTGAACGATTAATGCGCAATAGCAATGTATTTTGTTGTTGTAAATTTCGAAAAATCTTCCAATTATTATCCAGAAGTCACTAAGAAGTGACGTCTGGAAGATTGGCAACAAATTTATCTTCCAAATGTTTAAAGGGCATAAATGTGCAAATAGAAAACACACACACTCAATTAACTACTGCCATAATCATTGTGTTGTTGCTTTATTTTAAACAATTCAGCAGTAACAAAACAAAATTGCAGCTTTCTTAAATACACAAGCGCACGTACAAATGTTTTAAACATCCACACATCTTTCATTCAACATAAGTCAACACATTTCTATACCGTTACATGACTTCGATTAATTCCTTTCGGGTTAATTCCTGAATAATATTTTTATTTTCGAAAATAAAATTTTTGATCTTCGAACAAATTTAAAAATTAAATTTGCAAACAAAAAAATAAAATTCGTTCTAAAAATTGGGATTAAATTCGCTGATAAAAATTTTGTTCCGAACGAATCAAAAAAATGAACGTTCTACCTACTCTGATTTTTATAACTTTTAATTTATACAAAAATAAAAAAAGTATCCAATCCGAAACAAAGGCACATCATTTATATGGTTCCAAATAGTTATTAAAGGTACAATATGAAAATATCCATGTTAACCTAGAGATTGAAATGGGACATTTTGGTAAATAAAATAGGTTAAAAAAATTTATTTAAATAGCCCTCACACAAGTGTTCTAACGAAATTAGTTTATAAAATCTAAAAATCTCTCTGAAAGAATAAAATTTCTTCCTCCAAAAATGTATTTATATTTTATTCTAACATTTTTAAAAAAATTAGTTTTAACCTATTTCTGGAAAAAAATTCTAAACTTTTTTGGCCAAAATTTATTAGACTTTAGATTTTTCATTCACTGGTATAGAACTGAAGATATGTAAAAAAATTTATTTTAACAAGCTTAATAATGCGTATCTTTTGGGAGGTCTTTCTACGTCGAAGTCATCATCACACAAAGTACATTTAATATTAGTCAGTAGAGAAGATGATCAGCGTAAAAAAATATTTAAAACTTTTAATTATAAAAAACTATTTGTAAAAAATAATCAAATCAAAAATTATTTTTAGTTACACCTAAATATTGGTAAGAATGTTATAGAAAATGTAAATAAGGAAATCAAATAAGTTACTGTGAGAGTAAGAAAAGCGGGATTTCTAAATAAAAAGCGGGAAAAATATTTTAGGCGGGATCGAAGTTTAAAAAGCGGGATAATCCCGCCAAAAGCGGGATGTCTGGTCACGTTAAGCATTACCAATAAAATTATTTAGAGCAGGATGATTGTTATTTCGTTTAAACTTTGATAAAATAACTAGAATATTATACACATCTGCTCAAAATAATAGATACACCTTACAGGATGATATTCAAGTGCCGATAACTTTTTAAAATTCTTGGAAAATACTCAGAGTATTTTTCTTATATTAAACAATTTGATCTGGCAATGCCACTTCAATGAAAAATATTCCGAGTATATGCATTCAAATTGATTTACATACGCAGGAAACATTTTTAAACAAATAGTATAAATCCTTTTTCATTGATTTCAATACATAATAACTATAAAAAATAAATACATTTACATTTGTTAAAGTTTTATAAAAAGAAAAATAATACTTTTTAAAAAATAATACACTTTGTGAATATGTGTGTTATTTTCGAATGATTTGTTATATTGTTATTTTGAAAAATGTCAAAATTTAAAAAATATTTTATTTTATTTTTCTTTTTTTTTATGAAAAATGTTGGATAAAATCTTACTTTTTGAAAACTAGGACTTTTATATTTACTACAGCCTTACATACTGCATGGTTGCACTGCTAGTATGTAAAACTTGGGCACAAAGAACAAGTTTTAATTTTAAAGATAATTTGATCTAATTTGGAAAACGGGACTATTTTGGTAAAATGCTAATGTTTAAATATACATAAATATATTATTTATGCCACGATTTCAATAAAGTTTGGTACAAATTAATTTTATAACATAGTGAATCAGAATCAGACTCTTTTTTTGCTCTAACACGCATAAAATCCACATTAATGGCAGAATTGGGATAATATTTGACATACATAAATTTAAAGACAGAAACCATAGTAACAAGGATTCATAAGAATAGGTCCGCAATTTGCCATTGGTTACATACAGTGGCCAAAAAAACTATTCGACATAAGCGGTGCTATTTTAATTTTCTTTTTTAAATAATAAAATTTTCTCCGAATTTTTAATTAAAAAAATGGAATAAAGTTTGGTAGAGCATAAAGATTTCAAATCTGCATGTATTTGAAAGTTATTACAAATAAAAGATAATTTAGAAAGCCTTTTATGTAATGACATTGAAATTCAAGGCAAAAAAAATTATTCGACATTATACTTTATGCTTCGAAAAATCAAAATAATTAAATTTTTTATTAACATGTTGCTTTTTATTTTCACTTTATAACCTCTTTTAAGCATTTTGATATAGGTTTGATAAGAATTTTGTTATATTCAGGATCAATTTTGTTTCTTATAGCAAAATCAAAAACAACCGAAAACTTTCGTTAATTAACGATATCGGTAGTAAATGAAAAAAGTTACGGAATTGCGGTACTAGTCTTGCTAATTAGGATTTTACAATTAATAAAGAAATCAATTATTCTGCATTTGTGTTTTTTTTTTTTTACTTTTTCGTACTAGTCACTATATCGCCACCTTTTGGTCCTTTGGTGGCAATACACTCCTAGGACACCCCCATGTTAAAGTGACTAGTCAGGTGATTAGTAAAGTGACCAGTTAAAAAGATTGTCAGGTGACTGACTCAATTTCACCAGTAAAAGGACTAGTATGAATTGACTTTTTCGAACTAGTCACTATATCGCCACCTTTCCATTTTGCGACTTGGCGAATTTTTTTGGCGATTTTTAACAGGGTGGCGATTTATTTGGCTAATTTTTAAAATTTTATTAAATAGGTATTTGCATAGTAAATACGTTTTCTTACTAGCCAACATATATTTTTAGTATTTTCCTATCCAAAACGGCGGTTCTCAGCAAGGGGTCCGTATAAGGATTTTTAGGTGGTCGCTAAGACCTTTTGCTTGAACATAAAAGTAAAAGTATTTCTTTAAACAGATAACACACATATGTATATTAGTTTCTCCATACTTATAAAATAAAATTGCAAAAAATATAGAGTACAAATTCTAAAACTATTGTAAGATATTTATTAGCAATCTTAAAATCCATTTTTATATACAAAGGTTTTATCTTAAATTTATAATTAATTGAAATCAAATGTTTTTAGTATTTTCTTAAATATAGCCTGATTTAACAAAAGCATTTGGTATCAAATTGGGGATATGCCATTAATTTTTATCTTTAAGTACTAATTTATTTTCTGATTAAGAACTATTTAGGAATAACATTTGATATGAATAACATTTAAATATTCAAATGAATATTCATTTTATTCAAACTTTAAATTACGTATTTTCAGAAATACCTTTAAATTATCAAATTTAAAGGCACGAAGCAAGAGTTTGTAAAAACCCCTGATCTATGTAGGTGATCACACACAGAAATTTGCAATTCTGAGTTCGTAGGATAGATAAGAGAAAGGAATACTAAACATTTACATTCATTTTACCTCTCTCGTCTACGAATTGCAGCAAGAGAAATTACTGTTTGTAAACCCCGACTAACATAATAAAGATCCTTAATTTATAAATATCTTCAATAAATGACAATTTGTTTTCCATCACCTTTCAAATATGAACATTAAGATTTTATGGGCCATAATGAAAAGAAAACGTTCATGAATAAATTAATTCTTCGAAACAATTTATAAGTTTAATAGGATAATAATATAATTTTAGAATAATACGTTAAGGCGAAAATTTTATTATTTGTCGGTAATATGGTAATATGATGTCGATAAGATGGTAATATGGTGATGGGTATCAAAGATTCGGCACAGCCGAATCCTTTTCAATTTCATTTTAATTGTTAGTGCAAAATCTAATTTTTTTTTAAAAAATCGAGTTTTTAGAGGAATATAGAATTTTTATTGAGAAATCGATTTTTTAGTGAAAAATCTGATTTTAACGAAAATTTTTCTTATTGGTGCAAAATTGGATTCTTCATGAAAAATCTTATTTTTTATGTAAATTTTTGTTTTTAGTGATACATTTTATAAAACAAAAATTTTATAAGAAACTATATTTAAAAAATCTAAACATTTTTAAACAAAATATTTTTTAACATAATTCATAAACATAGGTTTCACAATGTTATAATGTTATTTTAAATTTCCAAATAAATTTTCAAAAATGTGTTATCTTAAATAACATATAACACAATAACTCAAATAATATACTTTGTGAATTGGGTAATTGTATGTTTTCATTTGCTTTATTTCATGTGAAAATGTTTTAAATTTTTTTTTTAAGAAACTTTAATTTTTTTTTTTTTTTTGGTTTCCAGCCATAAAAAAAATTTATTTTGGCTTTTACTTTTAGGTAGAATTGAATAAAATCATGAAATAATTCAAGTAACGAAATTATAGCCGTGTTCGTGTACCTGATATTTTGTGATAATTATCACAAAATGTTGCTGGAAGTTTCTAAATCTCGTTCGTCTACTTAACAAATCTTGCAATTGAGTGACAAAATTCGACAGTTCATTGAAGGGGAAATTGATGAAAGTAGCTGGCTGTTTTTCTTCCATCAACTTCCATCAGCAAAACATATGTTGAAATGAAATTGAAAAAAGATTCGGCTGTGCCGAAACTTTGATACCCTTCACCATCTTACCGACAAATAATTAAGTTTTCGCCAGAAAGTATGCTTTCATTATTTCACATTTATAAATCTACATTTTTTTCAAACTACGAAAATTTTAATATGAAAAAAGAAAAAACAGTCATAACAAACTTTGCTTTTAAAAAATAAACAACAACAATTCCATATTTATTTATTTTTGTATGTGTATATACAAACTGCCCAGCTGACCACAAACTTTGTTAATGATATGTCATTCGAATATTTCGCGAACATTTCTCTGACAAAACATTCGAGAACGACTATCGTTGGCGACGCGAAAACGAGCTGCTTGAACTCACCCGTCGCTCACTTTGTGGCAGCAAATCTTTCCATCTCGAAGGTTCGCCTTTCGTATTAATAGTGAACATTTAGCGACATCAATAGCGAAACGTAAAAATATTCGTTAGTAATTCGTTTTCGATATCAAAAACTGATGAAAATTATTCGATACTGATTTTACTAATCACTTGTGTTTATTATCATTAGCAATAGTTCGAAAACGATAGTTTTTTATTTTGTTTCATTTCCATTATGTTCTCAATCTAAAACTAAAAGTTGATTTTATTTCTAAAGTTACTTATGTCTTATTTCATACATCACAAATATCAAATATTAAAAAAAATCAAATATTAAAAAAATTGTTTACATAATAATAAAATATATTGCAAAAATAATTCGTATAATAAACAATAAAATTAATAAAGCCATATAACAAAATTCAAATTTCGCCAAGAGTAGAGTCATCAATGCCTTTTCTCCCAATATTTTTAATTTTTCTGTTGTTCAAATCCTCTTCTTTTAACGCACATTTTCTGAATAAACCTGAAGGAAAATATATTAGATAGATAAATAAATATGTATGCTATATTACAAATCTATGTACATATTTAGAAAAATAGAAACATTACTTACCATTTTTCTTAAAATTTTATCATATTGCTTTTTATTAAACACATCCGAAAATATTACTTAACTTAAATGTTAAAGCGCAATATTTTACAACAGACTACTATGAACTTTGACTCAAGAATGACAATACATTATCATTGTCTTTATTGTTTTGCATGCAAAAACAAGAAAATAAGTTGCTTTTATATTTACATAAGAATTCTTCGAGAAATTTAAGAGGCTATACAATTTCTCGAAACATTTGGTTTCGATATTTTATTTAGAAAAGTTCAATATAGCGATATCAATATTTTTAGATTCTCTAAAATTATGCGAATGTTTACTATCGAGAAATTATCGAGGAAAGTTCAAAGTTACGAACATTCGTAATTAATATAATTCCCGATATTTTGTCGAACATATTTGTTTCGAGAATTCTTCGCTTTTAGCGAATATTCTCTTATAACGAAACTCAGGTCAGGCGGGATATTACTGCTGTTGCTAACAAAACTGATTGCCTATACAAAAAAACGTCACTAATAGTCATTACAATGTTTAATATACATGTTTGTGTGTGTATTTATATTCTTAACAGATTTGTTTTAGTTTTTGGCCCATAACTCTGTTGATTATGAACGTATTTGGTTTATTAAAAAAACCGAAATTTTATAAAAATATTTACGACTGATCTGTATAAAAATCTGTAGCTTGAACAAGGGCTTCAAAAATAAAAAATACGTTTTCCCGATATCTCAGTTATTACTGAACCGATTTATTTTTTTTCAGAACAAAAATTCAGAAAATAATTTCCGAGCTCTATTTAAAAACACAAAGTCCCTGGTATATGCAGAGGCTTCAGAAACTGAAAACCCCGTTCTAAAGCATATCTCCGCCATTTATAAACCGATCTTGCTGATTCAAAAAACCGAAATTTTATAAAAATATTTATGACCGATCTGCATAAAATTAAAAATCTGTAGCTTAAAAAATGCGTTTTGCCCAATATCACAGTTATTATTTAACCGATTTATTTCATTTTTTCAGAACAAAAATTCAGAAAAAATGTCCGAGCCTTCTTTGCAAAAACGAAGTGCCTAGTGTATACAGAGGCTTCAGAAACTGGAAAACCGGTTCTAAAAACCGTTTTTTTAGACATATCTCCGCAATGTATGAACCGATCTTGCTGAATTTCAATAGCAAAATTCCTGAAAGGATTTTCGATCGTTTAATGTATATATTATATATGCCAGTTATCGGTGGGCTTCATAAACGCCACTTCAACCGACACACGGACGGACGGACGGACATGGTCCTATCGTTATCGCTTCTCACAAGGATCCCGAAAATACAAACTTTTTTGCTTTCAGACGAAAGTTTTGGAAATTACAAACAGAATGACAAACTTATATATGTATACCCTTCACACCTGTGATGAAGGGTATAAAAAAAATATATGATCATTTGTTTACAAATGTTAACAAAGAAAATCAAAATATAAAAACTCAAATTCTACGAAAAGTTAGAAAAATAAATGTAATAAAATATTACACAAATACTTACAATTCATATATGTTTAGATTTATGTTAAAAAATTAGATAAAAATTCATTTAAAAAAGTTTTTATTTCCTGTTGTTTTGATTAAAAATTATATTTTAATGAATCAACTTTTATTTTTATGTTACTAACAAATAATATTTATTATTAATAATATTTTACTTTTATTTTCTTATTAAAAAAGAACAAAATTACTATGTTTTTATTTTTATACATAGATTAGCGTTTTTTTAATTTAATGAGATATTAAATTTAAATATTTTTCAATTTGAGAGTAAATTGATTTTTACTCTCTCAAAAAAAGTAGCTGGATAAATCTTGCTGGAAAGTACGCAAACACACCTTATGTCACGTTCTTGTACACAAATGCTAATAAAAATCAAAAAAAAAAAAAGTCATGTTCAACTTTATTATACGTACGTAAAGTTTTATATTTATAATGTTTTATATTTATACAGTTTATGTAAAAATTCGTTTCAGATATACAAATTTTTTTTTGTGTATACGTTTTCGATTTAAGCACAAAAAATTGTTGCTCACAATAATAATAGATACTTCTAAAGATGTGTCCGCCGCCTTAAACGAAAAAAGTTCCACGTTCCATTCACAAATATGTGTTTCACAAAGAGGTGAGGACACAAAGGTATGGGTATGCTTTTAATGCAATTGTATTGGTCCTATTTATTGTATTAATAAATGAACGCATAAGGATGCAGGGATATATTGGAAATTGTTATATTATCATATGGGCAATTCTCTTTTTACGTTTACCTTTATGAAACCAACTTCCAACCGCAAATATTTTTTTTAAATTCTGACTTTTTTTAAATAACTTTTGATGCAATTATGTTAACAACACTTGGTTGTGTGACACAAAAAAATCCAGAAAAAGTGTTTGAAACTAACAAGTTTTTTTTCTTTCTTTTGATTGCTGTCATCGCGGATTTTAGCATATCTGTCCAATTTTTCTAATGTAAACCACAAATACTTGCAGAAATAGGTCAAAGTGTGTACAATCAGTCTGTCGTTGACCAGTGTTGAAATACATTGTGGACAAATTGGGAAACCAAAATTTTAAAAATTTTATTTTTTTGCAGTTTTTTATTGAGAAAATTTCCACCGTTTCGTGTATCACAGAATTTAGGATGGAGGTTTATTGCCTTTGTAATTTGAGATATATCTCGTTAATGTGTCCTTAATAGTAATGCTACAGGAGGTGTCCAAAACTTTGGGAGACAAAACGTGAATGGCTCTAAGAGGTGCCTTTTGTGCGAGGCACACTCTCAGCGTAATTTCAATGAAGCTAAAATATTTTGTAATCAAAAAACGATTTCAAAATACATTCCAAAATCATAGCGGCGCATAAAAATCTTATAACATTTTTATTCGATTTAAAATTTTGCGTATTTTATATTAGATTTTTTTCGCACTATGCGTGAATTTAAATTTATAATAAGTACATCTAAGTTGTTTTAGTTAAGCGAAAAAAAGGGTTTTAACAAAAAAATTGCATGAAAAGTATTCATGACCTGAGATCGTGGTGTCTATAATATATCATAAATCGTCGAGGCACACCCAAGGCGCTAATTGAAATCGGCAAAAATATATACCAGTCTATAGCTGTTATCATAACTTATATTGGAATCAAGTGGCACTCGCATTTGAATTTAATACAACTTTTAAAATTTTTGGGTGTGTATTTTTGTCACTTAAGAAATTATTTTATAGTAATATAATTAATATTTGCAATTTTTTATTTATTAATATCATTTAAAGATTTTTTTGTGGTAAGATATAAAAACCACATCATGAATTAAATGCATTTATAAAAAATTAAAAATCTATGCATACTTCGTGTTTTACTCGATATTTTAAAAGATGCTTTAAACAGATATAATCGGGATTATGTTCACTAATATAAAACTTATTGAACTTTCTTTAATTTCTATTTTGTATATCTTTGTGTAGGTTACATATGTGCATTTATTTTTGACATCGGACTTAAAATGTAATTTTTACAATTTATTTAAATTTCTGAATTTTAACTACCAAAACATATATGGTCATTTCTTGTCCATTAATATAACATTAAAAAAAAAATTTTATTGTCAAATATTAAAAATATATCAAAGAATTTTATGAAATCAAAAGACGGGAAAATCTATGCGTACCCTGCGGGAAATTTGTGGCAATTGCAGTAATGGACCGGTTTCTCTGTACCAGTTGAGTACTAATTCACACCTAACTCGTCACCAAAGTTCCAATTGAGAACCAGTTGACACAAACACACTCACTATTAACATGCTAGTTAAGTGCGCAAATAGCAACTCGTGCGCAATAACAATCAGTGGCTGAGTGGTAAGCGTTGAAGACTATAAAACATAACATACGTCAGATGAACATGGGTTCGAGCCGGGGTGCCGCCATCGACATTAACGAAAAATTATAAAATTAAAATAAACATAATTTAATAAAGATAATAATAAAAATAATGTTTAAAAAGTAAACAATTACCGAATTGTTATTAAATTTTTATTACAATAATCGTTACTGAACCTGTCCTCTTGGACCTGTCCTAAGACCTATCCTGAGACCTGTCCCAAGGGGCTAATTAGCCACCTCCAATGACAACCCCATGTAAAAGTGACAGGTTCTTCTCATATAAAGTTCCGGAACTGGGACCGGTCACTAGCCCTGAGAACCTGTCACGTGACTAGTTTTGAACCGGTTCTCTTTACTCTAGGGTACTTTGTGAATTAACAATTTTTTTAATGAAATATTAAAAATCATTATGATCGCGAATATCTTCGTCGTCATCAACTACATCGTATCACCTTTAATTTGTATTTTAGACATATTGATATGGGTTACACAAGTGTGGTAATTTTTAAAATATTGCTCAAAATAGGATTTTTGCAATTTTTTATAATTTTTTTCTTAAACCTCCATAACACCGACGCCGTTCGCTAAAAGTCATTCACGCGAACAAATTTGTGTTTCATTAAAGACAGTTAATATTGGTACAAAATAGCGTTGATGTGCCATTAAAGAAAATTTCAAAATTTTTTGAAACCCAAAAGTAAACGAGTTTGAAGAATTTCCCATATGCCGTAGAGAATGTTCTAGCCACTTTGGACATTCGAGCAAGATAACGGCCCAAAAAGCTTGTTCAAGGTTAGTAAGGAATATAATAATGCCCGTTTTTTAAGCTGCCCAAGTCAATTTCCGCATCTTAATCCTATATATAACTTGTTGAATGAGTCGAATAAAAGACTCGAAGGAATTTTTCAGAAATTAGTATACAATAAAGGGGAAAACTTAAAAAATGTGGTACAAGACTTCATTGGAAACTTGTCAGAAGTTAATGTCTAGTATGCCCAGAAGAATGTAGAAAGTTGGCCAAGTTAATGATGGACATATAGAATATTAGTCCTTGTTTAACATTACTTAATCATTTTTAATATAAACTTAAGTAGTTTTTAATTTATGTATTTTTCTTTTAAATGTATCAACTATTATAAGCATAAAAATAGCTTACATAGTAATATAATTAACATATAATCCAATTTAGTTTATGACTCATTTAGTTTTCTTTTTACTTTTTTAATTGATAAAAATAAGTATGTTAGTTTGTCGGGAATATAAAAAACCCAGCAAAAACAACACTTAGTTACCGAACGATATTCCAGTTGGAAATTGTGTCTTAAAGACAGTTTCATAAGTGGCTTATATTGTAAAAGTCATTAAGTGATGACATTTATATGGCGTGTCAACATTTTTTTTCAGATTACTATCACCAGAAGAAATCAATTACTCTCTCAATAATTTTGATATGATTTTGAAACTAGCTGATGAACATGCTACCTTTACCCCCCGACAAAACAGATATAATAGAATATACTCTGTGGATGTCGAACCGAAAAAGGGAATCTATTTGTAAGTCATCTGAAAAATGTATTTACCCCGAACGTATCAAATGACGTAATTTAGTTGCCACCTGTTGTACCCCAATTCGGAGCAGTTGAACCCCTTTGTTTTGAGATTCGAGAGATCGACAAGGCTATTGTTGATTTAAACTCTAAAAAAGCACCTGGTATTGATAAAATCAGTAACAAGATGCTTTTGGAGCTACGCCGGATAGCATTAAAAATTATAATTTGTATTTTTAACGCTATATTACGCCTTGAATATTTTCCACCAGAATGGAATGTATCACTGGTTACCATGATACCTAAGCCAGGAAAAGATCACACAAAAGTAGAATCGTATAGACCTATAAGTCTATTATCAAATATGTCAAAGCTCTTTGAGAAACTCTTAATGAATAAGTTAACTCCTCTATTGAATCGAAACCAATGTATACCCAATCATCAATTCGGATTTAGAAGAAAACACAGCACTATCGAACAAACACACAGACTTGTAAGCGTTATTAACAAAACGTTTTAAGAAAAGAAGTATTGCTTTGCTCTCTTTATCGACGTTTCGCATGCATTCAACAAAGTATGGCACTATGGCATGATATATAAGATAAAGCAAAATTTACCCACTAATACACATAAATTATTGGAAAGCTATTTAACTAATCGAAAATTTATTGTTAAAGAGGGATACTTCTTAAGTAATCCACAGTCCATTGAAGCAGGAGTACCCCAAGGTAGTATTCTGGGTCCTTTGTTGTACTTAATATACACCTCTGATATGCCAACTAACAACCAAACCCATACATCAACATTTGCTGATGACACAGCTATATTAAGCACACATGATAGCCCCTAAGAAGCATCTCGGCTCTTGCAAGACCATATACTAGACATTGAAAGATGGTTACGTAAGTGGAAAATAAAGGTAAATGAGCAAAAATGCATACACATAACATTTACATTGCGTAGAGAAACATGCCCACCCATCTTTATTAATAACCAATAGAGTATTCATTTTACTCGACATTTTCATTGTTCGAATAATCAAATAACTCGAAAATGCATTTTTTAAATTACTCGAATAATCGAGTAAATCTTTAAAGTTACTCGAGTTATTCGAGTAAGTTATACCTTAAAATTTTACTCGTTTTTTTTAATGTGTTTTAAAAAATAAAACAATCATTTTGTGTGTCTTAGTGTTTTATTAAAAAAGAAAACAAAATAATACCCCAATCACCTTTGGAGGTGTAGGGTATAAATATAGCTTAAAACAAGAAATAGTCTTTCCAAAATAATACATAATTAAAATTTGTTAAATATTTATGAATATTTGTCCCTTTTGCTTTGATAATGCCGTTGTTTCTCTATATTTAATATATTCATTGATAGGTCTAACAAATTTCACTATAATGTTGATAACGAGAGAGAAACTATAGTCGGTCAAGACCGACCATATGATACCCTACACCATTCTGTATGAGCTAAAAATGAGACCTGTGGCTAATTGTAGACCAACACTTTTATTCAATGTAGAATAAATTATACAAATACAGAACAATGCATTGATACTAATATCTATATGATTTTATGCCCTTTAGGGCGGTTCCCGGAAGTGGGTGTATATGGGAGCTATGGTCAATTATAGACCGATCTTGATGAAATTTGGCACAAAGATTAACACTTATACAAAACTCTTTTGTACCAAGTTTCGTTGAAATATTGCTATATTTAAGGCATTTATGAACGTTAAACCCATATTCCGGGAGGACATTTGTATGGGGGCTAGGTGAAATAATAGACCGATCATAACCAATTTCAATAGGCTTCGTCCTTGTGTCAAAATAACTATTTGTGTCAAATTTCATCAAGTTAATTTTAAAATTGCTACCTGTACTTTGTTCACAAGGTTTACATGGACAGACAGCCAGCCAGCCGACCAGACGGACGGACGGACATCGTTAAATTGACTCAGAAAGTAATTCTGAGTCGGTGGGGGTCCGATATTTTTTTCTGTGCGTTACAAACATCAGTACAAACACCTATGGTGGTGTACAGTATAAAAATAAAAATTAATAATGAGTTATCCACTTTGGAATAATTTGCGATCTTGTCTCATAACCTCACTTTTTAATTTGAACACATACTAGCCTATGTGCTACACAAAGATTTCATTTATATTAAAAATGTTTGTACAATATTTTTAAGTATCGGAGATCTCCCAGATTTATTTTGAGCATAAAATATCTTTAAATGGTTTAGTTACAGCAAAAACATATCTCAACATCTTTAGTATGAAAATTACACTAATTGAAATTTTGGAAAGTATTACCATATAATACAATGACTGATCAACAGACATAACAAAATAAATTACGTACTAGACAGTCATTTAATATTATATAAATAAACCATAATTTTTACCCAAAATGTTCAATATTTTATTTCTTTTTATACCCTACACCACCAAAGGTGGTTGGGGTATTATGTGTTTGTGCAGAAGTTGTAACGCAGAGAAAAAATCTTCCGACCCCCACCTTAAAGTATACCGTTCGACTCAGAATCACTTTCTGAGTCGATTTAACGATGTCCGTCCGTCCGTCCGTCCGTCCGTCTGGTCGGCTGGCTGGCTGGCTGGCTGGCTGTCCATGTAAAGCTTGTGCGCAAAGTACAGGTCGCAATTTTGAAGATAATTTGATGAAATTTGGTACATATGCTTTTTTCAACACAAGGACGAAGCCTATTGAATTTGGTTATGATCGGCCCATTATTTCACCTAGCCCCCATACAAATGTCCTCCCGGAATAGAGTTTTAACACTTACAGATGCCTTAAAAATAGGAATATTTTAATAAAATTTAGTACAAATAAGTTTTATATCAGTAAAAATCCGTCTGCCAAATTTCATGAAGATCGGTCCATAACTGACCATAGCTCCCATACAAACTCCTCTCCCGAAAATCACTAACGTGCATAAATCTCATACAAATGTTAGTATTATGTTAATATTTAACACAAGTAAGTTGTACATATGTGTAAAAATAAAATTATGTGGATCGAAATGGTGTAGGGTATCATATAGTCGGGCTTGACCGACTATATCTTCTTCTCTCGTTTCTTAATATTTTTATTATAATTTAGAGTAAATATGACTCTGTATAATAAAAAAGCACTTTGGACCTTTTATTTTAGATAAAGAAATACAGCGATTCTTTTTAGGAAATTAGGACATTATAAAAACAGTTAAGAAAGGAAATATTTAAAATATTTTTTACTCGAATTATTCGATTAATCGGCATAATTTACTCGAATAAATGATTATTCGGAATTTTTGATTTTAATTTAATCGAACCATTATTTGATTTTAAATTGTCGATTAATCGAGCAAACAATATTCGAGTTAATACCCTAATAACCAAGTTATTCCCCATCAATCAGAGGTTAAATACCTCGGTATCCATCTTGATCGACGCACAGTGGGGTCAAACGCAAATTTTTTGGTAATAAATCTGTATCTCCTAAAATACTGGTTGCATTAAATTGAAATTTATGAAAGAGTTTCAGAGGAGGATCTAAGCTTTGAGAAAAATCATCCTGTAGTCACCCTGTGATAACATAAAAAAATCTACAGGGTGTCAAAATTGACTACCTCGAGTATGTAAAAGTTTAAAAAAATCGTAACTTATACAAATGAGGTCCGATTTTAAAGATTTTTATATTTCTGTAAAATGCTTGGCAAGATAAAGAAAAAATAAGCTTACTCACCTAAGTTATCTCTTACAGTTAAAAAGATATTTGCACTTGAATTTTGAATTTTTAATTTTTTGGCTCGACTTTCTTTCGTTTTTCGGGAATAAGTCCTGAGGTATATGAAGAAAAATTTTTTTAAAAATATCTTGTAATTTGCTATATATTTCAAAATATCACACTGAAAGAATTTTTGGATTATCTCAATGCGTCTAGACGTGAAAAATATTCAAAGTCAGCACTCTGAAACTGGTATGAAAAATGGCTATTTTTTGCAAAAATATAATACAATTCTTTCATTTTTTTCTCAAAGTTTCGTTAAAGAAAAAACTTTTTTCTTTATATATTTCAAAAGATAAGACTTCATAAATGGTTAATACAGAAATTTTGAACGGATTTAGGCTTCCACCCTACATCAGGCATTGGTCGAAAATGGTGAATTTTGTAAAAAGTTAAATTTTTATCGATTAATAAAAAAAATGTCACGCGAGCTTTTTTAATTTTTTTGATGACATTTCATAAAAAAATAGATTTAGAACGATTCTACACTAGACTGCTTCCCGCCCGGCAAAAAACGAATGTAGGAGAGCAGATTTCAAGAAAAAGTCAATTTTTTAAACGACTTTTTTTAACTGCATAAAAAAGCATATTAGCATAACAATTTCACAATTATTTCTAATGTAGTATATAAAATGCATATCGATCTTTTTCTCCTGCAAAAAACATTAAAAAAGCTTAATAAATAAATTTTTGGCAATTTTTCAAAATTAAAAAATATAAAAAAGTTTTAAAAACCAAAAAAATAATATTTTGTAAAGCAAAACTCCGCTTATTTTCCAAAAAAATAATAAAATATTACAAGAATATAAAAATAGACTTATTTACCAATTCATTGATGTATAATATGTATATATAGATTGTTTTAAAAGCATTATATCATGGTCTCAAAACTGACAACTTAGGTCAACTCTCACCAAATTCACTGATTTACAATATTTCCATATGTGCAATAATCGCTTACATTTATTAAATATTGTTTATTTTTGAATAATTGCCAAAAATTTATTTGTAAATTTTTTTTAATGATTTTTGTAGGAGTAAAAGATCAATATATATTTTATACACTACTTAAGAAATAATGGCGAAAATATCATGCGAATATGCTTTTTCATGCAATTAGTTAAAGTCGTTTAAAAAATTGACTTTTTTCATGAAATCTGCTCTCCTGCATTCGTTTTTGGCCGGGCGGGAAGCAGTTTAGTGTCAAATCGTTCTAAATCTATTTTTTTATGAAATGTCATCAAAAAATTTAAAAAAGCTCGCGTGACATTTTTTTTATTTATAGATAAAAATTTAACTTTTTCCAAAATTCACCATTTTCGACCAATGCCTGATGTAGGGTGGAAGCCTAAATCAGTTCAAAATTTCTGTATTAACCATTTATGAAGTCTTATCTTTTGAAATATATAAAGAAAAAAGTTTTTTCTTTAACGAAACTTTGAGAAAAAAATGAAAGAATTGTATTATATTTTTGTAAAAAATAGCCATTTTTCATACCTGCTTCAGAGTGCTGACTTTGAATATTTTTCACGTCTAGACGCATTGAGATAATGCAAAAATTCTTTCAGTATGATATTTTGAAATATATAGCAAATTACAAGATATTTTTAAAAAATTTTTACTTCATATACCTCAGGACTTATTCCTGAAAAACGAAAGAAAGTCGAGCCAAAAAATCAAAAATTCAAAATTCAAGTGCAAATATTTTTTTAACTGTAAGAGATAACTTAGGTGAGTAAGCTTATTTTTTCTTTATCTTGCTAGGTACTTTACAGAAATATAAAAATCTTTAAAATCGGACTTCATTTGTATAAGTTACGATTTTTTTAAACTTTTACATACTCGAGATAGTCAATTTTGACACCCTGTAGATTTTCTTGTGTTATCACAGGGTGACTACAGGATGGTTTTTCTCAAAGCTTAGGTCCTCGTCTGAAACTCTTTCATATATTTCAATTTAATCCAACCAGTAGTTTAGGAGATACAGATTTAATATTGATATTAAATTTTGAATTAATGTTAGAAAACTTCATAACATCTTTAATAAATAAATTTCTATTATTTCCATAAATTGTATTTCTTTTAATAAATGCATCATTGACTGAATGCTGATATTTTTACAGACATGTCAGCAGTAGTGACCAAAAAAGGAAAAAAAGTATCACTGACAATGCAGTGAATTTTTAATTGCAATAAAATGCAGACATCAGCAAGATATGTCCCAAATTTGTCAGTACTATTGACAACATGCTGATTAAGTCCTGAAGAAATTTGACAAAATATAGTTGTCATGATGTATTTTGTATGGGCACAAATGACAAAGTCAGAATCAGTCAGTGATTCTGACGCGTCATGAAATTGTCTTATAAGACGTTTTAAAGAAATTTCCAGCTGGGATGCTTTTCATCGCAACGCCACCATCGACATACCGTGTGCAATACCTAGAAGTTGTTTTGTGTCAACAGTTAACATTTCTTTGCATTGCATGTAACTAGTTGTGTTTATATTGAGCAGATTATTAAAGTAATTAATTATTTAAGACCCTATTTGGAAGCATGTATGGTAACTAGTTGCCTCTAATGACATCACCGTGTTAAAATAATGAATTAAGTTGCTAAGGTGTAAGTAGTGTAGTGTTATTAAGGACTGCGCACGAAAAAATCCGTGCATGCAAATCTGTTTATAGAAACTAAACCAGTGGGCGAAATTTTTTAAAGTGATATTTTTATTAACGACTGTTATGTTCAAGTTCTAAACATAAAATAATAAATTAGTTCCTGTTGGTTTTTAAGGAAATATTTGATCATTTCTAAAATTATTCTAATTAAAGGTTTTATTGTATTTCGGTCTTTTTTTTGCACAAATAAGTCCACTTATTTTTAACTCCGTTTATGCTGAGCTTTTAATGTCCTTTAAATTATTTTTTACTAGAGTCCAATATCTTTCAGTTGCACGGAGTTTCGGACAATTTGATGAATTAGCCTCTATCAGTACAATTTCTTTGTTACAGCTCCATTGTTTTGTTGTTGTAATGTGATGAAACGGAAACAGGTCATAAAATAGGGGATATACTGAATTTTATTAGGAAAGAGAGAAGTCTTTTCCAAAGGCACTCATTTACGTATATTTCTGTGTTAATGCAACCATTTTTTAAGAATGAAGTGCTTCATTCCATCGTTTACATATGACTTCGCAAATCAAAAATTTTCTTGGAAATTGTGATTTCTTTGATACACGAAATTTTTTTGCCATAATGCCTCTAGCATCTGCGACATAGAATTCCCGGCTAGAAAGTTGAAAAAAGTCACCCTGTACGATCGTTTCATCGTCTACTATACAGAAACAAAATTTCCGAAAAAATTCGTCCGAAGAACTTTCATGTTATTTATTTCCTCTAAATTCTTGCTTGCGTTTCTATTAGGATTTTTTTCTTGCTTTATAAGTCTTCAGGCTATTCTTCCTTTCAAATTTTCTGATAAAGATTCAAAGAATTAAACTTTTTGTGACACTTTTTTTCCAGAGATGAGGTTGAATTTCTCTCAAAATCCTTTTTATTTTGCCTGAGTCCTACAGCCTGAAGATATTATTTGTCTGCCATTATTAGGTTACCATTCAGTGATCATGACTTCTTTGCATAATATTATGACCCATGAAACTATATTTTGCGACACAACAGCATTCTTTGTAATTATTTTATACGACCAATGCAAGATTTCATGAAAAATTTTAAATATGTGTTTATGTGTTTTTTGTTAAACTTCCATTTTAAGAAAAAACATTTTCGCTATTACCATGAAACTTGCAAGTGAGCATAATGGAAAATACAACCTAGTTAACAGAATTATTAATTTTTCACCACATCAAAAGTTGTAAGCCTAAGAGCATGCACGGATTTTTTCGTGCTCAGTCCTTATTATAGCATCTTAACTCATTATTTTGCAATGAAAATTTTAGCTGGGAATATATTAAAAATAATACCATATTCGTACTTAGTAACATTTATCATCTACCATCAATTTGAAATGTTAACATTTTCCCATATGAATTGTTTAGGGCTGAGTACTCAACAATTTTAAAATATGTTCCTATTCCATTCTGTTCCATCTAACATCTTTCCATTATTTTAGTGTCATCAATAGAAAACTAACATTAAACTTAAAATATTTAACAAGAAAAACAAAAACTAAATAATAAAAAAATTTTACGAAAATACAGTCACAGTCATATATATTTACACTTTCGGAAAATTTTGGAACATTTGTAAAAGAAGTCAAATATCTTTGTTGTTTTAATATATTTTGCTGTTGTAAAGCCTGAAATGTGTTGTGTAGATTGTGGTAATTTCTGAAAAAGTCGGGGTATTTATTTTAGATATTAAAAGAAAAATTCGTATGCATTTTTTATTTCAAAAGTATTTACACACATTTTTTATACTTCAAAATTATCTACACAGCTTAAAAAAAATCAATTATTTACGCTTAATATTGTCAAAAATGGTCCAAATTCTTGGCGTTAAGATAGTATAAAATATCTTGATACAAATTCAACTTTAATAAGTCGCAAAAATCTAAAAATATTGGCAAAAATTATGAAAAAAAACCTTTCAGGACAAAATTGAGATTGTGAAATGAAAGTTAAAAAAAATTCAATAATAAATTTTTATTAAAGCAAATAAAACAATATTTGGATTTATGCAGATATTCAAACATTATTTATTATAAAATCACTAAATTAATAATGGAGTGATTCCATGTCAAAACGGAAGGCAATCGGATTTGACATCTCCGATTTTAATGAAATTCACTACAAGCATTGACCATTGGAAGTGTTTCCGAAAACATGAAATTAAAGACCTATGTTTCTTTCCGGTCCGGAAATATGACGGTTTAAAAAACGAAAAAATGGTTAAAACTTTACAAATGAATACTTATTTAACGTCTAATAACTTCTTAAATATACATGGTAGATCTCTAGTTGTTTCTGCATATTAAAGACAAAGATATTACCTTCATAACGATATATACAATTTTTTTTATATCAAAAGTTCATAGGTCAAAGTTGAACATAAAAAAATTCAAACTATTATATCTCAAAAACCGGTATTTTTAAAATTCTTAAAAAATTATATATTGTTGTCATAACCTTTCTCCATATGGATATAAAATTTCAAGTTGGAGCCCTATTTGGCTTGGAAGTTATGGACAAAAATAAAATCCAATTATTAATAACTTCTAAGCTATAAAAAATAAAATGTTAATTTTAGTGTAATTTTAAAAACAAGGACATTACCTTTATAATGATATATAGTGTGTTATTTTAGATCGAAGGTTCAAAGGTCAAAATAAGACTTACAAAAAATAAACCATTATATCTCCGAAAAAGATATCCTTAAATGCAAAAAAAAAAATACATAATATTAATACAACTCTTCTTTATACTTGTGCAAAATTTCATGTTGGACTCTCCTTTAGTTTAGAAGTTATGTAACAAAATATAAACTGAAGTCAAATTTTGTATATAAAATTTAATTATTTAATAATTTCTGTAAATATTTTAAATTTTACATACAAAAAATGTGCTTTTTACCGTATTTTGCTTCATAACTCCCAAACCAAAAGAGGCTCAAACTTGAAATTTGGCACAAATATAGATTAGAGTTACGTTATCAATATATATATTTTTTAAGGATTTTAAAATACCGTTTTTGAGATATTAAGATTTGAAATTTATATTATCGATTTTGATCTTTGAACTTTCGAAGTATATAAATGTTTTACTTGTCGTTTTAAAGTCAATGTGTTTTTCTATTAAATGAAATAAAAATTAAAATTGTACAATGTATATTTTAGAAGTTATGAACAATAAAGTGTGATTACTTTTGAAAAAAATTCAACCGCTTTTTCATTTTTGAAACGTCATATTTTTGAACTGGGAGGAGTCTTTACTCAGGAAGTTTGTGATTTGAGCAACATTTGCAATACGTAATTCCTGTATTTATACATACATATGTAACAAATATAAAAAAATAAATTCCTATTTCCCTTCAGGTCCATTATTCTCTCTTCTCTTAGGTCCATTATATCCCTTCATTCTTTTAGAATCCATCGTTAATAATTGTCAAATCAATATTAAATATAGTAACTTCAATCAATGATGAAAAATTTGGGGGAAATTAAATACCATAAAAATACCTTTCGCTTTTAAGTTTTATTTAAGTTTTAATCCTTGTTCGTAATCAATTCCGCAGCTGCCATAAATCTTTCTGTTCTTTCGAAACATATTTTGCTTTCGACGTACGGGCTCTTTGAAAAATATGTGCTTTCTTCTTGCCCGTCCTAGTTGAACAGTCGGCCAACTTTTGTGCGACAACTGTGGAGAACAAAGTCGATGGATTTCTTTTGACCGATACAAATAAATTTTTTCAGATATATGTATGTATGTTAAACAAAATTTTCATATTTAATTTTTTTATTATTATTTTTTTTTTTTTCAAGCTGTTAAAATATAAAATTGTTTTTGTTTTGATGTTTAATTTATTTAACATGCCTATTCATAGAAAAAGTTTTAAAAAAGTCAGAATTTAATTATGATTAAAGGTTATGATTATATTTGTGACTCGGTCATAACTTCATATTCTGTTAACATAGTCACAAAACATGTTTAACATTTAAAAATTGTCACTTTCTTGTTTGATTTGAAAATTAAAATTAAAAACAAAATACATATTTTGTAAAAAATTTTAAAATGTTTAGAAAAGAATGTATAGTTTGTAAAAAATACTGCAAAATCCGATGAAAATCTGAAGGAAATGTTTGTATGAGTTTGATATATATTCTTTATCGCCCTTTGACCCTCAAAGGTTTCAAATTTGTATGCATGCATTGTTTTTTCCACAAAAATTTTTTTGTATTAAATCCACTTTTGTATTCTATAAATATTTTATTTCAAATTTAACAGAACACTTGTTTACATCACATGAACTGTCAGTTTCAACGTTAGGTTTTTATGTGGTGATAGGGTCAAAAATTGCACAGATTGTTTATTTTAAATATAACAAAATATGTTTTAGGCATTTAATTACAATAAGGATTAAACAAGTCAACTAAAATATCCTTTTCTTTATGTATATTAGGATATTTATAAAAAATTTCGTTGACATTTCTTTAATTATTAGAATAGACACATGTTTGTGTACATTTGTATTTTATGAACTAAGTGTAGTAATAAAGTAAAATTCTTTACTAAAATTAACATTTTCGTGTATTTTTCACTATTTACTAATTTTCCTAATAAAAAATATATAATAATAAAATAAACAAATATATTTTATTTATTATGACAAATATTTGTTACCATTTAAAATAAGATTTAAAAATATATTTCCAATACAAACGAAAATCATAACTGGGAACAATTTATTTATTTTTTTTTTTTTAAATTAACTTTGAACATGAAAAAATTCGTACCTGTTAATTTGGAATTGTTTTTCAAATTCACAAACCAAAAAACCAAAATGGTAAATGTTATCAATCACGAGTGTTACACAAAAAAAAAAAAAGTACATATATTTAAAAATTTTGTTCATAAATATTATGAATCGAACATGACTTTTTTTCCCTAACTTTTTTCATAGATTTTAATAAATTGCTCTTTATGAAAATTTTAGGAATTTTGGAAAAATTTTGATTTATTTTTATAAGATTCTAATGCAAATGCTAAATAAAAATATTAAATATTAGCAATAAGATGTTAGAAAATAGTATTTAGAAATTTGCACAAATTTGATACCATTCTGCAGCACATACATATGTACATAATTTTATTAAACAGCGTAGCTTCTGTTCTGTTGAATGATCCCAATACATATGTAGCTAAAAATAATTAAAAACTGAACATTTTCCAAAGAAAATTTCAAACATTTCTTTACATATGAAAATATTAAATAAAATTTAAACAATTTGTTAAAGTCTTCTTGACTTTTGATTCATATAGAAAAAAATTGTAATATTTAAGAAATTATTCTTAAATATTTTGAACTAAAATCAATGAAACAAAATTTTTATATTTATGTTAAAACTTTTTTCTGTGTATAGAATACAAAATTTTTCTGTTAACGTTGTCGTTGCTATATATAAAGAGAATGAACGAATAAGTACAGAATAAGGCTATAATTTTGAAAACGAAAAAGTAATATATTTTTGTTTGCTAATGGGAAATTTAAGACTGTAGTCACAATTTGTGTTTTATGACTAAATATATAAATCTAACAAAAACATATTAAAACCAAGGAACTAAAGATTAACTTTTTAATATTTTTCCTGTATTCAGCGCATAAATACGCATAGCTTGAAGAGTTTTGCTACATTTTTTTAACGAGACTCACTAATGTACTCACATATTTTATTAATAAATAAAATAATTAAAAATTAATAAATAACGAAATTGTTTTTTAAATACACATATCAATTATTCATATAGTTTTTATCTTATCAAAAAGTAAAAACACCCGAGTTATCTACTAGCGATTGCTAATTGTGCTGGACACTTATTGAATTTATTTGAAGCAGTTCCATAATGACGGCTATGCGGATGGGTGAGACTGTGATTTGTGTGATAACGAGGAACTAATTTGATAAAAAATTAAATGAAAACCCTAAAAAAGAATATCTTTTATTATTCACAAACCTCTTGATTGTATAAATACAATATAAAGCCGTAATATTAAAAATAAGTAAATCAATGAATTAAAGTCAATTTCTAACTAATGAAACAACAATCTTATCAAGTGAAAGAAATTTTCTGTCATTTTCTGTTTTAAAATTTTAACATACATATGTATATTGTGTTCATAATGGAAAACTCAAGATTAGATAATAGTAAAATTAGTTAGTGATAGTTGATTACTAGGGCAAGTTTTTCAAGATTTTCGTTTGGAAAGTAAGCATTTGCATATTTCAAAACAATGCTTCCAAAAAAATGCTTATATTTTAAATCTTTGCATAAATTTGCATATAATGGAGATAAAAGTTAGTTTTCTTAACAAAAACAAATTTTTTTGGTGATTTTTTAGAGTTCAATCAAATAATTTCTAAAAATTTTTTGGTGAGAATTTTGAGTACATTGTTAATATTGTAAAGAAAAATAATTCGGAAGCGTCAAATATGATACTTAAAATTAAAATAGTTATATTTTTATAAACCTCGAAATCTATTAGATATTGAAAGTTAAAAAATTCATATTTGTGCATATTTTCTACACATTAATATATGAAAATTCATAAATTCGTTGGTTTTTATATACATATTCATGCTATTTTTGCATATTTCTGCTTTTTCAAGCGCATATTTCAATTTTTTTGTGCATATAAAAACTTGCCCTGTTGATTACAATTCCTAATTTTTCGGACTTTCTCTGTTTCCGGTAAATAGTTCAAATACATAAAAAACTAAAAAGTTAAAATAAAATCATAAAGAACTACTTTACTCTGTAAATATATGTATTTTTGCGGACTGCTCTAAACTACTGTCTTAGTTTAACAAGCTTTACAAGTTGTTAAGAAAAGAGAAATGTTCAAAATTATCCTCGTTCTTAAGAATTAATTAAATATATAATTTAAATACATATGTATATATAAATTACACTCTGGTACGGTGAAAAATCTCTCGCATGTATTTTGTTTTGTCCGCCCAATAAAAAAAGATGCAATAACACAAAAGTAAACAAAAATTGTCGACATAAGCAACAATTTGACACTGCAGATTTTAACGCAAGATGACATATTGCTGTATTTTTATCAATACAAACGTCAAATAGTCATCAGGATAGAAATTTAGAAATTTAGTAGACTGAAATTGTCAGTATTATTGCAGCGTTAAAACAAAATTGTCAGCCCTCGAGCTCAGGCAACTTTGTCTTGACGTTGCTGGGTAATAGACGCCATTTTAATTGTTGTTGGTAATTTTTACATGATTTATTATGACATACGTATTCCACTCTAATTGACAATGATAAAAAAAATTCTCTGCAATTCAAACAAAAATTTGACTTTTGTATTGATACAAATTTCTTATGTATAGACTCGACGTAAAGGCTGGATTAGTTGGTTGTCTATGTAACGATTCCACCCGCGAACAAAACAGCTGATAGTTTATATTGTATGTAAATAAGCAAAGAAATAAATACACGAACAATTAAATAAAACTTTGGTTGGATTAATTTTAATCAGTGCTTTATGTTTTTTTTACTATAAGAGAATTTATGGTAACTGTGTTTTATTTATATATGCCAAAATCATATGTCACGTCACATTATTTAACTTTGATAATTGCACAAAAGCCTTCACGTACGTAAAACGTACATAAGCAACCAAATAACCCAGCCTTGAGCCTGTTCGTTAATGCTTTACTGCGCAGCATATTATGCCCAGTACGTTAATAAATGCAGATAGTCAGATGTTCGAAAATGCAACACTAAAGCATATTATGCGCAAATATACACAGAATACTAATTATAAAAATGGCTGATTCATTACATTAACAAAAATGTATTTTATTTAAGGCATTTGCAACAGTTGATTTTTCATATTAGTGTAATTCAGTGTATCGTGCAAATTGTCCTGTAAAAGTGTAAATGCAAAATATCGTTGATTTTTATTGTAATCCAACAACGAAATACATGAAGTTGCAATGTCATATTGTTGCGTTTGTGAAGTGCTAAATACTGTAGCTATTTACGTGTGCATTGAGTTTGGAATTCTGACACTCAAAGAACTAACAACTGTAAACGCACAGTGGTTTCAAAACGCTTTTTTGGAAATAATTCAATAACTATTGAACCGTTAGAGGTTTTTTTTTTTTTTTTTTTTTTTTTACATATATATTAGTTTTTATTGAATCTTTCTTTTTCAGAAATTTACAATAAGTATTAAAATCTTAACCTAAACTTAAATTATTGTTGATATTGCCACTGCAAAATCCAACGTAGAGTTTTCATTAGTAGTATTATCTTCCAAGATCCAGTGTTTCCATTCTTCTTAGGCGTCTGTGACCCTCAAAAGTTAGCAGATCCCTAGCGAGAGGGTTTGGATGTTCAGATAATTTTTTCATATATTTAATGCTACTGTTCTTTATCTCCTCACGAATTGTAGGAATATTGAGATCCTTGTGGATGTTGCTATTTCTGACGTACCATGGTGCACCTGTTATTATTCTTAGGAGTTTGGACTGTCTTCTCTGTAATTTTTCAATGTTTGATGAAGAGGCTGTTCATCAACAGCCTCTTCATCACCGTTAGAGGTATTTCAATAAAGTTTCACATCGTCAGAGCTGTGGTGTTTTCGAGTTGATTTGGAAGAGTACAGATTCTTAGCGGGTCAGGGGGGAAGTGGGTGGCCCTCCAATGTTGGCCATCTCGGGTATGTAAATCTACAAAATAATTTATCCAAAATTAATTGGCTTGTATTATTCGCTAATTGTAATGATATAAATCTTTGCATTAACAAATTTTATAAATGCCTTTATGTTTTCTGGATTCTGTTCCAAAAATCCAACCGATAACTATTACTGGACTACCATGGAATACAAAATATCTTTCGAAATTAAAATAAACTGTATAAACAGTATAAACTAAATTCCTCTTCTATAAATTATATAAAAAATTCAGTGTCAAGATCAGATTATACAATTACTAACCAACGTGCATACAGTAACTATTTAAATAAAGTCAAACTTAATCTGAGGAATGACCCAAAATCATTTTATAAATTTGTTTACTCAAAGTGGAAAGCTACAGTTTATTCAACCATCATGAAACATGGCGATATTGAATCCTCTGACAACATCTTAATTAGTAACATGTTTGCTGATTTTTTTTTTCTTCAACTTATTCTTCCTCTACTTTTAACAACACTGTTCAGTATCCTTATTCCATATCAGAATCAACTGGCATTATTATTCCTCCGACAAAACTGTTTTAAAATATTTTTTAAATCTAAATTTATCTTGTTCAGCTGGACCTGATGGATGATTCCGAGCTGTATATTAAAAAGCTGCGCTAAAAACCTATATAAACCATTTACATTTATTTTCATTAACTCATTAGTTCAAGGTATTTTTCTTAATTTATGGAAAACTTCATCCACTCTTTAAATCTGGATCAAAATCTATAATATCCAATTATAGAGGGATTGCTAAATTAAGTATTATTCCAAAACTATTTGAGAAAATTATATATGATGTACTGTCTCACCAAATTTCATCCATTTTATCTCCAAAACAACATGGATTCAGAAAATCTTTCTCCACTATTACAAACCGTTTAGAACTCACAACTCGTGATTCTCTTATCGTCAGCAAACAGATGTGATTTATACCGACTTTAGCAAAGCTTTTGATAAGGTAAACCATGATCTCTTGCTACATAAATTGGAAAAAATAGGATTTTGCTCATCGCTTTTAAAATGGATTGCTTCATATTTGAATAATCGATCTCAATGTGTAAATTTTCGAAGCATATTTTCCAAAACTATAGGAGTTACGTCAGAGTTCCTCAAGGTCCTCTATTATCTACTTTGTTCATAAATGATCTTCCATCTACAATTAACTATTCCAACATCCTAATGTATGCTGATGACGTTAAAATGTTTATCTCATTTAACAATCCAAACCTACAAACACTTCTCCAAATGGATTTAAATAATTTCGCTTCCTGGTGTAAAGTTAATTTAATGGATCTTAATGTCCAAAAATGTAAATACATGATCTTTAGCAGATCTCGTCCTATAAATGGCATCTGCTTGATGAATGGTGATATGCTCGAACTAGTGGAAACAATTAACGATTTGGGTGTTCAACTAGATAGAAAATTGGATTTCCGTTCCCATATTTCACTACTGTAATCTTAAGATTTATCAAGCGCTGGTCCAAAGAATTCAATGATCCAATTACTAAGCAACTATTTACTGCTTTAGTAAGACCTATACTGGAATATGGTTCCATTATCAGGAATCCTCAATATCAAGTTCACGTAAACTCAATTGAATCTGTTCAAGTTCAATTTCTGTTGTTTTGCCTCCGTGGTCTCGGTTGGAATCCTAATGTATCTCTTACGAAGATAGACTGGCTCTAATTAAACTTACACTAAAAAGCCGTAGACAGAAGCAAAATATATCATTCCTACTTAAATTATTGAATGAAAATCTTGAATCTGAATTTCTTCTTAGTAAAATTAATATAAATATTCCATTTCGTAGAACGAGATATTATGAATTCTTAAATATTAAATATTATACAATGAATTATGCTAATTTTGATCCTTTTTGGAGAACTTGTATGGAATTTAATAAACTATTCATTGATTTCCATAAGAATATTAATGTTATTAAAAGAGATATTATATTATATTTAAATAATTACTTACGAATAACTTAATTTAAATATTAACTTAGTATCTCATAGTCCGTAAGGAGTTCATCCATAGGCTTTATTTGCGGACCTTTGCCCCAAACTCCTCCGAATTTACCATACACGCATTTAAATTAAGATTTTTTTTGAAAACATTAAAAAATTATAAAGCCCAGAACCAAAAACATATTTTATCAGTGAATAAATATTGCCACCTTTTTGGAAAAAAAACCCAAAAAATTTAAAATTTTTTTAAAGTTCCAAATTCAGATTAAAAATGCGTGAAAATATAAGCGATTTAATAATTATTAAACCTTCTTATAAAATTTGCAAAGTTCATTTGTTAGTAGGGATCGGGCTTTTGTTTTCCCGGGATAGCGGGAAAGATTTTTCGACTTCCCGGGATTCCCGGAATCCCGGATTAAAAAATATTACTCTCATTAGTTGAACAATTTATACCCAAAGGGATATGTATTAGCAGATTTGAAACAGAATTGTAAATGTACTTAGAAAAAGAAATTTGATCAATTGCTTAATCTACTGATTAATTAACTCGAGTGAATGCTCTCGTGAAAGAGCTTTGTGGATATCGACACAATATTAAGCAGTCTACCCCGAAATTCAAATTTGTAGCTTCAATACAAGATTATATGAAAATATCAAAAATATATCGCAAACTTTCATAAAGTTTTGAACATCATATATAATATCTAGAACTGATTTCAATTTCCTACACGGTCATCGAAATAAAATAAAATTTTATTACAATTTGTTTTTTTCTTTTTGGTTAAGTGGTCCGAAGTGCTTTTTGTCGGAATCGTATATACTATGTTATAAAAAAAATTGGGAGAAAGAAGAAAAAACATTTTTTTGATATTGTCTATTAAATCGAGAAAAGTAGTTTGTTCTAACTAATTGGGAGAAAACAAAAAATTTCGAACACCAGTCGAACTTCACCATCTCCGATTTTGATTAAATTCATTATACACACTCATAACGTCAATACGAAAATTTGAATTTCTTCAAAAAATTTCAAATTCGTTGTAGTTTAAATTTTATCGCGGTTCAAATTTTTTTCAGATTTTTTATACCCTACACCACCAAAGGTGGGGAGGGTATTATGCGTTTGTGCTGATGTTTGTAACACCCAAAAATATTGGTCTAAGACCCACCTTAATTTATACCAATCGGCTTAGAATCACTTTCTGAGTCGATTTAACGATGTCCGTCCGTCCGTCTGACCGTCTGTCCGTCCATGTAAACCTTTTAATCAAACTACAGGTCGCAATTTTGAACTAAAATGTATGAAATTTGATATACAGCTTTCTTTTGGTCCAGGGACGAAGCCTATTGAAATTGGTTATGTTCGGTCCATTATTTCACCTAGCCCCCATACAAATGACCTCCCGGAAAAGGGTTTAACGATCATAAATCCCTTAAATATAGCAATATTTTAAAAAAATTTGGCACATACAAGTTTCATATAAGTCTAAATAAGTGTGCCGATTTTTAAAAAGATCGGTCCATAATTAACCATAGCTTCCATATAAACCCCTTTTCAAAAAATGACTTCAACGAGCATAAATCCCACTAAAATGTTAGTATCAAGTTAATATTTGACAAAAATAAGTTTTATATAAACATAAATGATAGTGCCAAATTTTACAAAGATCGGTCCATAATTTACCACAGCTCCCATATAAGGCCCTCTTTCGGGAATCACTTTGATGTTAGTATCGACGTAATATTCTGTATCCGTATGTTTTATTTTACATTTAATATGAGTTTCGGTTCACAATTGGCCCCAAGTCTAATAAAAAACCCCTGCCCGAATTTTGATGTACACAATGGTGTAGGGTATTATATGGTCGAGCTTGACCGACTATATATTCTTCTCTCGTTTTTTTTAAATACATGAAATTTAAATCAATATATTTTCGGACCTATTTGCCCGATTTAAACAATCTTTGGCTCAAATTAATGCTTAATGAATTTAGTTTCTAATTATTTTTCTGTAAACGCCATTTTTTAAAAGAAAAGGATATTGAAATCAATATTCGTTCTTGTATCAAGGATATTTAAAAAAAACATATCTTCCATTTTTATTATTTTTTTAAACTGTTCCTTAAATTGTTGGCAACAACATATAAACAATTTAGACTGGGATCATGAGGGGATGCTGAGAAAATTAAAACTTAGTAAAAAAATTTATTTATTTCAGTAATAATAGTGTATTTCTTTTTGGTATATGAAAATATGTGAAATATCTTTTTTTTATGTGAATAAAGATTGTACATTTTTTGTACAAAATTTGGATTTTCTTTGTTATGAAAAAATTCCATATTTTCTAAAAATACTAAAAAAGTATAAATCTATATTGGTATATTCAACGAAAATTACATCTAAAAAAAGAAATTGCATTAAAATGCATTATTTTCAAAATGTAAATTATTTTCCAAAAAAAAAAAAAAAATACAATTTAAACGCAGTTTGAAATGTCTTAATCTGTTAAGTGGTCTCCAAGACATTGTTGCTTAAACTAACACACTTTTGTGATTTAGAAATATGAATAGGTAAAAAAATCGCGAAATTTTACGATTTTACAAAACTAAAACAGAAAATCATAAATAGATTCCTTGTAACATCTAAATTATTTTTCATCAATCGAAACAGTACATTAGAAATCACGGATTTATTGTCCAAATATTTTTATTTGGTCCCATCGAGAATCCTTATTTCAAGGTTTGTTTTTTAAAACTATTTATATTTTTCTATCAATATATATTCATCATGTATTACAATTTCCCAAATTAATGAAATAGAATCGCTAATAATAAGCCGAAGTTTTTATACATAAAGTCTTTTATACATATTAAAATTTTTTCATTTAAAAACATTCGAAATTTTCAAATTGTTTAAGAAATAGGGAACATTTTAGGGAAAAATTATAAAAATGGAAGATATGTTTTTTTAAATATCCTTGATACAAGGACGAATATAATTAGAAACTAATTAGAAACTAGATTCATTAAGCATTAATTTGAGCCAATAATTGTTTAAATCGGCCAAATAGGACCGGAGATATATTGATTTAAATTTTATGTATTTAAGAAAAAATTCTGAAAAAAGTGAATTTTGAGCAGCGATAAAATCTAAACTACAACGAATTTGAAAATATAGAAGAACTTCGAATTTTGTATTGACGTAATGAGAATTTCATCGATAGTTTTTGTTTTTTCCCAATTGTATTTTTGACTAATTGATTATAGAAATTTATGGAATTTATTTAGAATTTCTTCTACTTTTTCGCTGATATTGTTAGGAAAGTAAAAGTTGTGAAATATTTTCGCACAAAATTTAACTAAAACATAATCACAAGATTTGTATAATAATAAATGATCATCTGAATACCTTCTAAATATTGAACATAATTGAACAATGAATCAAAAATTTTATACTAAATATGTTGAAATATTTTTTAGCTATAACTAAAACATATAAAGACATTTTATGCTCCAAACAAGTCAGGCTTTAGTAGATCTCCGATATCTAAAAATGTTGTAAAAACATTATGAATATATCTGCAAACCTCTGTGTAGCACGTAAAACTTAACATTAATTGTTATTTGGGTCAAAAGTAATGATAATCACCTTTAATTGAGTATTATTAGTGTTTCCATAGTGGTCCTACCCCAGTTCACAGATCAGCTAGAAACTTGTGCTCCTTCAAATACCTCAGTAATAACTATGTGAAATTTCATTGAAATATATTTATCCGTTCAAATGTTGCACAAAATTATAAAAAAAAAAAATACATGTTGAAACTGCTGTGCACTTATATATATAGAATGTAGCAGCACACATTTACTATAGAAATTAAGGAAAATGTGCACATTTCGCTGAAGGGGGGTCAAGTTTAAGTTATTTTTCGAAAGATTGTGTAAAGTATTTATGCAAGTATTTAGTGTCATTGGAAAGGTTATTACTTGAAAAATAATATCTAAATAATAAAGTATTCAAACTAAATGTTTTCATTAAATTGATCAAAAAACGAACAATTTTTGTGTTTAGTGTTATTTTTCAAAAAAAAAAAAAAAATAAATAAATAAATAAATAATATTTGAACTTAAATAAAATCTACATAAATTAAGCTATCATTGTGAAATTTTAGTACAATATAAAAAATTGTCCTTAAAAGAAAAGAATAAATAGGTTCCCATTTTTTTACTCCGAAATACCCAAAATTCCAATTCGGGGAAAGCTTGCTTCAAAAATTGACTTTTTTCATTGAAATGGTCACTTTTTTCCATTGAAATGGTCACCCTGTCGTTATAAGGTGCCTTCGTCAGAAAATACTTTTTGAGTGTATACCTTACATATAGGTCTAAAAATTGAAATAATGTTATAATAAAGTCGATCCCAGCTTTGCGATTTGAGAACATAACAAAAGAAGAAAAAAAATTTCCAAAATTTACAAAATTTGGATAGGGCTCATGGGCAGACCTTTGTTCCAAACTCCTCCGGATTTACTTTACACGCATTTACATTAAGAATTCTTTTGAAAACATTAAAAAATCACAAATTTTATCACTGAATAAATATTGCCTCCTTTTTGGAAAAAAAACCCAAAAAAATGTAAAATTTTTTTAAAGTTCCATATTAGGTTAATATAATTTTTTAACGGATTCATATAATTATATGATTCTTGCAGCAATATTATTTAGAATTTTGTAAGGAATCTGGTAAATATTTTAGAAAAATTCTTGGGGCAATATTAAGCCCGCCAAGATAAAAAAGTAAAAAAAAAAACGAGGCTAAGAAGCGTGAATGTTATATTCGGCTCGGCCGAATCTATATACCCACCATCAACTTTTTTACATTTTACGTTATATGGGAGGTGGTTGGCAAAGTGGGCGGTAAAATGGGCGGACCACGCCCATTTTTGTTTATATCGACGCCCAAACTGTGTATACAAAATTTCGTAGTTGTACATGCTTTTGTTCAAGAGATATCAGCAGAAAAATATGAAACGGACACCCTGTGTTTCTAATTTTTAGCAAATAACTTTTTGTTTATTAACCGATTTTTCCCATTTTCAATCCCAAATAAACCTTATATAAGGCAAATATTTGTGCGAAATTTCATCCCCCTACTATTCTGCTTTCAACAGACGGACGGACATAGCTAGATCGACTCAGAATCTAACCAGGACCCAGAAAATATATACTTTGTGTGGTCTTAAATGATTCCTTCAACATGTTACATACGAAATGACAAAATAAATATACCCCCATCTTTTTGATGGTGGGTATAAAAATGAGGAAAAAATGAATTTTTGGCGATTTTTTTAAAAAATTACATACTCGAGATGGGCAACTTTGGAGGGCCACCTACTCACCCCCTGACCCGCTAGGGGCTTGTACTCCTCCAAATCAACTCGGAAACACCTCTGCTCCGACCATGTGAAATTTTATTGCGATACCTCTAACGGTTCATCAGTTACTGAATTATTTCCAAAAAAAAGCATTTTGGAAACACTGTGAATCGTGATTGTTGTTCAAAGTTCAAGAACATAGAAAAACAGCTTTTCTCATTCTTCTACAATTTTTGTTCGTGCGTTTATACTTTTTGATCTCATTCTATCATAAACAAACTAATCGGACTCTGCAGATAAATTCTGCACCATTTTTGTTGTTGTGCAAACTTTCAACAGTAAAATACAGGGTGGTCGAGTTTCGATGACAAAATTTTTCAGTTTTTTTTAAATTTTTTTTTTTTTTAAATTTTACTAGGAAACCCTAAAATATGCTGCACTAATACCATCAAACATTGAAGATATAATAAATTTTATTGGAATAACTTAGTAGGTTTTGAAAATACGTGTAATTTTGACCAGAATTATACATAAACTTCTAGTTTGTAAAAATTTGTATACGTTAACGCGAACTGATTCTACATGCATTCGAGTCAATTTATATTTATATGTGCACAAAAGGATTTTAATGTGCCATCGAAAAAAAAAACATTTTTGATAATGGCCTATATATATTTGAAAAGAAGACAAAATTTCCGTTATCATGAGATGTTCGTCTATGGGGTATGGTACGTAATATTTTTTACAAGAGGTAATTCAATACTATATCTGTTTACTTCAACATTCATCATTGATTGTAATGAATTAACTTATAGATATACATATTCTTATTTATACATATACACCGTCAGCTAAAATGTAAAAGGACGTAACCATTGGAAAATCAATTTTGTCTTCTTTTCAAATATATATAAAAATATTTACAATACAAACATTTTTTAAGACTTTTTGCAAAAAACACCAAGCAAGGACTGATTTTTGATTTTGTGGTATAATTTGCTTTTTTGCATTTATTAACAAAAAGTCCGCAATTCCCAAAAAAAACTTTCTAAAATTTCCAAAAAATGTTTTTTTTTTTACTTTTTTACTATATCTCTCGAGCCGATGGAGCAAAAATTTCTATTGGCAGAAACTTAAAAACACATTAGTCTAAGTTAAAAATATAACTTTTTCTTAATTCCAGCTTTGCGATTTGAGAAATTGAGGCGAAAATTGGACAATCATGAAAAAAATAAGTCGGATTTGGGAGACCCTAGTTACCTCAGGAATAAAATTTTTACAACTTTTTTTCCTTCACACAATTTTCTATAGTTATCTTTCAGAAAAATATAAATACTGTATATTTTATTTAAGAAAAACTTTTTCTAACTAAAAAAGAATTAAAAAAAAAATAATGGTGAAAAATCTTTTTTTTTTCAAAGTTCAAATTCAAATGCATATCAAATTTTTATTATATTAATCGACACTGAACCTGTCTTGTGACTAGTTTTGAACCGGTTCTCTTTACCCTAGGGGTGTTTGAATATTTAAGCGATGTCCGTCCGTCTGTCTGGCAGTCAATATTAAACCTGCAATGAAGCTTCAAATCGCAGTTTTTGAGACAATTGGATGAAATAGGTCTTTATATTATGTAGACACGATCTCTGTTAAAATAAGTTCATAATGGTTACCTATTATAACCATGTCCCCATTTTTCTCCAAAAATGCGATTTTGACGCTCGTATATTTTTTAGTATTGCATAGTTTAGTACATATAAAACTTTTATGGATGTTAGAAATCTTATTTAAATTTATAAAACAAGCGAGAATGATATATTCGGCCTGGCCGAATCTATATACCCACCATCAATTTTTTAAATTTTACGTTATATGGAAGGTGTGTGGTAAAGTGTTTGGACCACGCCCATTTTTTCGAGGGTAGGGCTCAAACGGGGGGACGAAATTTGGCAGAAATATTTATCTTATATAAGGTTTGTTTGGTATTGAAAATGGGCAAAATCGGTTAATAAATAAGAAAATGGGCCGCCCTCTTCACCGCCCACCTACCACATAACGTAAAATTTTAAAAAGTTGATGGTGGGTATACAGATTCGGCCGAGTCGAATATAACATTCACGCTTGTTTAACACTAAGGAATGTTGTCAGTGTTGACATAGCATTCTATCAAATTTGGAGCTACAATATCGAAAGTTTACGTTCCTTAGCACAAATAATATGAAATAAATTTCAATATCTTGAGAACTTGCTTGATATTATGGAGTAGAAGTGGTGGACATTATTACATGATATTCAAAATAAACTAGAAATTTAAAAAAAAGCTTACTTCTGAAGCTAGTTTTCCATCAAATCCCAACGAAACCATTTCTTATAATTTGGCAATTTTGACTATCATGGACATGCTTATTCACTAGTTTAAGTAAAAAGTTAGTAAAATTTTAACTTTATATGAATCAAAGGACAATAAAAATTAGATTTTCAATAGTAAATAGTGCAAAGAAAGCCTAATTGTAGTGCAAAATACAAAAAATATATGGGGGTACCCGGGTACTATGGGTATTGACTCCCGTAGGTATCAACTTTAAAGCCAATTTACATATAGACCAAGTTAAAAAAATATAGTTTTTTTTATTTTTTATCATGTATAAACACCCTAATCACGATGATCTGAAGTTTCGTAGCAATGTCTTTATTAATAAAGAAATGCGAGCACTTTAAAGTTAAAAATGGTACTCGGGTATGTACCGTAGGGTTAAATGAACTTTTAAAATTCTCACTTAGGTTAAATTATAATTAGTTTTTAAAAATGTTCATACCCGAGGTGTTTGACTTTGGGACCGCCCCTAGTAGGACTATGCACAGTGGTCCCAAAACGAAATTTTTTGGAAATAATTCTGTAATTTTAGAACTGCTGGATGTATTTGAATGAAATTTCACATCGAATCCTGAGGTGTATGTAAATTGATCTGGAGGAGGACAGGTTCTTAGCAAGTCTGGAGGAGAGGGGTGGACCTCTAAAACTGGTCACCTCGGGTATGAAAGTTTTTTAAAAATTCGCCAAAATTTCATTTATGATTTCATTGAAAAAAAATTTTGTACATATATAGTCCTTATAATTCTCTATATCTCTTTTACTTTAAGAGATATTTGAACCAAAGTAAAATTTTGACCCATTTTTTTTAGTTTTTTAACTTGGCGGGCTCAATTTGAGTCTTACAATTTTTCTAAAATATTCTCTGGATTTTGTACAAAATTCTAAACAATTTGTGTGCAAGGATCATATACCTATGTGGTTCAGATAAAAAGTTATATTATTTTGAAGTTGAAAAAAAAAAGATGGTAACATTCTTTCTCTTTAAAATCCGTTATTTTCCTCCGGACTATACATTTCTTTCATGTTTCTAAAATAATACTTAACATAAATGCACGTAAATCAAATCCGAGGGCAGTTGGGGTAACAGACTTCCCTCTAGCCCTATCAGAATTTCGTTAATTTTAATTTTTGTTTATTTAGTTTTTTGTGGAGCTCAAAAATGTCGAAATTAAAAAAATAATACCTTGAAAACTTACCTACATATGTTACCTAAACACACAAAAAATATTTAATAAGCCACGCCCCTTACAACTACAGGGTGACCATTTTACTGAAAAATGTCAATTTTTGGAGAAAGTTTTCCCCGAACTGGAATTTTGGGTATTTTGGAGTAAAAAAATGGGAATCTTTTTATTTTCTTCTTTTAATGTCAATTTTTTATATTTTACTAATACTTCACAATGATAGCTTAATTAATGTAGATTTTATTTAAGTTCAAATATTAATATTTTTTTGGAAAAATAACACTAAATACTAAACATCTGCATCAAATCATTTGCTTTTCAATTCACAGTAATGTTTTTTAATGTATGCTCTTACATTACTAAGAAAATAAAAAACGAAACAATACAAAACAAACTCTGTAAAAAAAAATTATTTGAATTGAGTTGAATTGAAACGATGAAGCAAAAACAAAACATGTTCTGTTCTCTTTGAGAAATTACTGCTTATGAGAGATTTTTAGAAAAACAATAATGTTTAATAAAAAACATCAAAACAAAACTGTGAATTCCCGCTTGACCTGATATAAGAAATTAGTGAATGTTCGCAAAAACGAGAAATTTTCGAAACAAATGTATTCGAAAAATTATCGAAAATTAAATAAAAAGTGAATGTTCGTAGCATCGTAACTTACTAGATAATTTCTCTATAGTTAAGGTTCGAGAAATTTTCGAGATTTCTTAATATATCGAAATTTCGAAAGTAAATGATTCGAGAAATTATCTTTTCTTCTCAATTTCTCGATATTTTGTTATTTAAAAAAAATACGCATATTCTTGTTTGTCATGTTATTCTTTAGTCATAGTTCATACTGATCGGTTGTAAATTAGACTAAAGTTTAGGATGTAAATTTAACTTTAAAAACCCTTTCTGAAAAATATTAAAAATGGTAAGTAACATTGCTACATGTCTAAAGACATTCGCTAAATAACATATTTATTTAATGATAATTTTTTTCTTGCAGATTAATTCAGTAAACTTTGACCAAAAAAATGTGGATTTGGGCAACAGAAAAACTATTTTTATTGAGACTTCCTCTGGGACAATCGACATGTATCACTACCCAGCAAAAATTGTTTGGCTTTTAGTAATGACTACTACTTACTAGACTCATTACCTGGTAATGAGTTGTCGTTATTTTTCTCATTTCTTCGAGTAGTGGAATAACTAGTTACAGCGTAGCACTCAGAAGGTTGTCGGTTCAACACCAAACTAAACCCATACATTTTTTTAGAAAATTATTCGAATTTCTATTGGTATGTTTAAATTATTAATAACACACACAAATTTTAACGTATACATGGTGTAGTGAGTAAGACAGTAGTCTTTGAAACATGAATGAATGTTTTTGCCTAGGTTCAAATCTCAGCTGAGCCAACTTTTTGTTTTTATTTTTATTTTTTTTTAAGCAATTTTGTAGTTTTGAAATATTTGTAGTTTTGTAGCATTTGACTACTTATTTGATTGTTTAAAATAAGTACTTTAATAATGGGGACCCATGAATTCGTGGACATCGCCATATAAATGTAATGAGTTTTTCACCCGAATTATAAGTAGTTACCGTCTTTTAGCAATGTAATATATTGGCTTACCGGGTAAGTAAAGTTTTTGCTGGGTATGTTCTAATTGTATTAGAAAGTTGACATTAAAATGTATTTTTGAATATTTATTTTATTAAGTTCAAAAAAAAAATGCTTTAAAAATTAAAAGAGCTTTTAATTTTAAATGGGAACCAAAATGAAAATGAAACAGAATAGAACTATTGCCAACGATTCAATAGTAATATCGATATCGAACAATTTTCGATATCGAAAACGAATATTTTTCCGTTTCGCTAATGATATCACTTATTATCCGATATAGATATCATAAACGAACCTTCGATATCGATCGATTTGCTGCCACAAACTGAACGACAGGTGAACTCTACGAGTTCATTATCGAAACGCTTTCGATAGTCGTTCTCGAAGGTTTTGTTAGAGAAATGTTCGTGATTTATTCGAAGGTGATATATATATCGAATTTTGTGGTCAAGCGGGTTACTGTCATTCCCTTACATATAATATGAAAAAATGTAGGGAACATAACAATTATGTATTTTTAAGTAAACAACAGATAATAATTACGTTTGATTTCAATGTTTTTGCTTAGAAAATGTAATAATTTGTTATTTTAATTATATTTAATTATATCTAAAATGAAATAAAATTGATTTTATTTGTGATATTTTTATTTACTTTTAATTACATACCTATAATATTTAAATTTTTTATTTTAATATTTCCTTCACATCAAATTTTGTAATAAAACAAACAAATGACAGTATTGCATTTTTAGATTTAATTCAATTCAGTTGAAAATGATTTGTTGTTAAAGTGTTTTTATGACTCTCTGCACAATTGATTTTGTTTATTTTTGTTTTGATTTTTTTGTCTTTTTCTTACGTACGCACACACAGAGATTTGATTTTAAGTTTAAAAAACAATAACAGTCAACAATTGAAAAGAAAGAGAGTAATTAAAAATGAGTTACAAATGAATTGATGCAGATGTTTACTAAATACAAAAATTTTTCGTTTTTTTATCAATTTAATCAAAACATTTAGTTCGATTACTTTATTATTTATATATTATTATCAGGGCAAGTTTTTATATGCACAAAAAAATTAAAATATGCGCTTGAAAAAGCACGAAAAAATTTTATAATATGCGCAGAAATATGCAAAAATAGCATTATGTGTAGAAAATATTATTAATGTGTAGAAAATATGCACAAATATGCATTTTTAACTTTCAATCTCTAATAGATTTCGATGTTTATATAAAATTAAATATTTTAATTTTAAGTGTCATACTTGACGCTTCCGAATTTTTTTTCTTTACAATATTTACAATGTACTCAAAATGCTCACCAAAAAAAATTTAGAAATCATTTGATTGAACTCCAAAAAATCACCAAAAAATTGTGTTTTTGTTAAAAAAACTAACTTTTGTATCCATAATATGCAAATTTATGCAAAGATTTAAAATATAAGCATTTTTTGTGAAATTCTTTTGAAATATGTAAATGCTTACTTTCCAAGCGAAAAGCTTGAAAAACTTGCCCTGATTATTGTTTTTCAAGTAATAACCTTTCCAACGATACCTAATACTTGCATAAATACTTTACACAATCGTTTAAAAAATTACTTAAACTTGACCCCTCTTCATCGAAATGTGCACATTTTCCTAAGTTTCTATGGTAAATGTGTGCTGCAGCATTCTATATATGTACATACAGTGTATGAAAAAATATGTAAACGATTTTTGAAAAATCGTTAATTATAATCATTTGGTTTAACTGTTATATATATGGTAACATTGTTCATCCAAAATGACTCTCAAGAATAGAGAGGTATGGCAAGGCCATAAAACTTCAAGTGGGATAACTGTACTTAGATTCCAAACGATAAACAAGTTGTAACTTATTTACACACATTTGTCGTATTTTAGAAAAATTTATTTTAATATATAAAAAATTATCATTATTACAAAAGATTGGAAAAGTTAGGTAAGTATTAATCGTTAATTTATTAATTTGGTTCAATATATATATTTTTTTTTTACTTCTGTAAAGAAAATCTAATATGAAGAAGATTAGACCTGAAATCGAAAAATCCGTCATAGAGGAGTTGAAAAATTGATATTCCTATGGAAAAGTATCCGCAAAATTTAACATTTCATTTAAATCTGTCTTGAAAATAGCGAAAAAATCAGATTTAAGCTTTCCACAACCTCATTGTGGACGAAATTCCATATTATCGGTCAGAGATTAGTTGCATCAGAAAAAGCAAGTGGTCCACGAGAGGTACAACAAATACTAAATTCAAGCTACCAAATAAAAATCTCCAAACGCACAGCCCTTAGAGAAATAAACAGATGTGGTTTTTATGCCCGAAAGAAGGTTAAAAAAACAAAATTAACTTCAAGACATAAGGCCTTACGACTAACATTCGCAAAAACCTACGAGAATTGGACTGTTGAAAACTGGGGAAAGGTAATTTGGACCGACGAGTCAAAAATAAACCTTTTTGGTCCTGACGATAATAGATACGTATATAGGAAGCCCAATGCTCCATTAAAAGACAGTGATGTGATATCCACCATGAAATTTGGTGCTGGAAAATTGCTAATTTGGGGATGTTTTTGCGAAGAAGGTATAGGAAAGCTTCACAAAATTGTTGGTAACATGAATGCTGAAATGTACATCGATATAATCAAGTCGTCTTATATGGCCAGCCTAGAAGATTGGGGTCGAAATTTTGAAAACACAGTAATGCAACAAGATAACGACCCTTAACACAAGGCCAAAAAAAACTATGGATTTTTTTAAATCTGTAAAAATTTCTATGTTAGATTGGCCTCCACAGTCTCCGGATTTAAATCCGGTAGAAAATGTGTGGGGAATTCTTAAACGTCGGGTTTATAACTATCAAAATTCTTTTAAAAACACAACTGAGCTCTGGGACCGTTGCTGTGAGGTGTGGTCCTCTATAACGCAAGAAGAGTGTCGGAAATTGATTGAAAGCATGCCTTCTCGAATTCGTGCTGTTATTGAGGCAAAAGGGGGCTACAAAGTACTAAAATTTCTTTTTTCGTACACACGACAAAAATGTGTAAATCACATGAAATGATATTTTTTTTATTTATCGAGAATAAATATTTTTATGTTTTTTAATATAGTTTAATAAAATCTATATTAAATGCTGTTTTGAAAACCATAACTTTTTTTTAATATATTACACTTTTTAGAATATATAAAAAAATTCTAAAATATGAGACTACTTACACATATTTGTCTTGCACTATAAGTGCACAGCAGTTTCAACGTGTCTTTTTTAATAACTTTGTGTAACTTTTGAATCGTTCAATATATTTTAATGAAATTTCACATAGTTATTACTGAGGTAGTTTTCAACTGTTTTAGAGGAGCACAAGTTTCTAGGTAGTCTTGGGGCAGGGGAGAGGACTGCCGAAATGGGTCACCTCGGATATTATATAAGAAATAATTAAAAGAGTTGATTCTCCTCCTGCTCACAGACCAGCTAGAAATTTGTAATCCTTTAAAACATTTGGAAAATACCTCAGTAATAATTATGTTAAATTTCCTTGAAATATATTCATTCGTTCAAAAGTTACACAAAATTATTTAAAAAAAAAAAACGCGTTGAAACTGCTGTGCACTTATGTATATAGAATGCTACACATTTACCATAGAAATTAAGGAAAATGTGCACATTTCGATGAAGGGGGGTCAAGTTTCAGTTATTTTTTTAAAGGATTGTGTAAAGTATTTATGCAAGTATTAGGTATCGTTGGAAAGATTATTACTTGAAAAATAATAGTATATAAATAATAAAGTAATCGAACTAAATTTCCATTAAAAGAAGAAAATAAATAGATTCCCATTTTTTTACTCCGAAATACCCAAAATTCCAGTTCGGGGAAAGCTTGCTCCAAAAATTTACTTTTTTCAGTAAAATGGTCACCCTGTCGTTATAAGAGGCGTGGCTTATTAAATATTTTTTGTGTGTTTACCGAATATGTAATCAAGGTATTTTTTTTTTTTTTTATTTCAGCTTTGACATTTTTGAGCTCCACAAAAATCTAAAAAAATAAAAATTAACGAAATTCTGATAGGGCTAGCGGGAAGACGGTTACCCCAACTGTTTTGCATGCATTTATTTTAAGTATTCTTTTAGAAACATGAAAAAAATTTATGGTCCGGAGGAAAATAATGGATTTTAAAGTGAAAAAACCTTACCACCTTTTTGAAAAAAATAAAATTTTTTCCAAATTTTCTACTTCAAAATAATATAACTTTTTATCTAAACCACATAGGTATATGATCCGCAAGGTTTTTTTGGCGGCCTCAAGTTTAAAAAACTAAAAAGAACATGTCCAAAAATGGGTCAAAATTTTACTTTGGTTCAAATATATTATAAGGACTATAGTGTAAGTGCACCTAATATTTGCATATACCAGTAGTCGGCATTTTTTATTTAAACTGAAATAATTAACAACAGCGAATATTAATTATTGATGTAAGATCAATTTTGCCATGAAAATATATTTATATTTTTTATGCAAATGTTCAAAATATATTAATAGTAGCAGTTTTTTGGCAATTTACTCCGTTCTAAAACAATATATTTTTGATATCAGTTTTTAGAAAAAAATTAAAGAAAGGCTACTTTCAAAGATGATATTAATTATAATAATTCGAGTTGTATTTTAACAAAAAATTATTCAGAAGATAGACAACAATTGAAACCTTATGTTAAATGTGTAAAATTTTACTATAGGTCTCTGAAATGTAAAATTGTATTTGTTGGACCATTTCTCCAAAAAAAGATACACTAAAAAATCTATCAAGTACTTTGTTAAAATTTTTTTAATTTTTTTTAAATTATATTATTTTTCAGAGCATAGTTTAAAGCATTTACATACAAAATGTGTCAATAAATTTCATGCCGACTATTGGGTCATCACAAGCCGAACACTGGAAAAATATGCCGACTATTTTATACAAACGATGTATTTTATAAAATGCAATAAAATAGCCAATTAAACATTTATTTCTTTGCAAAAATCTAACAAAATCTGAAAGAGTACCCTTTAATAAAGTGATGCATTTGCTCGTTATCCAAATATCATGATCACGTTCGGAAATATTAAACTTGAAAGTCAGAAAAAACTGCCGACCACCGGTACACTTACCCTATAAGTAAATTTTTTATTTTTTTCAATCAAATCATAAAAGAAATTTTGGCGATTTTTAAAAAAATTTTCATACCCGAGCTGACCAACTTTAGAGGTCCACCTCCCCTCCTCCAGACTTGCTAAGAACCTGTCCTCCTCCAAATCAACTGGCATGCACCTCAGGATTGTCCATGTGATTTTTCATTAATTTCATTCAAATACATTCAGCAGTTCTAAAGTTACAGAATTATTTCCAAAAAATTTCGTTTTGGAACCACTGTGCTATGTGGACTCAAAACTTAAGTTCGTCACACTTCAGCTATCACTGTGTGAAATTTCATTGAAATCGGATCATCCGTTCGGAAATTCCAGATTTATTTCCATTTTATTTTTGAAATGGAACACTGTGTGCCATTTTTGATAAATAAGAAAATTAAATTTGAAAACAACTTCAACTACAACTTCAATTCATGTGATTTTTGCGAGAAGACAAAAAAATTGTAGGTGTTGAATTTGAAGTTTAGTGATAAATTTTCTAACGCAGTGATTTATGAAATTCTGTTTAAATATATTTTTATTTGAAATACACATATTTGTCTTGCGTTACCGTTGAGAATTTTTAAAAAGTGTCCAAAAAAGGGGATTTCAAAATAAAAAGTCACCAAAAAAGGGGATTTTTTGATAAAAAGGGGCCAACTGCTTTAAAACCTAAAAGACTCCTTAAATTTTGTTTGTTTAATAACAACAATCAATTTTGTTTTTTAAGAAAAACTTCAAAATTCAGTTTTATCAATAACAAAAAAAATTTTAATCATTTACAAAAATTTTTATTATTCCAAAAGTAAATATTTTTTCACAAAAATAGTTAACATACAATCCTCTTATAATTAATTGAACTTCTGTACTGTTGTACGAGTTTTTCACTCGTACTCCATTCTTTCAATTCCCTGTTAGACAAATTTAGAACGCATAGATCCTCAAGTATTTACTTAAGTCTATTAGACATACTATTTTTAATTATTGATAATTTAATCAAAAAGAAACACGTTCCCCGAGGGTTTTCTTTGAGGAAGGTAAAAATATAAATTAGGACATAAGTATTCATCGAATCATTCGGCATACGATGGTATACATAACTAGCTGTTCATAAACTTAATTATTTGGTTTAGTTGCTAACAGTTTAAGTTCAGTTATAAATACTCCTCGACTTTTTATTTCACTATACTATAAAATAACCTCAAAATTATTAATTTATTTGTTGAAATGAATATATAAACATCTAATTTTTTCGTCATTTAGCCATAGTCTTAAAAAATCGCCATTTTTAAAAAGGGGCCAAAAAAGTGGCCACGTGGTTGAAAAAGGTTGAGTAGTGTCGAGTTTTCAAAAGTAGAAGAATTTGCCAGCACTACAGTAATAGACTGGATTTGTTAGTATTACTGCAGCGTCAAGACAAAATTGTCGGAGTTTGAGTCCTGAAAACTTTGTCTTAAGGTTGCTTCATAAAAGATGTCATTTTTGATGTGATCGTAATTTGTACATGGTTTATTATGACCAGGGCAAATATACACGAAAAAAATTAAAATATGTACTTGAAAAAGCACAGCAAAATTGGTTAATATATAAATGTTAATGACGATGATGAACGCACAGAGAAGACCTACTTGAATATGGTTGCAGACAATTTTCCAACAAGTTAAAAAGACATTTTATAACATGTATAATATTGCTTTGAGGATGGATTTGAGGATTTTTATTTTTGTCAAATATGTTTTAGCAAATTTCGATAAATTAAGTTTTTAAATGTTAATTCTAAAAATAAATTAAATAAATAATGAAAAGAAATATAAATAGTATACATGTATAAATAATACTTATTTCTTTATACGCATTGTTTTATTTCAGATCTCTCCGATGAAAGTGGAATAAATAGCAACTATATTAGCCAGTTTGACACCAACGAAAATGGTATGTTATCTTAGAGAAAATAAAGAATATTGAAAATATAAATCGACAATTTCATAAAAGAACTCCCGAAAAAGGCGATTTTTTTTACCAGATGTCTTCCAAATTTCCATAAAAAAATTAATACACAAACTGCATTAAACCATTTATCGATTTTTTTTATCGTTTCCTGAAAAATTATAATTTTATATATAATTTTTGAACTATGAAAATTTAACCATTCATTTTTTGCCAGAAAAACTAGTTATTTTACTACATTATTTCATTTTATTTTTTTTTAATTACAAATAAAAATGCACAAATACACATCTTTAAATACAAATTTTTCAGGGAATATTGAATGGATTTTAATTATGAATAAAGAATGTATAGAAAAACACGTCAGAAAAGCACAAAAAGTTAAACTACACAGAAAAAATCAAAAAATAAAATCAATCATTAAATATTTAGTAAATAATTCATTCAATTAACAACATTTTTAAATTTGCACATCTCACCAAAATGTTTATATCAATTACTAAAGACTGTAAAATTAAAAACAGAAAAAATTTCCTATTAAAAAATTAATTAAATCAATTAATTGGATGATTAAATGAATTAAAAATTTAAATGAGAAATAAAATCTTATTATATTTTATTTTTATTTTAGTTTTATTTGAATATATTTATTAAATTTTGATACAAAATTAAACAACTGTTAATTGAAAAATATCTTTGTATGTCGATCTATCTCTTCTTTATATGAGAAATTTTTAAAATTACTTTTACATAGATCTGAATCTAATCTGGTAACACCGAAACAAGTTTCCAATCAACAAATATATTAGTAAATAATTAATTGAATTAAAAACGGTTTTAAATTTGCAACTCTCACCATAATGATTATATCAATTACTAAAAGCTATAAAAGATGAAAAATAGAAAAATTTTTCCAATTAAAAATTTGATTAAATCAGTCAAGTAGATGATTGAATGAATTAAACTTTTAAATATGAAATAAAATCTTACTCTAATTTTATTTTTTCTGAAATATATTTACTAAATTTTAATGCAAACGAAACAACTGTGTTAATTGAAAAATATAAGGTAATATTTTTTTTCTGGTAATATTTTTTCTGAGGAGCCGGTGCAGAAAATCTAGTGAAAATTGTGTAAATAAACAAAAAATAAATTTCACTTTCAGTCTGAATTTTAAAATTTTATAAATTTTAAAATTTGAAAATCGTTTTTATTTGATCTCTGATACAAAATTATAATTTCTAATTTCACTCGAAAAACTATTTTCTTGAGTAAATCACCAACCAATTTTTGAAATACCCCCAAATTTTGAGATATTTTGAAAAAACAATGTTGAGATTGGTTGCTGGACTAAAGATGTCGTAGTTCCCTAAATTTTAAGTAAATTTTAGACATTTTAATTGAATAGGAATAACGTAGTTTTGAACTATATTAAAATCCTTTTCTATTTCAAAACTTCAACATTGATGGAATTTATTTTTTTAAGACTTAAAATACATATTTCTATAAAAAGTATTAATGATATTTTGTTTACAATAAAATGACATGTCAATCTTTAAAATCATTTAAAAGCTCAAAATTTTTATAAACAAATTTTTAATATATTTTAAACAAATCATTTCATTTTGTGCTTTATTTGGAGCATACCTTCTGGGGCATTTCACATAAAATCGAATAAGATCTTCAGTTTTTGTCTAATTAAAAAAAAAAAATAAATCTCTATATTCACAACAAAAATGTTTTTAAATTGATTGCATATTTTTATAGACTTTTGTCTAATGAATTGCATTGGATCTCGAAAAATTCCAAAACACAAAGAAGTATATTCGACAACAAACATGATTCTTCTACTTTAAAAAAAAAAAAAAAAAATTAATAGAAAAAATACAAGAACTGAAAAAATTTAAGCATAACAAAAATTAAAAGACTTTTGTTCAGCTTGAGGTCAGTTTTTCCATATAATATTTTATTTTTCGATATTCTTCGGATATCATTTTCAAGAAAACTACAAATTAGAAAATTAATAAACAAAAAACATTATTAAACCACTGTACATAATTTAATTCGTATAAAATTAAACATAAGGTGTGTTTGCGTACTTTCCAGCAAGATTTATCCACCAACTTTTTTTGAGAGAGTAAAGATTATTTTACTCTCAACTTGAAAAATATTAAAAAAAGTACGCGAACAACATTTTGCAAATATTTGCAAGTTATTGTTTACAAATAACAAAAAGTGATGTCCCTTCATTGAATTTAATAAAACGCTAGTCTATGTATAAAAATAAAAACATAGCAATTTTGTTCTTTTTTGTTAAGAAAATAAAAGTAAAATATTATTAATATTAAATATGATTTGTTAATAACATTAAATTAAAAGTTGATTCATTAAAATATAATTTTGAAACAAAACAATAAAAAAGCTGAAAATCCTTAACTAAAAACGCTAATATGGCATCTCTTAAAATGATTTTCAACAGAAAAAGAAACTTAAAAGTTCATTGTCAATTTTTTTAATATAAATCTAAACAAATGTGAATTGTAAGTATTTGCGTAATATTTTATTGCATTTATTTTTAGTAAAATTTAAGTTTTTATTTTTGATTTTCTTTGTTAATATTTGTAAACAAATGATCATATGTTTTTTTTAAATATATGTTTTGCTGATGGAAGTTGATGGAAGAAAAACAGCCAGCAACTTTCATCAAATTCTTTATCAATGAACTGTCAAATTTTGTCTCTCTCTTGCTCTCACTTGCAAGTTTTTTAAAGTAAATGAAAGCGATTTAGCAACTTCCAGCAACATTTTGTAATAATTATCACAAAATATCAGGTACGCGAACACAGCTTGTATTTGATCAATTTTTAATGTAGAGGTACACATTTACGTGTATCCTTACATATAATGTAAGATTTTTAAACACAAAATTGTAAACTTAAATGAAATGTTGATGTTGCTTAAACATGTTTACATACATAAATAGGTACCTATACACATTTTATATTTAATTTTTTACATACAATATAGGTAAATAAACATATTAAGTATTTTTACCCTAATTATAGTAGGAGTCAAGTTACCTACTATAAATGGAGTAAATTTACAGGAAAATTTATAAGAGTGTATAGTAAATATGTATGTCTCATTTACAATTTATTCATTCGCATCCAATCTACTCAAGAGAACGACAGTACCAACTTATAACAAAAACACAAAAGTACTCATCAATACGCACTCAAACCAGGGCTGTCAGATGTGGCGATTTTTCGCCAAACGTGGCGATTTTTAATTGCTCTTGGCGACTGAATTTTCCGTTTTGCGACATGGCGAATTTTTTGGCGATTTATAACAAGGTGGCGATATATTTGGCTAATTTTTAAAATTTTATTAAATAGGTATTCGCATAGAAAAACTAGTACGTTTTACTAGCCAACGTCTATTTTTAGTATTTTTCTATCCAAAACGTCGGTTCTTAAATGGGGGTCCGTATAAAAATTGTTAGGTGGTCGCTAAGACCTTTTGCTTGAACATAAAATTAAAAGTATTTCTTTAAACAGATAACACACATATGTATATTAATTTCTCCATACTTATAAAATTGCCAAAAATATATAGTAAAAATTCTAAAACTATTACTTGTGCATGATTTTTATTATCGTTCTAGTAATTTTTGCAAATTGTAAAAAACTTTTAATGATATTTCGTCCTTGGCAAATGAGATTTATTAGCAATTTTAAAATACATTTTTAAGTACAAAGGTTTTATCTTATAATTAATTAAAATCAAATGTTTTTACTATTTTCTTAAAAATAGCCTGATTTAACAAAAGCATTTGGTATCAAATTGAGAATATGTCAATAATTTGTATCTTTAAGTATTAATTTATTTTTGGATTGAGAATTATTTAGGAATAACATTTATTATGAAGGGCCTGTGTGAAACGATAGAAAAGTATAAATGTTAGTAAATTTTTGACTGTAATGAGGTGAATAAAATTTTACTAGCTCATGGGGCTAGTAAAACTTTTGACGAATGTATTTAAATTTTTGAAGTTTTAAATTTTATAGAAAATATTTAAAAAATGTAAAATATTTAGAAAATTTTTATTTTAAGTTTTCAAACACATTTATTCATATATACATTATATATTAAATAGACATAAAATGACCCCAAATAGGAGTTCTGCTTTCAAAAAGGATTAGAAATGGAAATGAATCATTTTGTTTTGCAATTGTATTTTATTTTTTGTTTTCTGTTTGTACATTTATTCTTTTATTTTTATTTTTTTTTTATTTTTTTTTTATAATAAAAATTTAATTTGTCAATATTTTACAAAGCTTTCATTTCACACAGCAGAAATAAAAATTTTTCTCACCATAGTAAAAATATTTTTTACCATAGAACTTTCCTACCGTTTCACACAGGTCCGAAATTGAAAAAGTATCATCACCTTTTTTCAAATGAATATTCATTTTTATTCAAACTTGAAATTTAACTTACGAATTTTCAGAAATACCTTTAAATTATCAAATTTAAAGGCACGAAGAAAGAGTTTATGAAAACCCCTGATCTAAGTCGGGGATCACACACAGCAAGTTTTCCTGCTGCAATTCTGATTTCGTAGGAGAGAGTAGAGAAGGGAATACTAAACATTTACATTCACTTTACCTCTCTCGTCTACGTGCTCAGAATTGCAGTAAGAAAAATTTCTGTTTATGAACCCCGACTAACAAAATAAAGATCCTTAATTTATAAATATCTTCAATAAATGTTTGACAATTTGTTTTCTATCATCTTTCATATATGAATATTAAGATTTTATGGGCAATAATGAAAAGAAAACGTTCATGAGTAAATTAATTCTACAAAACAATTTATAAGTTTAATAGGACAAATTTTCATTATATAATTTTAGAATTATTCTGTAAAAAATATAATAAATTTTTAAAATTGTTGACCTAAATTGAGCTATGTATGTCAGAAAAGTGTATTGAAATTAATACTTTTTTTTATTCAATTATTATTAGCTAATGAAATTATTATTGACTTTGTTGATGCTGAATTTACATTTTAAAATTATATAAGATTTGAAGCACTAAATATTTTAGTTGTTTTTAGTTTTTCTTAAAAAAAATATATAAAATTTAATTTTGGCGATTTCTGATTAAGAATTTGGCGACAGAGGCTCAAAAAAATCTGACAACCCTGACTCAAACTGGCTGACAAAGAAATTGGTGTGGTTTGAGTGTAACTGTGAAAGTGTTTAGTTTAAACAACGCAACATTGGCCGCTTAAACTAGCAAATAAAGCCATATGATCGATAAGAAAATCTACTTGACTTAAAAAATGTTCACAACATTTAAAACGAATTTCTTTGTAATAAGCATGAATAAAATATATTTTCCATGTGTGAAAAACTAATTTAGATAAAAACTATTATGATTTTTAGTTCAAAGAATATTTTACAAATTTAGTATGTTGGACTAATACAATTAAACATTAGCTATTTTTTTAGTTTTTTATATCTATATCTATCAATGCTTCGAATAAAATGAATGCATTCTGATAGCATTCAGTAATCTGGTACATACTCAATTAAAAATAACCTGCAATTTGTAATTAGAATTTTCAATTTCAATAACATGTTAATTGTAATTGAAAAAATACAATTACAAATACATGTAATTTTAATTGAAAATTTTTATTTACAATTATATGTAATAGTAATTAGAAATTTCAATTAAAGTTACCTGTAATAGTAATTAGCATTTTTCAATTGTAATTTATTAAAAATTATCTAATGAATACGTTTGCAGATAGTTCTAGACAAGCACACAAAGTTAAATATTTTTCAAAAATAAAATATTACGTTTTTATTAGTATGTCAAAGAATTCGATAGAAAAATACTTAATCAATTCAAACGGAATACAACAATTTTATACTAATTTAATTTTTATTTTTCTTTCAATATTTTTACTTCTTAGGGAAAGCATTTTATAATTGTATTATTTTTTGCATAGAAAAACATTATTAATACATATGAAAATCAAATGTTTTTGAATAATTTGAAAAAATAAAAATACCATTGGTATTTCGAAAAAATCATATGTATTTTTTTTTTTTTTTCAAAATCAAACAATTTGTATTTAGTCGATAAAATTGTAATATAATATTTGTATTATTTATTCACAAATTTTAATACAAAATATTACCGTGTATAAATACCTTAAATAATATTGTAACAAATTAATAACAATTAGTGTTTTCAAAAACCGAAACCGGTTAACCGATTTTTTTTTTTTTTTTTAAAGCGACCGGTTTTGAACAAATTTTATTTTTGAATAATTCGACAGGTCGGTTTTTTTTCTGTCGGTTAACCGGGCTGAAATTTTTTTTGCTGTCGTCTATTTTTATTAGATTACTGTCAAAACTTCTTTACATTTGTATTTTGTTTACACAAAAATGGCGTTGTGATTGTTTTTCGATTGGTGTATTGAAAAATGAACATAAAAATTGTTGAAAATCACATGTGGTGGTTGTTGTGGGTTCGATTCCCACCAGAGACAAGTTTGTTTCACTACAACGAGCAATAGTCTTCGTTACTCCGCTCGTTTAGAATTAGAATATAATTTGTAACGGTATTGTAATTATTCAATAAATAAATAAATGATTGTAGAATAATTTCATTTCAAAACGGACAATAAACCGGCATTTTCGGATTTTATATTTCCGATTTCAACGAAAGTCACTACAGTTATTACCTATTGCAAGTGTTATTCAAAATAAAAAACTTTCAAACTGAAGTCCAAAAATATGACGTTTTAAAAATGAAAAAACTATAGATTTTTTCCCAAAAGTGTACATACTTTTTTGCTCATAGCTTCTAAACTATACATTGTAAAATTCTAGTTTTTATTTCATTTAATAGAGTTTATATTGACTTTTAAATGACGTGCATAAAATTTAATTACTTCGGAAGTTCGAAGGTCAAAATCGAAAATATTAAAAATTCTATGAGTCTTATATGGACCTTTTGAATTAAATCAACTTACTACATGGTTACAGCGTGATCATTACAACTATTCAATGTTTGTATAGTTATTTGTCATTGATTTTAATAATATCGTATTCATGATAGCAATGTTTTTGTTTCTGTTTTATAATTTAATCAAAATTTTTATATGGTTGACTGCAATTATAATATGTATTTAAATATTTTTATATGAAACCATATCTTATGAAAAATCCAAACATTTAGTCAATTCTACAACTATTGAGTTAATTCTACAACCATTCAGTTAATTTTACAAATTTGGTTAATTCTGCAACCATTAATCCAATATTTTTATTTGCTTTTAAGTCATATTTTGTTTTGTACAACTGTTGAATGTTTTTGAAAAGGATTATGTTTTCCTCAAATATAGAATATTTGTTGTTGAATTTTTACCTTTAATCATATTTTTTTCTGCATAACTATTGAATTACACATATTTGGGTATCAGTTCAGTAGTTTGTTAGTATATTAATTCTCATTAAGTTTATATATGAACAAATATATTGTTTATATCGTAGTATATGGGAGTATACATATGATTAAAAGGGGATTATATATATGATAAAATGGGATTATAAATATTATAAAATTGGATTATATATATGATAAAAACATGATGAAATCGGAAGCAATATTAAAAGAAAAAGTTATAAACATTATTAAATCGAATCATTAAATGATGAAAAAATTATAAAATGGAATCATAATAATAATTACGTACAAATATAAAAAATTTTAACTGTAATCATATATTACAATCATAGTATGTTGCTCTTAGTTTATGGTCACTAGAACCATATTTTTTCTTTGCGTGTACATATCATTTTGAAGGAAATATTTTCATCTTTAAAATGATATTGAAACTAAAATTATATTGTGTATAGTTAGAAGTTATAAGTAATTAGATTTTATATTGGTCCTTAACTTCTAAACTAAATGAGTCTCCAACTTGAATTTTTCGGTCATAGGAAGAGTTACGTCAACATTATATATTTTTTTAGAATTTAAAAAATACCGGCTTTTGAAATGATTTGATTTGTATATGTCTTACTTTGACCATTGAAATTTTGATGTAAAAAAACTTTATAAATATCGTTATAAAGGTAGATTCCAGTCATGTTTAACGTTTTTTGCTTTTTTCGTTTTTTTTAAAGCGTCATATTTTTTGATCACAAATAGTCATGAGTCTAAAATTTTATAATTTGAGAAACACTTCCAATTGCCAATATCTGTAGTGAATTATATAGACATTGGAGATGTAAAGTCCGATTGCTGTCCGTTTTGACATGGAATCACTCTATAATAATGTTTTAATTAATTTACGCTTGTCTATTAATTTTTAAATAGAAAAAAACATCTAAACTGCACCACGTGTTTGTAAAATGTTGTTTTGTTATAGTATTTTGAGACTGTTCTAACAAAGAGTAGCAAAAAAATTCCTGTTGTATTGTTGCGGCAATGTTACCTGGTATCATTGTACCATGATAGGTATATAAGTAGAGTTGGATTAGAAGAAGCATTATTAAAATTCGAAACAAAATTTGAGATGCAGATGAGCGATATCAATTTTCATTTTTATATTACTTGTTTTATAATGACAAGTGACTAGTGTTGCCTACTCTACTCACCAAAAATGGCTAAATTCGTGATAAAAAAAATTGCTGACAATTTTTAGGAACAAAACGTATACAATATAAATAAAAAACAGGAATAACTTGTAAATAGTACTTTTTATAAACATATAAAAGTCACATTATTTGAAAATCGGCTTAGTTTTATTAATTTATCTTTTATTTAAATGATTTCTTTTGTTTTTTTTTATTTTTGTTAAGAAAGATTTCCTTACAAAAATATGTTATCGCAATATACATAAATACTTAAACAATTCAAAAATATTAAGGTTCTACTGTTTTTATTATATATTTTTTTTAACCTATTAGTTCTGAGGTAATAATTAGGTTTGTTCGTTTGAATTTCTAGCAAAACTAGTAAAAAAGAGAAATTTAAAAAAATTCACAAAAGTAAAATTTTACTTCAAAAAGTAAGAAAACGGAAAATAGTAAAATAAATTTTAGTGTCAATTCCAATTGTCAAATGTCTTTCTCGAATAGAGTTTGACCCATATAAATCTCTTAAATGAGGTAGAATTCAACACAAATAATATATTTTCTAACCTTAAACCACCACATTAAATTTTTTAACATAGGACTATAATTGACCATAAGCCTCATTACCTTTCCTAAATCACTTAAGCATACATTAACCTGGAAAAAATGTCAATAGGTAGACAAATTCGCACATATTATTTTAATACAAATCAATATACCAAATTTGAAAAGGATCATTCCATAATTGACCACAGCCCATTCCGAAAATACCTTAAAGGTGCATACTAGAGATCTGCATAAATATATTTGTATATGTAGAGTATACGTGTACTGGCGAAACATGTACACTTATTCGAAGTGTCGCAAACAAAAGATGTACTCATATTTGTGAATAACAAAACTTTCGAATAACTATTTGTTGTTATTTGACTGTGTTCGCTAATAACGAACACTGCCGACATGTTCAATTTTATTCGAACATACCAAGATAGATCATGTCGAGTATGATGCGAAAGTAAAACTGAACGTAGTACTACATGTACATTGTACAATGTTTAGTCTGGTAGGAAAAAAAGTGTTTTTAGTTTCATTTGTATTATTGGCATTTGGTTTTCAACGAAAAATTTAAAATCCTGTAGTACTTAAGTTATAATTTTTTAAATAAAAAATTATTAGTTTAAAACATATTTTTTATTTTTATGATTAATAAAAACAATATAATAAAATAGAAAATATATGGGAGTTATATGCATGAATTTTAAATGAAAACGGAATAGGCATACAAAATTATTTTAAATTTAAAAAAAATATATATATATTTACGGTCTTATTCATAATAAATTCTTAATTTAGGTTTATTGTACAAAATAGTTATTAAACTGTTTTTCCTTATAAACTTCTTATAAAAAGAACATTATTCATAATGTATTAAAAACAGTTCAATAACTATTAAACAGTTTTTGTTTTGTTCTGGCAATGCTATGTTTATTTTTTCTCATTTTTCTATTACATACTGTCTCCACGTTGATATAATATGTAAGATAACGCCGGCAGAAGAGAGTAAACATTATGTTTATATTATGTTAAATCTTAAAGAAGGGGTAAATGTATCCTAATAAATCTCATAATATTTCATTATTTTCATTCAGTCACAGAGTAAACATGTACTTTTTATTTAAGAAATTCGAAATTTTTTAGCACAATTTTAATGAAAATATGTTTTTAAATGTAGAATAACCATTAAAATAAAATAATTTTACAAAAAAACTTTGTGTTTAAGTACTTTTAAAAATACACATTCACACACACAAACAAACTTTCGTATATGTGTATTTTTTTGAGAGTAAATCTTATAAGATAGTTGTGTAGAAAAATCTTATCACAACAGTCTCATAATATTTCTTATAATACTAATATTTTAGTCTACACGTGAGATAATTCTCTCAGAGAGTGGATTTGACACTCTCTGTTACATATTATGATATAAAAATATTACGTGGAGACCCAGTGTTAGTGATAAAAAGTGAATAAATTTTCAATATTTTAAATTTATTCGTAATTAAAAGAAAAATTTTAAGTTTTTCTTTTATTAAATTTTTTTTTTTTTTTTTTTTTTTTTTACAAAAATATAAACATTTTTTTAGAAAATATGTCCAATGCTTTAACAATTAAATAGCTTATGGATGCAAAGGTATTCATGGCCTTTTTTAATATATTAATTTGTGGAATATTTTAAATACTCGAATAATTATTTTGTTTTGATTTTATGTACATCACGAATTTCCTATTTTGTTTTTAATTAATTTTTTTCATATTTTATGAATTATTTATAAAAAACCCCTTCCTAGTCTATCGACTGACCACCGGGTGTAATCATAATGAAAGGAAATGGGACGATTCAAAGCCAGATTTATGAAATTTTATATATAAAGCGTTATTTTATTGAAAAACGAGAATTTTACATAAGTTGAAATAAAATGCGCCAATTTAAATCAACAATTTGCATTGCTGGTAGAACTATATATTTTCAAGTAGTTATTTTTAAAAAAGGAACAGTGATTGCAATTAGAAAATTATTGCCAATGCAATTATTTCATTAAACACAACACTCACACATTCTACTTTGCAAATGGAGCTATTAGCACTTTTTCATTACTGGTAAATAACAAACACCTTTAAAATTTATGGAAGCTGATTGAATATTTTATTACGAGTCTGTTTAGATTATAAGCACGTTTACTAACACTTTTACCAATTAATATATGCAATTTTAATAAATCCAATAACAATTAGAACACAATGAAGAATTATATGGAAGATTGGCGGATCACACCCACTCTTCATTTTGATAATTATTAACTATTTATACAAAATCTCAATGGCTTTTTTTATTTATTTATTTATTTATTTATTTAAGTCTACGGAAAAAAAATTTCCTTCAGACCATTATATAAAAAATACAATATATACATAATTATTTACGCATACAATTTTAAATAATTTAGTTATTCAGAAAAATAATAATATTTCGTTTAACAACATTTAAAATTCTGAGCGTAATCAATAAATTGATATAATTCATTAAAAGTGGCACAAATTCTCCTTAATGAATCAGCATTAGCATAGTTGGTGCGAAAAAATTTAATTTGAATTGGTTGATAGTTCCGCGATGGACGAATAGGAACGTTGAATAAGATGTTTTTCAAAAGAAATTCAGAATCCACATTTCCTTTGATAAGGTTAAGCAGAAAAGTAACATTCAGCATAATTCTGCGGCTTCTAAGAGTTGGTAGTTTAATTAATGCTAATCTACTTGTATAAGGCGGCAAAACTACTGACGAACTCCAGTGTAAGCTTCGCAAGCAGAAAATTAGGAACTGTTTCTGGATAGATTCGATGTGATCAATATGTATATTATAAAACGGATCCCACACAACTGAACCATATTCCAATATTGGTCTAACCAAAGACGTATATAATGTCTTCGTGATGTAGGGATCATAGAATTCTTTTGCCCACCTTTTTATAAAAGCAAGAACACCTCTGGCCTTATTAATAGTCATATTTATATGCGGTATAAAACTAAGTTTTGCATCGAGCATAATACCCAGATCAAGAAAAGAATGGACTAATTCTAACGGTTGTCCGCCCAACAAAAAATTTACATCAAAAGCGTTTTTTCTGTAGAACCTCATATGTTTGCATTTATTCGTATTAAGCTCCATCAAATTAGTAGTGCACCATTTGTAGAAATTATTTAAATCATTTTGTAGAAATACTTGATGGGATATATCATTAAATGTGAGGAATATTTTAACATCATCGGCAAACATTAATATGCTACAGTGAGTCAAAACTTCCGGCAAATCATTTATGAAAAGAGTGAAAAGTAATGGTCCAAGATGACTACCTTGGGGAACTCCGGAGGTAACATTAATATATTTAGAGTTGCAATTTTTATAACGAACATACTGTATTCGGCCATTCAAGTACGATTTTATCCATTCTAAGCAGATTTGGGAAAATCCCAACAAGTTTAACTTATTAATAAGAAGTGTATGGTTAACTTTGTTGAAGGCTTTACTAAAGTCTGTGTATATCACATCAGTTTGTTGGTTTTTTAAAAATCCTTCATTAATGATGGTAGTTAATTGTAGAATATTTGTTGTAGTTGAGCAACCTTTTCTAAAGCCATGCTGCTGCGGTGACAGTAAAGATGAAATTTTGAAGCTTAAATATTTAGTAACGAATTTTTCAAAAAGTTTAGGAATATAGCTAAGTTTTGCAATTCCTCTGTAATTTTTTATATCAGACCTACTTCCAGATTTAAATAAGGGAATGATAAAAGAATTTCTCCATCTACTTGGAAAATAACCATATTTGAGAGATATGTTAAAAATTTTTGATAAAGGCTTAGAAAGACTCTTTGCACAGTTTTTCAACAAACAGCTTGGTATGCCATCTGGTCCATGGTTCACTGTCGATTTAAGACACTTTAGTTCTTGTTCTACTTCGGCACAATCGATCAAGGGAATATTAATAGTTTGGTATGAAGCAATATTATACGGATAATGAATATTATTATAGTTGGCATTAGAATATGTTGAGGAAAAGAAGTCAGCAAACATATTTGCAATGACTGTTTCATCATCAGATTCGCTATTTTGAAATTTCATAACAGGTGGGAATTCATTAGATCTTCTTTTTAGGTTTACGAAGTTGTAGAAACTTTTTGGATCACTTTTAAAGTTTGATTTTATTCTGTTGATATAATTTTTGTAAAGTGTAATATTTAATCGATTATAATCAGCACGGCAAATAGAATATTTTCCATAATCAAAAGTAGTTCCACATTTTTTATATTTTTTGTAGAGTTTATTCTTTTTATTTTTCAAATTCGATAATTGTTTAGTACTCCAGGGAGGTCCGGTTCTTTTGTAAACAATACGTTTTGGGATACATTTTTCCATAATGGAGAAAATAGATATATAAAATTTATCAACTACAACATCAATATTTAAGGTACTACCATATTCCATTGACAACAAATTACTCCAATCTACATTATTTAAATAATTATTTATCATGTAGTAATTTGCTTTATTAAAGCAAAACTGTTTAACATTATTTGAAACTGTGTTGCTTATACCAGGAAATGAAAAAGAGCAGCTTATTTCTAAGCTGGGATGATAACGATCTTCCGGATAAGTAATTGGGCTAGAACGAGTTACACTGCATTCATTCGGTTCATTTACAAATATCAAATCTAGCAATTTGTTATTAATATTCACAATATTATTCATTTGATAAAGACATAAATCAAATATATTGTCTAGAAAGTTATTTGAATTCAGTGGAATCAAATTTGGAGAATCCGGCAAGATATTCCATGAAATAGATGGTAAGTTAAAATCGCCAAATACTAGTACATAATCCGTAGAATTTAGTGAATTTACATTGTGTTTTATCGCTTCAAAATGTTTATCATAAATGACATTCTCAGAATTTGGTGGAACATAAGAGCAGCATACAAATAATATACCGTTTTTCAGTTTTATTTTTACAGAAATGAATTCAATATCCTCACCGGACCAAAATACTTCAGAAGGCAGTAGACTAGAGACAGCAATAAGCACTCCTCCTCCTTTGCGGTTGTCAGATCTATCTCTCCTATAAATTTGATAACGCTCAGAGAGTATTTCCATATTATAAATACTATCTTTTAGCCAAGTTTCAGTAAAAACAATAATATGAGAATTTAAATCAAAACTTTTAATAAACAGTGTAGTTAATTTGGTGTTAAGACCTCGAACGTTCTGGTAAACAATATTGAGATTGTTGTCGGTATACGTATTTAGTTTTTTGAATAATTATTAATATCCGGTGTAAGTCTGACGACATTGTTCGTTCTAGGATTATTCCTTATTACGTACTCACGAACAAACGTATTATTAGGCCAAAACACAGGATCAATAATTGTTTCGAATAGATCATTAGGAACAGTTAACTTAAATGAAGTAACATTTCTCGGCTCAGAATAAGTAAATTTCTTAATTAGAATATCTGGACTGAAGTTCAATTTTGATTTTATATAATTATCAATATTTTCGGTTGTGGTATCAAAAGCGAAGCGTGATATGAAAATTGATTTTCTTGGAGGGATAATTTTTAGTTCACAAGGAGATATATGAGGTTTTGGGACAGATGTGTCTGATTGTAAGTTAAAATTTGATGCATTAGATACTGTATTGATTTCATTTGGAACTGAAATTGAACTTATAGATGATTGTGTATTATCGGAATTTACAGAAGATTTGTTCGAATTTAATTTTTCAATATTTGAATATTTGGAACTAGATGGACCATTTTCCTGAGGAGGATTAGGTTTATTAAGGTTTCTTGCAGATTTCCGACGTTTTGGTGAAGATTGAGTTGGTGAATTTAAGGAATTTAAAGATTTATAGTCTTCAAACAACTTTCCATATGAGTTTATACGATTAGATAAATCAGAAATATTGTTTTGAATTTCAAGGAAATGTGTTTTAGTACCTTGAAAAAATCGGTAAAAGTCAACGCCAATTTTTCTGCAGCCATTACAGCACCATTGAAGTCCTTTGTGTTTTGTTAAAGATTCAGCTACTAATACAGGAAGACCACTACATTTAAAATGGCATAAACCATGGCATAGCCAGCAAACGATATATCTTTCATCATCAGAAACAATAGAACAGTTTTTATTTAAACAGTTTATTTCACTAATACCAGACATAATTATTTTTTATTTTGTTCAGTGTAAATTGGTAGTGCAGTAAAAGGGTAATGTAGTAAAATGATAATGCAATAAATTGGTAATGCAGTTGTTAATAAATACAACACTGTTTAATTGGAAACAATGAATGGTAATTCCGTATTGACACAAAAATAAACAGATGATTGATTGTTTATATCGTAAATTGTAATGATAATTAAGAATGTTTACAATATTTGATTTAAGAATTTGCAAAATTTATAACAAAAAGATCTTTAAAATAAATAGTTTTTATCACTGTCCAATATAATTCACCGGTGCACAATAAGTTTACGTATAAAATTATTCCAGTGAAAACACGGTTTATAGAGTTTATATAGAATTTTTTTTAGATTCAATAGAGACCACTTTTAAACACGTCTTATAACCACAGAGGATAGAATATAAAAAAGAGATTTTAGCGGGAAAGTACCAACTAGAGATACCACGGTCACTTAATTTCGTAGTATTTAGCCAGATAGTAGCTAGATCTTTTTGGTGGTTGGTTTTAAATATTACGAACTTTTTTGGCTTTAGCAACAAGCAAAGCACAAGTCCATTTGGTCTTACTGTTAACAAGCTAAAAGAACGTTGATGTTTTGTTCGCACAAATATACTGTGCATTTTTTGAACAAAATTTTTGCAAATATAGAATATATATACTTCAAATTTGTTTGCAAAATATAGTTCCATATGTATCTTATGCAACAGAAAGATATAAATAACAGTTGTATATATAATTACTATCGTGAGCCTGTAAAATAGATTTTAATGCAGTTATAAATCCCACTATAGAACTGTGCAATAAGAATATATAAATTAATATATTTAAAACTATGCAAAACTTTTTTGTAAATGCATTCAATTTGCTAAAAAAGTAATATATTTCTAAAAATTTGTTTTATCAAACTGTTAAAGTAGGTTCTCACCAACAATAAAATTTTAAAATTTTATTAAATGCTTATAAAACAAAAAAGTGATTATGAATAATAAATTTTTAAAATTTCTTATTCACCTTCAATAAATTATGAATAAGGCTGTTAAACTTTAGTTCTCATTTCTTTAATTTTATAAATAAAAAATTAAATAAATTCTGATTTTATACCTACAATTTATATATTTTGGTTCTATTTTTATTTCTACTTTCTTAAATTAAAAAATCCTTGTTATCCGATTTTTTCCTATTGCATATATATATATATATATATATATATATATATATATATATATATATATATATATATATATATATATATATATATATATATATATATATATATATTATTTTTTTAAATAAAAATCATTATTAAATAACTTATTTGTTCTAAAAAAACATAAACAAAACAGTGCAAAGAAATTATAGCATAAATTTTATTATAATAAAATAGATCAGTTTATTCATTACTTCCCGTAAAATTATATTTCAGCTTTGCCCTTTATTATGAAAATTCTCGTGGTACCATGTGAAGTGAACAATATACTTGTTAAAGTGCCTTGATTTGTATCGGAAGAAAAAAAGTTACAAATGTATATCGTAGTATGCCTCTATTATAATTTGAAGTTAATTTTCTTATAACTAAAATTTTGAAAATGATATTAAAAGAAATACGTAATTTTAGAGGTATTTTAAAAATGGTCCAGCTCACGTAAATTTAATTATTGAGATGTAATATTTTGGGAATCATATAAAAACATAGTAGTCTTTATTTCTAGAGGCATACATTTGCAACTTTTTTTCGGTGCTACTTACTCATAGTTATTCGACAAACAACGGTTAACTACACTTCAGTACTTGTGCTCTGTCGGTCTTCACATATGCAGTGAAAACTTATTCGTTGCAGACCTCTAGCAGAGACCTGCGCCGACCGGCTGAAATTCGGCTAAGCCGAGCCGCCAAAAAAATTTTGGAAGCCTCTGCCGCCGAAAAATTTTCGGCTTAAAAACAGCCGCCGTTTTGAAATTATTTTTAAAAAATATGTTAATAAAAAGAACACACTTTTTTATTATTTGAAAGCGTCATTTCTAGGGTGATCGATTATTCGACTTTTTGGAGAAACCGGTTTTCGAATAGTTCGAATAGTTGGTATTTTGAAAAAAACCGGTTGCACTTTTTTAAATTCAGAAAAAACCGGTTAACCGGTTTTTTTTGCAGAAGTTAATATTTCTATCAAAAAACTACATTTCTTAAAGAAAAATCAATAAATCTTTTTTATTTTTGGAAATAACTATTAAGCCATTAAGAACGAGAAAAAAAGATATGGTCGGTCAAGGCCGACAATAACCTACACCATTGTGTGTATCAAAATTCTGGGAGGGGTCTTTTTTTCTAGACCTGTGGAATTGTACACCAGTACTATGGTTAATAATGGACCGATCATGGAACTTAGATGTGCAAAAATTACTGCTACATTTAAGGGATTTATCATGGTACAATAATACCAGGTAACAGTAACAAATACAACAAGGCAACAACAACAACAGTAATTTTTGTTGGTTAATTTGTTTCCTTAATGTCAAAAAGAAAAAAACAAAAAGCAAAACAAAATATATAAAAAACAATGCACGTGTATATTACTCTGGGGCCTCGATTAACCAGCAACGTCGATTATCCGGTAAAGAAAATTTATAATTGTTTTCTTTTTTTGCATCCATTTAATTTTTTTGCATCGATTAACCGTTATTACCTCTATCCGGGTTTCTAAGCATATTTTTTTTATTGCTTTTGAACAATCAAACACAATATGAATAAAACAAGAAAGGGGAGTTCCCTCGTTTGAATAAGATGAGTCAGAGAAAGGTAAAATCCAAATTTACTGCATTCATGAAAAGCTAGTTAAGAAAAATATGAATTTGAAAAACATTATATGATTTTTTTAAGAAACTACATAAAATGAAACACTTATGTATTGTTCAATGTTTATTCAAAAATTATTATTTTTTCTTTATATTATTTAAACATTTATATTAAATCCTTGAATAACTGAATAATATAAATAAAAAATGTTACTCCATTAACACGGAAAATTCATTATCCAGAATGCTTCCCGTCCCGACCATTACGGATAATCGAGGCCTCACTTTATTTAATATAAACAAACTGTAAATGTAAACAAATTTTGACAGAAATATTGCGAAATTGAAAGCAGCAAAAAATTGTAAGCAGTTTTTATACTATTACCTGGTATTATTGTACCATGGGATTTATGATCGTTAAACCCTTTTTCTGGTAGGTTATTTGTATGGGGCTAGAGGAAATAATGGACCTATCATAACCAATTTCAACACGCTTCGTTCTTGGACTATAAGAAACCAAAATTGCGACCTGTATTTTGATTACAAGTTTTACATGAATGGACAGTTGGACATCGTTAAATCGACTTAAAGCCTATTGGTACAATTGAAGGTAGGTCTTATACCAATATTTTTGGATGTTACAAAAATTAGTACAAACGCATAATAGGCATGTAGGGTATACAAATTGTAAGAAAATAATCATCAAAAATTATATTAACATTTACTTAGCATAAACAGAAACCATGGGTTAATATGAAAAAAGCAATAATCAATTTCATTGAAAAACAAAATCTTTGAAAAACAAACAAACAACAAAAACTAAAACATTTAAATTAGGTGCAAAAATATTACATTAAGGATAATTATTACTTATTTATTTAATCTTAAACTATATTTTTAAGCCATTAAAATACATAAAATCATACTTTATGAATATTAAACAAATAATCATAAATTTCGATTCAAATATCAATATTTAGTGCATAGTTTTTGAAATAAAAAAAGTATTTTTAAAGCCGGTTTTTTGTGTTTAAAAAAACCGGTATATTCGACATTCGAAAATTGAAAATTTTGAAAAAACCGACAGCACATTGACTTTTGTTAATATTGATGTAATTTTTGAAGATATGAACATAAGTTTTTTGTATAGATGTAGTTTGGATCAGTGCATTACATTACAGTAAAAAACCAACATTTGATATTTCAGTGGTAACGGCCTTTTGCATTTTATGTGACGATATTTTCCTCTTAAAAGCTGCTTGAATATAATATATAAATTAAAATAAAATCTTCCATATCGCTAAAAAAATTTAGTCCTATTTTAATGAAAAATGTTCAATGGGGAATGAAAATAAGTTTTTTTTTAATCAGAAAATATATGCTTAATTTCAGCCGGCTGGCAGCCGATTTTAAGCCGCCGCCGAAGCTTTTTTACACAAGCCGCCGCAGCCGATAAAATTCCTCGGCGCAGGTCTCTGACCTCTAGTGCATACATTAGTATCACAATACAATTTTGTACACGTAAGTTTTATAATAATATTAATCATAAATCCAAAATTTGCAATACTTCATTCAAATTGACCACAGGTTTCCACAAATACAAAATTCAAAAATCAACAAATGATATAAAGAAACAAGGTAATACCGTTCTCTCTCAAAGATTTTTTTGAAGTTTAAACGATTTTTTTTAAATATATTTTTTTTATAAACAAATGAAAAAATCGTTGCCACATTACAACTAAGGAAAATTGTATTTAGGAAATTGTTAACAAAATTGTGTAATTATTTTTTTTATAATCCTTTCGCTAACCTATTAAATTACACCCAATGTATGTTTAAAAGTAGAGTTTGGCGATATGAATCAAAAAGAAAGAACGAGTCAACATCGTTAATTTTGCTGATTCGTTCAATTGAATCGATTCGTTCATGAACGACACAACTCTATTTAAAAGGTTATTTAAAATACTATTATTATGGTCTTGACATTTACGTTACATTATTCAAGATGTTACAGATGCATTTTTAAATTTTTTATTTAAGAACATAGAGTGTATGAATGAATGACTAAAATAGTGACTGAAAAATCACTCAAACATTTTATAATAGAGGATAAAGTAATAGTAATAATGTTAATGTCTGTAAATAATTATTATTTTGAACATAAACGCTAAATTGAAATGTTTTCTTCCTTTTATTTCAATTCATTGAATTGATTGAGAAATATAATTCGTTAAAAATAAAATTAAAACTAAAAAATCAACAGTTTTTTAGCATCATATGTATCTTTGAAACCAATCAACATACAAATAAAATTAACATCGTATTCATAACTTAACAAAAAATGACAAATTTTTTACTTTTTAGAAATTCGAACGGTTAAGTGGTAAAAATTAAGGTTTTATAGATTGAACAAAAAATCGACTCTTCGATTTTTCGACTTTTTTTTTAATTTTTAAATAGTCGATTTTTCGATTTTTTCCGACTACTTTCGACTTTTTCTGACTAATTTAAATTTTTCGACTTTGTTCGACTTTTGGCATAAAGAAAGTCGATTTATCGACAATTTTCAAATCAAAAAGTCGATTTCGACTTTTTACAACAAAAAGTCGATTTCGACTTTTTACAACAAAAAGTCGATTGTTCGATTATTCGAAAGTCGATTTGATAAACCCTAGTAAAAATCGTACCTATTTTTGGTACTTTTTTCATTAAACATTTTTTTTTACATTTATTGACATAAACATATGCGTATTTTAATATGGGAACCCACTATAATTTATAAATTCATTGGAATACATTTTTTGTTATATCCATGGAGGAAAAAGTACCAAAAGGGAGTAAAATCGAGAAATTATATTTTATTAAAACTCAATAATGAATTTTCAATTATATTAAACCTAGAAACATGAAATTAAGTAAATGTAGTCCTTTGTGGATAAGAATTCACAAGAGTGGAATTTGAGGTACTTAAACATATATGGTCCTGTGGGTAAGAATCCAAGAGGAAGGACTTGTGGTACTTTTTTGTTCTTCTAATGGTATTTTTTTAATTTTCTGTAATATTTAACCTAGAAACATAAAATTAAATATACTTGGTCCTATGTGGGAAATAATTCACAAAAGGGGTCTTTGTGGTACTTTTTTGTTCTTCTAATGGTACTTTTTGAATTTTCTATAATTATGAAATTAAGTACATGCGGTGCTAAGTGAATGAGAATCCATAAGAGGGGACTTTGTGGTATCTTTTTGTTCTTCTGATGGTACTTTTTGAATTTTTCTATAATTATGAACCTAGAAACATAATAGTACTTTTTGAATTTTCTATAACATTTAACCTACACCCAGAGAAATATCAATCACATACGTGTTGAAAACAATACCATTATGTGTCAATAGTGAATCTACACCGTATGTGTTTAAATTAAATACTGCGTGTTCAATTCTTATTGAAAATCGATACCTAATTGGCACCAAGTTGAAACCATTTAGGTATCAAATTGTTAAATTACATATGTTTTCTATTAAATTTGTTAACGAAAGGTATTACAAAGCTGTTACCGTAAATTACCAATGTGAGCACAACCGTTGTTGATTTTGAATCGAATTTTTTCCCTTAGTGTATAAACATGAAATTAAAGATATTTGGCCCTAAGTGAGTAACAGCCGTATTCACAAAAAAATAATGTATACTTGATAACGAGTTACTAACTTTTTGTATGTAAATTTTCATAAGAAAAAGTTAGTAACTCTTTACCAAACCTACATTAATTTTTTTGAATACGGCTGTAACAATTCATAGGGGAGACTTTGTGGTATCTTTTTGTTCTTCTAATGGTTCTTTTTGAATTTATTATTAATATTTAACCTAGAAACATGTAATTAATGATAGTCCTAATAGTACTTCTTGAATGTTCTATAATATGCATCCTAGAAACATAAAATTGAAGATGTAAAATCCTAAGTGAATCAGAATCCTTAAAAAGGATTTTTTGTTTTTCGTAATTCTAATATTTATTTCTCGTTATTCTAATATTATAAACCTAAAATTAAATAGATATTATTTATGGATGAGAATTCTCAAGCTCTATCAGTCACATTATTTTATACTAAAAAATAATAGAAATACTTTGGTAGGTTTTTAACATTCGAACGTTAAAGATGTTAAAAATTGGTAATTTATTGGCACCCTACGAATTTTCTAAACCAAAAGCATGGAAATAAATTTAAAATATATTTTTTTATCAGAAATATATCAAACATGCCTTTGTACTTTTCGAAAATCCTATTTTTTATTGTAATTTTTGAAACTTTTTTAAGTAAAATATTTAAAGAGTTTATTGTTGTTAATGACGACACAACACCATTGTTAGAAATGTTCCCACGGGAGTTAAGAATCTTAGTTTAAATTTATTATATAGTATGGTTTTTTAAAAAATTTACCCTAACGAAGTAGCGGGTATACATTTCGTAATATAATAAATCGCTCAAACGTCAGAAGCTAACTATGGCTATGAAAAAATAGAATGACTCTACCTATATTTCTTTGTATTATGGTAATAACATAAACTTCTTCTAATTTCGCTTACATAACAATGTTACTTTCCATGCGTTCCTTGGTAATAGTTTAGCTTCCATTAACCGATATTAGATTTTTCTGCTTTTGACAATATTTGAACATAATATTTTCCTAAGCATGGAATTCCAAATGCTTCCATTTGCAATAGAAAAAGTCACGATAATTCGGAAATTTTTGCAGGACAATTACCCTAAGCATCCATTCTGTGAAAAACTGCTTTGTTTGGAAAAAGTGAAGCTAATGCAGAGGTCAGTGCAGTGAGTTGAACTAAATCTTATAAAGGATCTATAGCCAAATTTATTCAGTATTTTTTTTTTTCGACCGATAAAATAGGCAGTCAAGGTGGGAAATGATACAGAAAGGGCGATATTCCATACCCTTGGAATTTGCTTCAAATTTATGGATTTTATGGGTACAGGATATGTTCGAATGGTATGAAATGAAGTTGGTTCTTATAAATTTTATGTTATTACAAAGTAATAATAAACATTATTTGTATAATTACATCTGCATTTTTATGTATTAGTTCGCACAAAAAATCGAAATTATTTATATTTAACGAAAATTTTCGCCTGCGGCGCCTCATTCTACGAAAATATTATAAGTATTTTTTAACAAACTTTGTTACCTATAAAAACTGTTTATGTTATATTTACAAATTCAGTAAAATATCTTTAAGAAATACCAAAATCTAATGAGAAATGCGTTTTTAAATAAAACATTATATTAGCTTTTTTTCTGGCTTTATTTTTTGGGACATTTAGCCTTTTCTGACTTTTTTTAAAGTGTTATTTAGCTTCTTTTTTTCTCAAGTCCTGGCAACACTGGTTATTATCTATATTTTTGCACAAGACAAAAATAGAACAAAAGATATTAAATGAAACACAACATTTTTTTCATGAATATATCAACGAAAATTTTTTAAAAGCTAAATACTTAATATTTAGATATAATTATTAATGAACAGAATAACGTTCCAAAAATGGTAAAATTGTTTAAGAAAAGATCTGGTTCTGACAGCTCGTCTTGGAATGCTTATTTTAGAAGTCGTCGAAAATTAATCTGTTTATGAAATGAAGAAAACAATTTTTTATACGGTATACGATGGCTCAGAAATTAATTTCATTGGCCAAAACTCCAATTTTTTTTAACGCCGATTTCCAAAAATTTTAATGCCACTCAATAGTAAACATATTGAAGATAAGGTGGCCAAAAAAAATAGATCAAAATATTAGTAATTGTGGGCGTGACATGCTGTTAAAGACAAATATTTTATGTAATTAAAAAAAATATATATATATCGTCCATTCCACGAAAGAACGCCCAAGAATATTTTGTATGTCTTCTGATTTTAATAACATTTGGCATACGCATACCCTATGGAGCCATTTAAATATCTCCATTTTTATTTTTTTGAATTTTGAAAAATTCGCGGATTTATTCGCGATTTTAATTTTTCAAAAAGTGAAAAAAATTATAAAAGTGTCTAACTTTAAACACTAATATCTCTAAAAGTTTTTAACGGATTTTAATGATTTAAATTGCATATTTAAGAAAAATAAGTCCACTATAAATGTAGTAGTTTAAAAATAATATTATCATTTAAAAATGCATTCATAATGCAAAAGCAATTTTTGTATGCATTTTTGAAAAATTTCTACCCTTTAAATTTTTTTCTTCTTTTGATATAAAAAACATTATTATATTTGCTACAAATTGCAATATAAATTGTTCTGGGACAAATAGATTCACTATTTTAAAATATTTTTTTTTAAATATTTCTTCAAATTTTTTCATACAAAATTGTATTTTTTTTTTAAATTTTTGTATTTTTTAATTTTTGTGAGCTTATTTTAAAATCAATTTTAATCATAATATTTCATAATTTGTTATTTGTGATAGAAAACCTATTTGTCCCAAATTAAGTGCTAATGTTTTATATAATAAACATATTTGTCTTCAATATTAAGCAAAAATATTTAAAATCAAAAGGGTAGAAATTTCTCAAAAATGCATCCGAAAATTGCATTATTTTCTTGAGTGCATCTTTAGCAAACAAATTATTTTTGATTTATACAATATAATTTACAATATTTGTTGTAATAAGCTTTACACTAGTTCTTAAATCAATAAAAGCCCACGTATACTTAAGGAGTTATAAATATTTAAAGTTACATATTACTAAAAAAGTATAACTAAAAAATTAAAAATCAAAATTTTTTAAAAAATTTAAATTTTCGTATGAAAAATATGATTGAAATTTTTTAAAAAAAATATTAAAAATAGTAGATTTTATTGTCCCAGAACAGTTATTTTTGCATTTTGTAGTAAAGATATTGCTTTTTAACATATTAAAAGAAAATTAAAATCAAAAGGGTAGAAATTTTTCAAAAATGCATCCTAAAATTGCATTTGCATTATGAATGCATTTTTAAATGAAAATATTATTTTTAAATTACTACATTTACAGTGGACTTATTCTTCTTAAATATGCAATTTAAATCATTAAAATCCGTTAACATTTTTTTGAGATATTGGTGTTTAAAGTTAGACACTTTTGTCATTTTTTTCACTTTTTGAAAAATTAAAATCGCGAATAAATTCGCGAATTTTTCAAATTTCAAAAAAATAAAAATGGAGCTATTTAAATGGCTCCATAGGGTATGCGTATGACAAATATGAACAAAATCGAATGACCCTCCGTAAAAAAATTGGTATTTTTTATAAATCTTTCGTGGAATTGACGATATATATATTTTTGTTAATTTGATTTGATTACCTGCAAACTATTATCGATAAGTTGCTGCATTTCTATACCCTTCACCACTGATATATATCGTCCATTCCAAGAACGCCCAAGAATATTTTTAAAGTCTTTCGATCTTGATAATATTTGGCATACGCATACCCTATGGAGGCATTTAAATATCTCCATTTTTTTTTTTTTTTTTTTTTTTTTTTGAATTTGGAAAAATTAGATTTTTCGGAAAATCAAAAAATCGCAAAAGTGTCTAACTTTAAACACCAATATCTCTAAAAGTTGTTAACGGATATTTAAGAAGAATATGTCCACTATAAATGTAATAATTTAAAAATAATATTATCATTTAAAAATGCATTGATAATGCAAATGCAATTTTAGTATGCATTTTTGAAAAATTTCTATTTCTTCTTCTGATATAAAAAACATTATTGTTTGCTAAAAATTGCAATATGAATTGTTCTGGGACAAAATGGTTCACTATTTTAAACAATTTTTTAAAAATATTTCTTCAAATTTTTTCATACAAAATTTTTTTTTTTTTTAATTTTTTTATTTCTTAATTTTTGTGAGCTTATTTTTAAATAAATTTTAGTCATAATATTTCATTATTTGTTATTTGCGGCAGAAAACCTATTTGTCCCAGATTAAGTGCTAATGTTTTATATAATAAACATATTTATCTTCAATATTAAGAAAAAATATTTAAAATCAAAAGGGTAGAAATTTCTTAAAAATGCATCCGAAAATTGCATTCATTTTGATTCATACAGTATAATATACAATATTTATCGCAATAAACTTTATACTAGTTTTTAAATCAATAAGATCCGACGTATATTTAAGGAGTTATAAACATTTAAAGCTGCATATTACTAAAAGAGTATAACCCAAAAAAGTTAAAAATCAAAATTTTTTGAAAAATTTAAATTTTTGTATGAAAAAATTTATGAATTTTTTTTTTTTAAATATTAAAAATAGTAGATTTTATTGTCCCAGAACAGTTATTTTTGCATTTTATAGTAAAGACATTGCTTTTTATCACATTAAAAAAATTAAAATCGAAAGGGTATAAAATTTTTCAAAAATGCATCCTAAAATTGCATTTGCATTATGAATGCATTTTTAAATTGCAATATTATTTCTAAACTACTACATTAAAGGAGGACGTATTCACCTTCTACATGCAGTTTAAAATTACATTAAAATCAGTTAACATCTTTTAGAGTTATTGATGTTTAAAGTTACACACTTTTCCGATTTTTTTGTTTTTTCGGAAAATCAAAATCGTGAGTAAATTCGCGAATTTTTTAAAATTAAAAAAAATAAAAATGGAGATATTTAAATGGCTATAATTATATGCGTATCAAATATTAACTAAATCGAATGACCCTCCGTAAAAAAATTGGCATTTTTTATAAATCTTTCATAGAATGGACGATATATGTTTGTCATTCCAGTTGTAATTTCCACAGTTTTCGTCGGAGAACAAAAAAAATGTATATTTACTGGATCCTTGTAAGAAATGATGACTATAGGACCATGTCCGACCGTTTGTCTGTTGAAATGGCGTTTATGAACTCCATCGATAACTGCCATATATAATATATATATACAGCTGTGTGCAATATAATAGTAGCGCCATATGTAACATTTTAACATTCAATAGAATGACGATTTCTTGTTGATTTCAACAAATGTATGTTCTTGGAATTATTTATGTTTTTTCCAAATTTTATAAAAAATAAGTAAATCTTAAAAATAAACATATTAATTCAGTTAAATACTTAAAATGATTGAATACGCAAAAAAAATTGCTGTGCAAAATAATAGTCGCAACGAAGAAAAATACATTTTTAAATAAAATTACGTGATTAAGATTTTCTTTTTTAGAATATTTTTTCATTACACACATTAGCATTTTGCCAAATAGCTTTGACAGCGCACAGTGTGCGATTCAAAAAATTAAATGGAAATAATTCGGAACGGCTGTTCCGATTTTTTTTAATTTTCTTTATTTCATTAACAACAAATGACAAAATTGTATAAAGAAAGAATTTTTAAAAAAATATTTACGGAATCAAAAGTTACAGGCATTTAAATTTGAACTTTGACAACCAAGGTTTCCCAAATTTGACATATTTTCCCAACAAATTTCGAATTTTTAATTTCTCAAATCAGGCTATATAAAAAGTTATACTCTTTATTTAGCCTAAAATGTTTTTAATTTTTTTGCAATAGAAATTTTTGCTCCCCGAAGCTTTTTGTAGATCTCTACTAGCAGAATCTTCCTATATAAAAATTTTTGAAATTGGTTCAGATATAAGGAATCAGGATCGTTTTTAAAAAAGTGTATACCCGAGGTATCCAAATTTGGGACCCTGTGGACTCGCCCGCTGTAGGTCTTTAAATATATATAATGAGTTAAAAATTGTTAGAAATTGACATAAATTTATTTTATTTCTATATTTTTATATTTCTATTTTTTATATTTTTCTTTACATTTTATTAAAAGCTGTCTATTTATTAAAAATAAAATTGTAAACCAATTAGAAAATTAATTATATTAATAATAATAATTCAATTTCAATATAAAGTTATTTTTATTTATTTTTTTTCTGTATATGTAGCTAAAAATAATTAAAAACTAAAAATTTTCCAAAGAAAATTTCAAACATTTCTTTGCAAATAAAAATATTAAATAAAATTTAAACATTTGTTTAAGTCTTCTTGACTTTTGATTCATAAAAAAAAGTTTTAACATTTAAGAAATTATTCTTAAAATATTATTAACTAAAATTAATGAAACTAAATTTTTATATTTATGGACAAACTTTTTTCTTTTTTCTTTGAAATTTCATATTTATTAATTTGAAAACTATTTCAAATTTCAAGTATTAGCTCTCTTAGCTAAAGGCTTTAATTTCATATTATTTAACATTTAAAACTATGCATTTCTCCAGCAAAAAGGTTATAATATAACAATTGTATTTATCAAATGCTTTCATAATTTAAAACTATGCTGGATGTTTCATCAACAAACAAATGTTTCTCAAATATTTTCAAATCGTTTTTTTTTTTTTTGCAAATTTTAAAATTTAAAAAAAAAATAAAAAATAAATATGAAATATTTTTTTCTAAATTATTTTTAATACTGAAATTTTGCGTTAATAAATTATATGAGGAGCCGCAGAACAAATCGTACTTTTTTGCATTTTTTTCAGAAATTGTTTTTTGTATTCAATGGGTTGAAGTCTACCAGAAAAAAACTTAGGATAATTTTTTAATTTTTTTCTGCAAAATAAATAAATACTTTTTGCAACAAAACATACATTTTTCATATATGTATTTAAGAGGTATATTTCTCTTAAGAAAAAGTTTTCTAGTTGTTCTCGAGTTTTCGGAGTATTTTATAATACATTCATGAAAAATATTCTGCTTAAAACACAAAGAAATTATAACCTTTTAAATTTTTTTCAACAAAACGTACTTTTTAGCATCTAAAAGTTGATTCATGTGATAGTTGGAGTAACCGACCGGATTAGTTTGGCAAAAAATTCTGTTGTCACAACGAATTTCTTTTCTCTGTGCACGTAAGAATTATAATTGATTTCATTTTAAATCAAAACATAATTTTTACCCAAATGTCCTACATTTTTTTCTTCTTTCCTATTTTTGTAATAACTTAGTAAATATTATTTCGACCAGTATAATATTTGGACTTATATGTATATTAGTGCACTATTAGTGCAAAAAGCACTTCGGATCTACCTTTAACATGTTTAATTCTTTTTTATTTTATTTTATTTAATTTTTATGTAAATTTTGAATACATTTCCGTTTTTTAAACCCACACTTACAGTTGTAACGTTTGAAGATGCTGCTGCGAACCACCAAACTTCGCTTTTTCATCTCTTGATTTTTAAGATTAATAAATTTAATATATTGTATAACTTTTAAATTTATAAGCAAAAAGAGCTATTTGAATATTTTAACACACAATTATAAAATATTAAGGAAAAAAAATTAACGAATAATGGTCTTAAAATATTTAGTTTTATGCGTGAGGATTGCAAAATGTTAACAAATGAGTAAAATTAACTGTTTTTATGCTCTCCTGAACAATTGGGATTTTGCAGATAGCTCTTTTTGAATATAAGTCCTTGATGTATTTTATATATTAAAAATAATATAAAATGTTTTTCACATTTTTATTTCAGGATCAGAACTTTCATCATTTTCTCATGTTGGTAAGTTATGAACATAACATTAAATTCATCAGCAGAAGGAATATTCCAATTATTAATACAGGGTATTCAATTAATTTTTATTTCGGAAATGTTTTTTTAAGTTATATCGGTATTGGTAATTAAAAACATAGCAAAAACATTAAAAAGTTACATCTTTTATTTACTTTTAATTAAAATTCATTGAAATACAATGAATTACATATTTAATGTAACTTCAAAGCATGAAAATTCTTTGCAGTCTTCGCGGTTAATAGTTTACTTTTTTCTGATTTATTCACATACATGAAATTTAAAACCTTTTATACCTTCAGACCTAGTTGTAGGGTCCTTTTACTGTTTTTATATTAAAACATTTTTCAACCTGTTATACAATATTTTATATCGATTCATTTTTATGTTTTACTTCAAATTTATGTTAAATAATTAATTATTCAATTTATAATTTTCTAACTCAATAAAAGCATTTTATACAAAATATAAAAAGTTATCTTAATATTTAATAAAGATACTAAATTGGCGATCCTGCAAATCGAATCATCATAATAATCAAATAGTTAACCAATTACTTGACCAATAAATTGTATTTAATATATGATTATCTAAAAATATAAATATTTAATATTTAAGAATATAAAAATCAAATCAAAATATAGATGATATTTAGAGCAATCTTATATAAAAATAAATATAATTACTTAAATAAATAAATACGTTTGGATTCAAACATCAATGTTATTTAAAAATTGCTGTAAAAAAGAAAATACCAACTTTATTCAAATATATAAAGAACTGTCAAGAACAACAGTATCCTAATTATCTTATTGGCTTTAATTGAAAGAATCTATTTTGGACTTCAAGAATCATTAAATGTTGATAAGTAGTTAATTTCATTAGTATATAAGATTTTTTAAAATTAAATTTATAAGTCATTCAAAAAACCACCACACAACAGAATTTTGTAACCTCTCTTAGAAATTTTTTTTTTATAATATTCTATAATGGTTTTAACAAGATCAGGAAATGGTAGTAATGATGAAACATTTCATGATGCCACTACATTACAACATTCTCCTCCAAACAACATAAACCCAACACAAAATAACACACAAAACATCACAACCAATCTTAAACTTCCTCAATTCTGGACATCGTGCCCACAAGCTTGGTTTATACAGATAGAAACTCAGTTTGAACTTTATAATATTGAAAATGACAATTTAAAATACCAATACGTAATCACTGTTTTGTCCCAAGATATTATTTTGAAGATATTTGACATTATTCAAAATCCTCCAGTTGTCAACAAGTATGATACTATTAAAAAAACACTTTGTGAAAGATTTTCTCTAGATGAATAGCGTCCTTTTACTGTTTTTATATTAAAACATTTTTCAACTTGTTATACAATATTTTATATCAATTCATTTTTATGTTTTACTTCAATTTGATGTTAAATAATTAATTATTCAATTTATAATTTTCTAACTCAATAAAAGCATTTTATACAAAATATAAAAAGTAATCTTAATGTATAATAAAGATACTAAACTAGTTTCAGTCAAATAAACTCAATAAAGTTTTATAATTTTTCTATAAAATGCGCACAAAAGTGTTAGCATCAACGTAGAACCAAGAGGGAATGTTGAGAGTCATTCCATTTAAAATCGACAACAAACATTACAATTTTGAACCTTACCTCTCCAAATTTAATGATATTATGTACAATCATTATACTCATCAAAATTAAGACTGGCGCAAAATTTTAGATAATTTTATAAATTATTTCGGGAAATATAGCCATTTGAAACTGTAAAATTGCTAAATAAATGTACAAAGTTGTATATACGAAATTACAAATACAGTATAAACTCGATAATCCGGATAATTGATTGCAGACCCCAATTTGTATTACCGAATTATCCGGATTATCGAGGTTTTTTCCTGGTACACTCTTGTTAAAAAAATAACTAAAATATATTATTTATTTATTTAATATATAAAACATTTAAAGCATTAAATCCAAATTTTTCATCTAATAACATTCAATATTTAAAGTTTTCCAAAGATTTTTAATTTAGCTAAATAAAAGTAAACTTCTTTGTAATCTTTCATAGAGTGTGTAATGAGTTGGAAATTATATTTATTTAAATAAATAAATATTTATTTCAAATTGTATTGTTTCGGTTATAATAAAAGAGAAAAATCGACAATTAATTTCCAAATCATCCGAATTTAATGAAATTTGGCAAGAATATTAACATTGACGCTGGTAACGCAAATGCCAAGTTTTATCTTGATTTCCGATAAATCAAAAATCCCAGGATTTTTCGGGATTACAAAACCTGAATCCCGGGATTTCATTTTCGGGATTTATTGACATAAATACAATTCGAAAATTAACTCAATGTAAGACAGAACATTAAAATAATTTACAGGAAATTTTGAAAAATATTTTAAAAGTAGATAAGAATATTATAAGTCTGTTCGTTTGTATGCTATTCTTACTAGTTTTATTATTTTTGCAAGTATTTTAATGACATAAAATAGTAAAAGTAGTAAATATTTCAAGAGAAAATAATTTTCTCCTTTGTTATATTTTACTTGAATATTTTGTACGAGGAAAACTAGTCAAATATTTCGTTTTCAAATTCCTATTGAATTTAAATTTTAAACAATATGTTTAATATTTTTTAACAATTTTTGTTGGAACCTGTGGTGAATTTTGAACGAAGTCCTGCAAATTTTGGATTTATGATTTATACTTTTATAAAACTTACGAATACATAATTGTATTGTGATACTAACTTATGCACGTTTAAAAGATCTTTGGAAACGGCCTGTTTATAGGAGTTGTGGTCAGTTATGGACTGATCATTTTAAAAATTAGTACATTTATTTGTATTATATAATATGTACCAATTCCTCTACACATTGATATTTTTGCCTGATTAATGCACGTTTAAGTAAATTAGGAGAGGTCCTTGTGTGAGGCTTACGGTTAATTATAGTTCAATATATTTGTTATTGACAATAAAATGTATTTTACTATTTTCAGTTTTCTTACTTTTTCAAGTAAAAGCTTGTTTCTTAGAACATCTTTTAAATTTATCCTTTTTTACTAGTTTTACTAGAATTTCAAACGAACAAACCTTATCTTTTGTTTTTAAGAATGGGTATGAATTTCTTTAATTGAAATATGTATAAAAAATTAAATTTTTCCTTATATTTAAAATGAGTTTTCATATGAAATATCAATCCCGAATCAAGAAAGATCCCGAAAAATCCCGGAACCCTGGGATTTGAAATTATAAAATCCCGAATCCCGGGATTTGCAAAATCCAGTCCCGTTTGGCATCCCTATTCGATAGTATATATGCTGAAACATCCATTAAGGTCTATAGTTAAAGGTAATAAAATACCTGATCATTTTTTTAAGTTGAATTTAAGTTGCTGATAATTCGCGAATTAAATTTCGCGTTCGGGTATTTCAAAAATTGGTATTTTTAAATTCGTGAAAAATATGTAGACGATGAAGTCTTTCTGTATATTTTCTGAAAGTGTCATGCTGGAATTCTCAATGGCTTCTGAGTTATTACAAAAATATAACGCAGTGTAAAACAAAGAAATATTTATTTTTAAACAAATTTTCAGTATGAATTTGGACACGGTATAGTTGTTTACTGAAATATACATTGAAATTCTGGTAATAGAACTAATAATGCAATGAAAGAAAACAAAAAACATATCACACTGCATTAACCCTAGAATACTAACGTACGTAAATTTTACGTATACATTTTTTTCAAATCGTTATTACTAACGTGTATGGAAACCTAACGGTATGAAATCCCCGAAGTTCTTTCTTCAAATGTTTTTAAACATGTATTAAAAAGAAAATAATACATTTTTAGATGTTAACATGTCAAAAACAAAAAATGTTACTACGTATCGTTAGTATTAAGAGTATAAATTTTATACGTAAATTTTACGTATCGTTAGTAATAACTAGGGTGATCGATTATTCGACTTTTTGGAGAAACCGGTTTTCGAATAGTTCGAATAGTTGGTATTTTGAAAAAACCGGTTGCACTTTTTAAAATTCAGAAAAAACCGGTTAACCGTTTTTTTTTCAGAAGTTAATATTTCTATCAAAAGACTACATTTCTTAAATAAAAATCAATAAATCTTATAATGTTCAAGTTAAAATTTATTAAACATAATAATTTTTGGAAATAACTATTAACCCAAAATAACCTAAACCATTCGGGGAGGGGTCTTTTTGGAATTATAGACCAATACTATGGTCAATTATGGACCGATCTTTACGAAATTCGGCACACAGATTTAAACTTATATAGAACTTACATATGCAAAAATTCTTGATACATTTAAGGGATTTATGATCGTTAAACCCCCTTTTCCGGGAGGTTATTTGTACAGGGGTTAGGTGAAATAATGAACCGATCATAACCAATTCAATACGCTTCGTCCTTGGACTATAAGAAACCTGTGTGCCAAATTTAATTAATTTATGTTCAAAATTGCAACCTGTATTAAGGTAGGTCTTAGACCAATATTTTTGGGTGTTACAAACATCAGCACAAATGCATACCTATGGTGGTGTAGGGTATAAAAAATATAAGAAAATAATCATAAAAAATTTTATTAACTTTTACTTATCATAAACAGAAACCATGGATGAATATGTAAAAAGTCAGAATCAATTTTATTGAAACTTTTTAAACAAAATCTTTGAAAAATTAAGAAAATATTGAATGGAAAAAAGACTAAAACATTTAAATTTAACCTTAAACTATATTTTTAAAACATTAGAAATAATACTTTATGAATATTTAAAAGAAAAAATATTCATAAATTTATATTCAAATATCAGTATTTAGTGCATGTTTTGTGAAACAGAAAGCTATTTTTAAAACCGGTTTTTTGTGTTTAAAAAAACCGGTCTATTCGACATTCGAAAATGAACATTTTCAAAAAACCGAAGGCACATTGACTGAAAAAACCGGTTAGAAAACCGTGTCAATCACCCTAGTAATAACAGTATAAATCTGAATATAAAATTGAAAATGTAATTTGAAATGGTAAAGTAAATGTTGAAATATTTGCCGGATAATCTCAATTTGGGGGATACAGTAATCAATGCAAACTTTCCAATGGAATTAATGTAAAAATATTAAAAAATTTATGAGCTGGCGAGATTACCGTTATACCAAGAAATTTCCACAGAAAGGCAAAAAAAAATTTGATGTAGATTTATCTATTATGCAAAAAACGAAAGAATAAAATATATTTCATGTTTAGTAAGCATCTCAAGTCTCTGGCGAACGCCAGATAATAATTTTTAATGACATTTTATAAATAAAATCTAAGTATAATTGAAAGGATTTTTTAGTAGTTTATTCTTAGTATGACTTTCTTCAATAATTCAAAAACTATTGAGAGACACAGCACGATATTTTCAGAAAATATACAGAAAAATATAGCATCCATTCCACGAGAGAACGCCCAAACAATTTTTTTATGTCTTCCGAATATTTTGGAATACACATACGCTATGGAGCCATTTAAATATCTACATTTTTGTTTCTTTGTATTTTGAGAAATTTGCAAATTTATTCACTATTTTCATTTTCCGAAATGCCAAAAAAAAAAAAAAAATTAATTGCAAAAGTGTATAACTTTAACCATCAATATCTCTTAAAGTTGTTCACGGATTTTAATGATTTAAACTTCATATAAAAGATAAATATGTCTTCTATAAATGTAGTATTTTAAAAATAATATCATTTAAAAATGCATTCATAATGCAAATGCAATTTTGGGATGTAATTTTAAAAATTTCTACCCTTTCAATGTTTACTAAAAACTGCAATATAAATTGTTCTGGGATAAAATGGTCCACTTTAAAAAAAAAATTTTAATATTTCTTAAAATTTTTTCATACAAAATTTTTTATTCTTTAAAATTTTTGTATTTTTTATTTTTTTAATTTATTTTAAAATTAATTTTAATCATAATATTTCGTAATGTGTTATTTGTGGTGTAATACCTATTTGTCCCAGATTAAATGCTGATGTATTATGTTATAACAGCGTTGTCAACTTTTTTGATCCAAAACACGCCGGTCATTATTTAAAAACGCGCTAAAAGGCGCTTAATTATATTTGAATCAAATTTGTTTTTATTATTTAGTTAAAATGTATTTTTTATTAAAAACAAAACAACTTATTTCATATATATTTATTATTTTAAGTTCATGTGCAAATATTTAGTGTTTTTATGCAATATTGAACATTAATATTTTATAAAAACACTATTTAAGGTGCAATGGAAGCTTATACATTTGATAATAACTTTCATTTTAAGGCTCTTGAATTAATAAATATGTTAAATTTAAATATAAAGCTCTTAGTCCCAGCATTATCCTGCAGACTTAATGGCCATATACTAAGTTTTAAAAATAGTTTTATGTTTTAAAACATGTTTTTTTATCCCTTAAGTTTTTCCTAAGTATGAAAATTGTCTGACATCTTAAAAAATATTCATTGAAAATAAATAGAAATACAGAATACATATCGATTGCTTAAATTAGAAAAGACTTATCTCAACTTTTCGTAATTTTACAGAAGGAAAAAAACTGATAAAAACAAAAGGCAGTTTTAATTTAAAACAAAGAGCGAAACTAGTTCTGACTTTTATTTCTGGATTTTTCTACTCCTTAGAAAATTATTTTAGATAGGGCTCTTTTTTGTAATTTAAATTTAATTGGAATACATTAATGCTATAATTGGTATTTCAAGTAACAACAATTAATGTTTCAATAGATTACAGCTAAAAACTGCAAAATTATATTTTATAAAGTAAATTTTCATAAAAATGGTGGCAGGATTGTTTTTAGATATTGAAAATCGTAAAATTTTTCTTAAATAAGGCCATTTTTTTCAAATACAATCAGGGTAGATATTAGGTTGATCGATTCGGTTTTCCAACCGGTTTTTAAACCGATTTTTTCAGTCAATGTGCTGTCGGTTTTTTCAAAATGTTCATTTTTTGAATGTCGAATAGACCGGTTTTTTTAAACACAAAAAACCGGTTTCAAACATGTACTAAATACTGATATTTTAATCTATAAATATTTTTTAAAGTATTTTTATAATTTTATAAAAATATAGTTTAAGGTTAAATCGAAATTAATTCTGTAATATTAAATAAATAAATTAGTAATAATCCTGTAATATTTTTACACATAATTTTAAAGTTTAAGTCCTTTTTTCAGTAAAATAGATTCTGGCTTTTTTCATATTAACCCATGGTTTCTGTTTATGCTAAGTAAAAGTTAAATATCATTATTGATGATTATTTCTTACAATTTTTTATAGGGTATTATGTGTTTGTGCTGATGTTTGTAGCACCCAAAAATATTGGTCTAAGACCAACCTTTATTTGTACCAATCGGCTTTAAGTCGATTTAACGATGTCCGTCCGTCTGACCGTCTGTCCGTCCATATAAACCTTGTAATCAGAATACGTAAATTAATGAAATTTGGCACACAGGTTTCTTATGGTCCAAAAACGAAGCGTGTTGAAATTGTTTATGATCGGTCCATTTTTTCACCTAGCCCCCATGCAAATAACCTTCCGGAAAAGGGGTTTAACGATCATAAATCCCTTAAATGTAACAAGAATTTTTGCACATGTAAGTTCCATATAAGTTTAAATTTGTGTGCCGAATTTCATGAAGATCGGTCCATAATTGCACAGAAAAAAAAGACACCTTCCCGAATTTTACAGCACACAATTGAGTAGGGTATTGTCGGGCTTGACCTACTATATCTTTCGTCATCGTTCTTATTGGGTTAATAGTTATATCTAAAAATAATTATATTTAATATATTTTAACTTGAACATTATAAGATTTATTGATTTTTCTTTAAGAAATGTAGTCTGTGTAGTTTTTTTAAAATACCGACTATTCGAACTATTCGAAAACCGGTTTCTCCAAAAAGTCGAATAATCGATAACCCTAGTAGATATACATATATTATATTAGTTTATAAATAAATTATTTCAAATGACTCATATCCCAAAGTTCCAAGCATGTTTACTATAGCATCTCCAGTGCTTCTTCCTGAAACTTGAAATATTTTTTTTTTTTCAGAATTCAGAAAAATGTAGAAAATTAAAATCTGCAACCAAAACTAACCGAATACAAAACGCGCCAATTTAACGCCTTTTCAAGAGAAAGAGTTGATGAAAAAATGCGACTTTTTGGTTGCTGAAAAGCGCTAAATCTAGCTAGAAAATCGCTGAATTGGCAACAGTGTGTTATAAACATATTTGTCTTGTCTTATATTAAACAAAAATATTTAAAATCAAAACGGTGGAAATTTCTTAAAAATGCATCCGAAAATTGCATTCTCTTCGTGAGTACATCTTTAGCACTAAAAATAATTTTTGATTTATACAATATAACTTACAATATTTATTGTAATAAACTTTATACTTGTTCGTAAAAAAGTAAAATCTGACGTACAGTTAAGGAGTTATAAACATGTAAAGTTACCTATTACTAAAAGAGGATAACAAAAAAAAAAAATATAAAAATTTTATATTTTTGTATAAAAAAATTTATGTAATTTTTTAAAAAAGTGATTAAATTAATTAAAAAAAAATAAAATAATAAAGCTATTGCTTTCTAATATATTAAAAGAAAATTAATCTTTCTTTTTATTTTTTTATTTTTAATAATTTTATATTTTTGATTTTTATTTTTCTATTATACGAAAAAATAACGATTTTTTTCTTAAACATTTTTTTATGTTTTTGCTTTAAAATAATCATAATTATTAAGCGAAGGTGAAAATCAACGAAATTGTGTTAAAATAGTTCAAGGACCAAAGTAAACTCGGAAACAAAAAATGGGCGTGGTCCGCCCACTTTACCGCCCCCTCCCATATAACGTAAAATTTGAAAAAGTTGATGGTGGGTACATAGATTCGGCCGGGCCGAATATAACATTCGCGCTTGTTCTTTTTTCTTTTTGTAAAGTAAAAAAAATAATAAAAGTTTTTGACATATTTGGAAAGGGCGTTTGAAAAAAATATAATAGAAGTTTTTTTGATAAAAAAATTTGCTGTAATCATTATCATATAATTTCTCAACCAGTAAACTGTCAAATTTTTAAATTTATTTAAGAAACATAAAAATCGAAGGGAGAGAAAGAACATTTCGATTTTCCAACTGTAGAAATCACACAGTTTAAAAATTTTAAAATTTATATTTTCATAAAAAAATTAAATTGTCTAAATATATATTAAGGGCACTCATTTAAATGCTGTTGTACAATTGTAAAAATTTTCGCGCTATGTAATCATTTTATTATAATTAACAAAAACATAATTTTTTAAATCTCATTTATTAGTAATTTTTAAATATAAACAAAATAAAGTTGATTTATAAACAAGGTTTAATTTTTCTACTATAGTAGCTCTCATTTATCATGAATATCAACTACTAACAAACGCCATATTAAAAAATATATTCACTGTTTAACATTTTGTGCAGCGTTTAATTTTAAGCACACAAAAATTTTTTACAACTGGCGACTGCGCTGAAAACAGTTTAAGTTTTCATTTTCGATCACATGCTTACTTAACAAAATTTGCTGCTCAAACACAAAACTGAAATAAGCAGCAACCAGTTTTTATTTTGTTCAGCAGTCAAATTAAATAAGCAGCGCACACACTCAGTTTTTTGCTCAGCCAAGTTGATTTTACGTCTTAGTCGTGTGCGCTCAGCACAACGTAGAAACCTTTTTCAGCAACGTAAGAACAACTGGATAGTAAGACTGTATAGTTCTGTACAGTTGATTTACAAAGTTGTTTGGTTTTTGTTTATACATTTAAGAAGGAAAATGAAGTTGATTATTTTAAATGAAAACAAATAGAAAACGGTGCAATAAAATACTACGAATTGTATTAAAGATATTTATATGAAGATTTATTAATTTTAATTTAAAAAAACAAACATTTTTTATATAATATATTTATTTACAATTTATTTAAGATAATAGAACTTTTATAAAAATATTAGATAATATTTAATACTAGTAGATGAAAAAATATTAACTAAATATTAAATGTTGTTTAAATTAAAGAAAAAATTAAAAACATTTTTGTTATTTGCAATAAGAAGAAAATTTTGTTATTTTGTATAACTTTCTTTGTTTTGGTCTATTACACAAAGTTGTTTGGTTTTTGTTTTTAATTTTTAGAAGGAAAATGAAGTTGATTATGTTAAATGAAAACAAATAGAAAACGGTGGAATAAAATAATATGAATTTTAATGAAGATATTACATACATATATGTTTATTTTATTAATTTTAAATAAAAAAAGTTTTTCAATTAACAAATATAGAAATTTTGTAAAGATAAATAAAAAAAGACATTATATTTATATGTATTTGTTGTGATTTTTATTTATTTATTTATTTATTTATTTATTTATTTATTTATTTATTTATTTATTTATTTATTTATCTAAAAATAAAAATCATTAACTTGTATGTTGAAGACTTTTTGGTTATTAATTTAGACTGTTGATGACTTTTTGGTTATTAATTTATTATTTTCTTATTGATCGGCTTTAATGTCTTAATTAATTTTTTACTTTTATTGATACCTCAGCCGAACAATAAGACATTTGATTGTACAAAAATAATTATAATAACAGTGCAATTCTCGACCGAGTGACAAAAAAAAAAAAAAAATGGCTTTGAAAAAAAAAAATTGTTTATATATTTTTGGTGATAGTTGTCACACTCATAAAAGCATATAATAAGTAATTATTAATTAATGATAATTGTCAGGAATTAGAGAATAGCACTGTAAGTAACAATTATATAATATTTAAGATTTACGTAATTATAGATTTACACGTAAGTTATAATAAATTATCCGTTTTATAAAATATAACCAACTGCTGGAAAATTATATACATATGTAACTCTCTTTTAGTAAAATTATGTCACTATTTACAAATTGGAATTGGAGTTGAAGGGTTGTTGAGTAATGAATTATTTTTAATAATAACAAACGAATCAAAATTAAGCAGATCATCTGCTAATAAATAAAAGTTTTAAACGGAAAACTATAGTCAATTAAACAATTTATCAAAGAAATATTCTATTTATTTCAAAATTTAAATATTGTAAAACATTAACAAATCAAATTATAATGCGCTAACTTTTATTTAAAAAGTCCCAGCAAAAAAAAAAAAACATTTTCATCTCTTCAAAAGTAGAACAAAGTGTATATATACTTTTTTGTTACAACTACTTTGTTTCAACTTTTTTAAAATTTAATAATAATTACTTCCAAAAAAAATTAAAATTAATGAATTTCTAGCGGGAAAAAAGGTTAATAATTTCTAAGAAAATTTAAATTTTATAAATTTTAAATCATATTCATTATATTTTGATAGCTCTAAAACAGAATTTTTGTTATAAAATTTTATAAACATAGTACTGTAAAAGAAATGAACTGCAAAAGAAATGAACTAGAAATATAGAAGAAGAACATCTTACCAATAACAATCATGGGTTAGAAAAAGAACTTCTGCAGCACTTTTTCACCACTAAGTACTTCCTTCAGCTCTTTATTAGTTCCATTTTTGTTGGGGTGCTACATTCCATATTATATCTTTCGGAATAGTAGGTCCATATGTTAGGAAAAATTTTTAAATTTCATATAGTTTTTTTTTCACTCACACGGATCTACTCTAAAATTAAAATTTTTATTTTTTCTACTAAATATGATCCTTAATCAATTTAATAAAAGTTAAGATATTTTCAATTCTGTGATTATTAATATTTAATAATATATATTTTAAGACTTGAAATTCCCTAAATAATAAAAAAAAAACTTGGGCCATTATGCTCAGAATAATTTTTGTCCACCATGGGGGTTATTGTGTAATTCGATTCGAAAGAAAACACTTTCGAATTTCAATGTATAAAGTATACAAATTCGAAAGATTTTCCTTTCGAATTTAGTTACAAAATAACCCCCCAGGTTTTATAGTACTTTGTAATTTTTTGATTAATTTTGTTCAATATTTAAAAAAGGCGACAATTTATTTACAAATATAAACAATTTTTGAGATAATTTACTCTTATTTGTATTAATGATCTAGTGATTATTATTTCGCAACTTCTAACTTACTAACAATATCGATGAAAAAATACAGAAAATTCAACATAAATTTTACATACTTGTATAATCAATTAGTCAAATATACAATTGTTACTTTTTTCCATTTAATAGTCATATGTAGCCATAATTTTTACCGAAAGTGTCCAAATTTTTTTTTTTCTTTTATTATTTCGTTATAATATACGATTCTGACCAGTATAATATTGTATATATATACATATTATTAGGACTTATATCAGGTTATGAAAATATATTTATTAGTTTCTCAGTTATTGCATTTTAAAAATTACAAAAAGCTCTTTGAACCACCCTTTATTAAAAAAAAAAAATATATATATATATATATATATATATATATATATATATATATATATATATATATATATATATATATATATATATATATAAAAAATAAAAAGAGTTTCGTATTACAATTTAACGTTTTAATTCAATTAAACATTGTTTTATTGGGTCCAAAAGTTAAGCTTAACTACAAATTTCTTTAATAGATCAAAACAAAGAAAATTATACAAAATAACAAAATTTTCTTCTTATTCAAAAGAACAAACATTTTTTTTTTTAATTTTTTTCTTTAATTTAAACAATATTTAATATTTAGTTAATATTTTTTTCATCTACTAATATTAAATATTATCTAATATTTTTATAAAAGTTCTACAAAAATTTTAAATAAATTGCAAATAAATATATTATACAAAAAATTTTTGTTTTTTTAATTAAAATTAATAAATCTACATATAAATATCTTTAATACAATTCATAGTATTTTATTGTACCGTTTTCTATTTGTTTTCATTTAAAAACTATACCACTTCATTTCCTTCTTAAATGTAAAAACCATAACCAAACAACTTTGTATATTGACTGCGCAGAACTGTACAGTCTTACTATCCAGTTGTTCTTACGTTGCTGAAAAAGGTTTCTACGTTGTGCTGAGCGCACACGACTAAGACGTAAAATAAACTGGCTGAGTAAAAAACTGAGTGAGTGCGCTGCTTATTTAATTTGACTGCTGAACAAAATAAAAACTGGATGCTGCTTAAATCAGTTTTGTGTGTGAGCAGCAAAATGTGTTTAGTTAGTATGTGGTGGATAACTAAATCAAGTAAACTTGTTTCAGCAAGATGCTGTAAAAAAAGCAACTGTTTAGAAAATTACGACTGCTTTAAGCAGTCATTCGAAACACTGATTTTGTGTTCCATACTACTAAAAACTGCTGCAGTATATTCATGTGGTATACTAAAAATTGCAGCGTCTGCTTAAAATTTATAGTAACATACTTAAACAGCAGTCAACTTGTTTGATATGTATTTCAACCAGCAGCTCGTAGTAGTTGTTCTTACACATTTTTGCCGAAAACATATTGCATTATTGTATGCTGTTCTAGACATTTTTCTATATTTGGAAATGTGTGCTTTAATTTTACTGCTATAGTAGTTAATTTAGCAATCTGTTTTTTTGCAATTTTGTGTGTAAAAACGTAATGTTTATATATGTATGTTGGTATGTACGTTTGTGTGTAGGTTAGTGTGTATGTTCGTATGTATATTTATGTTTTTAACTTCCACACAAGAAAGTCTAGCAGCAATGGAATTGTAAACAAAAAGACTGCTTAACTTGTTACTATAGCAGCAAAATCAAAACGAAAATAAATAATACTGCGCAACACAGTGGGGTCAAACGCAAATTTTTTTGGTAATAAATCTGTATCTCCTAAACTACTGGTTGGATTAAATTGAAATATATGAAAGAGTTTCAGACGAGGACCTAAGCTTTGAAAAAAATCATCCTGTAGTCACCCTGTGATAACACAAGAAAATCTACAAGGTGTCAAAATTGACTACCTCGAGTATGTAAAAGTTTAAAAAAATCGTAACTTATACAGGACTTATTCCCGAAAAACGAAAGAAAGTCGAGCCAAAAAATCAAAAATTCAAAATTCAAGTGCAAATATCTTTTTAACTGTAAGAGATAACTTAAGTGAGTAAGCTTATTTTTTCTTTATCTTGCCAAGCATTTTACAGAAATATAAAAATCTTTAAAATCGGACCTCATTTGTATAAGTTACGATTTTTTTAAACTTTTACATACTCGAGGTAGTCAATTTTGACACCCTGTAGATTTTTTTGTGTTATCACAGGGTGACTACAGGATGATTTTTCTCAAAGCTTAGATCCTCCTCTGAAACTCTTTCATACATTTCAATTTAATGCAACCAGTATTTTAGGAGATACAGATTTATTACCAAAAAATTTGCGTTTGACCCCACTGTGCGCAATATGGGTTCAACAAAATTGTGCGTGCGCAACTATACAGAAATATATTTTATTTCGTGTGCAATGCTTTGCGTTTGCTGCTGCAAATTGCAGAGACGAGTAACAATTTTAGTAGTATAACGAAGTTATAGTGTGGATATTTCTAGTTGTTGTGTCTTCTATAAATGAAACATTTATATATTTATTGCACAGTCGTAAGTGAAAATTTTTTTGCTAGAACTGCATATTTAAACCTTGTTTATAAATGCATAATTGAACAGCGCAAGTTTGCGAGACTAAATAGTTGCGAAAGTTTATAAATGTTGTGCAAATGATTTTCCACATGGTGTAATTTTTCTACTATAGTACCTCTTATTTGTTATAAATATCAACTACTAACAGACGCCATATTAAAAAATATATTCACTGTTTAACATTTCGTATTCCATTACTACTACAAACTGCTGATTTTCATGTTCTATACTAAAAATTGCAGCGTTTTGTTTACAATTTATGGCAACATACTTAAACAGTATTCAACTTGTATGTCAAATATAAAAACTACAACCTCGTGCTGTAGTTGCGCTCACACAATTTTGCCGAAAACATATTACACACCAGTCTGTGTTTTCTTTGTTATGCTGGATATTCTATTCTATTTGAAAATTTCTGCTATAGTAGGCAATTTAGCATTTTTTTTTTTTTTTTTTTTGAAATTTCGATGATTTGTGTGTAAGAATAAAACACATAAGGGTTGAAATGTAGCGTAATGTAGTTAGTGTGTATGTTCGTATGTATGTTTATGTTTTTAACTTTCACCAGGGTTTAAATCGCTATCGCCTTTTAAGCAAAAGCATCTAAATATTGCCATTTACGTGGCAAAATTAAATATCAAAAAGCCATAGCTAACAACTGCTAAAACAAAATTAGCTCACACATTACAAAAGCAGAAGCAAAAATAACATACTGCTTTTTGAATTTATCAATTTTAATAGCACTAGCTGCTGACAAAATTAAAAAATTGAACAAAAGCAAAAAGTCCTTAATAGAAAATTTTAAAAACGAAGCAAAAGCAGCAGCACTCATTTTTTGTGATTACGAAAATCCATCTCAAGTAAAACAAAAAGCAAAAGCATTTGGACAAAAAAGGCACACACAAAAAAACGAAAATGTGCTAAAAGCAGTACGATCATGAGCTAATAGCCGCACGAGCAAGTGCTAAAAGCCACATGAACGTGAGCTATTAGGCGAATGTCAAAATGTAGGTAGAATTATTATTAGAAATGTTAACACAACCGTATGTGTTTTTTTTAAGACGTAAAAAATTCCACAAGTTAAATATTCGTATAAATGAATATTTTGAAAAAGCGTTCAATTGTTTTAATAAAATTGAATTAAAACTTAGAATTTTTAATAAAAATAATAATAATTGATCTCACTTAAAATGGACAGTGCAACAAGATTATCAAGAAATATTTTTGGAATTCCAGCTCAATATATAAAAATGATAAAATTGAATCTAGAATACTTGGAATGGTGGAGTTAAAAGGCCAAAATTCAAGCACTTCAAAAAATTTAGCAACAGAAATTTTAAACGTATTGAACAAATATGATATTAATTTACAACAAATTGTAACAATTACAAGTGATAACGGCAGCAATATGGTGAAATGTACAAAAATTTTATCACATTTATGTTCTGAAGATGAAGAAAAATATAACAATGAAACCTACTTTCAAAACATTACCTTAATTGAAAATAATATGGATCTACGCGTCGGAAACATAATAGTTTGTAGATGTGCAGCTCACACAGCACAGTTGGTGGCACTGGATGCAACAAAAGACTTTGAAATGAAGCGTTATATTCGACAGTGTAGAAATTTAGTAAAGTTTTTGAGAAAAAATTCAAATGGTTACAAAGACTAATTTGAATTAAAGTCCTTAAAAATTCCTCAGCTGGATTATCCTACGCGTTGGGGATCAACATGTTTAATGATTTCGTATATACTAAATTCGTAAGAGATAGTCGAAACAATGGAATCAATAACAAATGAATCATCTGAAGAGAATTTTGAAATAAATGAAGACTTTTGGAACTTTGTGTCCTCATATTACACTGTTTTTATGCCACTTCAAAACATAATTGTCATATTTCAAGAAGAGCAACTTCATTATGGCGACTTTTATGGTTAAAATGTAAGCTACTGATATCAAAAAATGTTGAAGAAAATGAAGTCAACAAGAGTGCATCATCATACAAAATAAGTAAACTTCTATTAGACAATATGGAATAACGAACAACCACTCTTTTTTCTAATAACGCTCTGGCAGCATGTCTTTACCTCGATCCAAGGTTTCATCATATGTTAATTGATACCCAAAGAAAAGACGCTGTGGAATAACTTAAATTGCTATGGGACAAATTGACATCTATATGTAAAATCGAACTCAACGCACAGCCAACACCAAATTTCATAACAACGCAAGAAAACCATGAAGATGATGACATTTTAAATGATTTCCTGGACAATATATTTAACGCAAATAATGCAGAAAACGACAATATTATAAGAAAAATTGAAAAATGAAATCTTCCATACACAAAATTGAAGACAAATGTTTTAGAATTTTGGAAGAAAAGAAAATATAGTGAACCTGAGCTATATGCACTGAGCAACATTTGCTTTGGAAATCCTCCAACACAGGTAAAAGTTAAATTTTGGAAACAAAAATGTTATACTTTGAATTTCTTGTTTAAATATTCTCTTAATTTTTATTTTATATTCTCTATTTTCAGGTTTCTGTCGAACGAGCATTTTCAATATTAAAGATAGTATTGACCGATAACAGAAATCGTCTCAAACAAGATACATTGGAGAATATTTTACTAGTGAAGCTAAACCCTGATTTTCTGGATAATGCCGTATCAGAACTTAATATATTTATGGAAGATGATTGTGCAAACCAATAAGAACATTTTATATCTATTTTTTTATTAAATGTTTTGACAATATTTTTTAATTATTCGTTTTTTTTTTAACTTTTTTTTTGAAATAGATATGAATATGTTTATAAAATATATTGTAGTTTTTTTTTTGCAGGTACCAAACCATAAGAATTTTTGTTTTCTAAATTCCCTTAAATTTCTTATAGCATTCATTATGCACAGCCGGCTACCTATATTTGGTTGTGTGGCTTTTAGCTCATGTTCGTTCGGCTAATAGCTCTTGTTTGTGCGGCTTTTAGCAAATGTTCGTGCTGCTTTTAGCACATGTTCATGTGTCCACTAACCCTTGTCGTTTTTCTATCAGCACTGATTGTGTTCTTACTAGCCTGCTAGAGCACTTCTTATGATGCCTTTTTTGAAAAATCATTTTTTGTAATTTTTCCTTTTGCTTTTTTGAAGTTAACCTTTTTATTTCTAGCAAAATAAAAAAGCAAAAGCAAGAGAAATATTTTCGTGTTACTGCTTTTTGTGTGGCTATTTATTATTACTGTTAGCTGCTTAAAAAGCATGTGGCAAAAATGTTAATACTTAAAAATGCTGAATGGATTTTTTGAATAAAATTAAAACCAAGACTGTGGCTGTTGCTAGAAAATTTGAAATTTGTAGAAGCAGTAGAAAAAGCAAATTTAAAAAAGCCTTAGCAAATCATTGCTTTTAAACACTGACTTTCACACAAGAATGTCTAGCAGCAATGGAATTGTCAACAAAAAGTCTGCTAAACATTTTACTGTAGCAGCAAAATCAAAACGAAAATAAGTAATACTGCTCAATATGGTTTCAATACAATTGTGCGTGCGCAACTTTACAGAAATTAATTTTACTTCGTATGCAATGGTTTGTTTTTGCTGCTGCAAATTGCAGAGATGATTGACAATTTTAGTAGTATAACGAAGTTATAGTGCGGTTATTTCTAGTTGTTGAGTATTGTATAAATGAATCATTTGTATATTTATTGCACAGTCGTAAGTGAAAAATTTTTAGCTGGAACTGAATATTTAAACCTTGATTTTCCATATAATTTTTGACAACTCGTTTACGAGTTTGCAAACTTACATACATTGCACTGTTTGCGAGGGTTTTGATTTCTTATAATTTTTTAACAATCAAAATCTTAATTAAAATCGTAAAATTTTCAAAGTGAAAAATTTATAGGTTTTCAAAGCAATCTTGAGGAAATATGATGTTAGAAATGTGCAGGATTAGTTTATGTATAATTTAATTTTATTATAATGCATTTATGTATCTAATGTAATTTATAAGTAAAGTTTTCTTTTTATACCCTTGACCACAGGTGTAAAGGGTATATATAAGTTTGTCATTCCGTTTGTAATTCCCACGTTTACATTTTCGGGATCCTTGTAAGAAATGATGACGATAGGACCATGTCCGTCCGTGTGTCGGTTGAAATGGCGTTTATGAAGCCCACCGATAACTGACATATATAATATATATATCAAACGATCGGAAATCCTTTCGAAAATTTTTCTATTGGAATTCAGCAAGTTCGGTTTTATACAATTCGGAGATATGTTCAAAAAACCGGTTTTTAGAACCGGTTTTCCAGTTTCTGAAGCCTCTGTATATACAAAGGAAGAAGTCTCGGAAATTTTTTTCTGAATTTTCGTTCTAAAAATATGAAATAAATCGGTTCAATAATAACTGAGATATCGGACAAAACGCATTTTTTATTTTTTGAAGCCCTGGTTTAAGCTATAGATTTTTTTTAAATCAGCAAGAGCGGTTTATAAATGGCGGAGATATGCCTTAAAAACAGGTTTTTCAGTTTCTGAAGCCTCTGCATATACTAGGGACTTCGGTTTTTTAAAGGGGGCTCGGAAATTATTTTCTGAATTTTTGTTCTGAAAAAATGAAATAAATCGGTTCAGTAATAACTGAGATATCGGGGAAAACGCATTTTTTATTTTTGAAGCCATTGTTTAAGCTAGAGATTTTTATTTTTATATAGATCAGTCATAAATACATATTTTTATAAAATTTCGGTTTTTAATAAACCAAATTCGTTCATAATCAAAAGAGTTATGGACCAAAAACAAATCTGTTAAGAATGTATATTAAGCATTGTAATGACTATTAGTGACGTTTTTTGTTTTTTGTATAAGCAAGTAGTTTAGTTAGCAACAGCAGTAATATAATGAATAACTGTTGTTGTTGCTTTTTGTATATGCAGTCTGTACAAAAATAAACGAATAAATATGGAATTGTTGTTGTTTATTTTTAAAAACTAAAACATATCTGTTAAGAATATAAATCCACACACAAACATGTATATTAAGCATTGTAATGACTATTACCCGCTTGACCACAAACTTCGACAAAGATATCGCCTTCGAATAATCTCGAACATTTCTCTAACAAAACCTTCGAGAACGAGTATCGAAGGCGTTTCGAGAATGAACTCGTAGAGTTCGCCTGTCGTTCAGTTTGTGGCAGCAAATCGATCGATATCGAAGGTTCGTTTGTGATATCTATATCGAATTTTAAGTGATATTGTTAGCGAAACGAGAAAATGTTCGTTGCCAATATCGAAAATTGTTCGATATCGACATTACTATCGAACCGTTGGCAATAATTCTATTCTGTTTCATTCCCATTTCGTTTCCCTTTTAAAATTAAAAGATGATTTAATTTTTAAAGCAGTTTTGTTTATTTTAAACTTAACACAATACACCAGATATTCAAAAAATAGACTTAAGTTAATTTTAAAGTTAATTAGCAAATAACGTACAAATAAAGAAATAAAAAAAAAGTGGTGAAACTTGTATGTCGATGGTTCCAGAAAAAGTCTTAATAATATCAGTTTTTCTGTTGTCCGAATCCATATTTTTTTAGATCAAAGTTTACTGAATTAATCTGCCAGAAAAAAATGTATCATTTAGATAAATATTTTATGTTGCGAATGTTTTTTAGACATGTTGTAATGTTACTTACCATTTTTATAATTATTTTCCAAAAACAGTTTTAAAAGTTAAACGACCGATCAATATGAACTATGACTGAAGAATGACATGCACAAACAAAATAAGTTTTTTATGTAACAAAATATCTAGAAATTATCGAGTAAGTTGCGATGCTACGAACATTCACTTTTTATTTTATTTTCGATAATTTCTCGAATATATTTGTTTCGAAAATTGCTCGTTTTTGCGAACATTCACTAGTTTCTTGTCTCCGGTCAAGCGGATGCAGTCAGTTTGTATATACACACATACAAAAAGAAATAAATATGGAATTGTTGTTGTTTATTATTTAAAAGCAATGCTTGTTATGATTGTTTTGAAAAAAAATGTAGATTTATAAATGTGAAATAATTTATAAATCTACATTTACATACAAATAAAGGCGAAAATTTAATTATTTGTCGGTAAGATGGTGAAGGGTATCAAAGATTCGGCACAGCCGAATCTTTTTTCAATTTCATTTAGTATAAAATGTTTTTTAAATAATTTAATCAGATGTTTTTGTGTAGTTTTATATTTTAAATTCTTTGGGTAAAACCAAAGAATATACAATATATAGAAAGCGCATTTCAATGAAAATTGAAATATTTTTTAAAAGTATTTCATGATGGGGGGGAAGACAAAGGGAAAAGAAGCTTGTGTGTTTTTTATCTCGTTTGTTATGCTCTTGAAATTAATAAAAAAAAAAACACACAAAAAAGTCAGTCTCGCACAGGGCTGCCAGATACTTTTTTTGGTCAACCCCAAATTTTTAAAAAAATTTCCCCAAAAAAACCCCAAACAGAAAAAAACACGATTTTTAATTCAAAACAATTCAATTTTATTGTTTTTAAAAAAATATTTGCACTTTTCATTAAAAGAGATCATTTTTGGATGAGTATACATAAATACCATAAAATAATCAACACATTTTGTATCACACAGAATTTTGACTGCGCTATTGCATTAGTACATTTCACTTTATCAAAATACTTATAAAATTTAAACATTTTTAAATTTTCAGGTGATCGATTCACCATTCCAAAAATCAATTTTTTTAAATACTGCAAACAGTTCTGCTTTAAAGTTGTAATGTCTTCACTTACCAATATGAATTTTGGCAGCTCGTTCTCAAATCGGAGCCAAAATCAATTGTATTGATTGTCGTTTTAAATCTTTTTTATTTGATAATAGGGCCAGTTTTCATATAGAACACCAAGAAATATTTTTTGAAAAATTTGCTAACTTGGAGCCTCTTCAATTTGTTTAAGCAAACCTTTAAAAAATGTTAAAAAGAGCAAATATATGAATAATATCATGAAATGAATGAGGTATTTAGCGATGCCAGATTAAACCAATTAAAACTATTGCTAAAATTACACAGAATTTTTCCAATTCTATTAAATTAATAAAAGATGCAATTGTATCAAAATTTTCCCAAAAAATTCCCCAGTATAATTTTAATATCCCCAAAAAATTCCCTAAACCCCAAATCAAAATTTTCATCCTTTTTTACATCAAAAATTCCTCAAATTTGGAGTTAAAACCCCAAATCTGGCAGCCCTGGTCTCGCACGAGCATTCAAGCAAGAATGTTGTGTTACTGCTTGTTGCTTGAGATACACTCATGAAAAATATTAATATGATTTTTTGTTTCTTAATGAAACAACTATCTTATTTTAATTAAGAAATAATAATTTAATACAATTAGTTTTCATTTTTATACCCTTCACCACAGGTGTAAAGGGTATATATAAGTTTGTCATTCCGTTTGTAATTTCCACAATTTTCTTCGGAGAACTAAAAAGTTTATATTTTCGGAATCCTTGTAAGAAGCGATGACGATTGGACCATGTCCGTCCGTCCGTCCGTGTGTCGGTTGAAATGGCGTTTATGAAGCCCACCGATAACTGACATATATAATATGTATGTCAAACGATCGGAAATGCTTTCGAGAATTTTGCTATTGGAATTCAGCAAGATAGGTTCATACAATGCGGAGATATGTTCAAAAACCCGGTTTTTTGAACCGGTTTTCCAGTTTCTGAAGCCTCTGTATACACTACGAACTTCGTTTTTACAAAGAATTCTCGGACATTTTTTTCTGAATTTTTGTTCTGAAATAATGAAATAAATCGGTTCAGTAATAACTGAGATATCGGACAAAACGCATTTTTTATTTTTTGAAGCCTTGGTTTAAGCTATGGATTTTTATTTTTATACAGATCGGTCACAAATATTTTTATAAAATTTCGGTTTTTTGAATCAGGAAGATCGGTTTATAAATGGTGGAGATATGCTTTAAAAACCGGTTTTTAGAACCGGTTTTTTAGTTTCTGAAGCCTCTGCATATACCAGGGACTTCGAATTTTTAAAGGGGGCTCGAAAATTATTTTCTGAATTTTTGTTCTGAAAAAATTAAATAAATCGGTTCAGTAATAACTGAGATATCGGGGAAAACGAATTTTTTATTTTTGAAGCCCTTGTTCAAGCTACAGATTTTTATTTTTATATAGATCAGTCATAAATATTTTTATAAAATTTCGGTTTTTTTAATAAACCAAATTCGTTCATAATCAACAGAGTTATGGCCCAAAAACAAATCTGTTAAGAATATAAATACACCAACAAACATGTATATTAAGCATTGTAATGACTATTAGTGACGTTTTTTGTTTTTTGTATAGACAAGTAGTGTAGTTATCAACAGCAGTAATATGATGAATAACAGTGTTGTTGTTCTTTGTATATGCAGTCTGTACAAAAATAAATAGATATGGAATTGTTGTTGTTTATTTTTAAAAACTAAAACATATCTGTTAAGAATATACATAAATACATACACAAACATGTATATTAAGCATTGTAATGACTATTAGTGACGTTTTTTGTTTTTTGTATAGACAAGTAGTTTAGTTAGCAACAGCAGTAATATAATGAATAACAGTGTTGTTGTTGTTCTTTGTGTATTCAGTCAGTTTGTACATACAAAAATAAATATATATGGAATTGTTGTTGTTTCTTTTTTAAAAGCAAAGCCTGTTATGATTGTTTTTTTTTTTTCATATTCAAATTTTCGTAGTTTGAAAAAAATTTAGATTTAGAAAATATGCAAGCATACGTTAAGGCTTAAATTTTATTTATTGTCGGTAATATGGTAATATGATGTCGATAAGATGGTAAGATGGTAATATGGTGAAGGGTATCAAAGATTCGGCACAGCCGAATCTTTTTTCAATTTCATTTATTATAAAATACAAATTTGAAATAATCGTTCGTACTGAATTAAATTTAGTATTATTTGATATTTTTTAATAAGAAATTAAAATCCTAAATTATTAATATATCGTTTTTTTTTGTGTATAATTTCATAATGGGACAGAAAAACAGAACATATACAAACGTAATTGTGAATGTATGAGTGTGGAGATCGCTGGTGTAGTGCCTATAAAAAAGTAGAAACAAGAAATTGGTTGTTTATTTACTAGAGTATTCATTTTACTCGACTTTTTTATTGTTCGAATAATCAAATAACTCGAAAATGCAGTTTTTAAATTACTCGAATAATCGAGTAAATCTTTAAAGTTACTCGAGTTATTCGATTAATTTATACCTTAAAATTTTTTTCAAAAAAGGATACAAAAATATAGCTTAAAACAAGAAATAGTCTTTCCAAAATAATATATAATTAAAATTTGCGTAAATATTTATGAATATTTCTGTTTTTTTGCTTTGATAATGTCATTGTTTCTCTATATTTAATATATTCATTGACAGTTAAATAAATAGGTCTAACAAATTTGGCCTATCTATTTGAATCAAATTGTATATTTAGGGTAGTCCGAAGTGCGATTTTGTCTCATAACCTCACTTTTTTAATTTGGACACATACTAACCTTTGCACAACAGAGGTTTTCAATTATATTCAAAATGTTTGTACAATATTTTTAAGTATTGGAGATTTAGTTTTAGAATGTTTTCTAATTCATCGTTCATTTCTTATTATTTTTGTTATAATCTAGTACAACCGACTCAATATAATATTTTACACAAATATTATATGGATTTTTGTCCGTTAGGCTGTGAAAGAATTGTGAAAATATATTTATTAGTTTCTGAGTTATTGCATTTTGAAAATGACAAAAAACACTTTGGACTATCCTTTTTTAGATAAAATAGTTCAGCGATTCTTAACATAAAGAACAAGTTTACATGCTAAACTTTTTTAAGTCCAAATTCCTTCTATATAACAAATTTCATTCAAACCATCACCATCATATCCTCTACACCAGACTGAGCATTTATTGGTATATAAACTATGTACTTTCATTCGTAGAACCAATAATATGTTTTCCAAATCAAGTTTAAAATCCTTCAATTTATTTCTTATTATTTATTATATTTATATTAAAATTATTTGAATTCTACTTTATAATTTTTTAAAGTGACGTTTATATTTTTATTAATTTTTTTATTAAAAAAAAGACCTTTAACTATGTATTGTAATTTAAGCATATATTCGTTTCTTTTTACTAAATACATTTTTTTTAATAAAATTACAATTTTTGGTACAACTTTTAGATTCGGAACATTCTATACAAATTTTGAAACATTGTTTTTAAGCTAAATTTTTTAGAAAACTAAAATTAAAACATCCTAAAAACTAGTTAAGAAAGTATTTAAAATATTTTTTACTCGAATTATTCGATTAATCGGCATAATTTGCACGAATAAATTGTTACTCGAAATTCTTGATTTTAATTTAATCGAACAGTTTATTGATTTTAATTTGTCGATTAATCGAACAAACAATATTCGAGTGAATACCCTATTATTTACTAAAGGAGATAAAATACGATCGCGTATGTTAGTGTAGGGCATAGTATATGTGTTTTGTTGTTTAAAAAGTAGAAATACTTTAATCAGCACCGAACTAGTTATGCCTTTTTTAACGTCATATGAGCTTATATCAGAGACCTGCGCCGACCGGCTGAAATTCGGCTAAACCGATCCGCCGAAAAATTTTCGGCTTAAAAACAGCCGCCGTTTTGAAATTATTTTTAAAAAATATGTTAAAAAGAACACACTTTTTTATTATTTGAAAGCGTCATTTCCTACTTATGTATTATTGTTATTAAAAAAGGGTTTCTTTTTCCGTTAAACTAGTTATTTTTCTGGTTTTTAACTTGTCAATGCCAGAAACAAAAAACATTACAAAAGTGCAAAAGGTCGTATCCATAAGTTAAAATTTTTTGCTTTGTTAATCATTCACTTAAAGCATAAAATAATATTCGAACTAAATTTTTCTTAAATGAAAAAAGTTTGACAACAGTTTCGTTTATGAAATTGATGTTACAGCCTTTTGACTTTTGTTAATATTGATGTAATTTTTGAAGATATGAATATGAAGTTTTTTGTATAGATGTAGTTTGGATCAGTGCATTACATTACAGTAAAAAACCAACATTTGATATTTCAGTGGTAACGGCCTTTTGCATTTTATGTGACGATATTTTCCTCTTAAAAGCTGCTCGAATATAATATATAAATTAAAATAAAATCTTCCATATCGCTAAAAAAAATTAGTCCTATTTTCATGAAAAATGTTCAATGGGGAATGAAAATAAGTTTTTTTTTTAACTAGAAAAAGTATGCTTAGTTTCAGCCGGCTGACAGCCGATTTTAAGCCGTCGCCAAAGCTTTTTTACACAAGCCGCCGCCGCCGATAAAATTCCTCGGCTCAGGTCTCTGGCTTATGTACTTTCAGGATATCAAATTTATATTTTAAAATTTGATTTGTGTAGTTTTGTTACTTATGTATTCAAAGTAACAGATGTTAATGTTAAGTATATTAATTAAATAAATAAAAACAAAAATATAAAATTACGAGCTGTAAACCCGCAACTTCGTTAGCGGAAATTTTTTATAAAAACCATACTATATATTAAATTTAAACTAAGATTCTTAACTCCCTTTCGAACATTTTTAATAATGGTGTTATGTCATCCATAAATAACAATTTCTCTTTAATTTCAGGTTTCTAATCTTAGAATAACGAAAAATAAATATCAGAATTACTAAAAAGTATATTAGAATAAAGAAAAAGGACCACAAAAACCATTTTAAGGTTTCTGATTCACTTAGTACCTTACATCTTCAATTTTATGTTTCTAAGGATAAAAATTGCAGAACATTCAAGAAGTTCTATTAGAAAAACGAAAAGAGATACAGAAAGTCTCTTCTTATGGATTCATTTAGGACCACATATCTTTAATTTAATGCTTACAGATTCATAATTATATAAAATTCAAAAAGTAATATTAGAAGAACAAAATAAGTACCACAAAGGCCCCTCTTGTGAATTCTTTCTCACATAGGACCATGCATATTTAATTTCATGTTTCTACTTTAAATATTATAAAAAGTTCAAAAAGTACCATTAGAAGAACAAAGAAGTACCACCAAGTCCTCTCTTATGGATTTTCATTCACTTAGCACCACATGTTCTTAATTTCATGTTTCCAGGTTCATAATTATAGAGAATTCAAAAAGTACCATTGGAAGAACAAAAAAGTACCACAAAAACCTCTCTTATGTATTCTTATTCATTTAAGACCACATATCTTTAATTTCATGTTTCTGGGTTAAATATTATAGAAAATTCAAAAAGTACCATTAGAAGAACAAAAAAGTACCACAAAGTTCCCTCTAATGAATTCTCATTCATTTAGGGCCAAATATCTTTAATTTTATGTTTCTATGTTAAATATTATAGAAAATTCAAAAAGTACCGTTAGAAGAACGAAAAAGTACCACAAAGTTCTCTCTTACGGATTCTCATTCACTTAGCAATTCATGTTCTTAATTTCATATTTCTAGGTTAAATATTATAGAAAATTCAAAAAGTACCATTAAAATAACAAAAAAGTACCACAACGTCCCCTCTTATGGATTCTCATTAACTAAGGACCACATATCCTTAATTTCATGTTTCTGGGTTAAATATTATAGAAAATTCAAAAAGTACCATTAGAAGAACAAAAAAGTACCACAAAGTCCCCCTTGTGAATTCTTTCCAACATGGGACCATGCGTATTTAGTTTCATGTTTCTAGGTTAAATATTACAGAAAATGCAAAAAAGTACCAATAGAAGAAGAAAAAAGTACCACAAAGTCCATCGTCTTGGATTCTTACCCACAGACCATGTATCTTTAAGTACCACAAATTCCACACTTGTGAATTCTTATCTACATTTTCTTAATTTCATGTTTCTATGTTTAATGTAATTGAAAATTCATTATTAAGTTTGAATAAAATGTAATTTCCCACCTGTACCCCTTTTTTGGTACTTTTTTTCACCCATAGTAGTATCAGAAATTATATTCCAGTGAGTTTCTAAATTATAGTGAGATCCCATATTAAAATACGCATATGGTTATGTCAATAAAAATAAAAAAATTTTTTATGAAAAAATTACCAAAAATATGTACTATTTTTACCCCTTAAACGTTTGAATTTCTAAAAAGTACCAAATTTATATTTCTCATTTTTTGATAAGTTATGAATACGACATAAATTTTATCTGTATGTTGATTGGTTTCAAAGATACATATGGTGTCAAAAAAGTACCAAAATAGAGTTTTTACCCGTTTTCTCCCTAAAATGGCCGACTTTCAAAAAAGTACCAGACACCTGTCTAATTATTTTTTAAATGAATAACGATAACTATTCAAGTTTTTTTGTATCATTATTAGTTTGCGAGTTATAAGGTTACCGATTTTACCCGTTTTTACCCTTTTTTACCCCTAAACATTCGAATTTCCAAAAATCCCGTCTTAGTGGATATATATGGAGAGAGACCTACCTACGTTCCAAATTTCGTCTCTTTAGCTTCAGCCGTTTGGGCTGTGGGATGATGAATTAGTCAGTCAGTTAGTCAGTCAGTAACGTTACCCTTTTATATATATAGATATTAGGGTATTCATTTTACTCGACTTTTTAATTGTTCGAATAATCAAATAACTCGAAAATGCAGTTTTTAAGTTACTCGAATAGTCGAATAAAGGTTTTAAGTTACTCGAGTTATTCGATTAATTTATACCATAAAATTTTACTCGATTTTTCAATAAAATAAAACAAAAATATAGCTTAAAATAAGAAATAGTCTCTCCAAAATAATAGAATAATTAAATTTTGCTTAAATATTTGTAAATATTTGTTTAGTTTGCTTTGATAAATTTTCTCTAAATTTAATATATTCAGTGGTAGTTAAATTGATAAAAATTAAAATTAATCAGAGTTTTTATCCATTTTGGAATATTTGCGATTTTGTCTCATAACCTCACTTTTTAATTTGGACACATACTAACCTATGTACAAAAGATGTTTTCAGTTATATTCAAAGCATTTGTACAATATTTTTAAGTGTCGGAGATCTACTAAAGATTTATTTCGAGTATAAGGTTTTATAATGCTTTATAATTCATTGTTTAATTATGTTTAATATTTGGAAGGCCTTAAGATGATCATTTAAAATTATACAAATGTGTAAAGTTCGTAATATAAACTTGTATAACAAATTAGTCAGATATGAAATTAGTTAGAAATAATTACTTTTTTCTCCATTTAATAGACAAATTTATTGTGAATTTAAAAGAATAATAATAATTCTTTCTCTCAAATGTACGCGTACGAATTATAATTGGCTCTATTATGAATTAAACCACAATTTCTACCAAAATGTAAAATATTTTATTTTATATATTATTTGGATTTTTCTCCGTTAGACTGTGAAAGAATTACGAAAATATATTTATTAGTTTCTGAGTTATTGCATTTTCAAAATGAGAAAAGCACTTTGGACTATCCTTTTTTCAGCTATTCCTAAATAAAGAACGAGTTTACATGCTAAACTTATTTTTAAGTCGAAATTCTTACTATAATACAAATTTCATTTAAACTATCACATCCTTATACGTATTGCAATTTAGGCATATATTCAATTTTTTTACTAAATACATTTTCTTTTAATAATTTAATTCCAATTTATGGTACCAGTTTTATATTCAAAACATTCTATACAAAAATTTTGAAATATTGTTTTTAAGCTAAATTTTTTAGAAAATTAAAATTTAAACATCCTAATAATTAGTTAAGAAAGGAAGTATTTAAAATATTTTTTTGCTCGAATTATTCGATTAATCGGAATAATTTGCTGGAATAAATTGTTACTCGAAATTCTTGATTTTAATTTAATCGAACAATTATTTGAATTTCATTTGTCGATTAATCGAACAAACAATACTCGAGTGAATACCCTAATAGATATCCACTTGAAAAAAATATAAAAAAATATATATTTTTTTTTTTTATTCATATCAAATTTGTCACCAAAAAAATGAGATTTTTCTTTAAAAGTTGGAATTATATTGAAAAAAGAGCTTTTGTAAAAAATATTTAATTTGTATATACCTTCTATATAAAAAAATTGTTATGACAAAAATAAATAAAAATAACTTTTATTTCCTGCCAAAAAATAACTTTTATATATTAAAAAAAAATTTCAGTATTTTTGTTTTTAAAAAAATTTAAGTCTATAAATTGAAACATTGCTGTATGAATATTTTTCTTTTTGTATAAAAAAAATAATAACTTTTTGCTTAGAAAAAGGAAAAAAAAAACTTCTTTATTTTTCAAAATAAATGTTATTTCTGCCTAAAAATAAAAGAAATGAAATACTTTTTTATTCAAAACAACTTTTTTACTAAATAAAATATATATAATTTAAAAATAAGTTTTAAAATTAAATATTAATATTATTTATTTCTATAAAAAATATATATTTTAATAAACATTTTTTTTGTTTCAAATTAAATACAACTCAAAAACTTGGAAAAAATCACAAAATAATTTTTTTCCGAAAAAAAAGGAAAAACTTTTATTTACTATTTACTTTATTTTTATTTTTCTTTCTAAAAAATCAAAAAAATGGAAAAAAATATGTACTTTTAAAAATGAGAAATTTTAAAATATTTTTTTAAATAATAATTTCTAAAATTAAAAATTCTCTATAAAAACATTTTTTTAAAATAATAATAAAAAACACCAAAAACAAATTATATGCACATTTTATGAAATATATAAAAATATATAAAAGTAAAATATAACAATTATTAGTTTATCAAAAATATAACTATAAAATATAAAATGACAACTTCGAAATCATACAAAAATTTGTCACGTCACTATGTTGTACCTTTCACGACGGTGCAGATCAGAGTATTTCTACTCGTAAAACAACAAAACATGTATGCTATGCCCTACAGTAATATTAACGTTCATATCTTTTCCATTAGTAAATAAACAACTAAAATTTCTGTTGGCACTTTTTATTTCAAAATAAAAGAAACAAATATTATTTGTTTCTTTCAATTTGAAATAAAGATCTTTATACATGTACAAACATACAGTAGCGAGCATAAAAAATGCAACGCTAGGTTATATGATTTTTGATCGTATTGATTAGGGCTAGAACGTCATTAAATTAGCCAATTCTGTTGTGATTTTATTTTTTGCGGTCTTAGCCAACTATTGTATGTCATTTTGTTCCAAATTGTTTCGCATACGAACAGTTAATAAATTTTTTTTTTAAAGTTGTAAATTTAAGGGAGCAAAAAAATGCAACTCCTAAAAAATCACCGGATTTTTTTAAATTTTGATAAAAATAATTATTGAAAAATGCTGAAAACTATGATTTGGTAGTATTACCACTAATTACTACCAATACATATAAATTTAAGGTAATTTTAACTACAAAGGATATTAATAATATTAAAAAAACACTATTTTCTCCGTACTTTTTAAGAATTTTCGAATATTTTTGAATAACATTCTGATAATGGCAGTGAAATAATATTAATATGTAGTTCTAATATGAAGATTTTTAAAAATTATCTTAAAGAAACAATATTGAAACGATCATGCCTGTAACAATTGATACAAGTCATTTAACAGTAGATATTTTATATTATTTGAATGACCACATTTGGCCATTCAAAGCTACTATTGCCAGCAATCGTTGATTTAATGATGTAAATATGGAAACTGGATATCCTTCTAGCATAACACATATTATTTAATTAAATAAAACTACCACCTTTACTTTTAGAGGAAGGTCCTTTATTATTTTTACGAGTACTGTATATTGGAAATAAGAGCCTATTACGATAACTTGAATTAATTTGACTCTAAACCCATATATTTCAATTTTAGACGGTTTAGGTAGACATACTTACTTAAATATTAATTTCCAATAGTAAACAAGTCCAATAGTCCAATCATCACGAAGGATGTACTTTTAATTTTTCAGCATATGAAGAGTTCAAAATGGGTATATTTCTTAACTGTTTTTCCTTGTGTTATAATTTGTTCCAGGATCAAAATCAAGGGATATTTGAACATTATAGCGATACCGGGCATTCGATAATGTCATATTATTGCGAAAAAAAATATTTTAAGTTGTTGATTCCATCTCAATAACGATCGAAAGTGGTTGCATTATTTCGTCGAAAGGTCATACTCAATTATAAATTATGAAGTTAAGCTAAACTATCATAAATATTTGATCGCTTATTTATAGAAAATGTTTGTTGGTTTTAAAACAACTAACAAAATAAATAATAATAATTCCAAAAATATCAATCTCTATTGAAAAATTTCCAAAACAGTTCAGAAAAATATCAAAATATAATAAAATTGGAATTTATTGCTAATATTTATATTATTTGTAGATTTTATTTATCTTAGACAATATGCAACGATAGAAAATCATGTTTTTTAACAACACTATAGTTTCCAACCATTTCTAATCAAAATTTTTATCAAAATTTTAAAAATCATGTTTATTTGTTTAGAGTTGCATTTTGTTTTGCTCGCTCACATTTTCAACTGCTTTACTAAACGTTACGCACAAAAATATTCAACAAAATTATATGCAACAGGTATCTATTACCACAAATAATAAAATCACATTAGTACTGTTACATTAGGACTTGCTATAAGCAAAATATATGCGTACAAAGATCATATCACATAGCGTTGCATTTTTAATGCTCGCTACTGTATATATGTCTGTGTGTTTTTATTTGCTTTTCTTTATAAGGAATACACACATGTACAAACACATATATTTAAACTCTTTCTCTCTCTCTGTTTTGGTGGTAGATTTTGTTTTCCCTTGTTACTTATCCCCCTCATCAATGCAAAATGTTGAGAGCGAGAATTACATGAGAGCGGGTTCTATAATTAGAACTCGCCATAAGAAATTTTGTTTCTACATGATGCGCCTTCTATATATGAATATTCTTTGGTAAAACATAAAAATTACTAAAATATTATTTTTTTTTTATTTTATTATTAATTTCTACATGTCAAAAAGAAAATTAAAAAACCCAAGTTCAAAAACTCTTTTGTTTCATCGATCTGCCATTGAATTCATGTTATGCTATACTATTTTATAATAGGTAAGAAAAATAGTTACCCAATTCACAAAGTATATTATTTGAGTTATTATGTTATTTAACACATTTTTAAAAATATAGTTTCTTATAAAACTATATTATAAAAACAAAAATTTATATAAAAAATAAGATTTTTCATGAAAAATCCAATTTTGCACCAATAAGAAAAATTTTCGGTAAAATCCGATTTCTCACTAAAAATTCTATTTTCTTCTAAAAACTCGATTTTTAACTAAAAAATTAGTTTTTGCACTAAAAATTAAAAAAAAAAAAAAAAAAACTATTTACCAATGAAAACAAGTCCAAAAGTATAATTGGTTAAGTCCAACAAAATAATATTCTATACCCTTGCTTTGACTACAAGATGGTCTTCGAGTTTTTCGGAAATGACCTTATATGTGACCAATTGCGCACCTATTCTTATGAATCCTTGTTACTATGGTTTCTGTATTTAATTTATGTATGTCAAATATTATCCCAATTCTGCCATTAAGGTGGATTTTATGCGTGTTAGAGTAATTTTCTGGTCTAATTCTGATTCACTCTTTTATAAAATTAATTTGTACCAAACTTTATTGAAATCGTGGCATAAATAATGTATTTATGTATATTTAAACACTGCATGGATGCAAAGTGAAATAATAGACCGATCATAACCAACTTCAGTAAACTTTAGCATTATACCAAAATAGTCCCGTTTTAAAAATTAGATCAAATTATGTTTAAAATTAAAACTTGTTCTTTGTGTCCAAGTTTTACATACACAGACAACAAGCTAGCAGTGCAACCAGGCAGTATGTAAATCGACTTGGAAATTGATTACGAATCGATTAGTATACTTGAAGATGGATGTAGTAAATATAAAAGTCCTAGTTTTCAAAAAGTTAAATTATCCAACATTTTTCATTAAAAAAAAAAAAAATTAAATTTTGACATTTTTCAAAATAACAATATAACAAATCACCCAATAAGCATTTTTGCTGGAATTCAAGTGTAATAAAAGTTAAATTCCGGTAATAAATTCAAATTTCAAGTGTTGAAATATACTTTTGAAACACTTTGCTTCAATAGCATACTCCAGTGAAAAGGAAACTTGAATACAAGACGAACATAAAACTGTTAAAATAGTTTATTTCAAGCCTTGAATACTAGTGCAATTCATATCAATAAAAATAATTGAATTCAAGCTTCGAAATACAATTTGACTCAAGTCTTTGTAAAATAGTACAATTCAAATAAAGAAATTCAAGCTAAAAATTTCAATAAATCAGTAATATAGTTTTTAAGATTATTTATTTTGCAAAAAATAAATATCTACTTATGTACAGGGTTTAAATCGCTATCGCCTTTTAAGCAAAAGCATCTAAATATTGCCATTTACGTGGCTAAATTAAACATCAAAAAGCAATAGTTAACAACTGCTAAAACAAAATTAGCTCACACATTACAAAAGCAGAAGCAAAAATAACATACTGCTTTTTGAATTTATCAATTTTAATAGCACTAGCTGCTGACAAAATTAAAAATTTGAACAAAAGCAAAAAGTCCTTAATGGAAAATTTTAGAAACGAAACAAAAGCAGCAGCACTCATTTTTTGTGATTACGAAAATCCATCTCAAGTAAAACAAAAAGCAAAAGCAGTCGGACAAAAAAGGCACACACAGAAAAACGAAAATGTGCTAAAAGCAGTTCGACCATGAGCTAATAGCCACATGAGCAAGTGCTAAAAGCCACATGAACTTGAGCTATTAGGCGAATGTCAAAATGTAGGTAGAATTATTATTAGAAATGTTAACACAACCGTATGTGTTTTTTTTAAGACGTAAAAAATTCCATAAGTTAAATATTCGTATATATGAATATTTTGAAAAAGCGTTCAATTGTTTTAATAAAATTGAATTAAAACTTAGAATTTTTAATAAAAATAACAATTTATGTTAGCAATTGCGACATAAAAAGAAATATGATAAATAGTATCCTGAATGTATGTTTGATGAAAAGCCATTTGTTAAACAAAATTCTAGCATTTGAAAATCACGGTTAATATCCAAGAATAGTTCTGTTTGAAAATGATAAGTTTTAGCCTCGAAGTTAATAATAGAAATAGAATCAATTTTTGTTTGAATCATGAAGGAAAAAATAGAAATAGAACCAATTTTTGTTTGAATTATAAAAAACTGTTTTTTATTAGATCTTGTTAAAGAAATGCAGAACAAATGTATTTACCTGATCGATTTTCTGATTCGATGCATACACTTTCTTGATAGTTTCACGCACACTTTACAGGTAATAAATATAATGTCAAATCGCACATACTAGGTAATTCCATGCAAATTTGGAAAATTACATCATACATTTGTATATCAATAAAAATAATAAAAAATATTTCATTCATGATTATGTCATTTAAAATCATTAGAAACCCTTTTATGATACGTAAACATCTGCATCCATTCATAAAAATATTTAGTATATACCTGTAAAAACTTGAAATTCTTTTGAAATTGATCACATAAAAATAATATAAAAATAGTTTTCCTGTAATATGGGTTGTTATACAATAGTTTTTTGAAGCCACTTGATATAGAGTACTTGTTTAAATAATAATAGTTCGTTTTTTTACGTGAAACCTTTAACATTAAAAATATTTAAAAATGCGTTGTTTTAAGTACGAGGAACATTATGAAAATTTCAACAATATGTCAGTGTGTAAATTGTGCAAAAAAGAATTTAAAAGTGTTAAAATGTATAATTTAAAATTACATATGGAGAAAATTCATAGTGATTTTTAATCAAAAGAATAATACATCTTTGCAAAAATACAAAAAGAAAAATATAAAGTGCGAAATAAGTAAAAAACTTTTAATTAAATCATATATCGGATTGGTAACGGAGGATGCCGTGCCATTTAATGTTTTAAATTCGGATAACATGAGAAATATAATAAATTCAATATGTAAAGGCATCGAAAAAGAAGGTGGAGAAAAATTTTGTTTGAATGCAAATAACTGCAAAAAAACACTTGCTGAAGTGACAAAAATATAATAAATGCAATTTCAAGTGAATGTAAAAATAAATTGATCTCACTTAAAGTGGACAGTGCAACAAGATTATCAAGAAATATTTTTGGAATTTCAGCTCAATTTATAAAAAGTGATAAAATTTTATCTAGAATACTTGGAATGGTGGAGTTAAAACGCCAAAATTCAAGCACTTCAAAAAATTTAGCAACAGAAATTTTAAACGTATTGAACAAATATGATATTAATTTACAACAAATTGTAACAATTACAAGTGATAACGGCAGCAATATTTTGAAATGTACAAAAATTTTATCACATTTATGTTGTGAAGATGAAGAATATGAAGAAAACTATAACAATGAAACCTACTTTCAAAACAATACCTTAATTGAAAATAATATGGATCTACGTGTCGGAAACATAAAAGTTTGTAGATGTGCAGCTCACACAGCACAGTTGGTGGCACTGGATGCAACAAAAGACTTTGAAATGAAGCGTTATATTCGACAGTGTAGAAATTTAGTAAAGTTTTTGAGAAAAAATTCAAATGGTTACAAAGACTTATTTGAATTAAAGTCCTTAAAAATTCCTCAGCTGGATTGTCCTACGCGTTGGGGATCAACATATTTAATGATTTCGTGTATACTAAATTCGAAAGAGATAGTCGAAACTAGACTGCTGCGTAAGATGATTTGAAAAGCAAATCCACTTGAATTTCAAGTGTGTGTTTCATAGCCAACATGTGCAAAAACAACAATAAATACTGTTCGTACTGTTCGCTGCCCGAAGCAAAGCAAGTGTTTACTGTGTATCAGCGACTGCAAATCCGTACGTTCAAATCATTTATCGTAAACAAGTGGTGCAAGTGGTGTGGCAAAAAAAAAGCAAATCATACAAGACGTTGAGAAATGATTTAAAGCATTCAAGTGGTCTTGATGATTTGTTTGTTTTTTGTAATACGAAGTGCTGTGTGTACCAAAAAATGCGTGTAAAGGGGTTGTTTATAAATGTTCTTGCATACACACATATATATTTATGTATACATTTTATTGTTGGTTTTTCTTTTTCACAGTAATGATCGCACACACACACATACATACATACGTATGTTGTTCATAGAAGAACATGCAAAGAAAACAGAAAAAAATCTTTCATTTTTTTTCTTATTGAAGCAAACAAGTGGTCAAAAGGCTTGTATTTTTGTAGCGTCGCACTCACATGTCTTGTTTGGTCGCTATCATAAAGTTGAAGCACACACGCAGTATTTGTATGGTTTTAAGTGCCTGCAGAACAGTATTTATTGCTCCGCACACACACTGATAACAGCACTTGAAAAATATCAAGTGGCTTGTAATGCCTTATAAGACACAGTTTGCAGGGCTCTAGTCGAAACAGTGGAATCAATAACAAATAAATCATCTGAAGATAATTTTGAAATAAATGAAGACTTTTGGAACTTTGTGGCCTCATATTATACTGTTTTTAAACCACTTCAAAACATAATTGTCATATTTCAAGAAGAGCAACTTCATTATGGCGACTTTTACGCACAATGGTTAAAATGTAAGGTACTGATATCAAAAACTGTTGAAGAAAATGAAGTCAACAAGAGTGCATCATCATACAAAATAAGTAAACTTCTATTAGACAATATGGAAAAACGAACCACCACTCTTTTTTCTAATAACGCTCTGACAGCATGTCTTTACCTCGATCCAAGGTTTCATCATATGTTAATTGATACCCAAAGAAAAGACGCTGTGGAATACCTTAAATTGCTATGGGACAAATTGACATCTACATTTAAGATCGAGCTCAGTACAAAGTCCACACAAAATTTCATAACAACAACGGAAGAAAACCAAGAAGATGACGACATTTTAAATGATTTCTTGGACCATATATTTAACGCAAATAATGCAGAAAATGACAATATTATCAAAAAAAAATTTAAAAATTAAATTTTCCATACACAAAATTGATGACAAATGTTTTAGAATTTTGAAAGGAAAGAAAATATAGTGAACCTGAGCTATATGCACTGAGCAACATTTGCTTTGGAATTCCTCCAACACAGGTAAAAGTTAAATTTTGGAAACAAAAATTTTATACTTTGAATTTCTTGTTTAAATATTCTCTTATTTTTTATTTTATATTCTCTATTTTCAGGTTTCTGTCGAACGAGCATTTTCAACATTAAAGATAGTATTGGCCGATAACAGAAATCGTCTCAAACAAGATACATTGGAGAATATTTTACTAATGAAGCTAAACCCTGATTTTCTGGATAATGCCGTATCAGAATTTAATATATTTATGGAAGATGATTGTGCAAACCAATAAGAACATTTTATATCTATTTTTTTATTAAATGTTTTTACAATATTTTTTAATTATTTGTTTTTTTAACTTTTTTATTGAAATAGATATGAATATGTTTATAAAATATATTGTAGTTTTTTTTAAAACAATCTACGGTTTTTAGCTAAAACACTTGTTCTCACTTTTGAAGAAGAAATTATTAACAACTTTCAAATAAGTGTAAAAAAATATTTTTTTAGAAGAATTTCCTTGTTTTCTTCTGACAGAAAACTTCAACATACAAATGTTTTTCAAATCTTTTTTACGCATTGCAGGTACCAAACCATAAGAATTTTTGTTTTCTAAATTCTCTTAAATTTCTTATCGCATTCATTATGCAAATATAATGTAAATTCATTCTGTGCCTTTCAGCCGGCTACCTATATTTGGTTGTGTGGCTTTTAGCTCATGTTCGTGCGGCTAATAGCTCTTGTTTGTGCAGCTTTTAGCAAATGTTCGTCGGCTTCTAGCACATGTTCATGTGTCCACTAACCCTTGTCGTTTTTCTATCAGCACTGATTGTGTTCTCACTAGCTTGCTAGAGCACTTCTTATGATGCCTTTTTTGAAAAAGCATTTTTTGTAATTTTTCCTTTTGCTTTTTTGAAGTTAACCTTTTTATTTCTAGCAAAATAAAAAAGCAAAAGCAAAAGAAATATTTTCGTGTTACTGCTTTTTGTGTGGCTATTTATTATTACTGTTAGCTGCTTAAAAAGCATGTGGCAAAAATGTTAATACTTAAAAATGCTGAATGGATTTTTTGAATAAAATTAAAAGCAAGACTGTGGCTGTTGCTAGAAAATTTGAAATTTGTAAAAGCAGTAGGAAAAGCAAATTTAAAAAAGCCTTAGCAAATCATTGCTTTTAAACACTGCTTATGTACATTAAAATCAAATAAATATTACAACAAAACATTAAATATTTCAAAAATAACAAGAGAAAAGAAAAAAGATTATTCAGTTTCTTTATCTTTTTTTTTTGGAGATAGATTTGTATTTTCTTTAAGATGTGGATTTTGGGAAATTGTTCCAACTATCGATGCAGACTTTTTTAGCAATTGTGAATTGTAAATGTTTTTAATTTTTCTTTTCTTATATATCTGAAACAAAATAAATACATATAACTCAATTTATTGATCATTTAAATTACATTTCTATTTACCTTTTTTTGTAGCAAATTTTAGCATTTGATTTCCGTTTGCCTGCGTAAATTATTTCTTATTTATTTGTTTATACATATGTATAAAAATAATAATTTATAAAAGATTTTACAATAAGAGTTCTCATCCAAACTAGTGTTTATAAACCGGTTAACCGGTTAACCGAAAACCCGGTTTTTTCTTCAAATTTCGGTTATTTGCGAACCGGTTAATTTGAAATTTTAAATTTCGATTAACCGGTTTATCCGGTTTTTTTGTGTCGGTTAACCGGTTTTAAAAATTTGCTAAAATATCGCTAAAATTCCTCCTTTTGTTACTTTTTTCTGAATTTAAAATTTAAAAAAATATTTTCAAACTACTAAAAATTCTTGCTGTTTGAATTAACAAGTAGTCAAGTGATAATATTTACTTGTTTGAAGTAAAATATATTTTAAAACTGTATGTATAATAAAATCAGATAGATAATTAAGCATTCTATTTACAAAAACTTAAATTTCATGCGAATGAAATTTTCCAAAAGAAGAAAATAACATTACACCTACTAAAGTATAGCTTAAGAGAAAAATAAGATTTTATATAAGATAATAGGAAAAAAAAATAAAGACTTCAAACGTAAAAGTACAGAATGATTAATAATTCTTCTAAAAATTAAAAACAAATCCGTTTTTATCAGAAAAAATGTTAATTATTTTTCCAATATTATACAGATATTTTTATTAATTACAGTTTTTTTATAAAAATTAAATAAACATTTCTTTAAGATAAAGACATCAAAAGCGGTGAGTATAAATCATAATATAAAGGTCGGAAGCTTTCTTTTTGTTGTTAAATTTTTTTTCAATAATTTTATTTTATTCTTAAATTAGAAAAATTGAAAAAAGCTAATATTAAAAATACTTTATAGAATAATTTTAGATCGTTATAAAGCTTCAAAAGCTGTGCTAAAATATGCCAAAAAAAATGTTTTTATAAATGATAAAAAAAAAAGTTCGAAAAATATTCATCATTTACAAAAAAAAAAAAAATTAGTGTTTTTATAAATTATAATCAAACTAGTCTAAAGGCTGAAAAAAGTTTTATAAACGTTAGATGTAAATCTGTCGCTATTTATAAAGAACAGTGTTTATTATTTGGTGCCTTGTTAAACCAATAAGTTGAAAAACACTTTTTTAACCAAAAATATTTTTATTATCTTCAAATTAGAGCAATTATTAAAATGTCGGTTAACCGGTTTAACCGGTTTTTAAGTAGACGGTTAACCGAGAAACCGGTTTTTTAATTTTAGCCAATTTTCGGTTAACCGTCAAACCGGTTTTTTGAAAAGTCGGTTTTTTATAAACACTAATCCAAACGAATAAATTTACTCAATTAGTAAATTTATACGTTTTACTCACGTGTTTCATGAACGCCCCTTGCAAATTATTGTGTACCGTTTTATTTTTCTTGAAAAAATTTGCAAATATCAAATGTGTTTCCAAAATTTTTTTATTTTTGAATTTTATTTGTTCTTCATTTGAAATGAAAAAATTAAAAAATAATTTTATTTGTTTATTTCCCAGCAAAAACTTGGTAATGACATGTAGTTACGGATGTAGTTACTTTGTAATGACAACAATATACTGTCTGCATTACATAGAAGTTGTTTAGTAACTAATTATTTATAACCCAAATGTAAATAATTATTTCTGATCCGATTTTTTAAAATAATAATTTTTATTGATTTTTATAATTCAGTTTTCCAATTCATATAAGTATTTGAAGAAGGGATATATAAATGAAAGGCAAAGTTTGCGTATGAATTAATTTGTAATCTAAAATAGTTTATTTTTATTGCATTTATTTTAATTACACTTTTGGTTGTTGTTAAGTTTTTAAAATTAAAATTAAAAAATCTTTTTACAACTATAAAAAAAATTTTATATCCTGACATTTCATTACTTATTTATAACCTAAAATGTAACTAGTTCCTATTGTTATTACTAATCATGACTTCAGTAATGCTTTAAAATCAATGCGCTATTTAACAGCTTGGAAGTAATTAGTTATTGTAATGACATCTAAGTAATGTATAGAGTAAGTAGTTGCCTCTAATGTCATCACCGTGTTAAAATAATGATTTATTCAGCTAATGTGTAAGTAGTGTAAAGCCATTATATTAGCTTCTTAACTCATTATATAGCAACCAAAGTTTTTGCTGGGTTTAAATTTGATTTTATTACAGTAAAAGTTTACGAAGTAGTTTACGCATTGAAATTGATACGTCAATATTTATAAATTGTGTAAATATTTTTTCGAACAAAGTTTGAAAAATTTTTTACGATTTTATATATTTATACAGTTTATGAGCTATACGAAGCATTTATTTGATTTTATGAAAACCCCTAATATTTTTTGAATTTTGTTGACAAAAAAAATAAAAAAAAATAAAATAAAGTTTGAACAAAAAGTGACAACATTTTTTATTTGAAAAATACTGTAAAGAAGGACTGTAATTCAAGTTTAATTCAATTTAAATTTCAAGTACTTGAATTTTTTTTGTGCCTCGCGAAAAACTGACTTTTTGAAAAATTTTCGCAATTGTTTTCCAAACTTTGAGACTATCTACTACGTTGACTATTTCGGGCACATCAACGGGATATAACGCAAAATACGCACAATTACAACAAATATCAATCCCCATCCCAAATAACTGAAAAATTTAAAAAACAAAAAAATTTTGTCATCAAAACTTGACTACCCTGTATTTAATTGTTGAAAGTCTGCATAACAACAAAGATGGTACATAATTTATGTACAAAGTCCGATTAGTTTACTTATTATAAAATGAGATCAAAACGTATAAACGCGCGAACAAAAATTGTAGAAGAATGGGAAAAACTTAAGTAATTTTTATCAGTTTTTCTATATTCTTGAACTTTGTACAACAAACATGGTTATAAAAAGAAACCTATTGTGCTAAAATTTTGCACTGTATTATTTTCAAGTCTTGTGAGTTCAAATCTGTAACCAATTTGTTTTAAATATCATTACCACAAAACTTATTAAGGATTTAAGTCAGTTTCAGCCAGGTTAAAAATTTTTGATAATGGCCCATATAGATATCGCAAAAATATATTTGTCCCACTGCACAGTTTGTGATTCTAACAATTTACCTGATCAGAACCCCAAAAATTGTTTTTCGAGTTTTGAAAAGAAATTGGTTATTCTTCCATATAACTGAAAAATAAAAAAATTATTAAAAAAATTTTAACTGTTATTGAGTAACTTTTTTGTTTTAAGCAGGATTTTTATGAATCTTTTTTTATTTTAATGGCTGATGTGATACCTATTAAAGAACGTAATAATAATTTGAAATAACTTATCAAAGAAACAATCGTGGGAAATTTTCGGTCTTCAACTTTTTTATAATTTTTTTTTTTTGTCTCTACATTCATTTTTATAGGACAAAATCTAAAAAGTCCCCAAAGTCCCGTTATCTAAATGGCACTTTTGTAATTGTTGATGGGTGGTCTTCCAAAATCAGTAATAAAATTTTTCCCCAATTTGCCCCTTTTCAAATCGCAAAGCAATTGCTAATCATGTGTCAACGTATTTCTCACCAACAAATTTTTGATGTTTGGTTTCTTGCATCAAAGAAGAGGAAAAGTTTGAGTGTTATTGAGTTTATTTCTGGAAATATTAGTTCAATATCAAACAAAATTATTGATATTGATTCAATAAAATCATTTTCAAATAAAATAATTAATGAAATAATAAAATCAGTTGTCCGATTTCGCCCATTTTTTCACGAAATTACATCAATATAACTTTCTTAATTACAAAAAAAAAAATATATAGACTTTTGATCACTCAGAATGCGAAAATCTCACACTGTGCACTGTTCCAAAAATTGTCTCTTATGTAACTATGTTTTGATTTCATAAATAATACGAACATTTTCTATTCGTATTATTTACCGTCCACCTCAAATATAAGGTTAAAATCAACGAAATTGTGTTCAAATAGTTCAAGGATCAATGTAAAGTCGGAAACAAAAAATGGGCGTGGTCCGCCCACTTTACTGCCTACTTTACCGCCCCCTTCCATATAACGTAAAATTTGAAAAATTTGATGGTGGGTATATAGATTCGGCCGGGCCGAATATATTCGCGCTTGTTTTTTAAATAACTTTGTGTATCTTTTGAACGGATAAATTAAAATGTTTAAAGAATTTTTTAGAATTATAACTTCTTGTAACGTTAATGTATTTATAAAAGGAGATATCTGACCACTCATCTATTGTTATTGAGAGGCGACCTTTATTTTCTATAATTTGTCGAACTTTTCTTTTTACAATAAAAATTGTCAATATAATTCCTTATTGTGGTTTCACTTGATGGCATTCTTAATTTTCTAGAATTTAAAAATTTCTTTATAACTTTTGATTTCTTAAAAGCTCATACAGACACTTCTGCAATACAATTTATTCAAGGGAATGTAGAGTTTGGTTTTTAATATATCGCAACATCGGACCGATTGAAGCTGTTGATGTTGTTGATAGTTCTTCTTCGTGACTTTCTATTCCAATATTGTGGGACGTACGGAGATGATAAATCAGTAGGGAAACTGTAATGCCTACCCGTTTATATATTTTTGGGCATTTTTTTCATTTAGCATCATTACCGCTCTTGACAAAGTATTTCCATACAAAGCTCATTGTAAAAAATATATATTTTATATATATATAGATGTTTTTATATACAACTTACATTTTTTTAGTATTGTTGATCCCTAAATTTGAAGGTTTTATTTTCAAAGAAATTGTTGAAAAAATTATTACTTACACTTATTTTTCTTCTTCTTCGATAACTCAACATGGTGTGATATGTTATGAAAAAGCTACTGGAGACAATTTAAATAATTAAAATTTGTGCAATTAAATTTTAATTATTTAAGTTAAAAATTAATAAAGTAGTTGTAAAATATTAGATATTTATAAAAATTATTAAAAAAAATAAGCTAAAAGATGTATAATAATAAAAAATAAAATTATTCGTTTTATTCGAATATTCGACATAAAAATATTCGAATTATTCGTTATTCGAAAAATTATTCGAATTATTCGAACGAACATTATTCGAATGGATAACCTAGTTATTAGCGAGATATTTTCCAAATGTTTTGGTGGAGCACAAGTTTCTAGCTGTTCAGTGGGCAGGAGGAGAACCTCCGAAAGTGGTCAACTCTTTTAATTATTTCTTATATAATATCCGAGGTGACCCATTTCGGCGGTACTCCCCCCTGTCCCAATACACAAAGTTATTTAAAAAAACACGTTGAAACTGCTGTGCACTTATGTATATAGAATGCTTCAGCACACATTTACCATAGAAATTGAAGGAAAATGTGCAAATTTTGCCGAAGGGGGTAAAGTTTCATTTAGTTTTTAAACGATTGTGTAAAGTATTTATGCATGTATTTGGTATTGTTGGAAAGGTTATTACTTATGAAATAATAATATATAAATAATAAAGTATTCGAACTGAATTTTTTTATTGAATTTTTCAAAAAAAAAAAAAAAAAAAATTAATATTTGAACTTAAATAAAATCTACATTAAAATTCCAGTTCGGAGAAAATTTGCTTTAAAAATTTACTTTTTTTTAGTAAAATGGTTACCCTGTCGTTATAAGAGGAGTGGCTTATTAAATATTTTTTGTGTGTTTAGCTAACATATGTAGGTATTATTTCTTTAATTTCGGCTTTGACATTTTTGAGCTCCACAAAAAACTAAATAAACAAAAATTTAAATTAACGAAATTCTGATAGCGGGGGGACTAGTGTTTATAAACCGGTTAACCGAAAACCCGGTTTTTTCTTCAAATTTCGGTTATTTGCGAACCGGTTAATTTAAAATTTTAAATTTCGATTAACCGGTTTATCCGGTTTCTTTGTGTCGGTTAACCGGTTTTAAAAATTTGCTAAAATATCGCTAAAATTCCTCCTTTTGTTACTTTTTTCTGAATTTAAAATTTAAAAAAATATTTTCAAACTACTAAAAATTCTTGCTGTTTGAATTAACAAGTAGTCAAGTGATAATATTTACTTGTTTGAAGTAAAATATATTTTAAAACTGTATGTATAATAAAATCAGATAGATAATTAAGCATTCTATTTACAAAAACTTAAATTTCATGCGAATGAAATTTTCCAAAAGAAGAAAATAACACTACACCTACTAAAGTATAGCTTAAGAGAAAAATAAGATTTTATATAAGATAATAGGAAAAAAAATAAAGACTTCAAACGTAAAAGTACAGAATGATTAATAATTCTTCTAAAAATTAAAAACAAATCCGTTTTTATCAGAAAAAATGTTAATTATTTTTCCAATTTTATACAGATATTTTTATTAATTACAGTTTTTTTATAAAAATTAAATAAACATTTCTTTAAGATAAAGACATCAAAAGCGGTGAATATAAATCATAATATAAAGGTCGGAAGCTTTCTTTTTGTTGTTAAATTTTTTTTTTCAATAATTTTATTTTATTCTTAAATTAGAAAAATTGAAAAAAGCTAATATTAAAAATACTTTATAGAATAATTTTAGATCGTTATAAAGCTTCAAAAGCTGTGCTAAAATATGCCAAAAAAAAAAATGTTTTTATAAATGATAAAAAAAAAGTTCGAAAAATATTCATCATTTACAAAAAAAAAAAAAAAATTAGTGTTTTTATAAATTATAATCAAACTAGTCTAAAGGCTGAAAAAAGTTTTATAAACGTTAGATGTAAATCTGTCGCTATTTATAAAGAACAGTGTTTATTATTTGGTGCCTTGTTAAACCAATAAGTTGAAAAACACTTTTTTAACCAAAAATATTTTTATTATCTTCAAATTAGAGCAATTATTAAAATGTCGGTTAACCGGTTTAACCGGTTTTTAAGTAGACGGTTAACCGAGAAACCGGTTTTTTAATTTTAGCCAATTTTCGGTTAACCGTCAAACCGGTTTTTTGAAAAGTCGGTTTTTTATAAACACTAGGGGAGACTGTTACCCCAACTGCCCTCGGATTTGATTTACGTTCATTTATGTTAAGTATTATTTTAGAAACATGAAAAAACGGAGGAAAATAACGGATTTTAAGTGAAAAAATGTACCATCTTTTTGAAAAAATCACGATTTTTTTCAAATTTTCAACTTCAAAATAATATAACTTTTTATCTGAACCACATAGGTATATGATCCTTGCAGAAAAATTGTTTAGAATTTTGTACAAAATCCAGAGAATATTTTAGAAAAATTGTAAGACTCAAATTGAGCCCGCAAAGTTAAAAAAGAAAAAAAACTAAAAAAAACATGGTCAAAAATGGGTCAAATTTTTACTTTGATCCAAATATCTCTTAAAGTAAAAAAGATAACCCACACATGTAAGCATTTTTTTTATTTATTTATTTACTTCAGCTACATATATTACAAACAGCTGAGAAAAGTTTACAATTTTGAATTTTTATAAAGAAAAATAGTTACTACCACAAAAGTTAGAATACTTATACTAAAGATACTTATACTAGAAATTGTTGGAGTTCAAAAAACTAAGAAGCTTCATTTTTATTATATTATAAGGTGAGTCTGAAAAGTCCACATAATTGTATAACGAATTAACTTCCGAACAGATTTTGTAAAACGGATCAAGGTTAGCAAAATTGGATCTATGGAATGGTTAACGGATGGTAGGATCTCAACATCCGATTAGGAACACTAATGGAAATTTTACCCAGAAAAAATTCTGAGTCAATTTTTCCTTGAAGAAGGTCTATTATAAATGATATATTAGAAACCGTTCTTCTACTTTTCAGCGTTGGCAGCCTGATTAGAGCAAGTCGACTTCGATACGGTGGAAGGCGAATATTCGGATTCCAGTTTAATCCACGAAGACAAAACAACAAAAATTGTTTTTGAACAGATTCCAGTTTATTTATATAAATGTTGTAGTAAGGATCCCAGATAACGGATGCATATTCCAAAATTGGCCTTACTAATGATGTATACAAACGTTTAGTGACATAAGGATCTTTGAATTCTTTTGCCCAGCGCTTAACAAAGCAAAGTACGCCACTTGCTTTGTTAGCAGTTATTTGAATGTGAGAGTTAAACGTTAATTTCATATCAAAAAGTACTCCCAAATCTGTGAAACTATTAACTGTACTTAACTCAACTCCCCCAAGATTATAAGTAAATACATTAGGAGTACGCCTATAATAAACCATGTGTTTGCATTTTTTGAGGTTTAATTCCATTAAATTTTCGTCACACCATTTGAAAAAACAATTTAAATCATTTTGGAATAGTTTTTGATCATTAGGATTAGTAATTGTTTTAAATATTTTAACATCATCTGCATACATCAAAATTTTGCAGTGATGAATATTTAGAGGAAGATCATTAATAAAAAGTAGGAATAGGATCGGACCAAGGTGACTACCTTGTGGAACACCAGATATAGCATTTATATATTCGGATTTACAGTTATTATATAAAACGCACTGTTTTCTTTGTTTTAAATAGGAGTAGATTCATTTTAGAAGAATTTCGCTGAAGCCGATAGCTTTAAGTTTCATTATTAGTAGTTCATGGTTAACTTTATCAAATGCCTTACTAAAATCAGTATATACTACATCCGTCGGATTACCGTTGCAAAAACCAGTATTTATATAGGATGATAGTTCCATCAGGTTAGTACATGTCGAGCGACCTTTACAAAAACCATGCTGATAAGGCGATATTATGGATAACAAATTGCGGGATAACATATCTTTCACCATTTTCTCGAACAATTTTGGTATTGCGTTAAGTTTAGCTATACCTCTATAATTGGTTACTTCAGATCTTCCTCCGGATTTATGGTTTGGAACTATGAACGAAAGTTTCCATAGCAATGGGAAATAGCCATATTTAAGTGAACTATTAAATAAATAGGTTAGCGGATATGATAACATTTCAGCACAATTTCTCAAGATGATGCTAGGAATGCCATCAGGACCAGGATTGGTACAAATTATTATACTTTTTAAATTTTTTAGGACTAAGGAAGAATCCAGAAATGGTATATTTATCGGAAAACTTCTTGAATATGATTTGGAATAATCATTTCATTAATTGTTTTGGAGGAATACGTTGATGCAAAGAACCCTGCAAAAACGTTGGAAATATCTGCATCATTCGAATATAAAATTCCATTCATTTTCATGGTAGTAGGATAGGTGGTTACTTTACGTTTCGAGTTGACAAAATTATAGAATAATTTAGGATTTCTCCTCATATTGGATTTCACCTTAAACAAATATGAATCGTAGCATCTTTTATTTTCCATATTGAATTTATTCCTTGCAATCAAGTAACGACAATGATAAGTTGGATTTTGAGTTATTTTAAATTGTTTGAAAAGACGATTTTTACGATTTTTCAACCATCTTAATGTGGCAGAGTTCCAGGGTGGACCACAATTCGTTTTATTTTTACTCATTGGAACAGTCTCAGATATAAATGAGGAGATGATACTGTAAAAACGTTGTAATATATTATCAAAATTACTGCCATCATTGTTAAAAGATAAAACTTCATACCAGTTGACATTTGATAATAATTCATTCAATTTATCAAAATCAGTTTTCTTGTAGCAGTATGTGGAGGTCGATTTTGATGCCTTATCAACTTTATAAAATGACGTCATTATACCAATTGTTGGATGGTGACGATCCTCCGGAAAACTTAAAGGACCTGTTTTAGTTATATCGAACAAAAAGGGGTTGTTCACAAACACTAAATCAAGTGTACGGTTATTTATATTTTGGATATGGTTTAATTGGTATAGATTAATTTCAAAAAATGACTGGAAAAAATCGGACGACCAGTCATTTCGACAAATAGGAGTTAAAAAGTCTGTTTCTGGTAACGAGAACCATGATACAGATGGTAAGTTGAAGTCACCAAGGGAAATAAAAACATCAGTAGTTTTAATATTTTCCATAGCAGATTTTATTGCCAACAGATGCTCATTATATACGTTAGGACCAGAATTAGGTGGTATATATGAGCAACTTATGTATAATGATTTGAATCCAATCTTAATTACTACTATAATTATTTCTATATCCGAAATGTTTTCCAATTTTATTTCTTCTGCAGGGAAAAGACATGATACCGCTATTAGGACTCCACCACCTAGTTTACCAAGGCGATCTCGTTTAAATATTTGGAAGTTGTCACACATTATCTCAGAGTTAAAAGTATTAGAAGTAAGCCATGTTTCAGTGAATGCTGCAATTTGGAATTCAAAATCAAAGCTATTAAGATACATCTTACAAAGCTTTGTATTCAATCCATTAACATTTTGATAAATTATATTAAGATTGGAAGGCATACTCAGTTTTTTGATTGGATAGGAGCTTTAGGAATACGGACGTTTCATTGTCCCGATAAATAAATTCTCTAATTATAGCATGCTTAGGCCAAATACCAGGATTTACTATAAGTTCAAAAAGATATTCAGGGACAATAATCTTAAAGGATGCTCTATTTCTGGAGTTCATTTTGTAAATTGAAATATTATCCAAAGTTGAAATATCAACCTTGGATTGCAAAAATGACGAAATGTCCTCAGTTGTGGTATCACATGCGAATCTTGAAGCAAATATTGTTTTACGTGGAGGTATAGTTTTAAGTACAGTGGGCTCCTTTTTACCAGAACTAATATTCGATGTTGATGAGCCTTGGGAAGAACTAATATTTGATGTTAATGGACCATTTAAAATAGGAGTTTCGGGGATAGCAATAATTGTTGGAATTGGAGATGTTGAAAATTGTTGATTTGCAAGCGGTTGATTTACAAGTGGTAGTGCTAGTGATTGTATAGGAGTTTCCGGAATATGTTCTATTTGGGGCGTATTAGTATCACTTAAAGGAAAGGATTGAGCTACATGCATCAAATCGGCAGGTTGTAAATTGGAATTGCAAAGAAGCTGGGGTAAAGGAAGGGTTTCCATTGATTTCTTTCTCTTAGGAGATGAGGATTCCGAAATAACAAACTTTTCCAATGAAGAAAATTTTGAAAACAATTCACCATACTTTAAGAGTTTCTCATTTAGAACAGAAAAATCCTTGCAGATGGTGTCAAACTCATTGCGCGAACTTTGGAATAAATTATAGAATTCAACTCTTATTTTTCTACAATTATGACAGGTCCACTGTAAAAATTTACTTTTATCTAAAAGCGCATCGGCATCACGAGCTTTTAAACCACCAGAACATTTAAAATGACAATATCCATTACATAGCCAGCAATAAACCATACGTTCGGTTCCAGTAATGGTACAACTTTTATTAATACAATCCATATTTATCATTAAATTATTAAAATACACAAGGGTTAAAAAATATATGGTAATAACGTTTCTATGCAAGGAAACTGTTTTATCAGTTACAGAGGATAATGATACGTTTGTGGATAATACCGTTCAATGTAATACAGAGCTAGTTTAAAATGCACAGCTGATGAATTATAAACAAAACAAAATATTTATATGTTTTGTTGTTGTTCAAAAATCAAATAAGATTTTAGTGGAACAAAAAAGCAATAAGAACTAACTTTATGTGATAATAACAATATAAATTTAAAATATTGACTTATCTTGTTATGTTTAACAGGTTACCAGAAATAAACACTGCGTTAAATAGCACAAAATATTAAATAATTTACGGAAGGTAGAGAGCCGATTAAAAATTCGTACTTGCACAAGACAGAGTTGCCGAGAAATTCATACTTTTTGTAGAGACTTATAAGGACTATCTATGTGCAAAATTTTTTTCAATCAAATCATAAATAAAATTTTGGCGATTTTTTTTAAAAATTTCATACCCGAGGTGACCAACTTTGGAGGCCCACCCTCCGTCCCCTAGACTTACTAAGAACCTGTACTCCTCCAAACCTCAGGGTTGTCCATGTGAAATTTCATTCAAATACATCCAGCCGTTCTAAAGTTACAGAATTATTTCCAAAAAATGTCGTTTTGGGACCACTGTGCGTCATCACGGATAAATGAGAAATAAAAAACAATTTCGAGATTTCCAACATCATACGTATACACTCCCCGAAATATTTATAAGACTGAAATAGTTTTTTATATTTCTATGGAACTACAAGTGCAATTCCAGAAATATTTGGCACACATATGAAGATAAGTAAGGCAGCTTTTTTTCATGTAAAAAAAGTTGGTTCCTTTACTCCTGTGCAAAAATAACGGGACTTTTACTTGAGCTTCGAAGAAAATAATTATCAGACCAAATATGACGAAGTATTTTAATTATTTAAAGATTTGGAATATGTTTTCAAAATTTTTAAATTGTTTGTTCGTATTATTAATTAAAACTGTACAGACTTAAATTAGAGTAAATTTTTAGTACAGTGGGACAAATATATTTTTATGATATAATCAATAAAAAGCAAAAAATAAGCCTAAAGGTTCAATTAAATTATATTTTTGTTTATATATAAAAAATCTGGATAAAAAATGGTGTTTATTATTGCTTTTGTAATTTTGGACTAGACTAAAATCAAAATATGTAAAATTAATTTAATTGTCTACATAAAAAATGTATTTGTAGCCTAACATGTTTGAGATATGGAATGTCTTGTTGAGAATAAATCAAAAAATATTAATCATATTTCAATACGCTTTGACCAATTTGGTAATCGCAAGATAGTTTATAATTATTAATAGCTAATTTGATTCTACAAATATAGTAAACTAATTTTAGTAGGTCTGAAAACAGGCGCAATTTAATGAATTCCATAGTAGGAATTATATTTATTGTTATTGAAATTTTATCTCAATTATATTCTAATGAATACCCTTGATGATTAGTATTTACGCAATTTCTGATACAAACATTAAAAATTCGATATAATTTATTTCAAAATAACCATAAATGAAGGATAGATATTGTATTGCGTATATGCAATAACTTTCGGTGCTTTAAAGCCACAAAAAAAGTATTTTTTCAAGATATATTTACTAAATATCTTTAGTATGGTTAGCAATTATTACAAATTAGCTTACAACTGACATTCTGGAAAATTTTTATTAAGACATGATAAATATTTTCCGAAAAAACTGCCTTACTTATGTTCAGATGTGTGCCAAATATATCTGGAATTGCACTTGTAGTTCCATGGAAATATAAAAAACTATTTCAGTCTTATAAATATTGTGTATGAAATTTTAAAAATATATTTTTTATTAGGCCTAAATTTATGTACTTGACAATCCTTATAACATTTTAAAAAGAAATTCAAAAACAAATAAGAAAAATTAGATTGACAAAAAAAAAAAAAAAACAAAAAAAAAAATGTGTTTTATTTTTTGTAAAATTATGAATTACAATTTTTTGTTTTTATTTTATATGAATTAAAAAATATAATAATAAAAAATAATTTTTTATATACATTTCAGTGTGAAAATATTTCAATTTAAGTGAATATTTTAGGTGTTGAATTTGAAGTTTAAAGTAATCAATTTTCTGACGCGGTGATTTATAAAATTTTGTTTCAATACATTTTTATTTGAAATAACCTTACGTAGGGCGTTTCGATCCAGCAAACATTTCAACATTTGCAAAATATGAAATTTGTAAAAGTGAGGTGTAGTGATTATAAAGGGCATTAATCCATATAAAGTATTTTAACAATTTTTGGGGCAAAATAGTAGATTTCTTGATATTTTTATAGGAGATTATTGAATTTTTTTACGTAATTGAATTTTACTTATAAAACCTAATTAAGGATTTTCAAGATTATCTTCCTATTTTCTTTACAAATTGTTTAAATATTTTATGCATTTCTATTTTTTATTTTTTTTGTGATTTATGTAATTGTTATCCACAGTATTAAATTGAAAAAATAATATTTTCCTACCTTAAAATATGCCAGTCGTCTTGAATCACCAGCTGAATCGATTTAATTTTCCGTTTGTAGACTAACTACAGGTAGATTTGGAAAATAACTGAACGCTATTTGGTATATAGAACTTTTATAATCCATAGACAATGCCTATTGACCAAAATCTACCTATTATTTCACCCAGCTTCCAAATTTCTCTCTAGAATAGGGTTTGAATTGCATAAATCACAACATCAATTTTTTAGTATTGGTATATAATTGACCATATACCTCATAAAAGGACATCCCTAAATTACTTAAAAGTGCATTAATCAAGCAAAATGTCAAATGCTGATTTCAAAAATTAATATATATATTGTACCTTAGCCTGTAAGAAATTATATTTCATTGGCAAATTAAATAAATAAATAAAAAAAACCATCTCATAAAAAAGCCCTATCCGAAAATTTCTTGAAGATGCATAAACACAAGGTATAAATCATAATTGCAAAATTTGCAAGACTTAATTCAAAATTGCCCACAGGTTCAACAAAAAACGTTAGAAAATTTAATTAATTCACTTTAAAAATAAAATTCAATAAAATGTTAAACTTACATTTTAAAATATAGCATAAGAAACTGCAATCTAAGTGCATTAAAGGGTTTATGGAAAATGTAATATTTTATATGGTTTATTTGGAAAAATATAAGCATTTTTAAAAACTCCGAACGAAATAACCTAAGCATATAAAATAAAATTTTGAGATAATCATGATTCATTAGTCAGCGTTTAAATAAAATAACACATTTTGGTATTAATGTAGCAGTAACTAACGAATTGTCCCATTGAATCTATTGAATTAAATAACAGTCCGCCAGGTTGACAGCATACAGAGAATGTGGCTGGATTTTTTGCCAAATATCTGAAAACTAATCCGAAATAAAGGTTATCATATTCATTTGTCCAAACAATTGCAAAAATTACCGAAAAAACAGTTTTGAAAAAAGAAATAAAAAAATTTTAATAAAAAGAAGTATCGCCTTGCTAAATATGAACCATTTTTAAACTGATATTATCTTTGAGTTGTATTCATCCATTTAAAAATTATATCTCAATATATAGTATGCGAAAAGGGATACTAAAATTTAAATCTTTGAACTCTCACAAAGCACCAAGACTGTCGTTCACCGTAAATCAAAAATTTTGGGCCAAAATTGGAGGAAGATGTTTTGAGTGACAAAAAAATTTTTAATTTGTATTACTAGATGGTTCTTTCATGTATTGATACAAAATAAACGGCGGGATGAGAAAAATAGAATATCATGCAAATAGTTACAATAAAACATTACTAAAGGGTTTTATAAGTACAGAAAATAATGATAAAAGTCCCTTTTATTATAAAAAGGACTATTGGAACTTGGTCCATACATTTCAGCGAGAGATCGCCACATAAAATAATAAAAGTCAACAAAAAAAATTTGTTTGCGGAAAAAAATTGTTCTAATAGAGCTGAATTATTCCGAGAGTATGCGAGGAGTTATATGCCAAACACTTTTTGCTGAAAGGAGACGCTTTAACACTATAAAGGACCTAACATAATGCAAGGACAATAATAACGCTATGTTGACGTATATTTTGCCTACAGACTTCTTTATCAATGCCGTTATGATTGGAATATGTTATAAGGAATGCAATTACCCATAAAAACTAATAAGCTACTAAAAACTACTTAAGTTTTTACCATTCTTCTACAATTTTTGTTCGCGCGTTTATACTTTTTGATCTTACTCTATCATAAGTAATAGGGTGATCGGCTCGGTTTTCCAACCGGTTTTTTCAGTCAATGTGCTGTCGGTTTTTTCAAAATGTTTAATTTTCGAATGTCGAATAGACCGGGTTTTTTAAACACAAAAAAACGGTTTTAAAAATACCTTTTTATTTAAAAAATCATGCACTAAATATTGATATTTGAATCGAAATTTATGATAATTTTTTTTAATATTCATAAAGAAAAATTTCTAATGTTTTAAAAATATAATTTAAGATTAAATAAATAAGTAATAATTATCTTGAATCATATTTGTTTTATCTATTGTAACACCTGTAATATTTTTACACCTTTTTTTATTCTTTTTTTATTTAATATTTTCTTCGTTTTTCAAAGATTTTGTTTTAAAAAAAGTTTCACCTGAAGAATCGTTTCAATAAAATTGATTCTGACATTTTCCATATTAATCCATGGTTTCTGTTTATGCTAAGTAAATGTTAATATCATTTTTGATGATTATTTTCTTACAATGTTTACACCCTACATGCCTATTATACGTTTGTGCTGATGTTTGTAACACCCAACAATATTGGTCTCAGACCCAATTTGATTTGTACGAATCGGCTTTAAGTCGATTTAACGATGTTCGTCTGTCCGTCCATGTAAAACTAGTATTCAAAATACAGGTCGGAATTTTGGTTTCTTATAGTCCAAGGACAAAGCGTGTTGAAATCGGACCATTATTTCTCCTAGCCCCCATACAAAAAACCACCCAGAAAAGGGGTTTAACGAAAATAAATCCCTTAAATATAGTAATAATTTTTGCACATCTAAGTTCCATATACGTTTAAATCTGTGTGCCGAGTTACATGAATATCGGTCCATAATTGACTATAGTACTGGTCCACAATTCCACAGGTCTAGAAAAAAAGACCCCTCCCCGAATTTTGATGCGCACAATGGTATTGTCGGCTTTGACCGACTATATCTTTATTTCTCGTTCTTAATGGGTTAATAGTTATATCCAAAAAATAAAAAAATATTGATTTTTCTTTAAGAAATGTAGTCTTTTGATAGAAATATTAACTTCTGCAAAAAAACCGGTTAACCGGTTTTTTCTGAATTTAAAAAAGTGCAACCGGTTTTTTCAAAATACCAACTATTCGAACTATTCGAAAACCGGTTTCTCCAAAAAGTCGAATAATCGATCACCCTAATAAGTAAACAAACTAATCGGACTTTGTACATAAATTCTGCACCATCTTTGTTGTTGTGCCGACTTTCAACTACTAAATACAGGGTAGTAAAATTTTGATGACAAAATTGTTTGCTTTTTTAAATTTTTCAGTTATTTGGGATAGGGATTGATACTTGTTGTAATTGTGCGTATTTTTCGTTATATCCCGTTGATGTGCCCGAAATAGTCAACGTAGTAGATAGTCTCAAAGTTTAGAAAACAAGTGCGAAAATTTTTCAAAAAGTCAGTTTTTCGCGAGGCACATTTACATTTTCATATGGAATTGCTTAGATTACTGCGTGAACTTAGTTTTTTGTCATTTTACATAACAAAATCGGAGGAGCATTAAAAATAAATTTAACACAAAAAATGTATGGACTTTTTGGAAATTATGCAAAAATTTCACTTTTTGTTTTTGTATTTTTATATAGAAAATTCCAATTTAAACAAATGTTATATATATGGATATAAGAGTGGCGATAATATATTTGATTGGGATCATAAATTTGATATTTGATAATTGAAAACGGGACACTTTTGTCAAAACACATTTCGCTAAGGCACATCGTGTGGACAGCATGAAATTAACTATAATTGACATAATTAGTAGGTGTTTGTCATGCTTAAAAATTTGGGGGGCGCATCAAAAAATTTTGAGAGATAAACATTTTATGGACCAAAAAATATTTACTTGTGTTAAAAAAGGATTACAATATTAAAAAGCATTTATATGTAATAAACTCTAACAAAATATATTTTCCATCAATATATGGAGAAATAACTTAGATTCGATCCAAATTTTTCATAAAATTTTTAAAAATCGCGATTTTTATTGAAAGGAAAATTTTTAAAATTTTACTTAGAAACCCTAAAATATGCTGCCCTAATACCATCAAACATTGAAAATATCATGAATTTTATTTGAATAACTATTATGTGTAATTTTGACCAGAATTGTACATAAAATTCTAGTTTGTAAAAATTTTTATATGTTCAACTTTAATAGTTGCAAAATCAAAACAAAGAGAATTTGCCTAGCATTGTAATTATGTGCATTGAAATACACATATCAATGGAATTAGTTTTTTTATACCCTTCACCACAGGTGTAAAGGGTATATATAAGTTTGTCATTCCGTTTGTAATTTATACAATATTCGACTAAGACCCCAAAAAGTATATATATTCTGGATCCTTATTGATAGGGGAGTCGATATAAAGATGTCCGTCTGTCCGTCTGTCTGTTGAAATCAGTTTTTAGAAAGCCCCAGTTATCGGATATATATGTTTTATATATCAAACTATTAGAAATATTCCTTAAAAAATCGCTAATAAAAATGAGCAGAATCGGTTGATATATAACTGCGATATCGGCAAAAAACCGAAGATACCCCCAAAAAATCATATTTGCTGTCGGCTTTTCTCGGCTCCTATAAAAGATAGCGACTTCGTTTTCGCACGAAAAATTCAAAACCTTTCTTAAAATCTTTTTGATGAAAAAAAAATCGGTCCACTATATTCCAGATATCGGCCAAAACGCGTTATTTGACTTTTTGAAGCTCCTATATAAGCTACGGCTTTTGCTTTTGAACTGGTTGGTCATAAATATTTTTATAAACAACAGAGTTATGGGGCAAAAACTAAAAAAAAATTTAGTAATATAAATACACAGAAAAATTTTAATATTAAGCATTGTTGTTGTTTTTTTTTTTTTTTTTTGTATGGTCAAGTACATACGTACATACATACATACATACATACATACATACATACATACATACATACAAAAATGGTAATATGGTACTAAGTAACATGGTGAAGGGTATCAAAGATTCGGCACGGCCGAATCTTTTTTCAATTTCATTTAGTTTATAATTCTTATAAACAATTTAAATATTTTAAATTTCTTCATATTTGTAATATAAGGTCCATACTAGACTCCTGCGTAAGATGATTTGAAAAGCAAATACACTTGAATTTCAAGTGTGTGTTTCATAGCCAACATGTGCAAAAACAACAATAAATACTGTTCTTACTGTTCGCTGCCCGAAGCAAAGCAAGTGTTTACTGTGTATGAGCGACTGCAAATCCGTGCATTCAAATCATTTATCGTAAACAAGTGGTGCAAGTGGTGTGGCAAAAAAAAGCAAATCATACAAGACGTTGAGAAATGATTTAAAGATTTCAAGTGGTCTTAATGATTTGTTTGTTTTTTGTAATACGTAGTTGCTGTGTGTGACAAAAAATGTGTTCATAGGGGTTGTTTATACCCAGCAGTTTTTTCGGTGTCAATTCACCCGCTTTAGCACAGTAAAGTCCATTTGTGACTACCCACCTGACTCATTCAAATGTGTACGTTTTTTTATACACCCTAACTTCGCATATATTGTGAGCGATAGTTAAGCTATCGTACCATTTATTGACTCTTTTGAAAGCGTTAAGGTGGCGATAGCACTATTTATTAACTCTTTTGAAAGCGTTGAGGTGGCGATTTATACTTTATTGACCCTTTGGTGAGCGTTTAGGTGGCGATAGCACTATTTATTGACTCTTTTGAAAGCGTTGAGGTGGCGATAGCACCATTTATTGACTCTTTTGAAAGCGTTGAGGTGGCGATTTATACTTTATTGACCCTCTGGTGAGCGTGGAGGTGGCGATAGCACTATTTATTGACTCTTTTGAAAGCGCTGAGGTGGCGATAGCACCATTTATTGACTCTTTTGAGAGCTTGGAAGTGGCGATTTATACTTTATTGACCCTTTGGTGAGCGTGGAGGTGGCGATTCTTTTTTCGTTAAAGTTTTCGTTTATTAAATGTTTTTACTGAATTTTAGCAAAAATGTAGAGATTCAAATGAGAGTTTATAACTGAGTTTTTAGAATTTTGAAACTGATTTGTTATTAAGTTTTAATTACATTCAGTTCTTAGTGAAAGTTTTTTTTAGTGAAAAAATTTATTTTACTGAAAATACAGAATTTTGGTAAAATTTTTAATTTTTAATAAAAAATTACATTTTTAGACAAATTTCAGAATTTTTTAAAAATTTTGATTCTTATTAAAAATTTCTCCTTTTTAGAAAATTTTAATTTATTTGAAAAAAATTTAATTTTTCAAATATTAGAACTTTTGTGAGAGTTGGTATTTTTAGATGAAATAAAATATTTGAATAATTTGTTTAAACGAAAAATATTAGAGTTTTTAAACATAAGTTTCCATAGTTATGTTATTTTAAAGTTTAAAGCAAATTTTTAATGAACGGGTCTAATATAAAAAACATTTAACATTAAATTAATTTTAAAAATATTTCCAACAACATACCATGCATATTTAATTGTTAATTGTTTGAAAAATCTGCACACATTTATATAATATTTACACTTTTTTCATATTTTTTTCAAGACAATTGTTTTGTTTTTAAATAAAAATCCAATTAAAATTTAAATATTTTTCAAATAATGACGTTCTATCATTTCTATCGATATTTGTCGTTAAAATATACTTACGAAAAAAATCGCTAACTTTAGTAGAGAATAGCAAAAACAACCAAAAATTTTCGTTAAATAACGGTATCGGTAGAAAATGAAAAAAGTTACAGAATTACGGTACTAGTCTTGCTAATTAGGATTTTGCAATTAATAAAAAAATCAATTATTCTGCATTTGTGTTTTTTTTTTTTATTGACTTTTTTGTACTAGTCACAATATCGCCACTTTTTGGTCCTTTGGTGGCAATACACCTCTTCCTAGGACATCCCCATATTAAAGTGACTAGTCAGGTGATTAGTAAAGTGACCAGTTAAAAAGATTGTCAGGTGACTGACTCAATTTCACCAGTAAAAGGATCGACTTCCAAAGGGTATATAAAGTGGAAGCAACAGCCACCTCACGCTCACAAAGGGTCAATAAGTCAACATGCTCATTAAAACAACAAATAGTGCAATGTATGTAAGAATGCTGTGTGGCTGAGTGGTTAGTGCGTATGACTATAAAACATAACGATGTGAGTTCGAGCCGGGGCACAGTGGGGTCAAACGCAAATTTTTTGGTAATAAATCTGTATCTCCTAAACTACTGGTTAGATTAAATTGAAATGTATGGAAGAGTTGCAGAGGAGCACCTAAGCTTTGAGAAAAACTATCTTGCAGTCACCCTGTGATAACACAAGAAAATCTACAGGGTGTCAAATTGACTACCTCGAGTATGTAAAAGTTTAAAAAAATCGTAACTTATAAAAATGAAGTCCGATTTTAAAGATTTTTATATTTCTGTAAAGTACCTAGCAAGATAAAGAAAAAATATGCTTACTCACCTAAGTTATCTCTTACAGTTAAAAAGATATTTAGACTTGAATTTTTAATTTTTGATTTTTTGCCTCGACTTTCTTTCGTTTTTCGGGAATAAGTTCTGGGATATATGAGGTAAAAATTTTTTAAAAATATTTTGTAATTTGCTATATATTTTAAAATAACATGCTGAAAGAATTTTTGGAGTATTTCAATACGTCTAGACGTGAAAAATATTCAAAGTCAGCACTCTGAAATTGGTATGAAAAACGGCTATTTTTTTACAAAAATATAGTACAATTCTTTCACTTTTTTCTCAAAGTTCCGTTAAAGAAAAAAAATTTTCTTTACATATTTCAAAAGACAAGGCTTCACAAATGGCTAATGTAGAAATTTTGAACTGATTTAGGCTTGCACCCTACATCAGGCATTGGTCGAAAATGGTAAATTTTGGAAAAAATTAGATTTTTTATCGATTAATAAAAAAAATTTCACGCTAGCTTTTTTAAATTTTTTGACGATATTTCATCAAAAAATAGATTTAGAACGATTTGACACTAAACTGCTCCCCGCCCTGCAAAAAACGAATGCAGGAGAGGAGATTTCATGAAAAAAGTCAATTTTTTAAACGACTTTTTTTAATAGCATAAAAAAGCACATTAACAGAATATTTTCGCCATTATTTCTTATGTAGTGTATAAAATATATATTGATCTTTCACTCCTGTAAAAATCATTAAAAAAAACTTTACAAATAAATCTTTGGCAATTTTTCAAAAATAAACAATATTTAATAAATATAAGCGATTATTACGAATATTATCTCGTTCAGCAACCAAAACGTGCCAATACAATTGTGTGTTACGTATACGCACATATGGAAATATTGTATAACAATGAATTTTGTGAAAGTTGACCTAAGTTGTCAGATTTGAGACCATGATATAATGCTTTTAAAATGATCTATATATACATATTATACATCAATGAATTGGTAAATAATTCTATTTTTATATTCTTGTAATATTTTATTAGTTTTTGGAAAATAGGCGGAGTTTTGTTTTACAAAACATTATTTTTTTGGTTTTTATATCTTTTTTATATTTTTTAATTTTGAAAAATTAGCAAAAATTGATTTGTAAAGATTTTCTAATAATTTTTTCAGGAGTGAAAGATCAATATATATTTTATACACTACTTAAGAAATAATGGCGAAAATATTATGATAATATGCTTTTTTATGCAATTACAAAAAGTCGTTTAAAAAATTTACTTTTTTCATGAAATCTGCTCTCCTGCATTCGTTTATGGCCGGGCGGGAACCAGTTTAGTGTCAAATTGTTCTAAATCTATTTCCGGATGAAATATCGTAAAAAATTTAAAAAAACTTCCGTGACATTTTTTTTATTAATCGACAAAAATTTAACCAAAATTCTGCATTTTCGACCAATGCCTGATGTAGGGTGCAAGCCTAAATCAGTTCAAAATTTCTACATTAACCATTTATGAAGCCTTGTCTTTTGAAATATATAAAGAACAAAATTTTTTCTTTAACGGAACTTTGAGAAAAAAGTGAAAGAATTGTGCTATATTTTTGTAAAAAGTAGCCGTTTTTCATACCAATTTCAGAGTGCTGACTTTGAATATTTTTCACGTCTAGACGCATTGAGATAATCCAAAAATTCTTTCAGCATGTTATTTTAAAATATATAGCAAATTACAAAATATTTTTAAAAAAATTTTACCTCATATATCCCAGGACTTATTTCCGAAAAACGAAAGTAAGTCGCGGCAAAAAATCAAAAATTCAAAATTCAAGTCAAAATATCTTTTTAACTGTAAGAGATAACTTAGGTGAGTAAGCTTATTTTTTCTTTATCTTGCCAAGCACTTTTCAGGAATATAAAAATCTTTAAAATCGGACTTCATTTTTATAAGTTACGATTTTTTTAAACTTTTACATACTCGAGGTAGTCAATTTTGACACCCTGTAGATTTTCTTGTGTTATCACAGGGTGACTGCAAGATAGTTTTTCTCAAAGCTTAGGTCCTCCTCTGCAACTCTTCCATACATTTCAATTTAATCCAACCAGTAGTTTAGGATATACAGATTTATTACCAAAAAATTTGCGTTTGACCCCACTGTGCGGGGGTGCGCCATAAACAAAAATGTAAAAATATTAAATTGAATTAAATTGATTAATATAAAATAATATGAAAAGAAAATTAAAAGATTTTAATAAATAATAAAATATAAATAAAAATAAAAAAGAAAAAAAAAGAAATTTAAAAAAAAAAATAAATAAAATAAAAAAAGAATAAAAATAAAAAAATATACGCAAAAAAAAATTTTAATTTTTTTTTTTATTCTGAAAATCACTAATTTAAAGATTGACTTTTTCGTACTAGTCACTAATCGCCACCTTTTGGTCCTTTGGTGGCAATACACTCCTTCCTAGGACACCCCCATGTTAAAGTGACTTGTCAGGTGATTAGTAAAGTGACCAGTTAAAAATATTGTCAGGTGACTGACTCAGTTTCACCAGTAAAAGGACTAGTATGAATTGACTTTTTCGTACTAGTCACTATATCGCCACCTTTTGGTCCTTTGGTGGCGATACACTCCTTCCTAGGACATCCCCATGTTAAAGTGACTAGTCATGTGATAGGTAAAGTGACTAGTGGTGACCCAATTTCGTCAGTCAAGTAACCGGTTTCGAACAGTCACCTTTGACTGCAGGGTATATTTATAATAATTTTAGTTGCCGTGTGTAGTAAAAATGAGACGGTTTAATATTTATTGCATAGTCATAAGGAGAAGATATTTTGCTGGCGCATAATATTTATACGCTGTACAAAAGGATTTTAATGTGCCATCAAAAAAATTAATATTTTTTTAAGGGCTAAAGTTAAAAATTTTTGATAATTGCCCATATGTTACTTAAGAAAAATTTTTTATAACTAAAAGAGAATGTAACTACTTTTTTGACAAACAAAAAAAGAAAAAATGGCGAAGAGTCGATTTGTTTAAAAATTCAAATGAATATAACTTTTGGTTGCATACAAATTTATTTTACATAATTTTGTTATTTGTTGTTAATAAAATAAAAAATATTTCCCGAAAATGTAGTGAAATTTGAACCTGCTATAACGAAAAAACTTCACCAAGGTAGGTCAAAATTAAAAAAAAAAATTATCTTTGAAGCCCAATATCTTGCAAAACAAAAGAGATAAGATATGCACACGATGATGTTTTTTTGTAGATCTCTTCCAATAGAGAGAAAATTTTAATACGTAGTTTTACAATGTGTGAACACGAGTTTGAACCATATATCAATTTGTTCATGTGTGAAAATTTTTTTGGGAAATTGTTACACGGTGCTATATATAAATTCTATTAAATGCAGTAATTTTACCTTCCGCACATTGCTCCGATAAAATTATGGGTAGTAAAGTGTACTATGAAGCTAATGAGAGCTTCATAGTACACTTTACTACCCTATTTTCTAACTAATTCTTTTTCTGTGTGTATAAACTTGAAAGAACTTTATGTATTTACCAGTCCTGCTTTACATCTTTTCCACTTCATAAAGATAAAATATATGTATTTAAGAAATAAGTATTTATAATTAATTTAATTTACTAATTATTCCATGAATACGTATGATAATAATAAAAAAAATATTATTTTTATTTTTTATTTTAATAAAAGATCAATAACTATGTGAAAACAAGGATGTAATGTTAATTGTAATGTTAATTCATTATAGTTTTATCTTTGTTTTAAAAGTAAAAAAGTAATGTATAACAAAATCATGACTGAAAAAAGTCGAATAAATCTTTTATTTTACAATGATATTTTTCTGTACGTAGTTATTATGTTATTTAAATGTATTTAAATGCACAATTAACGTAAGTTCCTTAAATATTTTCAGATGCACCGAACGACACTATATACATGATATGTGGCGTTGTGATCGCTATGCTTCTGGTCGGTCTTATAATAATATTAGTAGCTGTAACCATAAAGTAAGTATATTATATATATAGTATTATATATATATATAATATATATTATTATATATTATATATATATAAATTAAAATTTAAGGAAAATTACACATGCGACACATTTTCCCACTAGCACACGATATTTTTATTATTTTTTCACGCACATTTATTGAATTTTCACTCCCGTTACACGAATATTTTCCACAAACCGAAATTCTTTTTTTTTTATTTTTGACATTCCTTTTTTGTTGTTGAAATTTAAATTGAACGAACAAAGTTGCTACTTTTGGTATTAAAAATAAAACAGAATTTAAAATAATGTTAAATTATTTCCATATTCATCAACAAAAAGCCAAAAAAATGTAACTATATTACTATATGTGGATGTAACCCGCATCAAAAGATGAAAATCTGCGAATATAATTGTGATGAATAGTATTTAATAATTTGTTAATACTCTTTTGTGCAACTATGTATGACTATGATGTGTGGTGAAAGTGGTTTCAGCACGAATACATATAAATAAAATTTGACTAACACAATCTTAAAATTAGGTTTTTTTTTGGCAACAGAGGTAGGTTTTTTTAACAAGCCTTTTATTCTTTGCAGAAAACAATAAATATGTAAAAGTTCAAACAAAAACAATAGGAACAAATATTGTATTTACAAATAAGTTTAGCTGTATATTATGAGATCAAAATAAAAATAAGTTTTAAACATACATTCAACACATGTAAAAATAATAAAAGGTCTTTTTGACTAGATTTACTTCCAATGCGGTTAAAATAATTCCGCATTGGACCGAATAAAAACAATTGCATTCAAACTTTTATCATCTAACCTATTGCGGTTTGGATTAATTTTACACAAAAAAATAATCTCTCCACACTAACCTGTGTGGCTAGAACAGATAAAATAACTTTGGCAATTTCATATAATTGTGGTTTATTTTTACTCTGATCCTTCCACCAGCTGAGAACATCCTTTGCACTCGTTTTTCATTTTTAAATGTGTTTAGCATTTCTCGAATTTTTTTGCAGCTGTTATTGTTTGAACTTTTTTCTTTTTCCATAATTCGAAGAATCGCCTCCTTACAATCAGAAGAATTTGAACTACAGATCGAATCATTATATTTAATAATATCAATGGTTGGAGAAATTGAATCCATTTTGGCATTGACTCTTAGAATGTGTTCAATTGCTCGTTTAACATTAGGACCATTAAGAATAATATTCCAACGAGGATCCATAAATATTGCGTCTAAAAAAGCTTCGTACTCAAAAAGAATTTATTCTTTCTTTTTAATTTCCCCAAGTAGATTATACGAAAAGTTACTTTTAATTTTTTGTAATTCAATTTTACATGTAAACCAAGCACCAAAGGAGTCTCCAAATGTTAACTGCTCTTTTTGAAAAATTTGTGTGGTTATATTAGCTGGTTGAAAAGCTGCCACGGCATCATTTATATTTTTCCACATTTAAACTGAAATGAAAAAGTCATTGTTGGCCTTTGATAAATTTTCACAGAATTCTTTCATTTTTTCATCTATTAGAGATGTCGTCATGTCAAAAGTAGATGACCACCGAGTGGCGCAATCAATTACAGGTTTTGTAAGATTTTGATTGTTTATTAAAATATTTATGTTTGGCGTTCTTAATTTTTTAACCACACTTCTAACATTTTCTATAACTTTCAGCATTTGATGTTCTTTTATTGCTAGCTGCAACGTGTGAGCTGCACAACGAATACCTATTTCAGAACGATTGTTTGTGTTATTAATTAAAAGAACACGATCATGTACTATATACTTACTAGGGTATTCACTCGAATATTGTTTGTTCGATTAATCGACAAATTAATATCAAACAACTGTTCGATTAAATTAAAATCAAGAATTTCGAGTAATAATTTATTCGAGCAATTTATGCCGATTAATCGAATAATTCGAGTAAAAAATATTTTAAATATTTTCTTTCTTAACTAGTTTTTAGGATGTTTTGATTTTAGTTTTCTAAAAAATTTAGCTTAAAAACAATGTTTCAAGTTTTGTATAGAATGTTTCGAATATAAAAGTGGTGCCACAAATTGGAATTTTATAAAAAAAATGTATTTAGTAAAAAGAACCAAATATATGCCTAAATTACAATACATATTTAAAGGTCGTTTTTTAATTACAAAAATTAAATAAAAATATAAACGCCACTTTAAAAAATTATAAAGTAAAATTCAAATAATTTCAATATAAATATAATAAGATATAAATTGAAGAATTTTAAACTTGATTTAGAAAAACATATTATTGCTTCTACGATTAAAGGTACATAGTTGATGTACCAATAAATTCTCAATCTGCTGTAGAGGATATAGTGGTGATAGTTCGAATGAAATTTTTTATATAGAAGAAATTTGGACTTAAAATTAAGTTTAGCATGTAAACTCGTTCTTTATGTTAAGAATCGCTGAACTAATTTATCTAAAAAAAAGGATAATCCAAAGGGTTTTTTGTCATTTTCAAAATGCAATAACTCAGAAACTAATAAATATATTTTCACAATTCTTTCACAGCCTAACGGACAAAAATCCATATAATATTTGTATAAAATATTATACTGAGTCTAAATTATAACAAAAATACGAAGATATATGAATTAAAATCTTTTAGAAATAGTTGTTTTAATTCAAAATAGAGCCAATTATAATTCTTACGCGTACATTTGGGAGAAAGAATCATTTATTTTAAATTTACAGTAAATGTGTCCATTAAATGGAGAAAAGAAAGTAGTTCTAACTAATTGTATATTTTACTAATTTATTATACAATTTTATAGAATTTCTTATATTTGTACACTGATATTGATAGAAAATTAAAAGTTGCGAAACATTTTTCCATAAAATTGAACTAAAACATAATCACGAGATCACTATAATACAAATAAGAGTAAATTATCTTAAAAACTGTATACATTTGTATAATTTATAAATGAACAATGAATTATAAAACATTCTAAAAATAAATCTGGGTTTAGTAGATCTCCGATACTTAAAAATATTGTACAAACATTTTGAATATAATTGAAAACCTCTGTTGTGCAAAGGTTAGTATGTGTCCAAATTAAAAAGTGAAGTTATGAGACAAAATTGCACTTCGGACTACCCTTAATATACAATTTGGTTCAAATAGATAGACCAAATTTGTTGTTTAACTATCAATGAATATATTAAATATAGAGAAACAACGGCATTGTCAAAGCAAAAAAGACAAATATTCATAAATATTTACGCAAATTTTAATTATATATTATTTTGGAAAGACTATTTCTTATTTTGAGCTATATTTTTGTATCCTTTTTTGATAAGCATTGAAAAATCGAGCAAAATTTTAAGTTATAAATTAATCGAATAACTCGAGTAACTTAAAAGATTTAATCGATTATTCGAGTAATTTAAAAACTCCATTTTCGAGTTATTTGATTATTCGAACAATGAAAAAGTCGAGTAAAATGAAAACTCTAATACTTACCAATACACTTTGTATTTAACACAAACTCTTCTAATGTTATACCAATTTCACTGTTGGGGACATCATTAATATTTTCACACTCGCTGATTAATGAAATGCATTTAAGCATACTTTGTCCATTATCCGTTGTACAATATTAAAGTTATATTTACGGAGAATGTTAACTATTGGCCGATCGAAAAGTTCGGCCACAGCTAAAGTTCTTAACACAATTTTATCGACTTCAATAAATTGAGCGTTTACACCTTAAAAAATAGTCACATGAAATAATTTTAAATATTATAATTTTGAATAAAATGACGAAGGATACTACTTACCTAGAAAAGAACTATTTAGGTGTGTAAAACCATCTATTTTTAAAGAAATTAACTTCCCTTGCAATTGTAACGAAATTTTTGAAATAATTTCTTTATTTGTCTTCAAAATGTCATCCTTTACAATTTTTCTGTTTAGAAATAGGTTCAATAATTCTTTTAAATCCCGAGTCTTCTACAATCGAAAAAGGTCTTCCATTAACCGTGCACATCTCAACGCATGACTTTAACAAATTTTCTTTGGACACAGATATGTTTATTTTGAGCATGTTAATTATAGTAATATTTTTTGATGTTCTTGGTTGCGAACTATTTTTTTATTTTCCTTATATCAGATTTTGTTGAAATTTTATCCCAAATCTGTTTATGATTGTTTCTGATATGGGATGCTAAGTTTGAACCGTGGTCACTCTGCATTTAAATAAAATATAAAATGCAAAACAAATTTTAGAAATGATAATATAATGAATAATATGGGACGTTTCATGATACTTGTAATAATTTTTTCTACGGTATACAAACCCATCGGGAGGGCGGCAGAATGTTGAATTGCAACCAAAATTATATAAGAAAGTTATAGTTGGTAGATTAATGTCCATATTTTATTGAAATATAAATATAACTTACACGTTTAGGCTTTATTTCTATCTCCTAACAACCAAATTTCATCAAATTGTCTTCAAAATTGAGAGCTGCACTTTGTGCACAAAGTTTACATGGACATAAAGTCAAACGGACTACTGAACATTGAAAGAAATTCTCATCTGAATGAAAAATATATTTTGTGCTTTACAATTACCGTGATAAATTCATAATACCATAACCACCTATGGTGGTCACCCCCAGGGGGTGTAGGGTATAAATAAATGGTTATTTTGCAGATCACCTCTTATGTATCACTTCAACGCCTGCACATAATAAAAACAATAATATTCTTTCATAACTTACATTAACAACTTTTCCACACACTTCTTGATCTTCTCTCACCATACACTTGTTGTATTTTTTTTTACAAAGTAAAATTCCAAAAAAAATTCTAAAAATGTTTCCTTTTGGTCGCGGCATCACTTTTCTACAATTATATTTATTATTGCTTTTTTTAAATTGTTCATAAGAAATCAAATTGGTTGCGCTTTAAACACTGTAAGAAATTACAAACAAATTCATTGTTTTCGTAAACAAATTACAATAAGAGCGTTAGCGCACACATTTAAACAGAAAAAAACTAAAATTTTAACTTTTTTTTACATACCGAAACTCTAGTACCGGTATTTACCGGTACAGAGGGAAACGGTATTTGAATACCGGTATTTTTAACAAAATAATAATTTCGGTATCGGTATCAGTTACGGTAACCAACTTTAAACGGTATTTTATCGGTATCGGTATTTATTACGGTATTGGTTTCCAACCTTGTTTTTTTTTTTTAGATTCACTACTTGCAGGTCATAAAAACGTTTTGCTTTTGTTAAATTTCGGTGAAAAATTATTATCTTAAGTAGTGTTTATAAAAAACCGACTTTTCAAAAAACCGGTTTGACGGTTAACCGAAAATTGGCTAAAATTAAAAAACCGGTTTCTCGGTTAACCGTCTATTTAAAAACCGGTTAACCGATATTTTAATAATTGCTCTAATTTGAAGATAATAAAAATGTTTTTGGTTAAAAAAGTGTTTTTCAACTTATTGGTTTAACAAGGCACCAAATAATAAACACTGTTCTTTATAAATAGCGACAGATTTACATCTACCGTTTATAAAACTTTTTTCAGCCTTTAGACTAGTTTGATTATAATTTATAAAAACACTAATTTTTTTTTTTTGTAAATGATGAATATTTTTCGAACTTTTTTTTTATCATTTATAAAAACATTTTTTTTTGGCATATTTTAGCACAGCTTTTGAAGCTTTATAACGATCTAAAATTATTCTATAAAGTATTTTTAATATTAGCTTTTTTCAATTTTTCTAATTTAAGAATAAAATAAAATGATTGAAAAAAAATTTAACAACAAAAAGAAAGCTTCAGACCTTTATATTATGATTTATATTCACCGCTTTTGATGTCTTTATCTTAAAGAAATGTTTATTTAATTTTTATAAAAAACTGTAATTAATAAAAATATCTGTATAAAATTGGAAAAATAATTAACATTTTTTCTGATAAAAACGGATTTGTTTTTAATTTTTAGAAGAATTATTAATCATTCTGTACTTTTACGTTTGAAGTCTTTATTTTTTTCCAATTATCTTATATAAAATCTTATTTTTCTCTTAAGCTATACTTTAGTAGGTGTAATGTTATTTTCTTCTTTTGGAAAATTTCATTCGCATGAAATTTAAGTTTTTGTAAATAGAATGCTTAATTATCTATCTGATTTTATTATACATACAGTTTTAAAATATATTTTACTTCAAACAAGTAAATATTATCACTTGACTACTTGTTAATTCAAACAGCAAGAATTTTTAGTAGTTTGAAAATATTTTCTTAAATTTTAAATTCAGAAAAAAGTAACAAAAGGAGGAATTTTAGCGATATTTTAGCAAATTTTTAAAACCGGTTAACCGACACAAAAAAACCGGATAAACCGGTTAATCGAAATTTAAAATTTCAAATTAACCGGTTCGCAAATAACCGAAATTTGAAGAAAAAACCGGGTTTTCGGTTAACCGGTTTATAAACACTAATCTTAAGACTTTCACTGTTATAGTTCTTTAGTTATGCTACAATTAAGATAGACTTCGTTTGGGGGCTATCACTCCCCCCATTCCTATACGCCCTATTTTAATCTCATTTGTGGCGCTTAATACACAATTTTTTCCCTGCTCCTAACGAAAAATAAGGTAGCCTATTCTAAGATATTACAGATAGTCTCTTTAGCTTTCTATGGGATAGAAACAAACCAACCAGCAAACGTAGATTCAATTTAATATTAATACTAAATTTGGCCCAATGCGCTTTGATACCTTCCTAATTTTCCGTTTTGAGTTAACACTACGTCTGAAACCATTCGTCCTATTTTTTTTAATAGAAAAAAGTTATCCGCGTAAAATTTTAATTCTTTTAATATAATAGTCTTTGATATGTGTTAAATAAAATGGGTTTTATATAGGGGTTATCCTTCCCTCTAAACCTATCCGTTATATTTTATTCTCAATTATGGATGTCGATGAGAAAGTTATCCCCACAAAATTGTATTGTGTATATATAGAAAAAGTTTAAAAAATACTTTATTAAAAGGAATAGTTTCTTAGCACTTTTTATTTTATTTATCTAGCTATTGGAATTTTTGTATAAACGTCTCTTTCATTGCCTAGACTGTCAATTAATATCAATATTTTTGAATGCGATGTATACATTCCATTTAGCAAAAAAGGTGGCAAAAGCCTCGAAAATATCGTATAAAATCGAAAATAGTTGGAAAAATTAAAAATTCGAAATGTTGACTATTTAAAAATTTAAAAAAGACGACTTTTTGTTCCAATTATAAAACCCTAGTACCCTTCCAATTGGAAGATGATGAGATACTGTGAGCGTCAAAAAAAAGTAAACAGCAAGTATCCTTGAAAATAAAGTTATTTTATATTTTGATTAAAAATGCTATGTAGAAAAGATTAATGCACATTTGTTTGGTAACTAACTGAATATAGAATTCATAAGAAAAAAATTTAAAACAGCAGCGCATTAAAAAATAATACACTTTTTGTGAATACATATCTTTTTTTAGGCGTAAAAAAAAGAAGTTAACAGTTTTATAATTAAATGCAAAAAAATTGTATTTAATACTTTGTATGTTTTCTATTTGACTTTATTACATCACACATTGGGGTAAAAGGGGTCGAAAATGGCGCTTAATTCAGGGAGAGGTGATATCAATATTTTAATGATGAGGATCTATTTTTATATTTATTATTAGGTAAAAAATATATTTTTTGAATTTTAGGATTTTTTTTTTGCAGAATGGTAATGTCTGTCCGTCCGTCTACACCTTAGGATTAAATGGGTCTAAAATCGCCGCATTATTCAGAGAAAGGTGGTATAAATATTTAAATGATCATGATTTAATATCTTATCAATTAATTAGTAAAAAAAGATATTTCTAGAACTCTTTAATTTGTTTTGGCAGAATAGTAATGTCCGTCCGTCTGTCTATACATTGGAAAAAATGGGTCTATAATAGCCGCATAATTCAAGAAAAGGCGATATGAATATTTTAATAATCACAACATATTTTGTTTTTTATTAGTTAGTTAAAAAATATAAACTTTGAAAATACTCCGATTTTTTTGGCAGAATGGCAATGTCCGTCCGTCTGTCTATACATTAGGATTTATTGGCTAGAAGAAAGCCGCATAATTCAAGGAAGGGCGATATGAATATTTTAATAACTACAACTTATTTTGTTCTTTACTAGTTAGTAAAAAAATGTACCATTATATCTCTACGATCTTTTTTGGCTAAATGGCAACATCCGTCCATCTGTCTGTACATTGTGAAAAAATGGATCTAAAATGGCCGCTTACTTCAAGGAAAAGTGAAATCGATATTTTTAAAATCACAACTTGTTTGATTTTTACTAGTTAGTAAAAAAAAATGCATTACAAGAATATTAAAAATTTTTTCTGCCTGATATGTAATGTCCGTCCGTCTGTCTATACATTGGGGTTAAACATGTCAAAAACTAAGCATACTTCAGAAAAAGTGATATCAATACTTTAGTGATCACTTTTGACTTTATTATTTATTAGTAAGTAAACAAATTCATTTTTAGAATTCTAAGGCTTTCTTTGCAGAATGGTAATGTTTTCATACAAAAAAAAAAAAAAAAAAAAAAATTGTCATCAGTGAGAATAATCAACTGCGGATTGTGGTAGGTCTATATGTTTTATTTTATACTTTTTCCCCATACTTGATTGGATCGGAACTTATCAAAAGTCTATTAAATATATCTTCGTTTGATTTTTGTCTACTACATTTTCGTGAAAAATGTTTCCGGTAATTTTTGAAATCTTTTTTTTCTTGCTTCTTGGGTGTCTCAGAAAGTTGGTCATTTCGTAGAAGAGCATGTTTTATAATTTCTGGGCCGTGAATAAAAAACTTGTGGAGGATAGGAGACATACAATATCATGGATATTTATCAACGTAGTATCTGGCTGTATTGTTCGCATAGTTCCTGAATTTTTCAATATTAAATACCAAGTACCAATATAAGACACATCACTTTGTAGAATATAAAAACATTACATGAAATCATGTTCATTTTAACTGAGTTCGACTGTATTAAGCAGTAAAATTATTTTGTTTATTTAAAATAATTGTACAAAACAATAACAAAAAACAATAGTGAAATAACGAAAAATAAAACAAAGTAAAAAAATAAAAAAATCTGCACCTAACCTGTTTTTGGTTTGGAGCAACTTGAGTTTTTTCACAAAAATGTAAATTTCTAAAATCGGGCAAAATATGCGCACGATTTTATTTCAGAATATTTAAGTAGACAATATGTAATATTTTTCAGAAAATTTTTCAGAACAAAAGTCTTGTTATATTTTTAGTTGCATTCCATGAAATTTGAAAATTAGTGCATTTTTGGACTATTTTAAAAAAAATAACAAAAAATACCAGGACAAAAAATAATATACAAATTCTTGCATAAGAGTAAACTCAAATACCTGTAGTTGATGGTTCCATTTTAAAATTTTTCTTTAAAGCGCTTTTTATTAAAGAAAAATTCACCGAAATTTCATGAAAATTTAATTTTTTCCTCTAATATAAAAAATATAAAAAAATTTTGAACTTTGACAGCTCAGTAATCAAAAACCACGCAACCTACGTTAATGACTTTTATCGTTAGTGATACATAATTTTGTCTATTTTTATTCGGTACCCAATTTAATTTAAAAAAGTTAATTCTCAAAATTCAATTAAACGCCACTTTCGACCCCTTTTACCCCAACGTGCATCATTTAATATCCTAGGCAACTAGTCGACAAGTTTTTTGGCAAAATTTGGTGATATTTTCTGTTATTTCAGCTAGATATAATCACTGCAAATAATAGTACTTTTTCTAAGTTGTTGCCAATATGATGCAACAAATGCCCGATTGGATCAATGTCTGGGGACTTCAGAGTATTACAAATAGGTTTGGGAGTACGATAAAGCAACCATTCCCTCACAATTTTGGGAAAATGCTTGAGATCTTTGTCATTTTGGAATAATCAGTTGTGCAATAAGCTAAATTTTCGCACACTAGGATCCATATTATGTTTAAAAGTAATTATTGTCGATTTTATAAATATGAGATTACTGATTCCTGAAGCCTCCAGACGTCCTCAGACCATTACTGAGTCTCGATCATGTTCAACTATCTCAACCACACATGTAACATTGAAGCCTTCATTCCATCTTTGCAATATTTTTCATGCTTTTTTGGCGCCAAATATTTAAATTTACTTTCGTCATTGAGTAAAACGGTTTCTTGGAAAGTTTAACACTAATTTTTATACTTTTGGGCGAGATTCATACATTTAGTTTGTCTGGCTTTCGACGTGTAGTGTTCTTACGTGGTGTTATTCTATGTAAGTCTTTTTTGTGAAGTGTTTCTAAAATGGTACTATCCCTAAAATAATAATCGGAAAATAACGTTACTTTTTCACTTTTGTTTAAGGTACTAGAAGAAGGACTTTCTTTGACTTCGCAAACTATAGCTTTTTTTTTGTGTCTGTAAATGATTTTACCATTTTGCCAGAGGAAAATTAACTGCAGTATGATGTTTGGTATATTTATATATTATTCTGCAATAATTCCTTGAAAAAATTTTTGCAATTTCACGCAAGGATTATTCCTTTTTCATATAAATCTGATGTTATTTTTGAGTTGGAATTGGAGTTTGTTTTTCTATTGTTAAACAATCACTTTTTTACTTCGTTTTAAAGCAAGAAACACATTTAAGATTATAATTTGGTCCTTCCCTGAAACCTAAACTAAAAAAAATATAAGATCTTCTCTCACTTTTACAATTTACTGACCTTTTTATAAAAGAAAGGTGCAAGTTTTTACTTTTTTTTTTTTTTTTGATGCGTAAAAATTGGTGTATTTTTAAAAAAAATCAATTATATCGCTATTCCGACTTATTTTCGCAAATTGTTTTTATGAGTTCAATTCCTACCTAATTACCAAATAATTTTGGCATATCACTTTTTTTATATCATTTTTTATCTACATCTTACAAGGCTTCGTTTAAAAGGGAATTAGCTGTTTACTTTTTTTTTGACGCTCACAGTATTTCCACAAGATTATAAGATTTTTCTTTAATAGTTCTTGAGATATGCAATAATAATCGAAAAATTAAGCAGCCTATTTTACTTTCGGGGCTCAGAGGTTATTAAAACGTGTAAAAAAATACTGGTTTCATTAACATTATTAGCAGTGCACAAAAGTATATCGTGTTTTTTAATATCCAAGAATTTTTTGTGTTTTTTATATTTATCATGTTTTTTTGACAATCGATTCAAAAAGTATAAAGGTAACGGTAATAGTATTTTTAATTATTTCAGTAACGTTATCTTAGCGTTATCGGTATTTCTTGCTATTTCGGTAATAATATTTTAAAGGTAACGGTTATTTCAAAAATTTAGAACTAATCGGTTCACATTCATAAAATATTAAATTAACCGTAACAACAATATGACAAGTTTTATTTAAATTTTATTAAAAATATATATTTATTTTCAAACTAAGGAATAACAGTAACGGCATTTTATCGTTATTGGTATTTCGTGCTATTTCGGTAACGGGTTAAGTATTTAAGTGTATTTCGGTAAAGGTATTTTAGCGGCAACGGTATTTTAAGGGTAATGGTAGTCAAATTGAATGGTTTTTTTTAGCGGTAAGGGAATTTTAGCGATAACGGTAGCCATCCTTGGTAAAGACATTACCTAATGTTATTAGTAATTATCAGGGCAACATTAAATATGTACAGTATCGGTCACCTAATTAGCCCACCCAACCAGATTTTTTTTTGGACTTAATTTTCTTTTTCTAGAAAAAAGTTTTTAATTGTTTTATTAATTCAATATATTGACTATTATATACTTAATACATTGCAGCCAAAACTTGCATTAATAAACTAACAATTTACGCAAAAACATTGTTTTATTAAATATTCCTATAAAAATCAAGGACAGCTAATTAGCCCACTTACTCTATTTATTACGAAAAATCTAAGTAAGCTCTGAAAAAAATTATGTTTTAATATAAAATTCTAAGTATAAAGTAATTTTAATTAATTTAAGATAATTTTCGTGGGAAGATTTCATGGAAACATCCATTAAAATACTAATATTCGACAACACATACAAAGTGGTCAAAATCGATTAAATCCATTAAGAAAATTGGTTAGAAAGGCTAGATGATCATTACATTATCGTCAATAATCCTCCAAATTATCATAAATCATTCAAAAACCTCAGCGCTATGCAAAGAAATGAAAAACTTAGTTAAAAACAAGTATGCGCATGAAAAAGCACGAAAAAATTGGATAATATGCACAGTAATATGCATAGAAAAACAATTTCAAGTGTTTCATTATATAAATATAAGGGTTCGTTTCGAAAAGAAAAATTTCTTTTGATATTTGGATATCATACCTTTTAAGAAGGGTTTTGCATCAGTAAAAATAATGGCGTATTTTATTTTTTAAAATTCCAACGGTTAAAAATGCACATTTTGAGCGCCATTTTGCGCAGAGACGAATCCAATTGATTTTTAAAAAAATTTCTTTTATACATCAATTCTACATAAAATTTCAGTAAGAATGAGCACTATTCAACCCGCTTAAAATGCATCGTGTTCCTTTTACAAAAAAGTTTTAAAAATATATTTTTTTATAAACACGGTGATTAAAAAAGTTTGCTTTAAAAATGGCGTAAAAATAATTAATCTACGACTTTTCGCTTTAGAGTTATAAGACTAAGAAATTTTCAAATAATAGCTATAAAAAATAATTATATCAAAAAATAATTGTTATTACAAAATTTTAAAACATGCTCATTATAATTCACAGTAGCCTTTGTATTTTACTGTTACAATATTCAATATTTTTAATTTTAGTTTAAATAAATTTTTTTTAAAATCAATTGGATTCGTCTCTGCGCAAAATGACGCTCAAAATGTGCGTTTTTAACAGCAGATATGCAGGGAAGGAGTTGGAATTTTAAAAAACAAAATACGTTATTATTTTTACTGATGCAAAAACCTTCTAAAAAGGTATCATATCTCAAAATCAAAATTTTCAAATTTACCCTAATAAATATGCATAATTATGCATTTTTCTAAGTTGAAAATTCTGACAGTTTTTGATTTTTTATGCAAATATAAAATTATAAGTAAATAGGCCATGAAAATCACCTTTGTCTCATATTAGACCTGTGGCCAATACTTTTACTAAGTGTAAAATAAAATATACTAATATAGAATATTGATACTAACATTTATATGAATTTATGTACTTTTGGGTGATTCCCGAAATTGGGCCTTATATGGGAGCTAAGGTAAATTATTCACGAAATTTGGTATTGTCATTTATACTTACAAACAATTTATTTCTGTCGAATATTAAGTTTTTTATGAGATTTATGCACGTTAAAGTAATTTTCGGAAGAAGGGGTTTATTTGGGAGCTAATGTCAATTGTGGACCGATCTTCATGAAATTTGGTACAAAGATTGATACTTATACAGAATTCTTTGCACCGAATTTCATTAAAATATTGTTATATTTAAGGCATTTATGACCGTTAAACCCTTATTCCGTTAGGACATTTGTACACGCAAAGAAAAAATATGGTGAATAGCAACCATAATCGAGTACTGTCATATTATGGTTAGATTTTATGGTTGTCTGTAAATTATATTATGGTTAGATGTAGCACCATAATATGGTTGAATCATAATAAAAATATTGTTGATCTGCAACCATATTTTTGTTGTATATATGCTTGATCCATGTATATAACAATAATATGGTTAAAAAAACAAAAAAAATATTGTTAGTCTACAACTATATTTTTGTTGCATATATACTTGATTTATGTATACAGCAATAATATGATTAAATCACAATTAAAATATTGTTGATCTCCAACTATATTTTTGTTGTATTTGTACTTGATTCATATAAAAATATTGTGATTCACAACTATATTTTTGTTGTATTTGTACTTGATTCATGTATACAGCAATAATATGGTTAAATCACAATAAAAATATTGTTGATTCACAACTATATTTTTGTTGTATTTGTACTTGATTCATGTGTACAGCAATAATATGGTTAAATCACAATAAAAATATTGTTGATCTACAACTATATTTTTGTTGTATTTGTACTTGATTCATGTATACAGCAATAATATGGTTAAATCACAATAAAAATAATGTTGATCTACAACAATATTTTTATTGTGTATATACTCCATTCATGTATACAGCAATAATATGGTTGAATCACAATAACGGTACTTATCGTCGAGAAACAATTGTTATGCCTAAAAATAAATAAAAGCCAATTAATTTATCGTATGGAAGTTTTTATTAAAATTAAATAGGATTTAGTTACGTAAAATAAATCACTTTGTTATAAAAAGATAAATTTATCAAATGTGACTGATGAAACTTGAGAAATTTCTTGAATACTCGTACAAGCTGACAAATTTTTTAGCACTCCGAAGATAACCAATTTCTTTGTATATTATCCGTTTAAAAATATTTTCACAATATGAAAAAAATAAAATATATTCAACAATAAGAATGTTTGCGACGGAAAAATCTCTCTGCAATGAAAATAATATTGTTGGGGCAACCATATTGAGAAATGTTTTTTCTCTGCGTGTATGGGGACTAGGAGAAATAATGAACCGATCATAACCAATTTCAAGGGGCTTCGTCCTTGTGCCAAAATTATTATTCGTACCCAATTTAATCAAGATACCTTTAAAATTGCGCCATGTACTTTGTTCACAAGGTTTACATGGACAACCTGCTAGCCAGCCAACCAGATGGACGGATGTACATTGCTAAGTCGACTCAGAAAGTGATTCTGAGTCGAACGGTACACTTTACTGTGGGGGTCCGAATATTTTTTCAGTACGTTAAAAACATCAGCACAAACGCATAATAACCCAACCACCTATAATGATGTATGGTATAAAAAAAAAAACACAAAAATAGTTTACTTTTTTATTGTATTCATTATATGCAGTTTTTGAAAAATACTTTAGAAATATGCAAAGCTTACTTTTCAAACTAAAAGCACGAAAAACTTGTCCTTGATATAATTAACACACGACCGTTGATCTCAAAAATTATAAAATCGTACCGACAGAAAAAGCGTTGACATCAAAAGTTTGAAAAAAAGTAAAAATGACAATTTAAATAACAAAGTCAACAAAAAACTAAATCGTAAATAATTCAGATTAATTCTTACTCCTTAGACTAAATATAGTTTATAAAGTCAAATAAATAAATTAATCGAGTCGCACTCATTGACAACCGCAGGAGTTTTTAGGTAATATAATTGTCTAGGTAATTCTTAGGTAGAGCAAAAAACTGATTTTTTATAGAGAAAGAATAGTGTTGCAAGAGTGTAGTATAAGTCATATATCTAACTTGCGCTACAAGTCTTTAAAATTTAAAAATCCCATAAAATGGGAGCAATACGCCATGAACACGGGAGAGTTTTCACCAAGAACTATCAGTCATTGGGAGATTATATTAAGTTAAATGGAATATTACTATGCTGACAGATTATTGCTTATGTGCAAGTATAATAGAATTCGATCATATCCTATTACGTAAAGTTTTTTTTTTTTTATGTTAATATTCTGGACCTATGTTATTATTTTAATTTCCCTCTAGATTTTATACAAATTGTATAAAAATTGACTCCAGGATTTACTAGATTTATATTCGGCCAGTAACTATATATATATATATATATATAGAAATTTGTTGCTCAGTTTAGTAGTTCTTTCAACTTTATTTTATAGATTTCACCTTCAAGGACACTTTTGAGGTAGACATATACTTCCTTGGAAATCATAAATATTTTAACTGCTCACATAGATATATACAAATTTTTATCGAATTCCGACAGTTTTCTCTGGATTTTATTAAAATTTTCACTTCCAGAATATATTTTTTTTTTCATATTTAAGCGTTATCTTAACGTAGAGCAAAACTTATTCCATTTTAGACCACCGTTATATAGGTTCATGATACAGTGCAGCGTGTTATCGTAACTATTGAAATATTTTTTAACTTCTGTGATAAAGTTATTAAAAGTTAACCCCGTTTGTCGTTTGACATCAGAAATAAAAGTTCTCTTCTTCGTAATAACCGAGGAAGTTATTAAATCTTATAACCCTTAGTAGATTATTTTTAGTAAAGAAGCTTGTCATTCCGTTTGCTATTTTCTTGATGTTTATAAGAAATGATGTCGATAGGACAATGTCCGTCCGTCGGTTGAAATGAAATATATTAAACGTTCAGAAATCCTTTCGTGAAATTCAGCAAGATCGGTTCATAAATGGTGAATATTTAAAGAAACAGTTTTTCGGTCTATTAGTAACCGAGATATCGGCCGATGACCGATGTCCAATCCTATATAAGCTACGGACTTGGTTGAATTTCGGTTTATTGGCAATTTAATTTTTTTATTAAAACGAATTTTTACGATTTTTGTTGCTATTATTTAAGCTATGGACTTCGTTTTTGCATAAATGTGTCAAAAATATATTTTTCGAATTTCGGTTTTTAAGTCAATCAAATCGGTCCAAAATTTTCTCCCATACCCTTTTTAATTTAATAATGTTTTACATGTTAAAAATATTTCTTCTGCAACGAATAGATTATACATATCTTTCTTAAAGATATGCTAACTTTTGTAAAAAAATGATAGTATTAAATTTATAATTTATTATATATTAAATTATTAAAGTTTTTAGAGTTTACGTAGATATAGTATAGGTAAATATATTTGTAATTGAATCATATATACAGTACAGTGCTTGATTTGTATGCTGATAAAAAAAGTTGCAAATGTACCCCCCTAAAATTAAAATTTGATATGTTTTAAGCTAATTCCCAAAATATTTCGGTTCAATTATTTAATTTACGTGAGCTGAACCATTTTTAAAATACCTCCAAAAATATGGTTTTCGATCGACAGTATACATAGTTTTTAACTTTTTGTCAAAAAAAAAAAAAAAAAAAAAAAAATACAACATATGATAGAGAAACGATGTCTATTACATATTGAACAAAAAATAATTTAAAATTTCGCGAGAAAGAAAACATATTTTATGTGCAACCCTTTAGTTGCACAAATAATATTTTGGGATTTCCGGTCCATAATTGGTTAAGTTAATTTTTACGGCAAATAAATGAATAGTTAAGGACATACATGTCCTCAAAAACATAAACTTATCAAAAAAACTGCATTTTGGTGTAAAATGGCGGTTAAATTAAAAAAAACTCCTTTTTATTCGATTATTGTTGCGGTTTTTAATGAACTTATTATGTTTTTCATAAATATATCAATATTTAAGTGTAATAAGTATTTGCATGCGACTTATTTGCAAAAATTGCAAATTTAACCTTTCGGGAACTAATTGCATAAAATTGACCCTCTAGCTCTTAATGGGTTAATTACGTGTTATCTTCAATAGTAACTGGATAGACCATTCCTATGATACATTATAACCTAATATATTTTGAAAAATGTCCGAAATATTTAAAATTACAAGTTTGAAAAAAGAAAATATGATAAAAAAAATGTTAGTAAAATCTTAATATTCCGCGACTGAAAAGTGACATAATAATTATTTAAATGAATATTGATGGTCGTAGTATGCCTCTATTATAATTTTAAGTTCATTTTCTTTTAACTAATTTTTATAATAATATTGAAATAAATACGTAATTTCAGAGGTGTTTTAAAAATGGTCCAGCTCACGTAAATGTAAACATTGAGATGTAATATTTTGGGAATCATATAAGAACATAGTAATCTTCATTTCTAGAGGGTACATTTGCAACTTTTTTTCGTGAGGCATTATTTATGATTAATTTATATATGATATTAATTATATAAATACTAAAATTTTTTATTAAATATTAAAAACTTTAAATAATATTTCATTTTAATATAATACATCTCATCGTGAATGAAAAATATACAAGATTAGACACAGCCATATATAACGCTTTATATATAGTTTTTTTTAGTATTTATCTTTCAATATTCACGATTTTGGAAGACATTTCCGTTGCATATTTCCGACGTTATTAAGTACTTTTGCATAGTTTATTACATTTATGTTATTTGATTAAGGATTTCACATGTAAATTTAATTGATTTAACATAATTTAAAAATATATAATATATATAAGAAATAATTGCGAAAATATTATGCTAATATGCCTTTTTATGCAATTAAAAAAAGTCGTATACAAATTTTACTTTTTCATAAAATCTCCACTTCTGGATTCGTTTTTGGCCGGGCGGGAAGCAGTTTAGTGTCAAATCGTTATAAATCTATTAACTGATAAAATGTAGTCAATACATTCAAAAAAGCTCGCGTGACATTTTTTTTTTTTATTAATCGATAAAAATTATTATTTTCGACTAATGCTGGATGTAGGGTGCAAGACTATATCAGTTCAAAATTTCTATATTAGCAATTTATGAAGACTTATATTTTGAAATATATAAAGAAAAAAAATTTATTATCGGAACTTTGAGAAAAAAGTGAAAGAATTGTAATATATTTTCGTAAAAAATAGCCATTTCTCATACTAATTTCAGAGTGCTGACTCTGAATATTTTTCAAAATTTCTTTCTTTCTTTCAGTGTATTATTTTGGAATATTTATAAAATTACAGTCTATTTAAAATAAATTTACCTCATATACCTCAGGACATATTCCCGAAAAACGAAAGATTATTTTATTATCTTGCCAAGCACTTTACAGAAATATAAAAATCTTTAAAATTGGACTTAATTTGTAGAAGTTACGATTTTTTGAAACTTTTACATACTCGATGTAGTCAACTTTGACACCCTATAGCTTATCTTGTGCTATCACAGGGTGACTACAAGATGATTTTTCTGAAATTTTAGGTCTTCCTCTATAACTTCTATACATTTAAACTTAATCGGACCAGTAGTTTAGGAGATACAGATTTATTACCAAAAAATTTGCGTTTGACCCCACTGTGTGGTGTGGACGATTTATATAAATGATACACCAAAATATGCAGGATAAAATTAGTTTTAAGTCGTTCTAATATCAAATTTTTATTCACTCAATAGTTAGACGATTTTTTTTTCCGACCAGTGTTTCTTCACTTAATTGTAGGTATACATAAGTATTTTCACTTAACTGTGAATAAAATCAGATTTATGCATTAATTTTAATTACACATGCCTTATTTTATTCGCAGCATTACCAGCTTTAAGATAAAGGTGATAAACTGAAACATTTTGATGTTTTCATTTATCAAAAGAAATTTTAGTAAAACAAATTTTAAATTTTTCATTTCTTTTCGGACACTAATTTCGAAATAACTCCGAAACTATTGAGAAGATAAAAAAAATTAAGTTAGGGAGGCTTGAAAATATTTTTAGTCCGCATCTTTTGGTGTGTTACTTACGTCAATCGTACATACGGTTCTTGAGGCGAAATATTAGACATGCCCATAAAATATCCAGACCTGATGGAAAAAAACTGAAAGCCAATTTGTGTTAAGCACAACGAAATTCATCAATTCCAACTATTCGTCTTTGGGGGAGGATTCTTTTCTCGACCAGTGTTAACAGTTAATTTAACTAATATATTTTAGTCAATTTGAATAAAATTCTTCAATATGACTAAAATTACTTTAAATAAATTTGAAGAAATTTTGAGGAAACTAACTAAATTATTTTATTCAAATTGAATAAAATTTTTAAATTTGAATAAATATCTTCTAATTTACTAAGGAATGTAGAATTGAAGAAAATTCTTCAAAATCAGTTTGCTCGTGTTTTTTAAAACTTAATTTATGTTGAGATTATTTAATAAATACAATTACAGTTTTTGATAATATAAAAAAAGTATATGTACATACATGTCTTATAATTTTATTAATTGTTTAGTTTTTAAAGACATTGTACAGTGGGGAAGAATCGAAATTTTTCGAAATAAATCTGTAACTTTTAATCGGTTGGTTAGATTTACATATAATTTTACACAGGCGTAACAGGTGAGTTTGGAAGGGGGACACATACCCTTCAGGAGCGGAGCTATTAGGGCTTAAAAATGGGGTACCTCTGATAGAAAATTTTTCATCGCTTGCCAAATTTTTGTTTCTTATGCGATTTCAAATATTGCTTAAATGTGTTATTTATCTCCTATAGCTTTCATGTTATTTGCAATTGAAAATTCAATTTGAAAATGCATATTGGTGATGATTAGATGAACGACTAAGAACGTGGCGTGTGCACGTGTTTTTGTGCCTATATTTTTATTTTGTGTTTAAAAATCGTATACATAAATACTAGGGATGCCAAACGGAACTGGTTTTTGCAAATCCCGGGATTCGGGATTTTATAATTTTAAATCGCGGGATTTTTCGGGATTCGGAATACGGGATTTATTTTTCATATGACAACACATTTTAAATATAAGAAAAAAGTAAAATTTGTATACATATTTCAATTAAAGAAATTCATTCGTATTTTAAAAAGCAAAACATAACGTTCTTATCTATGTAATCGAAAAATTTCAGAAAAATATCTATGTAATTTGAAAAATTTCTGTAAATATTTTTATGTTCTGTCTTGCCTTAAATTAATTTTTTTGAATGTATTTATGTCAATAAATCCCGAAATTGAAATCCCGGGATTCGGGGTTTTGTAATCCCGAAAAAATCCAGCGATTTTCGGGATTGGCATCCCTAATAAATACTCGAATAAATGTGCCAAATTGTTTTAAATCAGATATACATAATTGAAGAACAAAAAGGTTTCGATCAATAATTAATAGTTGTGCAGACAATGTTAACCTATGTGCAAACCCTAGATGGTACAAACTCAATAAGAAATCTAAACGTATGGAAATTTGGAAGCCTTTTTCATATATTTCTTGGTAATGCTCAAAACTTATAATACACCCTTATTCTATTTGGCGTCGCCAACAGAACACAACATCGTTTTTTATGTTTTGTTACAATTTCGTATTCCCGTTGGCAATATTGCTATATTTCGATGACTGTTAACATACGTTCGTTATTTTGTAAGAAAAATCGGCGTTGCTATTGCCTTTAATTGCCTTTGATTTTGTTGTCGGCATTTTATGTGTTGTCTTGTATTGCTTGCGTGTAGTTTTTCTGCATTTGTGTTGTGTTTTTATACATTTTTGTGGATATAATGGAAAAAATTAAAATAACAACTAAGTGCCAGTTCGAGAAGCTAGTGGAAGAGCATCACTAGCCAGAGGATTTCGCAGGGGCTGAGCTGGTACGATCCCTTAGCCAAAAAACTCAATGTTGCTGCCAATTTTATTGTGTTTGGAACGAACGTTGATCTCGTCCCTTTTTTAAAGGGGGCTCTATTAATTCCAACACATGAAGGTTTATTAAGCCGAAAATAACATCCAAATTATAAAAAGGATAAAAAAATCCATTACTTGGGAAAATATGACTTTAAATATGTCACTAACTTTTCATCGGGCAAATTCAAAATACAAGATTTCTGTCTAAGCAGTCTTCTTTCCATTATTAAATTTTTTTCGAATCAGAAATAAAAAACATTTTTTTTAAGCTTGTTTTTTTTTACAAAAAAAATTTTATTTAATTTTGCAGAAACAGCACAGAATTTTATTTTTTATCAAAAACAGTAAACAAAATGAATCAGCTGACTCTAATATTAGAGATGTGTGCTGTATTTCATTAACATTGTCGATAAACAGTCAATGGCGACGTAATACTCTTACAAAATACCGAATTAACATAGAATTGATGTTGTCTTTGATTAGAATTGCTGTTGCCTTAAAATTGCCGTTGTTATTGCCGACGCCAAATAGAATAAGGGTGATTATGTACTTGTAGGTATATGAACTTATTTTATAAATCATTTTCATAGCAAATATAAGAGAATAAATAAACAACTGAAAGACCACGATCATCATCATCTCAAGGAGCAGTTTTGGATTATGAAAACTGACGACAAACATTTCAATGTTCTTAGAAAACTTAAAAATGGTGTTCCAAAATAAAGGCCATATATGAAGAAAATATACTACGCCTAACCACAAACGATTTTTATATATAGGTAAATATTATTTTACATGCTATATATATTTTCTACACATACATTTTATCTTCTAATTTTTGTATATGATGCTATAGATTATCCAGAAATAAACGTTGAAAATAGTATGGAGGCAATACTAAGTGATAACTCACAAGGGCAGAAATTGAAAGCCATTGGTCTACAACCATAAGTTAAAACAGACAATAGGAATTAAATTGGTACGGAAATATTTTAGTTATTTAAATGAAATTTTTAATAAATATATGCTTTAATTTTTCAGATCGATTTCGACTATTTTTGATGATCGTATCAAGGATCCAGCATCTATACTTTTATTGCAAGATCTGAAACAAATGGAAAATATATCTAAAAGTATTTAATATATTACTAATTACACTGCACAGTGGGACAAAACGTAAATTTTTTGGTAGTAAATCTGTATCTCCTAAACTACTACTCGGATCAAATTGAATTGTATGGAAGAGTTGTAGAAGAGGACCTAAGCTTTCAGAAAAATCATCTTGTAGTCACCCTGTGATAACACGAGATAAGCAACAGGGTATCAGGGTTTCAAAAACTCATAACCTACAAATTAAGTCCAATTTCAAATCTGCAAAGTGCTTGACAAGATAAATAAAAAATAAACATACTCACCTAAGTTATCTCTTACAGTTAAAAAGATATTTACGCTTCAATTTTTGATTTTTGCCTCGACTTTATTTCATTTTCCGGAAATAAGTCTGGAGGTGTATATGACGGAAAATTAAAAAAAAAAAATATCGCGTAATTTGTATGCCGAACAATTTTTTAATTTATCTCAGTTCTCCTAGACGTGAAAAATGTTCAAAGTCAGCACTCTGAAATTAGTATAAAAAATGCCTCGACTTTATTTCGTTTTCCGGGAATAAGTCTGGAGGTATATGACGGATATTTTTTTAAAATATCGTGTAATTTGGAAAATATTCCGAAATAATTTGCTGAAAAATTTTTTTATTTATCTCAATTCGCCTATACGTGAAAAATGTTCAAAGTATAAAAAATTGATATTTTTTACAAAAATACAGCACTATTCTTTCACTTTTTTCTCAAAGTTGTTTTAATAAAAATTATTTTCCTTTACATATATCAAAAGACAAGACTTCATAAATGGTTAATAAAGAAATTTTGAATTGATTTAGGCTTGCACCCTACATCCAGCATTGATCAAAAATGGTCAATTGTAGAAAAAAGTTTAAATATTTTCGATTAAAAAAAAAGCTAGTTTTTTTGAATTTTTGGAAAAAATAGTTTTTTAAAACAAAACTGTGGCTACTTTCTAAAAACTTATGAAATATTACCAGAATATAAAAATAGACTTATTTACAAATTCAATGATATATGAGGATTCGCAGGACTAAACGGTTTTTGCATTTTTTCAGAAATTGCTTTTTTGTATTCAATGGGTTGAACTCTACCAGAAAAAACTTCGATATGATAATTTTTTCACTTTTTTCATAATTTTTTTGATTTTAAGAGCTAAATTTTTCTTAAGAACAAAAATTTTTGTTAGTTATTTTGGTTCACAATTTTTGCGAACAGCACTTTATGATCTTTTAATAAATTCTTGAAAAATATTTCCTTTAAAATACAAAGAAGTTGTAAATTTTTCCAAAATTTTTTAAACAAAACATACTTTTTTACATTTAGAAGTCCTTTGATCCCACACATCCGTATTCCTTTTTGGCCGAGCGGGAAAGTTTAGTGTCAAATTGATCTCAATATACTTCTTGGCTAAATAACGTCAATAAACGCTGGATGTAGGATGCAAGCCTAAATCAATTCAAACTTTCTTTACTAACTATTTATTAACCCTAGTATTTTGAAATAGAGCAAAAGCTCCCATAGGCAGACATTTCCGGTAGGCGGTTGTTTTTCAAACATTAACTTATAATAATATAAATCATAAAACACTTCAAATAAAATCTTTTTAAAGGGAACAAATTTTATGACTGTTTTGTTTATGAAGTTAATGTTACGATCTTTTGACTTTTGTCAATATTGATATAATTTTTGAAGATATGAGCATTAAATTTTTTGTATATATGTATTTTGCGTCAGTACATTATAATCCATTGAATAAAACCAACATTTGATTTTTAAGTGGTTAGGGCTTTTTGCATTTAAGTTGACGATACATATAAATACGAATATGTATAACTATAAGTTAATTTTACAATCAATATTGGATGTTGAAATAAAAAATATAGTATTACAACTTGTAAAAAACATTATGTACCATATCCTATAGACGGACATCTTCCGATAACGGACAAAATAAGCGTGACGATCGCTGTCCGCCTATAGGAGCTTTCGCTGTATATAAACGAAAAAAAATATTTAAACAACTTTGAGAAAAAAGTTCTGAATTTGAACATTTTTCTCGTATAGACGAAATGAGATAATTGAAAAAATTGTTCAGCATATTTCAGAATATAATCCAAATTAAACTTTACAGAAATGTAAAAATATTTTAAATCAGACTTAATTTGTAGAACCTATGATTTTTTTAAACTTTTACATACTCGAGACAGTCAATTTTGACTCCCTGTAGCTTACCTCAGTTTTTCTTCAGGACGCACATAAGGGAAACTATATGGAGACCTTTGACAATAAATCAAAAAATCAAAAATGCGTTTTTTGATAAAATGTCTATATAACTTTAAACAAGTTTGCAATCGTAAATTGCCTTGTTGTCTCTGTTTGGCGGTACCAAAGCAAATTTTGTGGACTATAATTAGACACCAGCAAAATGGAATACGTATTTTCTGTACCGCTGCACACTTCATCAGCATTCGTGTTGTCTTATCCATTTCGGTTTCGTTCAAACCTAAACAAACTTTGAAGAGGACATTTTTCTACACAATGTTTGTTCACAGCATTGTTTGCCAACACTAAGGCGTAGTCGTGACTGAAGTCCAAAGTGAAAGAAAAATTTAATACTTTTAAATTAATATTTTTTATTTTCATATGGTACACATTAGAGTCAGAAAATATAATCTGACATTATAATAGAAATAAAGATTTTTTTACTATTTATGATGGCAAATTTTGTTAAGAATAAGTTTAAAAAATGTTGCATAAAAATGCAGTCGTTAAGTGGTCAAATTGACAATTTCTTAAAATAGTATAATTACTATTATTTATTTAAAAATTTGTTAAAGCAAAAAAGTAACATAAAGATCCATAATTATCCATAACATTAACATACACCTTACAGATCAGAATGACCATTTATATATTCTGTTTTAATATTTTGCGAATTTTTGTAAATTTCTATTTTAAACCATTTTGAAATGTTTGACGAATCATTGAATTTAGACTTGCAGCTCACAATTATGAAAATAATTGAATGACATTTGGAATGAATGGTTTTTTGACACAAGAAAAATTATTACTAAATGTTTTTATGATCGGTCCATAGTTTCACCTAGCTCCCATACAGATATTCCCGGAATAGATATTAAATGGTTGTACATGACATATTTATAGTCAGATTTTGATGAAATTTTGCAATACTAACCATAATCATAATATGGACCACAGTGTCCATATAAAATACATCCCGAAATTCAATTAAAGTGCGTAAACCACATAACAATTTTGTCGTTAGGTTCAAATTTGGCACATCTAACTTTTATTTATAATATCCTACAATTATAGGGGCATCAGAAACGGAGGCAACACAGTGGTATGAATGGAAAAAATTAATTTTTCTCAAATTTATAATTTCCTTTCATGTTGAATAAACTTCAGAATAGTAAAATTTTTGATATGTATTAACACCTTTTTTTTAATTATTGAATAATATAAAAGTATTTAAAAATTTCATATTCACCAAAGAACAAAATTAGAAAAATAAAAAAATCTATATGTATATTTTCATTATTTTTTAATTAATATTGTTTAATTAATTAATATTATAACATATTTAGAATGTAGAAAAAATTATCTTTTCAACGATACCAATCACTTACATTAAAATACCGCGGTTCATTTAATGCCACAATTTGTATACCTTTGCCCCTATGTGGGACGTCAATTTTTTTTGCTGTTGAAAGAAGTCTGACCCTAAGCGTCAGACTTCTTTCCAGTAATAAATTCGTTAAAATAAATTTTATAAAATCATAATTTATTGCAAATAATGTCTAAATGAAAAAGCAACACGTCGTTTGCCGCAGAAGCAAAAAAAGAAATAAACCACAATTTTAAGTTTTTTTGCTTCAAAATTGAGCTATTAAGTAAAATTTTTCAAACGTTCCCACCTTTCAAAAAAAATTTTCTTAAAATGGAACAAATTTTACGACTGTTTCGTTTATGAAGTTAATGTTACGATCTTTTGACTTTTGTCAATATTGATGTAATTTTTATTATTACTGAATTACTTCTTGTAAAAAAATAAAATATGTTCCATATCCCATAGACGGACATCTCCCGATCACGAACAAAGCGTGACGATCGCTGTCCGCCTATGGGAGCTTTTACTGTATATATTAAGGCGACTCACTCCCTATGGAAAGAGAAAAAAGTGATTTTTTTACCCCCATCAAAATTTATCTTGACATGTTTTATAATGTAACTCAAAATATTTTGCTTCTACTGCTGACCATTCGTGAACTGGACCATTTTTAAAAAAGGTCTTTTTTTTTTTTTTTCTTTTCGATCGTCATTGAAAAAATTATGTTTTTTTATATAATTTTGAACTATGAAATTTTAATTATTTACTTCTTTTCGCCCGAAAAACTTCATTTATTACATAATTTCATTTTGTTTTTTTAATTACACATAAAAATACACAATTATAAATCTTTAAATACAAAATTTTCAGGGATATTGAATGGATTTTTATTATTAACCCAGAACGACTACACTTATTTTTATTTCGAAAAGGCTACACTTCGTCGAATCGAAGACGGTGATTTTAAAACAGTTTTTGTTCACAATATAATCTTGAAAATTTTTCAAAATCGAATTTTTTAATTATCTAATTTGTATATAAATGAAATAAAATAAGAAACTTATTTTTCCAACTACTTTATTACCAAAAATTCAGTTTTCAAAGTACTTCTCTTTAAGTTAAAAATTACATCGGTGAAAAATGAGTCGTCGATTCGACTAAGTGTAGCCTTGCAGTGTTAAAGGAGTGTTTTTATTTTAGTGTTAACCTATAAGGTTACCTCTCTTATGGATTCTTATTTATTTAAGACCACATATCTTTAATTTCATGTTTCTGGGTTAAATATTATAGAAAATTCAAAAAGTACCATTAGAAGAACAAAAAATTACCACAAAGTCCCCCTTGTGAATTCTTTCCAACATGGGACCATGCGTATTTAGTTTCATGTTTCTAGGTTAAATATTACAGAAAATGCAAAAAAGTATCAATAGAAGAAGAAAAAAGTACCACAAAGTCCATCGTCTTGAATTCTTACCCACAGACCATGTATCTTTAAGTACCACAAATTGCACTCTTGTGAATTCTTATCTACATTTTCTTAATTTCATGTTTCTATGTTTAATGGAATTGAAAATTCATTATTAAGTTTGAATAAAATGTAATTTCCCACCTGTACCCCTTTTTTGGTACTTTTTTTCATCCATAGTAGTATCAGAAATTATATTCCAGTGAGTTTCTAAATTATAGTGAGATCCCATATTAAAATACGCATATGGTTATGTCAATAAAAATAAAAAAATTTTTTATGAAAAAAGTACCATAAATAGGTACGATTTTTACTCCTTAAACGTTTGAATTTCTAAAAAGTACCAAATTTATATTTCTCATTTTTTGATAAGTTATGAATACGATATAAATTTTATCTGTATGTTGATTGGTTTCAAAGATACATATGGTGTCAAAAAAAGTACCAAAATATAGTTTTTACCCGTTTTCTCCCTAAAACGGATGACTTTCAAAAAAGTACCAGACACCTGTCCAATTATTTTTTAAATGAATAACGATAATAACGATCTTTTTGTATCATTATTAGTTTGCGAGTTATAAGGTTACCGATTTTATCCGTTTTTACCCTCTTTTACCCCCTAAACATTCGAATTTCCAAAAATCCCGTCTTAGTGGATATATATGGAGGGAGACCTACCTACGTTCCAAATTTTGTCTCTTTAGCTTCAGCCGTTTGGGCTGTGGGATGATGAATCAGTCAGTCAGTTAGTCAGTCAGTAACGTTACTCTTTTATATATATAGATATATTTGACAAACAAGTTGAATACTGTTTAAGTATGTTGCTTTAAATTGTAAACAAACGCTGCAATTTTTAGTGCACCACATGAAAATAATGCTGCAGTTTGTAGTAGTATGGAATACAAAATGTTAAACAGTGAATATATTTTTTTAGTATGGCGTTTGTTAGTAGTTGATATTCATAATAAATGAGAGCTAATATAGTAGAAATATTAAATCTTAATGACATTTACGTTTGATTTTTAGTCCATAAGCTTCTAATATCCACATCTTTAAATCATTGTTTCTTACTTTTGCTGGTATTGTGAATGATTTAATTTTAAAAAAAAACACACCGTTTATAATTAGGGCCTGTTTCTGCACAATAGTAAAATTGTTCGAAAATAAAATTTATATTGAAATTACTCTTTTTAAATATTTTTTTTTTTTTTTTTTTTTTCAAACTTGAAACAAACCACAAAATTTCAAATTTCTTTTGCTATTAACTCACACTTTTCTTTTTAATGACTCTTTGCGCTTTTCTTTATTCACATTCTATGTACCGTCAATATCCCAGCAAAAATTGCTGCATACCCAGAAGCAGGTTTTTAAGGGAGAGATAAAAGAACTCTCCCTTACCAACCTGCTTCAAGATGTGATTTTTGTTCGTGATGTCCCACTTGGTAGGGCTCTTTGCTGCGCTACGTATTAGGTTCATACATGCCTTTATTATGCGCATTTTAAGGCATCATAGATGTGATGATTTCATGCCTCTTTTATGTGCATCTTTTAGAGATCCCAGAAGCTGTGAAATCATGCCTTGAATTAAAATAATGCATTTATAAAAAATATTATTTTTATTTAATATTATTTTTTTTTATTGGATTTGTTTTATAAAAATTTAAAAGAAAAATCTAAAATTTTTTAAATCAGATCATCAACTGACCTTTTTATTGGGGGAATCCTTAATTATTTAATCTGAAAAAAAAATTATAATAATAAAAAGTTATATTACTTAATAGAACACAAACACACAAAAACATAAGATTATGTTATACGTACCGTATATTAAAAAAATAAATAACCCATTGTTATACCCTTCACCACAGGTGTAAAGGGTATATATAAGTTTGTCATTCCGTTTGTAATTCCCACAATTTTCGTCGGAGAGCAAAAAAGTTTACATTTTCGGGATCCTTGTAAGAAATGATGACGATAGGACCATGTCCGTCCGTCCGACCGTCCGTCCGTGTGTCGGTTGAAATGGCGTTTATGAAGCCCACCGATAACTGACATATATAATATATATATCAAACGATCGGAAATGATTTCGAGAATTTTGCTATTGGAATTCAGCAAGATCGGTTCATACAATGCGGAGATATGTTAAAAAAACCGGTTTTTAGAACTGGTTTTCCAGTTTCTGAAGCCTCTGTATATACCAGGGACTTCGTTTTTACAAAGAAGTCTCGGACATTTTTTTCTGAATTTTTGTTCTGAAAAAATGAAATAAATCGGTTCAATAATAACTGAGATATCGGACAAAACACATTTTTTATTTTTTAAAGCCCTGGTTTAAGCTATAGATTTTTATTTTTATACAGATCGGTCACAAATATTTTTTTAAAATTTCGGTTTTTTGAATCAGCAGGATCGGTTTATAAATGGCGGAGATATGCTTTAAAAACCGGTTTTTGAAACCGGTTTTTCAGTTTCTGAAGCCTCTACATATACCAGGGACTTCGAATTTTTAAAGGGGACTCGGAAATTATTTTCTGAATTTTTGTTCTGAAAAAATTAAATAAATTAAATAAATCGGAAAACGAATTTTTTATTTTTGAAGCCCTTGTTCAAGCTACAGATTTTTATTTTTATATAGATCAGTCATAAATGTTTTTACAGAATTTCGTTTTTTTTAATAAACCAAATTCGTTTATAATCAACAGAGTTATGGCCCAAAAACAAATCTGTTAAGAATATAAATACACACACAAACATGTATATTAAGCATTGTAATGACTATTAGTGACGATTTTTGTTTTTTGTATAGACAAGTAGTTTAGTTAGATACAGCAGTAATATAATGAATAACACTGCTGTTGTTGTTCTTTGTATATGCAGTCTGTACAAAAATAAATATATATGGAATTGTTGTTGTTTATTTTTAAAAACTAAAACATATCTGTTAAGAATATACATAAATACATACACAAACATGTACATTAAGCATTGTAATGACTATTAGTAACGTTTTTGCCTATAAGACAAGTAGTTTAGTTAGCAACAGAAGTAATATAATGAATAACAGTGTTGTTGTTGTTCTTTGTATATGCAGCCAGTTTGTATATACACACATAAAAAAAAATAAAAAATATGGAATTGTTGTTGTTGTTTATTTTCTAAAAGCAAAGCCTGGTATGATTGTTTTTTTTTTATATATTCAAATTTTCGTAGTTTGAAAAAATTTAGATTTATATACTGTAGGGACAAAACTATTTGTACACCTCATATATTTCGTATACCTTCACGCACATTTTCAACAGATCCGCTGTTTTTATACTTGCTTACAATGTATTGTAATGTGGAATGTTGCAAATTTACTAAATTACTTATATTCCGGAGAGATTTTCCTTTTTTATGTTCATCAATAATTAAATTTTTAATATCCAAACTCAACTCTTTTCGCTTTTCCATTTTTGATGTGCTTATTATTCAAAACGTTAAAACCAACTTCTTATTTTGTAAAATAAAACTCGATTAACGCAGAAAATATAACGGTATTTAAAAAAATCATCATACAAGAGTCCAACGTACAAATAATTGGACAAAGTACTGATGTACAAATACTTTTGTCCCAAAGATTTTTACTTAAATTGTACTTTTTTTTAACAATGTGTTATATATTAATTTATTTTTTATCAAATAATTCAATAAAAATGGACCTGAATTAAAACTACATATAATAATTTTTTATTCTTTATAAATTATTGAAGATATACGAAATGCATGGGTGTACAAATAGTTTTGTCCCTAACTGTATGTGAAAATATGAAAGCATACGTTAAGGCGAAAATTTATTATTTGTCGGTAATATGGTAATATGATGTCGATAAGATAGTAAGATGGTAATATGGTGAAGGGTATCAAAGATTCGGCACAGCCGAATCTTTTTTCAATTTCATTTTAATATACGGTATGTATAACATAATCTTATGTTTTTGTGTTAATTTGTTTCTATTAAGTAATATATCTTTTTATTATTATAATTTTTTTGCAGATTAAATAATTAAGGATTACCCTAATAAAAAGGCCAGTTGATGATCTTATTTAAAAAATTTTCGATTTTTCTTCTTAATTTTTTATAAAACAAATCAAATAAAAAATAGTAATAAATAAAAATAATATTTTTTATAAATGCATTATTTAAATTCAAAAGAGGCACGAAATCATCACATCTATGATGCCTTAAAATGCGCATAATAAAGGCATGTATGAACCTAATACGTAGCGCAGCAAAGAGCCCTACCAAGTGGGACATCACGAACAAAAATCACATCTTGAAGCAGGTTGGTAAGGGAGAGTTCTTTTATCTCTCCCTTAAAAACCTGCTTCTGGGTATGCAGCAATTTTTGCTGGGATATTGACGGTACATAGAATGTGAATAAAGAAAAGCGCAAAGAGTCATTAAAAAGAAAAGTGTGAGTTAATAGCAAAAGAAATTTGAAATTTTGTGGTTTGTTTCAAGTTTGAAAAAAAAAAAAAAAAAAAAATATTTAAAAAGAGTAATTTCAATATAAATTTTATTTTCGAACAATTTTACTATTGTGCAGAAACAGGCCCTAATTATAAACGGTGTGTTTTTTTTTAAAATTAAATCATTCACAATACCAGCAAAAGTAAGAAACAATGATTTAAAGATGTGGATATTAGAAGCTTATGGACTAAAAATCAAACGTAAATGTCATTAAGATTTAATATTTCTACTATATTAGCTCTCATTTATTATGAATATCAACTACTAACAAACGCCATACTAAAAAAATATATTCACTGTTTAACATTTTGTATTCCATACTACTACAAACTGCAGCATTATTTTCATGTGGTGCACTAAAAATTGCAGCGTTTGTTTACAATTTAAAGCAACATACTTAAACAGTATTCAACTTGTTTGTCAAATATATCTATATATATAAAAGAGTAACGTTACTGACTGACTAACTGACTGACTGATTCATCATCCCACAGCCCAAACGGCTGAAGCTAAAGAGACAAAATTTGGAACGTAGGTAGGTCTCCCTCCATATATATCCACTAAGACGGGATTTTTGGAAATTCGAATGTTTAGGGGGTAAAAAAGCGTAAAAACGGGTAAAATCGGTAACTTTATATCTCCCAAACTAATAAAGATACAAAAAAAGTTGAATAGTTATCGTTATTCATTTAAAAAATAATTGGACAGGTGTCTAGTACTTTTTTGATAATCGGCCGTTTTAGGGAGAAAACGAGTAAAAACTGTAATTTGGTACTTTGTGGCACCATATGAATCTTTGAAACCAATCAACATACAGATAAAATTTATATCGTATTCATCTTATCAAAAAATGAGAATTACAAATTTGGTACTTTTTAGAAATTCAAACGTTTAAGGGGTAAAAATCGTACCTATTTTTGGTACTTTTTTCATAAAACCTTTTTTATATTTATCGAAATATTCATATGAGTATTTTAATTTGGGATACTACTACAATTTAGAAATTTATTGGAATACAATTTTTGATATTTCGATGGGTGAAGAAAAAGTACCAAAAAAGGGGTACAGGTGGGAAATTACATTTTATTCAAACTTAATAATGAATTTTCAATTACATTAAACATAGAAACATGAAATTAAGAAAATGTAGATAAGAATTCACAAGAGTGCAATTTGTGGTACTTAAAGATACGTTGTCCTGTGGGTAAAAATTCAAGACGATGGACTTTGTGGTACTTTTTTCTTCTTCTATTGGTACCTTTTTTCATTTTGTATAATATTTAACCTAGAAACATGAAAATAAAAACGCATGGTCCGATGTTGTAAAGAATTCACAAGGGGGACTTTGTGGTACTTTTTCGTTCTTCTAATGGTACTTTTTGAATTTTCTATAATTATGAACCTAGAAACATGAAATTAGGGATAGGTGGTCCTTAGTTAATGAGAATCCATAAGAGGGGACGTTGTGGTACTTTTTTGTTATTTTAATGGTACTTTTTGATTTTGACGTTGGTACTTTTTTTTAGAAATATGAAATTAAGGACATGAATTGCTAAGTGAATGAGAATCGGTAAGAGAGAACTTTGTGTTACTTTTTCGTTCTTCTAACGGTACTTTTTGAATTTTCTATAATATTTAACATAGAAACATAAAATTAAAGATATTTGGCCCTAAATGAATGAGAATTCATTAGAGGGGACTTTGTGGTTCTTTTTTGTTCTTCTAATGGTACTTTTTGAATTTTCTATAATATTTAACCCAGAAACATGAAATTAAAGATATGTGGTCTTAAATGAATAAGAATCCATAAGAGAGATTTTTGTGGTACTTTTTTGTTCTTCCAATGGTACTTTTTGAATTCTCTATAATTATGAACCTGGAAACATGAAATTAAGAACATGTGTTGCTAAGTGAATGTGAATCCATATGCAGTGACTTTGTGGTACTTTTTTGTTCTTCCTATGGTACTCTTTTAATTTTCTATAATTGTGAACATGGAAACATGAAATTAAGAACATGTGGTGCTAAGTGAATGAGAATCCATAAGAGAGGACTTGGTGGTACTTTTTTGTTCTTCTAATGGTACTTTTTGAACTTTTTATAATATTTAAAGTAGAAACATGAAATTAAATATGCATGGTCCTATGTGAGAAAGAATTCACAAGGGGGGCCTTTGTGGTACTTATTTTGTTCATCTAATTTTACTTTTTGAATTTTATATAATTATGAATCTGGAAACATTAAATTAAAGATATGTGGTCCTAAATGAATCCATAAGAAGGGACTTTTTGTAGCTCTTTTCGTTTTTCTAATAGAACTTCTTGAATGTTCTGCAATTTTTATCCTTAGAAACATAAAATTGAAGATGTAAGGTACTAAGTAAATCAGAAACCTTAAAATGGTTTTTGTGGTCCTTTTTCTTTATTCTAATATACTTTTTAGTAATTCTGATATTTATTTTTCGTTATTCTAAGATTAGAAACCTGAAATTAAAGAAAAATTGTTATTTATCGATGACATAACACCATTATTAAAAATGTTCCCAATGGAGTTAAGAATCTTAGTTTAAATTTAATATATAGTATGGTTTTTATAAAAAATTTCCGCTAACGAAGATGCGGGTTTACAGCTCGTGAAATAATAAAATTATGTACATGTGCTGCAGAATGGTATCAAATTTGTGCAAATTAGTGCAAATTTCTAAACATTATTTTTTTAAATTTTTTCTTAGAATATTGCCATTTATTTTATATTTTTACTATTTATTTTTTATATTAGATTCTTATAAAAATAAATCAAAATTTAAGCAAAATTTTTGCAAAATTCCTAGTTTTCATAAAAAACAATTTAATAATATTTATGAACCAAATTGAACCAAAGTTCGATTCATAATATTTATGTACAAAATTTTTAAATATATGTACTTTTTTTTCTATGTAAACATACAACAATGAAAAAATACTTGTAAATTGTATTAATAAAGTAGAAGTAAAAACAAATACCCAGAAAAAATTGTATTAGTACTACAACTAGTTCCAGAACACATGAAAATAGCCTGTGCTTGTTCTACTTTGGCTAGTTCTGTGGAAGTATTAGCTAGCCAGTACCCATTCTATGGAACGGTTCTAGAACTAGTTCTTTAATCAGTGATTTTTGTTGAAATTGTCACATTTGGAACTAGTTCCCTAGAAGCGTTAGGGAACGGTTTCAGAATCTGTTTTTTTTTTATTTTTTATTCTAATGGGCTGTTTCCTAAAGTCCAATTTTGAAATCAATATAATTTTGTAAATACTCTTTTTTTATTCGAGAACCAGTAATTTGTTCTCAGAGGTGATGTAGAAGTCATACAGAATTAGTTCTTAAGCACTACACCATTTCCAGTTGTGTTTCAGAAGTTTCTAATTATATTTCAGAAAATTCTATTTAAATTTCAGAAAATTTCATTTATATTTTAGAAATTTCCATTTATATTTTCGAAATTTCTAATTATATTTAAGAATTTTCTAATTATGCTTCAGAAGTTTCTAATTATATTTCAGAAATTTCTATTTATACTTCGGAAATTTCTAATTACATTTCAGAAATTCTATTTGTAGTTCAGAATTTTCCATTTGTAGTTTAGAAAATTCTAAATGTATTTTAGAAATCTTCTATTTGTAGTTCAGAAAATTCTAAATGTAATTAAGAAATTTCTATTTACATTTCAGAATTAAACAAATTCTATTTAAAAAATTTCCATTTGTATTTCAACATTTTCTAAATGTATTTCCGAAATTTCCAATTGTATTTTGGAAAATTAAACATATACTTTCTATATAAAAGTTCTTAAATACAATTAGAAATTTCTGAAATAGAAATGGAAATTTCGGAAATACATTTAGAAAATGTTGAAATACAAATGGAAATTTCTTAAATAGAATTTACTTAATTCTGAAATGTAAATGGAAATTTCTTAATAACATTTAGAATTTTCTGAATTACAAGTAGAAAATTCTGAACTACAAATAGAAATTTCTAAAATCTAATTAGAAACTTCCGAAACACAAATAGAATTTTCTGAAATATAATTAGAAACTTCTGAAATACAACTGGAAATGGTGTAGTTCCCTAAAACATTCCTTAAAACGAATTTAGAATCAGCATTAGGTTCTACTCCATTAGTGTCAGAATTGGTTGTGATACCACTAGTTCTGAGGATGTTATTAAAGAATCTAAAGTGGTTCTGATTACACCAGTTCTAGAACTAATGATTTTAGAACATGTTCTAAAATTTTTCCTGGGTAATTGCATTTTAAAAATTATTAAATATTATTAAAAACTAGAAAATATATTTAAAAATATGAAACAAAAACTGGCTAAAATAAAAATAAAATGGCTAAATCTTCCGGCTAGATCAAATCTAGCCATTTTTTTGTAGCTAGATGGAAAAGAAATCGCTATATCTAGCCGGAAATGTTGCAGTTGTAGCATTTTTTGTTAGAAGAAGAATGCTCAAAGAAGGTGGCGGGAAGAATTTTAAGAGATTGTGACTATCCGCTTGTTGAGCTGCCGGAGATCGTAACTACATTGTTTATTCTGTGCGTTTATATATAAAGCTTCTTTGAAGATTCGCAGCCCATTATCGGTTAAATAAAAACGATTTCCGTATGATTCTTTACATTTCTAGCGTTCTTAAATTCCGCCAATGTTATAACCATGTAGCTTTGCATTTTTTATCTGAATGATAGAATAAGAAATCAGTTGGAAACGATTCTGCAGTCCAGTGATTCAGCCAATTGGATTCTAGAGTTGGCTTTTCAAGGTGTGGAGCACATTGCATGGATACACATATTTTGCAATAAACCTTTTAGTTGTGGAGTTTTGAGTTTTTTTAAGTGTTTCCTTACAGTAAATAAAAAAATATCATTTTCTTTTTATAAAATACCTATGAATTTATTTTCATTTTACTAAAATGTTCAAAAAACAAAAGCTCGTAAATGAAATCCGACAGCTGTTCATAGAAAACAACTAGAACTCCAACTTGCTCATTAAAAACCTAACTCAATTGTCAAAAAAACCTAACTCTTTGTATGTGTTAGTAAAATTTCCTACAGAACAAATTTATACGTGTGAAGAGAGTAATTTTTTGTTTCTGAGCGAATGAAAAGAGTTGGACTTCTAGTTGTTTTCTATGCAGCTGTTAGCCGGTTTGTCTCCAATAGAAAAACCGATTAAATTGGATTCTGTGATACCTAAAACCGACACTAATTTTGATTCGATAATATTGGAATTCATGACACCAAAGTAATTTTTCTGCCAACTTATATTGCTGGTATAGGGAATTCAATCGTGGACGCGGATACCTACAGAACGAATTTTGTAAAGATTATCGCTTCGCTAAAAAACACTGATGCAGTGCGTGTACTGAATTTGACATATTATATATCGTAGGATAGAAGAATTCTTGGGCATTAATTCCCCTAACACATAATTAATATTGTCTTAATATTCAAACGTCCAGAGCAGTTTTACTTACAATAATAAAAAACGATTTTCGTTGAATTTTGCAGGGAAACTATGAACAAATTCGCTCTATGTTAATTGAATGGTGTTTACTGAGGTTGTAACGGATGATAAAATCTAGGTCTATGATTATGGGACTGAAACAAGAAATTAGTCAACAATAATACTCCTTTAAAGTTTGCCCAACCCCATAAAAGTTGCAATCAAACGCTCGCGTATTACCACCTAGATCCGGACTTTTTTCTACTGTAAATTTGGAGTATCAAAGAACTGTTAGTTGTGAATGGTTCGCAATCATTTGTTAGCCAAAAGTCTTCAAAGAAATAAAAAAATTAACATTCGAATCTGTTTCAATTTCTGCTACAATAATTCTAGCTTTTACACAAAAACCGCCAATATTAATAGCACAAACATTGAATTGTTATGTTTTCCACCATCTAACCCTCCTTTAACATCCAATAACTTCATTTATTTACCCCTTATCAAAATAAATATCTTGGTCTGCAACATCGCATTTTGTAATAAAAATACGTGTTTTGAGGTGATTCAATCAAAGTAACGCAAACAACGGTTAAATAAAAAGCTATATAGCGTAGAAGATACTAAAAATTTCGAATAAATTTTAATTACATCTCATCATATGGAGTCTTGTTAATAATATTAGCTTAATAAAAGTTCATTAATATTATACATATGTATGGAAGCAACTGATCCTTTTGTAAACCCTTAAAATTATTATTGTTAAAAATATTAAAAATTAACGACCTGAAAACAGTAATTCATATATTTTTTTACACTGTGTTAATTTTTAGAAAAATCTTTTATGATTTTTATATAAATAAGAAGTACTATATTACATTGCACAGTGGGGCAGAATCGAAATTTTTTGGAAATAAATCTGTAAATTCTGATCGGCTGGTTAGATTTGCATGAAATTTGGTATATGTATAGGAGTGTACAATGTTAAGTTTGGAAGGGGGACAGAACAGACCCCTCAGGGGCGGAGCTAAAGGGGCTCAAAGTTGGGTATCTCTGACATAGAAATTTTTTAATCGCTTGGCAAATTTTTTTCTCGTCCAATTTCAAATATTCTAATACATTATTGTAGGCACTGATAAGGGCTGTGAAGTTGAATCTGCAAAGAGTACCAAAAATTATAAGCCTCCTCCACTCTACTTGCGCGAGCCTACTACTAACGCTCTAGTAAAAAAGTTGTCCCAACTTGTAGGCAAAGAAAATTTCTACGTAGTTTCTCTACGAAAAGGGAATGTTTCTGAAACTAAAATTCAGACATTCACAGAAAAAAACTATAGAATTATAGTTGACTGTTTTGATAGTGAAAAAAGAAACTACTATACATATCAACTAAAGAGCGCAAAAGGCTTATTAGTTGTCATTAAAGGTATTGACAGTTCTGTACCGGCTGATGAGATTAAAGAAGCTCTTGAATCTGAAGGCTATGAAGTGAAGTCCGTTCACAATATAATTAATAAAAATAAGGTACCTCAACCAATTTTTAGAGTTGAAATATCTTATAATTCTTCCCGATAGAAGACAAAGAGTGATACACATCCCATATACGGTTTAAGATACCTTCTAAATCGCAAGATAGTTGTGGAAGAACCAATTAAACGCAAAGGTCCCCCACAGTGCTTAAATTGTCAGGAATATGGACACACTAAGTCCTTCTGCAAATTGCCATCAGTTTGTGTTAGATGTGGAGATATCCATAAAAGTCTGGAATGTCCCTATTCAAAAACAGACATCAGTGCAAGAAAGTGTAGCAATTGTGGTCAGAATCACACTGCAAACTACCGTGGTTGCCCTGTGTATATTCAAATTAAAGGGACTTCAAAGGCAAGAAGACCTGTATATGCTCAATATCAGGATTCTAATTTTCCAAGCCTCCCTAATGGACCTACTTCTAGTGCACAACATAGAAGTAACCTGAACACGAATCGGCAATTGTCGTATGCTCATACGGTAAAAGAAGGTTCTACTACACAAATGAAATTAAACGTAGAAGGAAATGCTCAATTTCCAAATACTTTCAATAAGGGTTCAGTAATTCCCAACCAAACTCATAAAAATAATGAAAATAATGCTCCATTATTTTCATATGCTCACGCTTTAAAAGAGGGTTCAGTAATTCCCAACATAAATTCTCAAAGCTCTATTGAGAAACTAATTGAAACCATGAACAGTTTTATGTCAAATATGCAAAATATGTTACAGCAATTAATGCAAATCGACTTATCAAAGCATGCTCATGCAGATTTTGCTAAGTAAAAAATGAATTCCTTAAGAATATGTTACTGGAATGCTAACGGCCTTAGCCAACATAAACACGAAGTCCAACAATTTTTAACGTTGCAAGATATTGATCTGCTACTGGTATCTGAAACTCACTTTACTCAAAAGAACTGTTTCAGAATAAATGGCTACTATACCTATGACACAAAGCAGCCTAACGGTAGGGCATGCGGGGGGACAGCAATATTAGTTCGTAAAGATATAAAGCATTTTCCAATGGGTTTTTTCACATTTTCGGCTATAATATCCACATTTTTCCGAAGTCCCGCAGATTTTGATTGAAATAACATATTGCAGATTCTTAAACTGTATTCCGTTTGACGATTCGTGCTTTGGGATTTGAGAAAATAAAGTCTAAAGTCAAAACTTTCATTTAGAATTGGTCGAATTCGGGAGGGTGTGTACATTGAGCATTTGAGTTATTTGGATTGTTTTTTATCCTAAAGTCTTCTCTGTAAAGATAGCTTTCAGAAAATAATAAAATTATTATATGTTGTTAAAGAAAATTTTATTGCAGAGAAAAAAGAGTGTAGATACTTTTTCGGCCAAAAAAACACAAAAAGTCGTCATTTTTGCAATTTTCAAATTCAAAATCGAATATCTTTGGACTCGGTAACGATATCGACTTATGCCCGTAATTTCTACAAATAGATATCTTTCATTGCCTGGATATCTATGGTGTAAATTAAATTTGGTAATTTCAAATCGTAGGTATGAATTACCGAATAGATAACAGTAGTGTTTCTTACATCATAAATTTTGTTTGGGTAATGTGTTAGGTAAATAAATTACAACAATTTTTGGGAGAATTATGCTTAAATGTTTCATTTTAAGTCCTAAAAAATTACCGGAAATTGCATTTTTTGCAAGAGAATATCTGCGGTTGGGAATTTTAAAATTGTATATGTAATTTTATAAAACGTATGTGTGTAATTTTAAGTGATTTTTGTAAGTGGTTCTTAATGGGTGCTCTAATCTATTATGGACCCATCCTTAAAACTGTAATTTTTGCATGGAACAATGGAAATATATATATGGTAAGTTTTATGATAATATTGACATTTTAAGACCCTCAATGGTGTTAATACCTGGGAAAAGCCTTGAATGCGGTCAAAACAACTTTGTTTACATGGGCAGACGGTCGTTGTTAACTCAAATCAGAATGTGTTTTCAAATTGCCCAGAGTACTTTAATGTGAGTTTTGGTAGGCCTAATACCTCAACCTAATACGATGAAAACAATGTCCAATTGTCCAAAACTGGAAATTCTAATGACCGAAACCATTGTAAACACATTGACTCTAAATAAAAGCGGTACCATTAAAGTACATACAAAAGTATTGCAATGAAAGGCAGCAATTTCAACAATGCTGGTCTCTTATTTGATGGCTTGGACAGCCTTAAATATAATTTTTGTACCCGAAAAATATTTCATTATTAATTAATTGAAATATTAATTTGTTAAATATGTAAATTTTTTAATAAATAAAATTTTAATAATTTTTATGACATTTAAATTATGAATGTTACCATATTTTCTATATAACTTGTTCGGTAGAAACACCTAGGTAAAAAAGCTTTGAAATTACCAAACCAATTTTACCAGTTAGTTAAAGATATCTAAAAGATAATTACACCCATAGTTAACTATTTGTTGAAATTACGGGCATTAATATTTTTTATTCGATAGATAATTTTGTTTTTTTAATTAGTGAAAGAAATAACAAATGAAATCAGTCGGAAACACTAGGATATATATGAATAAAACTGGACCAAGAACATGCAAAATTGAGGTACTTAAAAATTCAAATGGAAATAACTCAAAAACTATAAGAAATAAATAGGACATGTAAGCATGTTTTTATTATTGTAAGCCCTTATCAGTGCCTACAATAATGTATTAGAATATTTGAAATTGGACGAGCAAGCGATTAAAAAATTTCTATGTCAGAGGATACCCAACATTGAGCTCCTTTAGCTCCGCCCCTGAGGGGTCTGTTCCGTCCCCCTTCCAAACATTGTACACTCTTCTGCTATACGTATACCAAATTTCATGCAAATCTAACCAGCCGATCAGAAGTTACAGATTTATTTCCAAAAAATTTCGATTCTGCCCCACTGTGCATTGGTATAAATTAGTCTCCTGCGTAAGATGATTTGAAAAGCAAATCCACTTGAATTTCAAGTGTGTGTTTCCTAGCCAACATGTGCAAAAACAACAATAAATACAGTTCGTACTGTTCGCTGCCCGAAGCAAAGCAAGTGTGTACTGTGTATGTGCGACTGCAAATCCGTGCGTTTAAATCATTTATCGTAAACAAGTGGTGTGGAAAAAAAAAAAGCAAATCATACAAGACGTTGAGAAATGATTTAAAGCATTCAAGTGGTCTTGATGATTTGTTTGTTTTTTGTAATACGTAGTTGCTGTGTGTAGCAAAAAAAATGTGTGCAAAGGGGTTGTTTATAAATGTTCTTGCATACACACATACATATATATTTATGTCTACATTTTATTGTTGGTTTTTCTTTTTCACAGTAATGATCGCACAGACACATACATATGTTTATACCCTACACCACCATAGGTGGTTGGGGTATTATGCGTTTGTGCTGATGTTTGTAACGCATAGAAAACGTTATCCAACACCCACCTTAAAGTATACCAATCGACTCAGAATCACTTTTTAAATCGATCTAACGATGTTTGTCCGTCCGTCCGTCTGGCTGGACGGCTGGCTGTCCATGTAAACCTTGTGCACAAAGTACAGGTCGCAATTTTGAAGATAATTGAATGAAATTTGGCAGGTGGGACTTTTATGACACAAGGACGAAGCCTATTGAAATTGGTTATGATCGGTCCATTATTTCACCTACCCCCCATACAAATGTCCCCCCGGAATTAAGTTTCAACACTAAAAAATGCCTTAGAAATAAGAATATTTTAATGAAATTCGGTACAAAGAAGTTTTGTATAAGTATCAATCTTTGTACCGAAAAAATCTTTCTATTTTTTCTAATTGAAGCAAACAAGTGATCAAAAGGCTTGTATTTTTTTAGCGTCGCACTCTCATGTCTTGTTTGGTCGCTATCATAATACACTCATGATTTATTCATATAGTTGAAGCACACACGCAGTATTTGTATGGTTTTAAGTGCCTGCAGAACAGTATTTATTGCTCCGCACACACACTGATAACAGCACTTGAAAAATATCAAGTGGTTTGAAATGCCTTATAAGACACAGTTTGCAGGTCTCTAGTATAAATCAGTAAAATATATAAAATGTTTTTATCCTGTTTTTTATGGACTATATACTGCGATACCATATTGGTGCGCCAAGCATAACATGGAATTTTTTTCGTAGTACATTTCTTTGAAAATTGTGTCAAGAAATGTAATTTTTTGGGTAAAAAACATGTTTTTCCGGTAAATTATCCGTCAATGGAACTTTAAAGAGCTTGAAAGTGGCAATTATGAATATATCTGAAGGATTTTCATCGAACGTCTTAAAAATTATAGTGATATTAGTGACGAAGTCGATGCTGGTAACGTTTCTAGACGTAGTATTTCACATTAAGATAAATTCCTTAAAACCAAAATGTGATTGTTTATCATAATGAGTATAAAATAGGAACCTCGAAAAGCAGAATTTTTACATATATAATGTCATTTGTGTTGAAATTTGTTTGTCAGCATCAGGGAAAATAGAAATGAAGTCTTAAATAATTATAGTGTAGGACTCCAAAAGTCATTTGCTACTCTGTAAACTATATTTAGTGGATGTCCTCCAATATTCAAAGTTGGATTCCTAACACAATAAGTTTTTATGATCGTGATGAAAGTAAATTTTTAGTATCAACAGCTATAATAAGGCGTTATATCGGTGAATGCTCCAACTAAAGGGGGTGTACTTAATGCTGAATGTTTGATATGTAAATTATAACATACTAGAACTCATATTGAATTGCATCTCCTTAAGAAATTTGTCAATAAAAAATATTTTTTTTTTTCTTTTTGAATTTTCTGATCTGACCATATGGTAACGGCCCGTTCTGCCTGACCTAGGGACCGAAACAAAATTTTATATACACGCAAAGAAAAAATATGGTTCCTTTGACCATAAACTAAGAGCAACATACTATGATTGTAATATATGATTCCAGGTTACAATAAGTATATTTGTACGTAATCATTATTATGATTCCAATTTATAATTTATTAGTAAGGTTCAGAACCTTATTAATAAATTTTAGTAAGTTTTATAACCTTTTCTTAAGTATTGCTTTCAATTTCATCATGTTTTTATCATTTAATAATTCCATTTTATCATATATATAAAATAATTTTATCACATATGTAATTCCATTTTATCATATATATTATTCCATTCTATCATACATATGAACTAATTCCATCTTAAGTATAATTCCATTTTATCATATATATAATCCCATGTTATCATATATATAATTCCATTTTATCATATATATGAACTAATTTCATCATATATATAGTCCCATTTTATCATATATATGATCCCATATTTTCATATTTATATTCATTTGTACCACGATATGTGGTACATTCATTATACTGAATAATAACAAAACTTGTCAATTTATATTTGTTCATATATAAACTAAATGAGAATTATAACTACTGGACTGATACACAAAAATGTGTATTCAAAAGGCATTACAAAGTTAATGGCTTAATGGTTGTAGAATTAACCAAATTTGTAAAATGAAATGAATTGTAATTATCTAAATTGTTGTAGAATTGACTAAATGATTGGATTCATTCATAAATATGATTCCATATAAACATATTTAAATGCATATTATAATTTAGTGAACCATATTAAAATTTTGATTGTGGGTAATCATTAAATGATTAAAAAGAATCATAAACGTTGCTATCATGAACACAGTATATTTAAATCAATGGAAAACGGCTATATAATCATTGAATAGTTGTGGTGATCATGCTGTAACCATGTTTTTTCTCTGCGTGTATGGGTAAGTTTTCTAAGGCCCAATAGACCCAAATTTGAAAATTTCATCTTTATCTGAAACAAAAAACATTCCCGGCAAAAATGACAAAATTTTATTTGATAGGTTAATTGTTTGTAATTGTATTGGTTTTTACAAAGTTTATTTTTTTTTATTCTCAACACACTGTTTAAAGTTCGCATTAGTTGCCATAGTTAAAAACACCAAATTTAAGTTGCAGAAAAAAACTAATAATGTTTTTATAGTACAAAACTACAAATTAATATTAAAAATGTAAAAAAGTGCTAAAAATGCTAGAAAAAGTGCCAGGTGCTAGATTCATTTTTTTGTGTGTACAATTTTTGTTTTATGACTATTTTTCAGTCATCATTTTTCTGTGAATTACACGCCTATTCACCGATTATTATAATAATTTTTTAAGAAACTTCATTTAGCATAGAAACTACTTATGATAATATGTAATAAAAAAATTCATTGTATATTTTGTTGGCTTCTTTGTTTTATTTATACATTTATCTTTAAAAAATAAAAAATATAAATCAAAAACAAATGATAACAATAAAATAAAAATAAGTTTTAAATATTTATCCTTTTCAGACCTTTTTAAAAGTCCTATTTAGCATCTTTTTTCTCGCCTCTTGGCAACACTGATAGTGCATGTTATAACCGCTTTTTCGATTTTTTTAGAGCATGAAGGTAGTTATTACGCAAAAAAATCATTATATGCATGTAGTGTTCAGAGTTCTTAGGTAAAAATTACAAAACGTTTTCCACTTTCAAGATGGCCAAATTTGAACCACTGCCTTCTTCAATTTTTCATTTCCAAAAATATAACTTTCATCCATAAAACAACTCGTGGATGAGAAACAACTCACGTTGTTAGGGGATTTGTATTTGTTGGCCATCAAGTGTTTTGCGTTTCATTCTCGCATTGCTTAAAGTTGCGCGTCACATAACTGTTCCGAGTTACAGTTATGATAACTGCAAATTCTATGTACTAGATACCTAACGGAGTACCAAATAAAACTCAATTGAATTATATGAAGCAGTCAATTTCGGGGATTCCAAATTCCATGCCAGTCTTCAGCGGAGGCTCCTTAGGCGTCTGTGCCTTCATTGAAATAGGAATTAAGGAATTTTTTCCATTTCTTCTGTAGGGATATATTAATGAATGTACGTTATACTCTTCATCACTACTTACAAAAATACTCTTTACACACGACTACCACTCTTATGTAATATAATACATTTTAAAGCATAAAGTATTTATTTATTTTTTTTTTAATTCATATAAAAGTTATATTAAGCTTTCACATATCAATTGCAAATTTTGATAACGTTACTTATTTTTTCATAAAAGAATTTTTTTTATCAAATTGATAAAATTTAGGGCAATAAATTAATAGCTGGGTTTTACCTTGTCGTACTGTCCATAAATTTATTTGTACGTATGAAGTCGACATAGAAATCTACTATGATCCGTTGAATTACTAATAAAAAATGTGTACAAAACAAAATTCAAATTTCTTACAAAATTAATATTAATTTCAAACTAGAAAATTCAAATATGTACGTTACAAACTAGAAAATCGTTATAATAATCGTTATTTTAAACTTATAAAACTAAATTTCGTAAAAATAATATAATTGCATTATGTATGTATATAAATGGATATTTTTATAATTTTTAATATATTCTATGTTTTGTAATTAAATCAAAATAACATTTCCTAAACATTTATTTCTTAAATATGTGCAAATGTATTACAAAATTTTGCATATAAATTGATTTTATGTGTAAATAAAGTACAGACAGCTTTTCATTGGCCAAGACGATCGTGAAAAACATTTTTTTGCTTATAACTTTTACAAAAATATAGAACAATTACAAATTTTAATTCAAAAGTATGATTTGAATTCTACTAATCGAGACATGCGTATAGTACAAATTTATTTATTTTATTTTTTATACAAAGCCGAAAAGTTACGGAAGTTGAAAATTTTACCTTTAACACTTAAATTTCCTACTATTTTAGGAAATTTTCTTCATTTAAAACAAAATTGGAATGAAATAATTTTCTTCCTGTTATTGATCGCATTTGAAATATGTATATATATTATTGAAAAATATCTTTACCAAGATGGTTATTTATCTCTAAAATATTACGTAATACGTACAGCGAAGCATTTTTGTTTTACTTTCAAGTAAAAATGTTTAGCAATTTTCTACTTTAAGACCGTTTGGTATTTGCAGTATAACATTTACAAAAATAATAGTTGTATATTTTAAAATTGCATAACTGGTAATTGTATATTACTTATTGTATTCAGAAACAATACATATAGAGTTGGTAGCATCTTTAGCTATAGCTGAAATTACTTACAAAATGTATAACTTCCCAGCAACGATCAATTGCTTCCAAAAAAGAAAATTTTCACAACTTTAATAGTAGAAATAAGTGCATATTTTGAATTTTTTTTGAAGTTATTAATAATTACTTCCAAAAAGTGAAGCGGAAAAAAGGTTAATAATTTCTACGAAAATTTAAAATTTTACAATTTTTAAAGCGTTTTTATCATCTTTTAGTAAGGCTTAAACAAAATTTGTATTAAAAATTTTATAAACATGATGATGATTGTAATGTATGATTTCAGGTTACAATAAGTATATTTGTACGTAATCATTACTATGATTCCATTTTATAATATATTAGTAAGGTTCATCCTTATTAATAACTTTTAGTAAGTTTTGTAACCTTTTCTTAAATTTTGCTTTCAATTTCATTGCGTTTTAATCATTTAATAATTCCATGTAATCATATATATAAACTAATTTCATCATATATATAGTTCCATTTTATCATATATATTAAATAATTTCATCATATATATAATTCCATTTTATCATATATATTATTCCATTTTATCATATATATTATTCTATTTTATCATTTATATTATTCCATTTTATCATACATATGAACTAATTTCCTCATAAGTATAATTCCATTTTATAATATATATAATCCCATGTTATCATATATATAATTCCATTTTATAATATATATAATCCCATGTTATCAAATATATCATCCCATGTTACCATATATATAATTCCATTTTATCATATATATAATCCCATGTTTTCATATTTATGTTCATTTGTACCACGATATGTGGTACATTCATCGTACTGAATAAAAACAAACCTTGTCAATTTAAATTTGTTCATATATAAACTAAATGAGAATTAATATACTAACAAACTACTGGACTGATACAGAAAAATATGTATTCAAAAGGCATTAAAAGTTAGTGGCTTAATGGTTGTAGAATTAACCAAATTTGTAAAATGGACTAAATGGTTGTAGAATTAACTAAATAGTTGTAGAATTGACTAAATGAGTGGATTTATTCATAAATATGATTTCATATAAACACATTTAAATACATATTATAATTCAGTGAACCATATTAAAATTTTGATTGTGGGTAATCATTGAATGATTAAACAGAATCATAAACGTTTCTATCATGAACACAGTATATTTAAATCAATTAAAAACGGCTATATAATCATTGAATAGTTGTGGTGATCATGCTGTAACCATGTTTTTTCTCTGCGTGAACATAGTTTTAAGAAAGTACTTCAAAAGCATTGAACAAGAGGTATAAAAAAAGAACATCATACTAATGATAACCATGTGTTAAAAAAGAACTTCCGCAGCTCTTTCACCACTAAGTAAAGTACTTCTTTACAATGAATTCACTTTTTCAGCTCTTTTTCCTTTTTTGCTGGGTTATTAAATTAGTTTTGAAAATTTATATAAATTTTGAATAAAATTGGAGCTTTAAAATATACTAAATAGGATGTAATCTAATTTTCAATTGAATTCCCAAATGTAAAGTACACATCTAATGTGTAAAGTTGTATTATTTAATTAAATTTCTAGTACAAAATATGTAACGTTTGGGCAAAAAAATATTGAAAAATTTTAAGGCAATATAAAATAAAAACGTTTACAAAAAACCTTTAGTAAAAAATATTAAGGCATTTCCAAGTTGTTAAAAAAAAAGTTTTCCATGTTGCTCATTGATCAAGAAGTATTAAAAAATTATCATTTGTAAATTATTATCAGTTGTAAATTTTATGGAGGAAACCTAACATGAATTTTGAAAGTTTGTAATGAGTCGAATTTCAAAGTAGAGGGTAAATAATGAATATAAAAATGATAATTAGAGTCTTTTTAATTAAAAGCAACAAACACATCTAAATATTTAAGAAAAACATTTTTATTGGAATTGGCGTAAAGAAAATTTTGATTTGAGAAACATTTGAGTGAATAGTGGATTTGCCGAACATTTTGAAGTTATAAAATAGTCCTTCGTCAATTAAACGCTGTAACACTACGTTAAAGTAATAAACGACATTTTGAAGTTAAAAAAAAAAAAAATAAAATTTGCGGGTAAAAAGCTGGCCAATCATGTAAAAGCTTAATAGAAACGAACGTAGTGCATAAGTTTAAATATCTCATCCAAAAAAGTAAAATACTTGGTAAAATAGTAAGAAAAAAATTTTAAGGCAAAAAGATATTATGTCAATATTATTTTGTCAATTTAGTCTAGTCTTGTATATAATTAAAAAGTAAAAATAAAACTCAAAATCCACTTTTACATATTTATTTTATTATTTTCCATATTTTTTGACCATACGTTACTTAAAATACCTTTAAAATGTATGTACATATAAGATATGATTTGACTAAAATCTGTTCGAAACCTTATTGTACAGTTCGTTCAATGTCACACGTAGAGTGTAGTCTATTTGACGTAAAAATATACTTTTTCAAATTGTGTATTCTTTTTTAAAAAATAAAAAATTAAACAAATATTTTCTAAATAAAATTCCGATCAATTAGTATAGTTAAATTCGCGTATGCAGCAGTATGCAAAAAAATTAATCGTAATTTACAATTATAGTAATGGAGGAAATACTGATGTTTTTGCTTATTGAACAACGGTAATTATTCGCAGTTATAGTATGTTTTTTGTTTTTTATTACAGTTCGATTTTTAAAATAATTGGCAATTTCTATAAAAATATTTCAGAGTTAACGGTATCTCATAAGCAGTCAACCATAAATATACGTTATAAAAAGTTTTTTTTTTTTTATTTATAACAATAAAAATATTGTTTTAAATTAAAAAAATATGCGCGTTAAAACCAAAAAGAATAATATTATTTTTAAACAAAAAAACTTACCTTTTTAAAACGATGCCTATATTCTGCATATCGATTTTACGTTCCATCTGTAGACGTAAAGCAGTCACAAATATCATTCGCTAACTCGAAATATGCTTTCAAATTCGATACTGCCAATATTGAAAACAATAGGAATTGAAAAAAATTTTAATTCAATTTTTTCTATGATTTAAATTTTTTTTTTTTTTGGTTTTAATATGAAAACACTAAGCACAAAAACTTGACAAATAAAAGGAAAATTAAATAATATAAGAAAAACAACATGGATATAATAATTCGGAACAGCTGTTTCGATTTTAATGAAATTTCACATTGTGATAGTAGAGGTGTAAGTGAGTTTAAGTTTTTAGCTTGGACCATAGACCCACAAGGGGTGGCTCCACAGAGTCCCAAAGTATTTTTGGAATTGCGGGATTTCTGTTGATAAATTTAAAAATGTGAATAACGCTTGAAATTAAGCATCAAGAATTCTACTCAAGTGTAAAGTTTTATTCAAAAATATCCACTAACAAAAATTTTATTGCACAATTAAAAATGAATAAAATGCAATAAATCTCAAATCAATCCTTTCGCACTATCTTTTGCCAAAAAGACTGCAAAAAATTCCCGTATGAAGAACAATTATATATATTTGAAAAGAACACAAAATTTACTAAACATTGGTGTATAACAAGTCTATATCGTCTATTTTGTTTCATTTTTATTATATGATTGGTTATGCCGTTCTTGATAATTGTAGCTTTCGTTTACCCAAAAATGTTTATTGTCCAGTAAAAACTTTTACTGGATTTGCGTTCGCGTACCCAAGATACAGTAAAGTGAGGAAAAATTGAGAGAGAAAAATTACTGCTAATAAACTGAGTATTCACAAATTTTACTAGTTTTATTTCTGCTTGAAAATCCAGTAAATCATATGTTCAAAGTTCTAAAACTTAGAAAACTGCTAAAAATTACTTAAGTTTTTCCAATTCTTCTACACTTTTTGTTTGCGCGTTTATACTTTTTGATATCATTCTATCATATATAAACTAATCGGACTTTGTGGGTAAATTCTTTCTTTTTTATTGTGCAGACTTTCAGTAGTTAAATATATGGTAACCGAGTTTTGATGACAAATTTTTTTAATTTTTTAAAATATTTGGTCTGTGCGCCCCTCAACCGAATACAAAATTTGGGATATGGATTTATTCCTGTTGTAATTATGCATATTTTGGGCTATATCTCGTTGATGTAGCATGAATTTGTTCACTTTAATCGATGTGATTTTTTTTAATAACTCAGAAGCCATTGAGAGTACCATCACGATACTTACAGAGAACATTCAAAATACAATTTTCCTAATTTTTGAGATATTATAAATCGCAAACTATCGCGGTAATCAAACTTAAACTCGGGATTTGCGTTACCAGCGTCAATTTTGATATCCTTGCCGAATTTTATTACATTCGGAGGATTTTTGGAAGAAATTGACGATTTTTATATTTTATTACAAACAAAAAAATACAAACTGCAATAAATATTTCGTATTTTTTATGACATTTGTTGTAATAACTCCTAAAATATTGCGAGTCCCAGAATGCCACTTTCCACGGTTATAGAAAACATTTTCATCATTAACATATTTTTTTTTTTAATTTTTAAAAAGACCACTTTTCGAGATATTTATCCGCAAACGAAAAATCGCGAGATATGGACCATTTGGATGTTGAGAAAATGTTATACGTCATATTAAAGGTAATTTTGATACCTTTAATATGACATCTCAATAAATATTATATAATAAATACTTCGAAAGATATTTGTAATTTTTTGTATGTAACTTTGTACATTTTTTGAGCTATTTTGAAATTTTGAATTAGTCTTAGTTTTTACAAGAATAATAATTGTACCAAATATCATTAAATTCGGAGAGGAAAAGTCAAAAATTGTAATTTTTCGTGTTGGTTTTAAATGGAATGACTCTATAGCAAATTGCAATTTCTACAAATCATGACGACGAATATAATTGATTGGTACCATAAATTTAAGTCGAATATCTTCGATAGTTGCAATCGGGACACTTTTGTCCCGACCCCTATTTGAATACCGTTGGTTTAAATTATTCCTATATGTAACATATCGGTTAATATTTTATGGATTTCTTCCATACTATTTTTTATACCCTACCCCACCATTGGCAGTTGGGGTATTATTTATTTTTTTTAGATTCAGTTCGGTGTATTTTTAACCAATTCGATATGTTATATCAATAACTTACATTGTTTTGTGGAAATCACAAGCTTTGCAATCTGCATATTACAACATGTGAAAATTGGTTTTAGTTCTGGTGGATACTTAAGTATATGTACAAACCAGTGATGTCAGATGGAGGGAATTTTCCCTTTTTGAGGGAATTTTGAAGTCTAATTTTAGACGAAGGGAAAAACGGAGGGAATTTTAATATTTGTCAAAATAAAGGGGATTTTTAATATGTATAAATTTATCTCCAAAAAATACAAAAATTTTAAATAGATAAGCAATATTATCATAAACACCCATATAAAAATAGAAATCTTAATTTGCCGAATGGATATTTTCAGTGTTCTCGATCTTTGCTTAAAATATTGTTGTACATTTTTTTATTGAATTACAAACAAAAACTATATTTATGTAAATTTCAAAGCATCTTCTACTAAAAATTTTTATTTTTTGTTAAAAATTAGCAACCTTAAGGAGGAAGGAAAAATGGAGGAACATTTTTTTTTTTTTCTAAAAAAGGGGAAAAAGGGAATTTTTCAACTAAACAGAGGAGTTTTTCTTAACCTTACGGTACATACCCGGGTACCATTTTTAACTTTAAAGTGCTCGCATTTATTTATTATAAAAGATATAGCCACGAAACTTCAGATCGTCGTAATTAAGGTGTTTATACATTACAAAAACTGAAAAAATCTAAATTTTGTTAACTTGGTCTATATGTAAAATGGCTTTAAAGTTGATACCTACGGGGGTTAATACCCATGGTACCCGGGTACCCCCATATAATTTCTGTATTTTGCACTACAATTAATATTTTTTTGACTATTTACTATTGAAAATCTTATTTTTATTGTTTTTTGATTCATATAAAGTTAAAATTTATCTAATTTTTCGTTTTAACTAGGGAATAAACATGTCCATGACAGTCAAAATTACCAAATAATAAGTAGTGACTCCATTAGGATTTGAAGGAGAAATAGTTTCAGAAATAAGCTTTTTTTTGATATTTCTAAGTTATTTAGGAGCTTTAGAAAAAGAAATAAAGGATAATATGTGAAAAGTTAAAAAATTTTCGAATTATCGCAGTTTTGAGCCAGTATTTACGAATATGAAAATGATAGCGCATATTATAGCCGTTTTTACATCTTTCACAGCATTGACTTTAGTTTTTGTGAATTCCTTTCAGTTTCTCAATATCATATAGTAATGTCCACCATTTTTTATCCAAAATATCATGCAAGTGCTTAAGATATTGAAATTGAAAGGAACGTAAGCTTTCTATATTGTAGCTCCATACATGATAAGACGCTTTGACAACACTGACCACAATCTCTAGTGTTGTTAAAAATGTTATTCTTGGACGTGACCTATTTTGGGTTAGAATATTTTATGGATTCTGTGCTTAATTGTGGATGATGTCAGTGCCAATACTCTTTGGGACTATAAGAACGTTATAGTCTTTCTTGACCGATTTTCTCAGAGAGTTTATATGGAACGTGTGTTTTATTTTAGTTCAAGTCTTGTTGTAAAGTTTAAAATTAAAATTTATTATATTTACAGTGTTTTGTTAAGAAAAACGTGATGTTTATCAATACTAATTTATGCACTTTATGATGATTTTCGAAAATGGGCCACATATGGGAGCTATGGATTTTTGAGGTGCGAACCTGATAAAAAATGTTATAGATTAATTTTTACGTTAATAAAAAATTATTTTATAAAATTAAATAGGGTTTCTAACGTCTATAAAATTTTTATATGTACTAAATTATGCAATACTAAACAAAATTATGGACGTCAAAGCCCGATTCTAGGAGAAAAAATGTATGGGGACTTGTCTGTAATAGGTAACTATTATAAACTGATTTTAGCAGAGCACGTGTCTGCATCATATAAAGCCAAAATTCATAAAATTTTTTCAAAAACTGCAGTTTGTAGCTTCATTTAAAGTTGACTATATACTGCAAGACAGACGGACGGACATCGCTTAAATTCTCAAACATATCTTTCTACATGTTTTCATCGATTTACTTCAAAATCTTGGGCCAATTAAATGGTCGTAATAAATAATTTGTATAAAATTATATAATTTTTGAATAAAATCAACGAAAATTACACTATGGTACCCGGGTACCACGGGTATTGACTAACGTTAATTTTTTTGGGTATGTACCGTAGGATTAAATTTTATCTGGCATCACTGGTACAAATACATCAAGCCCGGTCCGGTAACTTTCATACAAATTTGTATATAAAATAAGCAAAGCGGCTCAGTTTGAAAATAAATTTAATTTCAAATTCTCTCCGGATTTTTTGTTGTTTTCATAAAAATATTAACATATTTGTTAAAAATTGATTTGAATTTCATAAACAAAATTGAAAAATGGTTTAAGTATAAACCATAGGTTATTGACATAGATATGAAGCTTAAAAAAACTCAATTGAAAAAAATTACTCGAAAAGGCACACGTACTACAATTGTTTTTGTTTTCAATGAAATTCTTTACTAACACATTCTTAGACTGGTTTTTTTGACAACCGACTTTGGTTTCTGACAACGGAACTTCATATCTATTTTATAATCTATGGTATAAACCCAATAAACATCGATTCAAATCTAATAAATTTGTTGAAAAATTTCCTTTAATAAATAGCATATTTATCAAATTGTATTTGAATTCAAAATATATGGGTTATGAAATAGACAAGAAAATTTAAAAAAAGTTAAATTTAAGTATACCCAATGAACCATAGAACGATATGATAGCGAAAACGATATCATATTAGGTGCCGATTATAATAATATATTGTATTGCAGAAGACGATATTATTATGATATTGAGATTTCGAAATATTTCTTTTCAATAAAATAAAAACATAAACATTTGGAAAAAACTTCAAAGAAAAATTTAAAAATTAAACATTTTTCAACAAACAAAAACAAGCTGGAAATCAAATATGAAAATAAATATAAAATCAATAGTTTACAGATTTTTAATGATAAAACATATATTTTTAGATATGTAATTTCAGAAATATGTATGTCCCTAAGAAAAAATCTTGCAAGCATGATATTATTATTTTTTTTTATTTGCATAAAATATGTCATGTATGATGATTTTTATATTTATAATTTTATGGAAAAACGATATCATAAGGAAAAGTACACTTTAGTCCGTAAAAGCTATCGTTTTAGATTCGAAAACGATTATCACTAGTGATAATTTTTATCATCTAGATAATATCGTTTCGATATCGTTAAAATATCGTTTGGTTTATTGGGTAATGTTAGGTTTTCCTAAAATTGTCAAGTGATTGTAAAGTGTAAGTCGCAATAAAATGGACAAAATCAGCTACTATGGTCCAAAAAGTATGATGTACAATATGATTAAAATGATGAATGCAAAATTTACTTTTCAGCTAATATGAAAAATATATCGATAAATAATTTATTCATGCACAATTTCAGTTTTAAAAATAGTTTAGAAAAAAATTTATTTCATGTTTACTCAAGTGTATTTTAAAATTTGTAAAAAACATTTTGAAAATTTTTGAGAAACATTTGTTTGTTAAAGAAACATCCAGCATTGTTTTAAATTATGATAGCGTTTGATAAATACAATTGTTATATTAGAACACTTTTGCTGGAGAAATGAATAAATATGAAATTTCAAAGGTTTTTGCTTATTGGAAAATGAAATGAAAAAAAAAAAAATTAATTTAACATCCGGTATAATTAAATTTAACATATGTAAAAGAATCCGGACTTCTTGTTTTTATACATTATATTATATATTTTTTTTTTAATTCCAGTAATCTGTGGTGAGGAGTTTCGTATATAATATAACCAGATATTTCATTCTGGTAAACTTTATTATTTATTATACTTTAAAAGATTTTTGACCATAATTAGCCAATTTTCCTAATACATTTAATCGTATTTTTGGCGATTTATAATAGTTATCGAATATTCGAATTTTAAAACGTTTATTGTTTGTTGATTAATCGACAAATTAAATTCAAATAATTGTCCGATTAAATTAAAATCAAGATTTTCGAGTGAATTATTACGATTAATCGAATAATTCGATTTTAAAGAAAAGTGAAAGAAAAATTTAATACTTTTAAATTAATATTTTTTTATTTCCATTTGGTACACATTGGAGTCAGAAAATATCGTCAGACATTATAATAGAAATAAAGAGTTTTTACTATATATGATGGCAAATTTTATTAAGAATTAGTCTAAAAAATGTTGTATAAAAATGCAGACATCAAGTGGTCAAATTGACAATTTATCAAAATAGTATAATTACTATTATTTTTGTTTAAGTATTAAAGTTTTTGAAAACAAATAAGTAACATAAATATTCAGAATTATCCATAGCATTTACATACACCTTAAAGACCAGAATATTCTGTTTTAACATTTTGCAATTTTTTGCGAATTTCGATTTTAAACCATTTTGAAATGTTTGATGGATCATTGAATTTTTTAGACCTGCAGCTCGCAATTTTGGAAATAAATGAATTTGGTATGATCGGTTTTTTTGCCACAAAAAAAAGTTATTATTATGATCGGTCCATATTTTCACCTTGCTGCCATACAAAGATATTCCCAAAAAAGAGGTTTAATGGTTATATATGACATATATATAGTCAAATTTTGATAAAATTTAGCAATACTGCATGTTTGGTTAAAAAATTTACTCTACCAAATTTAAAAGGAATTGGTTCACACTAGGCCACAGTGTCCATATAAAATTCTTCCCGAAATTCACTTAAAGTGCATCATATAATAATTTTAACGGTAGCTTGAAATTTGTCACAACTAGCTTTCATTTAAAAGATTATGCAATTTTAGGGGCTTCAGAAACGGAGGCAACACAGTGGTATGCATGGAAAAAATAAAATTTTCCCAAATTTATAATTTCCTATTATGTTGAATAAACTTCAGAATGGTACAACTTTTATATGTATTTATACCTTTTTTTGGTTATTGAATAATAAAATAGTATTAATAAATTTTATATATAAATAATTATTATATTCACCGAACAATATTAACGAATATATTTATATTCGTTAATATTGTTCGGTGGGTTATAATATTAAAACCAAGGTACGGAACAATTCGGATCTCGAATTTAATTTTAAGTTTTTAATCGCTTTTTTAAATATTATTCGTAAATTAAAAAATAAAATTCACTTTTTGGATTAAATTTGCATTCTTTACTTTTTTTAATTTGAGTTACGAAAATAATCTAAAAATCTTTTTTTAAAATTTGTAATTATGTGAAAGATCGTTATTTTACGATTACAAACGGTTCGGTCACCACACACAAGGTAGAATGATGTGCGCAAAAAAGTGGTTGAAAAAAAGCAAAAAAAAAAGGTTCGTTGTGTGTATGTACATTTATACATACATTTAGATATGTATGTATAAAAATAATTTTTAGCGGTTGAACTGTTAAAAAAAACGACTATAAAAACTCCAATGATATTTTTATTTTAAATTTGTAAGTTTGTATGTATGCAAGTATATCAACTAATTTTTTGGCTGTCATGCTAATAATTATTTAAAAAGTAGCGATCGTAAAAAACAATGGCATTGTTTTAACAAATACATACATACCAGGCTTGGGGGTTAATGATTACATTCAGTAATCTATTACATGCTCCATTAAAATTAAGCTATAATTGTAATTGAATATTCTCAATTACAATTAACTTGTAAATAAATACAATTACAATTACATGTAATTTTATTTGTCTTTTTCAATTACAACTACCCCGTAATTGTAATTGAAGGTTTTTAATTATAATTACTTATAATTGTAATTGAAAAATTTTAATTACAATTACATAATTGAGATAAAGTAATTGCAATTATTTGAAAACTATCTAATGAATAAGTTTGAATTTTTATTAAACATATTAGGTCTGTTCGTTTGCATACTATTTTTACTAGTTTTACTATTTTTGCAAGTATTTTACTGGAAAAGCGTTTCTGTGCACATAAAGAAAGGTAAAAGTAGTAAACATTTCAAGAGAAAATATTTTTCTCATTTGCTATATTTTACTTGATTATTTTATATGAGCAAAAGTAGTAAGAAATTTTTATTTTCAAATTTCTATTGAATTTTATTTTGAAACAGAACAATTAGAAAATATATTTTATTTTTTAAACGTTTTTTGTTGAAACCAGCGGTCAATTTTGAATGAAGTATTGCAAATTTTGGATTTACGATTAATAATTTTATAAAGCTTACGTGAACGAAATTGTATTGTGATACTAATTTATGCACATTTAAGGGGTTTTCGGAAAAGGCCGTGGTCAAGTATGTACTGATCCTTTTAAAATTTGGTACATTGACATGTACTTAAATAAAATGTGCGAATTCATATACATATTGACATTTTTGACATATTTATCATGTTTAAGTAATTTAGGAAAGGTGTGAAGCTTATGGTCAATTAATGTCCAATGTTAAAAGATTTGATGTGTTGGTTTAAGGTTATAAAATATTTTATTTGTGTTGTATTTTACTACATTTATGAGATTTATCGGGGTCAAACTCAATTCTAGACTGATGTTTGTTATTTGGAAGCTATGTGAAGTAATGGACACGTTTTGAACAATTAGCTTCGTCTCTGGAGTTTACAAGTTCTGTATACCAAATTGCATTAAGTTATCTTCCAAATCTACCTGTAGTTTACATGGGCGGACATGAACTATTGATGATATTCAACAAGGCTAAAAAAAAAATTATTTGCAGAGGAACATATGCGACATTGCAGCTACTATAGCATCATGAGTGTCATCAAGTAGATAGAAAAAAAAACAAATTTAAACAAGTTAGAGTGCTAAATTACATTTTCTGTAACTATTAGTGCTTTAACTTAATTAGGGATGCCAAACGGGACTGGATTTTGCAAATCCCGGGATTCGGGATTTCATAATTTCAAATCCCGGAATCCCGGAATTTATGAGTCCCTGGGATTTTTCGGGATTCGGGATTTATATTTCATATGAAAACACATTTTAAAAATACAAAAAATACATTTTGTTTACATATTTCAATTAAAGAAATTCATTTGTATTTTTAAAAATAAGGTTTGTTCGTTTGTAAATGGTAAAATAAATGATATTGTCAATAAAAAATAAAATTTTTATTTTATACTCATTCAATGAAAACCTGAAAATCTTTAAAATAAGAGAATGTCTTTTTCCAATATTTGTCCATTATTTCATCTGGCTTCCATATAATTGTCTTCCCAGAATAAAGTTAGACCCTTTTAAATCTCATAAATATGGCACAATTCAACACAAATAAAATCATTTGTAATCTTAAAAAACCAAATACATTTTTTAACATTGGACTATAATTAACCATAAGCCTCATACAAGGACCTCCCCTAATTTACTTAAACGTGCATTAATTGACCACAGCTCCAATATACAGGCCCTTTCACAAGATTATTTAAAGGTGCATAAATTAGCATCACAATACAATAAAGTATACGTAAGTTTCATAAAAGTATGAATCCAAATTTTGCAAGACTTCGTTCAAAATTGAGCACAGGTTTCAACAAAAAATAGTAAAAAAAAAATAAACATATTTTCAATTATAATTTAATAGAAACTTGAAAATAAGATATTTTACAAGTTTTGCTCGTACAAAATATTCAAGTAAAATATAGCAAAAGAAAAAATTATTTTCTCTTGAAATGTTTACTACTTCTATGTCCACAAAACGATTTTCGATTAAATACTTGCAAAAAGAGTAAAACTAGTAAGAATAACATACAAACGAAAAGACCTATAATGCTCTAATCGATTTTTAACATATTTTTGAAAATTTTCTGTAAACATGTTAATCTTCTATCTTCAAAAATAAAATTTTTAAGATTGTATTTTTGTCAGTAAATCTCGAAAATTAAATCCCGGAATTTTTTTTCGTCCAATCCCGGGATTTGGGATTTTGATAAACTGTAATTGAAATTTCCAATTATAATTACTGTAATTGTCATTTTTCAATTAAAATTATATTAATGGTAATTGAAAAATTCCAATCACAATTACATGTAATTTTAATTGGAATTTTTTAATTACAACTATATTAATTGTAATTTAAAATATTCAATTGCAATTATATGTAATTGTAAAATATTCAGTTACCAGTACGGTAATTGTAATTGCAAATATATCAATTACAATAACTTGCAATTGTAGTTTAAAAATTTTAATTACAATTACATGTAAAGTAATTTAATTGAAAATGTAATCATTAATCCCCAAGCCTGATACATACATACCAGGCTTGGGGGTTAATGATTACATTCAGTAATCTATTACATGCTCAATTACAATTACTCTGTAATTGTAATTGTACATTTTCAATTACAATTACAAGTTAATTGTAATTGAAAAAAATACAATTACAATTACTTGTAATTTTAGTTGTCTTTTTCAATTACAATTACCCTGTAATTGTAATTGAAGATTTTTAATTATAATTACTTATAATTGTAATTGAAATTTTCAATTATAATTACATGTAATTGTAATTAAAAAATTTTAATTACAATTACATGTAATTGTAATTGAAAAATTCCAATTACAATTACATAATTGAGACAAAGTAATTGCAATTATTTGAAAACTGTCTAATGAATAACTTTGAATTTTTATTAAACGTATTATTTTATTACAAAAAATATCAATTATGTCTAACAAATATACAACAATAATACATAGTATATACGAAACTAGATATTTAAAAAGAAAACAAAAATAAGAAATAATATTGGAAAACAAATACTACAATCTTACGTATAACATATCTTACGTATTGCGTAATTTAAGTGTAAATGAAAAATATTATATACAAATATCATGGTTTAACAAAATGTATATACAAAAGAGGAAAAAGAAAAAAATAAGTTATGAGTTTATGAAGTGTTTGTTAGCTTTTAATAAAACTAATTTTTCGAAATTACTGTCAGATAACTTTTGTCGATTTGGTGTTAAAATTATTCCAGCAAAAGAAAACAGTCTTTCTACAGGTCCAGAAGATGCCAATGGAGTATTTGTGCGCTCAAATACTTTAGAAATAATTGGGTAATGTTTTAGACTTTCTAGTGACTGATCAGTATCGTGTAAGTAAATTCGCAACTCATGCCGAATACTGTCATTCTCATCACTAAAAACTAAATCAGTGATATCTAAAAAAACAAATAGGCAAATAAAGCTTGTTATATTGAAATAACGTACATATTTTATGTGTAAGTAATAATACCTTCATTACTATCTTCCCCAAAATCAAAAATGGAAGGTTCCTTAGATGCATTAGGTTCCACGGGCCTTCTAGGTATACAGATGTCATAATTTTTGCAATACTGTACAAAGATATTTTCCATATCATCTTTGGTATTATTTGATAGACTGCAAATGGCTCTAAACCATTTTAATTTGACATTAGGATGCGACATTGCAGCTACTATAGCATCATGAGTGTCATCACTTAGATAGAAAAATTTTTCAAAACGTTTTAAAAGTGAATTTTGAATATTTTTTAAAACTTTTCCTAAATAAGTCAATTTATCATTAATAAGTTTGTCTGTTTTAACTTTTAATGTCACCAGAGATGGCATCAACATTCCATAATACACATTGTCCTCCCCTTGAAGAAAATCCAGTACATCTGCAAATGGTTTCATAATACTGCAGTACTCTTTAAGATATGCAATGTCTATTGCAGAAAACTTTGGTATTTGCAATTCCGTACAAAGAGTACCTAAATTTATTTCATTGCTCAGTATTTGCACTGTAGCATCGAATAAGGAATTCCAACGTGTAACGCAAGGCGTTTTTAGTGTCGATCCAATTATATTGACTACTATTTCCGATGATTTCGGCCTATTAGCTTTTTTCCAAAGAGCATTGCACTTTAAAAAAACCTTTAAAATTTTAAATTTTTTAGTTTACAATAATAAAAAAAACTATTAAACTCCATACCTGTGAGTGTACAACATAAGTGCTACGATCAGCTTTAATAGCTGTGTTGAAATCAGTTGTCATTATTAAACTAATTGAATGACTTCCACATCGAAAATGCTTTGGAAGCTTAATTTCATTTTCTGAATTATTTAAATCGACAAATGTTATTTGATCATCATCACTTTCATCCATATCATCACTACTATCTTCAGATTCCACTACATTATCTGTCGATGGGATTTCCGATAGTTTTATGCCATATTCCTTAAAGGCTTTTACAAAATTTGATCCATTGTCTGTTATAGTCGCAACGACGTTAAATGGATTCAAATCAAATTCATCATTTATTTCGCATATTATTTCAGCTATTCGGTCAAAAGTGTGAGAACCAGTAAATCTTTTACAGGCTAATGCCGCAGAAACTCTTTTAAGATCGTTATCAAGCCAATGGCAAGTATAGCCAAAAAAACTTTTGTGCTTGTTTGACCAAATATCTGCTGTAGTGCAAAAATATCTACGTTGCTTTATTAAATATTTGATATTAGAATTTATCGTAGCAAATTGTTTGTTTAGATCATCGGAAATAATTCTTCGACTTGGAATTTTAAGTTTTACTCGTCCATCAAACAACTTTTTAAAATAAGGACTTTCAACAATTGAGAGAGGTGTCGTGGTTTGCACTATAAAGTTGACAATATCTTGTTGGAATAAATATTGTTTCATTTCAACTTTTTTTACCTCATTTGCTAGTTTTCTTCTTTTCATATAATGATCATATTCAGGTTCATGCTTCCTTTTAAGATGAGTTAAGAAATTTGAGGTTACACCTGTACTTCCTTTTATGATAGTATTTTTTTCAACGCAAAATAAACACTTTGCAGATATTTTGTTTCCATTTGTGTCGTTGTCACCACATTTCTTTAATATAATTTACATATACATATGTCAACAAACTTATTTTTAATAACACCGCCCAGTGACTAAAATCGAAATTTTTTAAATTAATCTGTAACTTCTTGGTCTGGTAGACCAGCGTTACTGTTGAGAATTTTTAAAAAATTTCCAAAAAAGAGGATTTCGAAATAAAAAGTCGCCAAAAAAAAGAAATTTTTTGAAAAAAAGGTGCCAACTGCTTTTAAAATTTTAAAAACTATACAGTGCACTCGCGAAAACGTGAATAAAACATGAAAGCTCAAAAACGCGAACAATTTTTTTTTTAATTTTTGGTTTATATTCCTGTTATATTAATCATTAAAATTTAATTTCATAAATACCGCCAACTTTTAAAGAAAAGAAATACACTATAATTTCAATTATTAGTATTGTAATGAAATATATGTATTTTTATATTTTATATGGGTTATTTGGGAAATATAAAAATTTTCGATTCTAGTCCACTGTGCCTAGTGCAAAAGAACTTTTAGCACTTGAAGAAAACCATTAATATTTAAAAATAATAATAACTCAAAATTTAGCATTGTAAACACGTAATTATTCAAGCTTTAATTATAGTGTTCTTTAAGTGCTATATTTGTCACAGGCTAAAAGTAAAATTTTTTTTTACATTCAATAAATATCTATATTAACCTGAATTTCGAATATTTCACTAAATAAAATTCCACATTTTATTGTTTCGCATAAAGATGTATCTGTAGAAGAGCTACTTTGGGAAAGCAAATCCATTGTCTTAATTTTTACTTGGTCTTTATATATTTTGTAATCTGAAAATTAATTATAGATTCGTAGTTAGATCCCAAATAACATTAGCCGTAAAACTTATATATACCTTTCAATAAAAATTTCTTCAAAAGTTAGTTTTTTTAATTTGTAGTTCTTAAGTTAAATCTACCTTTTAGTTTTTTAGATTTACTTATAGAAATGCGTGCTGATTCATATTAAACAACTTAGTTTAATATGAATCGCAGCTGATATTTTGTTCATATCATTCATCTGTTTCAATTCGCCTTACTTGTTATACTGCCAAACTTTATGTGCAAAAAGAACTGATATGTCAAACTCCATATATAAAAAAAATGTATGAATTCACCGCAAATTCCCTTAATAATTCTTATTATTTTTTTTATGTAACCGATGTTGTGTGTCTTGTTTTATTATTTTTTAAATATGCTTTGTACATAATTTTTTAAAATTGAGAATTCTATTAAAATAATTTCATTTGAATCAGCAATAATTCAAATATGTGTTATTAATAAGAACTAATGATAAGTTCATGCTCTTTGAAAGATAGGTAAGAAAATTAGATATGTAAACATAAAAAAAAACGCAAATTTAAACAAGTTAGAGTGCTAAATTACATTTTCTATAACTATCAGTTAGAGACCAAAAATAACTGGTCCACTTATATTTTTGTGGTTATTTAGCACCATTTACCATTTATAAATTGATTTTTATTTTATATTAAAATCAAATATTTTATATTAAAATTAAATAACGAACGTTAATTAACATTTGTTTAATTAAAAAAATACATTTTATTTATGAAAAATAACAAAATGTTTAAGAATATAAGCAGAGAAATTTATTGCTTTTTATTTTTTATAATTTAAAATAAGTGGCAATTTATGTGATTTTCATAAGTGGACCAGTTATCTTTGGTCTCTACTATCAGTACTGTAACTTAATAAACTGTAATTGAAAATTTCAATTACAATTACTGTAATTGTAATTGTCATTTTTCAATTAAAATTACATTAATGGTAATTGAAAAATTCCAATTACAATTACATGTAATTTTAATTGGAATTTTTCAATTACAACTATATTAATTGTAATTGAAAATATTCAATTGCAATTATATGTAATTGTAATTGTAAAATATTCAATTACCATTACGGTAATTGTAATTGTAAATATTTCAATTACAATTACTTGTAATTGTAGTTTAAAAATTTTAATTACAATTACATGTAAAGTAATTTAATTGAAAATGTAATCATTAACCCCCAAGCCTGATACATACTAGGGTGATCGATTATTCGACTTTTTTGAGAAACCGGTTTTCGAATAGTTGGTATTTTAAAAAAACCGGTTGCACTTTTTGAAATTCAGAAAAAACCGGTTAACCGGTTTTTTGCAGAAGTTAATATTTATATCAAAAGACTAAATTTCTTTAAAAAAATCAATTCTTATAATTAAGTTAAAATTTATTAAATACAAGCGTAAAAGCCTGACAATGTCAGGAAAAATAATATAATAATGAAAGTATGCACAAACAAATCCGAAAATTAAAAGAAAAAAATATGAACAACATTTAGACACCTTCCTCTCCATTTGAAGCCGTTAGAATTTATTGGGATAATATTATAAGTTTAATTCGTAAACCTTTCAAAATAAAAAAATCGTCGTAAATGCGCTCCCTGGCCGAAATACAGAATCAGTTTTTGATAGGATTTGTAGACCAAACAATAAGTATAGCAACTCAAAAGTTCTTAATACCAAAACAGACTTTTCGGTCCCTGATAGAAACATCTGGCTCTGTCAGAATTTGTAGAACGAATAGTTTTATAAGTAAGCCGATTTTTAGTTTCTTACGTCGTCTGGGAGCTTCAGAAAGCTCTGGAAAGGAAACATTGCTTAGGAAGGATATATTTAAATCCATATATATAGATCCACGATTTGTATTACGAATAGGGTTATAATTAAGCTGAATTTTAATTTTCTATGTCTTCTGGAAGCTTTAGAAAGCTCTGGAAAGAGAAAAAATTCTTAGAAAAAGAAACATAAATCCTCTTATATCCACTCCCTGATAAAAATTTCAAAATATGGCTCCATTAGGATTTGTTGGACAACAAGTTTTATAATTAAGCCAATTTTTTTCTACGTCGCACGTTGGGGTAAAAGGGGTCGAAAGTGGCGTTTAATTGAATTTTGAAAATTAACTTTTTTAAATAAAATTGGGTACCGAATAAAAATAAAACTTTTGTGCAAGAATTTGTAAATTATTTTTTGTCCTGGTATTTTTTGTTATTTTTTTTGAAAATAGTCCAAAAATGCACTAATTTTCAAATTTCATGGAATGCAACTAAAAATATAACAAGACTTTTGTTCTGAAAAATTGTCTGAAAAATATTACATATTGTCTACATAAATATTCTGAAATAAAATCGTGCGCATATTTTGCCCGATTTTAGAAATTTACATTTTTGTGAAAAAACTCAAGTTGCTCCAAACCAAAAACAGGTTGCAAATTTTTTTTTTATTTTTTTACTTCGTTTTATTTTTCGTTATTTCACTATTGTTTTTTGTTATTGTTTTGTACAATTATTTTAAATAATCAAAATAATTTTACTGCTTAATACAGTCGAACTCAGTTAAAATGAACATGATTTCATGTAATGTTTTTATATTCTACAAAGTGATGTGTCTTATATTGGTACTTGGTATTTAATATTGAAAAATTCAGGAACTATGCGAACAATACAGCCAGATACTACGTTGATAAATATACATGGTATTGTATGTCTCCTATCCTCCACAAGTTTTTTATTCACGGCCCAGAAATTATAAAACATGCTCTTCTACGAAATGGCCAACTTTCTGAGACACCCAAGAAGAAAGAAAAAAAGATTTCAAAAATTACCGGAAACATTTTTCACGAAAATGTAGTAGACAAAAATCAAACGAAGATATATTTAATAGACTTTTGATAAGTTCCGATCCAATCAAGTATGGGGAAAAAGTATAAAATAAAACATATAGACCTACCACAATCCGCAGTTGATTATTCTCACTGATGACGATTTTTTTTTTTTTTTTATGAAAACATTACCATTCTGCAAAGAAAGCCTTAGAATTCTAAAAATGAATTTGTTTACTTACTAATAAATAATAAAGTCAAAAGTGATCACTAAAGTATTGATATCACTTTTTCTGAAGTATGCTTAGTTTTTGACATGTTTAACCCCAATGTATAGACAAACGGACGGACATTACATATCAGGCAGAAAAAATTTTTAATATTCTTGTAATGCATTTTTTTTACTAACTAGTAAAAATCAAACAAGTTGTGATTATAAAAATATCGATTTTACTTTTCCTTGAAGTAAGCGGCCATTTTAGATCCATTTTTTCATAATGTACAGACAGATGGACAGATGTTGCCATTTACCCAAAAAAGATCGTAGAGATATAATGGTACATTTTTTTACTAACCAGTAAAGAACAAAACAAGTTGCAGTTATTAGAATATTCATATCGCCCTTCCTTGAATTATGCGGCTTTCTTCTAGCCAATTAATCCTAATGTATAGACAGACGGACGGACATTACCATTCTGCCAAAAAATCTGAGTATTTTTAAAGTTTATATTTTTTAACTAACTAATAAAAAACAAAACATGTTGTGATTATTAAAATATTGATATCGCCTTTTCTTGAATTATGTGGCCATTTTAGACCCATTTTTTCCAATGTATAGACAGACGGACGGACATTACTATTCTGCCAAAACAAATTAAAGAGTTCTAGAAATATCTTTTTTTACTAATTAATTGATAAAATATTAAATCATGATCATTTAAATATTCATACCACCTTTCTCTGAATAATGCGGCGATTTTAGACCCATTTAATCCTAAGGTATAGACGGACGGACAGACATTACCATTCTGCCAAAAAAATCCTAAAATTCAAAAAAAAAAAAATTTTTTTACCTAATAATAAATATAAAAATAGATCCTCATCATTAAAATATTGATATCACCTCTCCCTGAAATAAGCGCCATTTTCGACCCCTTTTACCCCAACGTGCGTCGTTTGGGAGCTTCAGAAAGCTCTGGAAAGAGAAAAAATGGTAAGCAAATTATATATCTAGATGACTAGAAGACAATTATGTTTCAAAATTGTAGAAAAAAATCTTCTAAATTTTAGTTAGCATAAACAGAAACCATGGCTTAATATGGAAGCCTGTCTCAATTGAAACGATTCTGCAGGTGAAACTTTTTTAACAACACCTTTAAAAAATAAAGGAAATATTGGATCAAAAAAATTAAATTGGGTGTATAAATATTACAGATATTACAATAGATTAAAAAATTCATACAGGATAATTATTAATTATTTATTTGTTTAATATTACAGAATAAATTCCAATTTAGACTTAAAATATATTTTTAAAACATAAGAAATCAGTCTTTAGAAATATTTAAAAAATTATTCCTGAATTTCGATTCAAATATCACTATTTAGTACATATTTTCTGAAATAAAATGCTATTTTTAAAACCGGTTTTTTGTGCTTAAAAAAACCGGTTTATTCGACATTTGAAAAATGAACATTTTGAAAAAACCGACAGCACTTTGACTGAAAAAACCGGTTTTAAAACCGGTTGGAAAACCACGTCGATCACCCTAATACATACATACATACATTCATACATACATACATACGTACATACATACATACATACATACTTACATACATACATACATACATACATACATACATACATACATACATACATACATACATACATACATACATACATACATACATACATACATACATACATACATACATACATACATGCATACATACATACATACATACATACATACATACATACATACATACATACATACATACATACATACATACATACATACATACATACATACATACATACATACATACATACATACATACATACATACATACATACATAAATGTTTAATAAGTTCTAATTTTCCCATATCTCTAATTGAAAACATGTATTTACATTAGAGTTGTATGAAGAAGCTTGTATGAAGAAAAAAAATGTTATCCTACAGGCCGTCCCCCTAAAATTGTTCTATGGGTTATAAAAATACGTCGTGCAAAAAATTAGGGCAATATTACTACGTTAACTGGTGCCGCAACGGCTCTGAAGTTTGAAGATGGATTTTTTCAGTTTTCACAAAAATTTTGTCATTAAATAATTAGTTTTGCATTTTATTGTAAAAGAATCGTAATGTACACAGAATACGTGCTACAAAAAGATATAAAACACAAAAATTGGTTGAAAAATGTAAAAGTTATTGAAAACTCCCCAGGCCATTAACGTGTCTCAGAGCACTTGAATTCGAAATGTGTCAAAAAAATAAATATACATGTATGTGATGAAAACCGATCGTTTTCAAAACGAATCGGTTTGAAAAACTCTGATGATTTTCATGTGAAAAATAACAGTTATTTTTAGGCAAATATAAAAAATATTTAATAAAATCTAAAGGAAAGTGATTAAAATATAATTTTTATCAATAACAAAAACGAAAATATCAGAAAATTACACTTTTTTTCGATTTAAAATCGAATCGTTTTCGAAATCTTTTTCCATCACATACCTGATATTTTTGAAAATATTCGAATAAAACAAATGTATTACTTAAAATACATCTGTAGTTACTTGAATATGAGTTTTTGTCCTTATAGAATAACGTAAACCTGTTCTCAGCTATGGTCAAAAAATGTTGATATTTTTAACGGTCGTTTCAAAACTCACATTTCAGTTTTTTTGATACTTTGTTAAACAAATTTCAATATTTTTGGGAGATCTCATAGGGATTTATGGACAACAGATTACGGAATAAAACAATAAAAAAATTAGGTAAATACATCTTATAGATTGCCTGTACCTGCATTTTGAATTCAGCGGATTTCGAGAAAAACCCATTTTTATGTAATATTTTGGCAAATCAGATATTTTATTACATTGTTGTGTATTTTAAATGGAACTTTTTAAAATTTTATAATCTACATAATTCTAAATATAAATCAAGAGTTTCATACAATTTGGACGACACTAACCCATAAACTTTAAAGGTCAAAGGTCAAATTTTGCAATATTTGTAATTTTTTATGGAAACTAGTCGAAATTTTCTCTATTTTTCGTTAGATTATCATAAAACTTAAGAAATTTATTTATTAACAACCGATATTTACAATGATTTTATCCCTTAAACGGCCTTGGGGTCAAAATGACCCCGATGTTTTAAAAACATGCCAATTTGAATATATTTCAATAAAACCCGTTTGCAATCCCATTAATTCAGCAAATTGATAAACAAAATTACGCATTAACACTTTTTGAATATGGTGTCTCATTAATTCAGCAAATTGATAAAAAAAAAAAAATTGGGTATTTTGAAAGGTTCAACAAATTGAAAATTGAAAGGTTTAATAGACAAATTTTTTTTTTATCAATTTGCTGAACCTTTCAAAAAGAGTTAATATCCAATTTTTTTATCAATTTGCATATTTTCCCCTTGTAAATGCATATTCAAACTTCAGAGCCGTTGCGGCACCAGTTAACTTAGTCCTATTGCCCTAATTTTTTGCACCACGTATTTTTATAACCCATAGAACAATTTTAGGGCGGGGCATGGGCAAAATTCGAAACATCGTTTTTTTGGAGCACTCTAATTTACATACATATTTACATGGATACATAAATATGCAAATAGAAAGCACACACACTCAATTAACTACTGCCATAAACATTGTGTTGTTGATTTATTTTAAAAAATTCAGCAGAAACAAAACAAAAAAAAACTGCAGCTTTCTTAAACACACAAGCACATGTGCAAATGGTTTAAACATCCACCACACATCTTTCATCCAACATAAATCAACACATTTCTATACCGTTACACGAATTCAATTCGATTGATTCTTTTCGGGTTAATTTCTGAATAATATTTTTATTTTCGAAAATTAAATTTTTGATCTTCCAACAAATTTAAAAATTAAATTTGCAAACAAAAAATAAAATTCTATCTAAAAATTAGGATTAAATTCGCTACTCTGATTAAAACATATTTAAAATCTACAGAAAATTATCTTCAATGAATCTAACTGTGGTATCCCAGTTTTGATAAAGTAAAAATTGTATATATAAAATATATTAACATACATACAATTACAACGCGTATTTAAATGATTTATTTTTTGTAAATAGGGTTAAAAGTGATAAAGAAAAAATATTCACTTTTTTTATTAAATGTTTCATTAGAAACGAATTGGAGGATTCTTAACTTGATATGGAAATTCAAATTGTTGGTTCTACGAATGATAGTACCGCCGATATGTGTAAATGTGGAGTTGATACACCAAAAGTTTCTCGGCCATGATGTGGAGAATATGACGATGATGGCTTGAATGAAATTTGTGTTATAGAAGAAATTTGGGCTTAAAAGTAGTGCAGAACTTTAATTTTATATTATTTATATATATTATAAAGAATTTCAGAAGAGTTATTTAACTATTTCTTGTAAATTAAGTGAATATTTTTGTTTTCTTTTTTAATAAACTACTAAAATAATATTTGTTATACCTACCATCAAAAAGATGGGTGGTATTTTGATTTTGTCATTCCATGTGTAATATGTCGAAATCATCATTTAAGACCCCATAAAGGGTCCTGGTTAGGTTCTGAGTCAATCTAGCTATGTCTGTCCGGCTGTCTGTCTGTTGAAAGCAGGATAGGGCTCGAACGGGACAACTTAGGGGGACGAAATTTGGCTCAAATATTTATCTTATATAAGGTTTGTTTGGGATTGAAAATTGGAAAAATAGGTTAATTAACAAAAGTTATGGGATAAATACTAGAAACACAGGGTGTTCGTTGTAGCTTCATTTCACACTTTCTGCTAATATCTCTTAAACAACATACGACAATTTTGTACTGATAGTTTTAGGGTCGATACAAACTTGAAAACCAAAAATGGGCGTGGTCCTCCCATATAAGGTGAAACGTCAACGAAATTTTGTACAAATAATTCAAGGATCAATGTAAACAAAAAATGGGCGTAGTCACGCACTTTACCGCTCACCTCCCATATAACGTAAAATTTGGAAAAGTTGATGGAGGGTATGTATGGCCAATCCGAATATAACATTCTCGCTTATTTTATTTCTTAATAAACATTGAAAGAACGAGTAAAAGTTTAAAGTATAATTTACTCGAATAATGCAAGTAACTTAAAAAATCTACTCGATTAATCGAGTAATTTAAAAACCGCATTGTTGAGTTATTTGATTAATTGATATCCAGTGAACTCGCGGTAATGTGAACATCTAATATAATGAACTATCCACTAATGTGAACACTCAGTTTTTTATATGGGCGCTCTAAATAGTGAACAAAGTTTAATGGCTCTAAATAGTGAACAATTTTTTTTTTTTAATTTTTGGGGATTTTTTAATTTGTAGAAGCATTTATTTTTAATGTTGGGAATCCCCGAATTAATAAATACCATAGTATGCTATTATTTTAAAGGTATTTAGTGCTAATCGCTTTATGTAACTTGTCGGTTCGTGAATTTATTTTTAAAATTAGTAATGTCTAAAAACAGTCGAAAGTTTTTATCCTTAAATGAAAAATGCGAAATTTTGGAATATTTAAAAAAAGGATCGAGTGTTTAATCATTTAATGATTACCCACAATCAAAATTTTAATATGGTTCACTGAATTATAATATGTATTTAAATATGTTTATATGAAATCATATTTATGAATAAATCCAACCATTTAGTGAATTCTACAACTATTTAGTTAATTACATAACCATTCATTTCATTTTACAAATTTGGTTAATTCTACAACCATTAAGCCATTAACTTTTAATGCCTTTTTAATACACATTTTTGTGTATCAGTCCAGTAGTTATAATTCTTATTTAGTTTATATATGAACAAATATAAATTGACAAGTTTTGTTTTTATTCAGTATGATGATCGTACCACATATCATGGTACAAATGAATATAAATATGAAAATATGGGATCATATATATGATAAAATGGTATTATGTATATGATGAAATTTGTTCATATATATGATAAAATGGAATTATATATATGATAACATGGGATTATATATATGATAAAATTGAATAATACTTATGATGGAATTAGTTCATATATATGATAGAATGGAATAATATATATGATAAAATAGAATTATATATATGATGAGATTATTTTATATATATGATAAAATGGAATTATATATATATATATGATGAAATAAGTTTATATATATGATAACATGGAATTATTAAATGATAAAAACATGATGAAATTTAAAGCAATACTTAAGAAAAGGTTATAAAACTTACTAAAAATTATTAATAAGTTTATGAACCTTACTAATAAATTATAAATTGGAATCATAATAATGATTACGTACAAATATACTTATTGTAACCTGGAATCATTAAAATCATAGTATGTTGCACTTAGTTTATGATCACAGGAACCATATTTTTTCTTTGCGTGTACAGATTGAGAATAAAAATTAAAACCATTTTAACACTTTTTGAAATGAATCTGGTATTTTATCAATATTCATATTGAAAAAATTTTTGTGCCTTTGAATTATAAAGTCTTTTAATCAAAATTAATTTTTACAGCCCACAATATCCTCTGCGAAATGAATGTTTTGTGTGATTACACAGGATGTTATTTCATGGTTAAATATCGAAAGCGCATTGAAACAACTTTATAAAAAAATTATTGGCATAATAAACTTATAGTTTCATCAAGTTATAGTGAAATATTTACTTTTTAATTAAAAGTTTTCTCTGCCACATCGTAGTTTTCTTTATATTGTGTCATTCGACAGCATCACTTTTTTTATATAATAATTATTTTGTTTATCAAACAGAATATTTTTAATAGAAGCTCGGGTTTCTGCATCGATTTTCTTGCAGCTAATGCAAATTGTCCTTAATTTGGGGATTTTTTTTATAAAAATATCTTTCTATTTTTAAATAGTTTCATTCTTTTATCGGAATTTAAATTTCCAATAATATTTAAATAAAAAATTCTTTGTCCAAGAACATTTTTTAGAATCTCTTCGCGACCCCCTACGAATGTCTGTACGGACCCCTTGTGGGTCGCGGACCCCCATTTGAGAACCGTTGGTCTAAAGAGTAATATAAAACATATCTCAAGAAATACATTCTGAAGTTTTTAGGATTTTTTTTTTTTTTTTTTTTTTTTTTTTGTAATTTTTAAACGATTTTTCTAAAATGATACTTAATTTGAGATCATACATAAGATTCAAACCTCTATTTACATATGAAACAAGTTTGAAAAACACAATCGATATCAAATGTTTGCTAGAAATGCTTGCTTTGTTAATAGTTTATTGCTGATATAAAAGTTTCTACAGAGCAATTACAATTATTTTTTATCTTTCAAAAGTTATTATGGAATACGATTCCACTTTTCTGTAATATAATATCCAATTTCTAATAATGTATTATAATTTTGAAAGATGAAAAATATGTATAATAACTTTTACTTTAATATCAGCAATAAATACCGATTTTAAAATTGGGTTTGGAAAAAAACCTCAATAATACACAAAATTTGATGATCCGGATTGGTGTCTGAAATCAATTATATATATTATAGATTTTTTTAAATGTATTTCAATGGCTGCAAAACATTCAAAATATCCCCTAGTTGTCTACACTGTGACATATGTCTGTCTTTTACTTATTGTTATTGTTTTTATTCTCATTTTTACACGTTTTTAGTGTTTCCAACCAGCGTTGTCAACTTAGTGCTCGGAGATTTTTTTCACTGCTTTTTTAAAGTTTTCAGTGTTACCAAATTTCAAAATTTTAAAAGTACATAGAGGATTTTTGCAATCGAAAACAGTTTATATCATGCGTAAAACATCTAAGAAAATGCTTCAACAAAGGCCTTGCTACTGTTATTTTGTATATACATATGTATTAATTTTTATTTAATTAGTTTTAATTGAATTCCCTAATTTGTGCTATCGTATTATATTCATTTTACAGCTACGGATGTAAGAACAATACTTTCCAGAAATAAATATTTCCTCAGAGGTTTTAGTAAGATTACTTAATGTTGCGTTATTTTTTATTGTTTCAAAGTGAAATGCTATTATTACGATTATCGTGATCATTGATTATTTAAATAATCTCAATTTCTGAAAATAATATTTTGAGATTTTTCGAAATGTTTACATAGTCTGTACTTAAATTTGGCCGTGGCTTGTAATTCCAAATCGCTTCAGATCTCAAAGTAAATAAAATTCCGTTATCTGTTTTAGAATTAAGAAAATGTACATACAATTTTAATTTATAGAACTAATGCAATTCAATGTTATATAATATAATTAATAAACTATTTCAGTGTTTTATTGGGAAAATTACACGTTTTTTACGTAGTTTCAGTGCTTTTTTTAAATTGAAAGTTGACAACGCTATTTCCAACTAGTTGATCTGCTAGTACCATTTTGTATATACTATGAGTGAAAGAGAGTATTTATTTTTTATATATTCAAGAGAATGAAATGGCAAATCGTTGCTAGGCAGCTGTTTCTTTGTTTTTATTTGTTGTGTTCCTTTACTTATATTAGACTTTATGTTTGCATGTGACGTCAGACTATTTTCACTTACTAACACATTAAATACATTATTAACGAACAGTTGACTGTGTGCTTGTGTGAGTATAAGAGACAAAACAAATACTATGTAATAATTTTGGTATAAAAAGGTCTTTGATAATGCGAACGACTCTCAGATACTCACATGAAAGCGGACGGTGCGGTTGAAAATTTTAAAGTAAAACGAAATAAATAATTATCGAAAACAAAATACAAACGTAACCAAATCTGAATCAGACTGTCTGGTTCAAAGAAAAAAAAACTGTGTTAATGAATACAATAATATATTATACATACATATGTATAATCTAACTTTAAAGTGAAAATAATATAGAAGAAATAAAAACATATTCGCACAAACATAACAACAGTGACAATTATTATCTATTCGTTTTAGCCTTTCAAAATTGGTCGCATACTAATAATCAGTCAAATGTACTACCTAGTGGCATACAGCTAGCAATTACTGCATTAAAAGGCTAAAATTTATTTAGCTTTGGATACGAGTTTAATTTAACAATAACAACGCTTTAATTACAATCTTCAACCCTCATTCGCCGTATTCGTCATCTAGAAAAAGCAACCGACAGACCGTGAGCACACCACACTTTGTTACGAACCATAATAATATGTTCTAATAAGCAATAACAAAGACTATTTTTGTTTAGAAAATCGATAAATATTCTAGTCAATGTGTATATTTTGCTAAAGTAGGCAATCTGTGTAGTAAACTACAAATCGTTACTAGTAGTCGTCATCAGCAGCTTACGAGTTTTATACAATAGAAAACAATTAAACTCTGATATTTATATAAATTATTTTTTACTGTGATATACATTGCTATAGTCCAACGTACTAAATTTCATTCATACATCAAAAATAAAAGGCACAAAGGGAGAGCAAGATAGATTCTTATGTACTTACTCGTACAATACAATTATTGTCAATACATATCGATTTAAAATATCTCATAAACAATTTATACAAATATATTTATAAACATATTTATTATATCAACATATACATTAATATCAACAAATAATAATAATAATAAATAAAAAATGGTTGGTAATACTGGAACATTAATGACAATGCGTATTGTTCGTAGTAAATTGCGGAAACGAGACGAATCATCTGCCACTGCAGCCACAACTGTCACCATTGAGGCCCAGCAACATGGACATCATAGTAGAAGCAATAGCTCTGATAATAACCACTATCGTGAAAATCAAGATCAACAAATATTCGCTACCACTACTATTACTGATGGTAATGACAACAACAATACTACCAACAGCTCTATGGAACTAGAGACAATAACTTTTGCCCGTACGAGTGGAAGTTGTAATACATCAAATGCCTGGGTATTTCCACCAAAGGCTCCATCACCAAATATTTACATCTGTGCAAATCATGTAAGTACAAACTACAATTAATACAAATAACTACCACTGAATATTACTTTAGTTTCTACCATTATCATTTATTTAATAATTATGTATTTATCTGCAAGAGTAAAATTTATAAATGCGGCCAAGTACAGTTTCGTTGTGCAGTTTAAAATACACATACATATGTATATGCAAGTAAAAACACACAATATGCTTGTTACTTATAATGTCTTTCTTGAAAGACAAAACATTGGACTGCACCAAAAAACCGAAATGATCAGACTGGAGTTTGTAGGGTATTTTTTATTCCTTGATAAATGTTTAAATAAAAAGATATTTTCAATTAAATTTGAACCATAATTACTTTTGTTTCCGCAAGATAACCAGAACACCCTTCAATTCTAGGTTAATGAATGTTTATATTCAAAAAAAAGTTCAAATAAAACTTTACAGGTTTATAAACACTACAAAAATACAATTAAAACAAGTCAATACTTTATATGACTCAGTCGTACCTTTGATTTGAATTCTGCGGATTTAAAAAAAAAAATGCATTTTTTCCCAGTGTATATATATGTTTCAATAAAATGTTATTTTTAAATAAATTTGAACCATAATTACTGAAAAATACGTTTTTGTTTCCGCAAGATAATCCAAACCGCATTCCATTTTCGGTTAAAAAATGCTGAAATTTCATTAAGACTGTTTCAAAACTTCAATTTAAAATTTTTAGAAATGTTGTTAAACAGTTTTCAAAAAAGTCCGAATAAAATAATGCAGATTTATAGAAAACACTTCAGGAAATAAAATAGGATTGTAGGGCCGTATCTTTGATTGGAGTTTTGCTGATTTCGGAAAAACGAATTTTTTGCAGTTTTTTAGTTACAAAGAAAACTTTTTGAGCTGATCTTCAGGCAAAATAAAATTATCGCCCAATAAGATAAACAATATCTCAAAAAATAAACTTTGAAGTTTTTAAAAAATTTTAATTTTTCGCAAAATAAATGCACGCATTTTTGACACATTAAAACTTATTTAAACACAATATTTTATACTTAAAAGCGAAAAAATATAACTAAATGTATATGGAAACTATAGTTAAATCAATGAAAAGTAATATTCTGCAAACATTTGACACAAAAATCAGCTTAGATCTACTGTCATGTAGCCATAAGGATACAATATAGTCAATATAGCGAAAGGGTTAACGTGACCTTCATTATGAAAAGTATACATATGCTCGTTTGTGGTTAATAATTACATTTTAAATTAAATTACTTTAGATGTAATTGAATATTTACAATTACAGTAATTGTAATTGAAAAATTTCAATGTAATTGGAAATAATTGTGTTTAATTACACTTTTAAATCCTTTAGAATTAAATTTATCGAAAGGGTAATAAAAAAAATCAACATACGATTTTTATTTTCGGTAATTTTGCATATTTTTAACGCCAGACAATCATAATTTTTTTTTTTTAAATTTCAATTATAATTGGAACTTTTCAATTACAATTAACCTGTAATTTGTAATTTAAAATTTTCAATTATATTTAACCTATAATTGTAATTGAAAATTTCAATTACAAATTACAGGTTGTAGTTGTACATGTAATAGATTACTTAAAGAAATTATTTTCCCCCACCCTGGTAAATTGCCTAAAAAGTAATATTTAAAGGTGGCTCATAGCGATCGAAATTGAAAAAAAAAATTTGTGGCTTTTGACTGTAAATATCTCTGAGAGATCGAAATTATAGGTTTTGACATGATGTATAAGATACCAATTTTTAAATATTGATTGAATTCTTATTTGACTGAGGTATATTTGGTTAAAAAATACGTGTATTACTTTAAATTTTTTTTTACTAATTATTAGTATATTTAATTTTTTATATTTTTTATTTTAACTATTTTAGAAATTAATACAGAGATATTAAATGTCTCTATGATAGGTGGATCAATCAGAGTAAAATATTGTATTTTTTAGTTTTTAGACAATTAGCATTAGGCCACTCTAATGTACATATGTATATAGACGTATTACTAGATCGTAGATATTACACTAATATAAAAACAAAGAATAAGAAATAAATAAAATGTACAATGAACGAAGTCTCACAAAAGAGACAAAATAAACGGGTATGTACATATTATTATATGTTCTATTATTAGCTTTTGTTTTCTAGTATCGTAGATATGTTCTAAACGAACAGCCGTATTCAAAATTTGCCTGAAAAAATTATACAGAACAATAAATATAGTGCGAAACTATACATAGTCATAAAAATGCAGGTAGAAATACATATGTATGTATGTATAAGTAGAAAAGTCGTATCTCGACTTTTTACTGGAGAAAGAAAAAACTGAATACAACATAGGAAAATTTAGACTAAATAATAAGTATGTTTTTCTTTTTTCTACTCCTTAGAAAGTTATCATAGATAGGGATGTTACTTGAAAATAAATGTAAAGTTAGGTATTTTTTCAGTAATTTAAAATTGGACTAAACTAATGCAATATATAATTGTTTAATTAACTTAATTAACAAAAGTTTGTGCTTCAATAGATTACTGCAAAAAATAAATAAATAAATAAATAAATACTACAAATATATTTTATAAAGTAAACTTTTATAAAACTGGGGGTATTTAAAAACAACCTGCCGCCAAGGTTGCTTTTTAAATATAACAAATCGTCCTATTTTTTTTAAATCAGGGGAGATATAATCAATAATAGATTTCAATCTTTGGAGTGTAACTAGTATTCATCAGTTATATTAGTTTTAAAATAAATTATTTCTGATTACTCATATCCCTAGGCTCGAGACGTGTTTACCATGGAATCTCTAGTTCTTCTTCCTGAAATTTGAGTTACTGTTTTTGAACATGACTTCCCTAGTTGCCCTAGTAGTGGTGTTTGAAACACTCACATATTGTCACCTTCCATTCGCCCATAATGTTTCAAAATCGATTTTGGAACCACTAATTCTGTAACTTGTGAAACGTTAGAGATATCTAAATAAAATTTGAAATGATCATAGCTGAGGTTTCTTCGAGTTGATTTATAAGAGTACAGGTCCCTGAGTAGAGAAAATAGTGTCACGGTGGTAGAGGGTAGGCCATCAAAATTGGTCACCTCGAGTATGTATTTTTTTTTTTCATTCGCCAAAAAACCAAAGAATTAAAAAGTTCGAATTTTTTTTTACCAAAATACCTACTCGAAATCCCAGTCCGGGGAAAACTTGTTACAAAAATTGACTTTTTTTTCCTTAAAATGGTGAAAATGATATGGGAATATATATCGAATAATATTTTTTTTTGTTGACCTTGGCCTTGACTATTTAGAATTTTACGGAAAAAAAAATAATAATAAAAAAACTTGTTCAAAATTGACAACGTTTGGATAGGGTTTGGGTAGAATGTGTTATCGAAAAAGTACCTACCATAGAGTAACACATAGAGACGAAATTCTTGATTGACATTAAACAAAATTGTTGTTTTGTAAACAAAAATGTGTTTTTATTTTCTTTTGGCAACAACAAAATGTATTTGATTACATGTATTTTGTTGTTGCATGAGTTAGGTTTTTAAAAACCGACTTAGGTTTTTGACAATGTTACTCTTTGGTACCTACCTCTACCAAAATTAAATTTGCTTGAATTTTCAATACTAAATATTGAAACTCTATTGTACAATTTTATTTTAAATTGTCAAAAATCAATAAAAAATATTTTGTGGCAAGTTGGACCGGACCCACTTAAAGAAAACAAAAGAAAAACACCTAAAAATATTATATAACCACTGAAAAATTTGCTGAATTTTTATTTTCAAATCTTTATCATATTTAGTTATATATGATTCTTTAGAAAACGAAAACCAAAGATTATCATATACTTATATGAAACTCTGCTGTCAAAAGCCTTAGTCGGTTGTCAAAAAATCTTAGTTTAGGAATGTGTTAGTAAAAATTTCATTGCAAACAAAAATAATTTGTGTGCGTAATGTTATTTCTTGAGTAATTTTTGTAATTGGGCTTTTTTAACAAGAATTATGTTAATATAAAATTCTTAGGACTAATATCAGTATCAAGTCTTATTAGTTATTTAACTAAGAAATTATAGCTCTTTAACGTTAGTTAAATGATTTAAATTTTAAATTTTCAAGAAAACATTTGGTACTTGAATCTGATAATATTCTTAAATAATTGTTAAGCTTTAGTCAAAACTATTAAATTTCCCAATAAACCATAGAACGATATGATAGCGAAAACGATATCATCTTAGGTGCCGATTATAATATCATATTATGATATCTAAATTTCCAAAATTTTGTTTCTAATAAAATAAAAAAATAAACATTTGGAAAAAACTTCAAAATAAATAAACTGAGAATAAATGGAAATACATAGATGAATTATTCACATATTTGAATGGTATTTTAATAAATCTTGCGTTATTTATGTATTATTTTTCGTATAAATTGGTTTTGTTTTTCAAAAATTTGTATGTAGAATTTTTTAAAGCACAGAAAAAATTATTACCGTCTTTTTTCAATTAACTAAGTTGTTTAATAAATAAATTAAAATAAAATTTTTATATTGTTTTACGATAAAATTTTGTATTTTTTACGAATATTTTCTTTTATAAATACAAAAGTAATTTTAACATGTACAAAAAACGTTAATATTTTCGGTTTATAATTTCATATTAATATGTGATTTTTATTAGTTTACAAAAAAAGTTTTTTTTTAGATTTAGGATATTAATGTATATCGTCCATTCCATGAAAGAACGCACAAAAATATACCAAGTGTCCTCCGATTTTTATAAAATTTTATACGTATAAGGTTTATGGGTGTCTATAAATATTTCCGTTTTCAGATTCGCTAAATTCAGAAAATTATTTCGCTTTTTCACTTTTGAAAAAATCTAAAAAATCTCAAAAGTATACAACTTTAAGCACAAATATTTCTGGGAAGGCTTTGCAGAAATTTGTGATTTAAACGGCGTTTGAATTGTAATTATGTTAGCTTAAACATGAATATTTTATAAATAAAAAATATTTTTTAAAAATGCATTTTAATGCAATTGCATTTTTTAAATGCATTTTTCTTTAAATATGCTATTCAAATTTGTTAATTTTTTACAATAAATGAAAAGTTTGGAATCTTTACATTAAAATAAAAATCTCAAATTTTTGGGACGCACACATGTACTGTGCACAATTTCCCCTTTTCTTCAACTAGTTTAAATTTTTTCATATAAAAATAATATTTTTCTGGTATTATGAGTATCTTTACGTATTTTGTTAAAAAAAAATTATTGTGTTATTTTTTAAAAAATCCTGAAAAATAGTAAAACTTTATGTATCAGACTATTTATTGTTTAAAGTTATAATAAACAAAGACTTTTAAATACACTTTCCAAAAATTAAAATTTAATAAATTCGCAACTAACAAAAATGCATCTAAAAACTGCATTTATATTTTTAAAATATTTTGGATCGAAGACGTGGTTTTTGAATTGCTGACTAAATTACACAAAAAATATACAATGGCCTTTTAAATACTTTTTAAATTACAGAAATCCATCAATAACTTCAAGATATATGAATATTTAAAATTGCATACTTTTTATATTTTGTTAACTTTTATAAAAATTTTAAAGAAAATTTCAAAAGCAAGAAAAAATTTTAATTTTATATGAAAAATTTGAAACATGTTTTTATAAAAATTGTATTATGCATATAAGATTTTCGCGTCCCAAAAATTTGACACTTTTATTTTAATGTAAAGATGCCAAACTTTTCATTTATGTTAAAAAATTGAAAAATTTTAATAGCATATTTAAAGAAAAATGCAATTGCATTAAAATGCATTTTTAAAATATCTTTTTTATTTTTAAAATGTTCGTTGTAAAGCCGCTATATGCGAAATTTTAAGGCCATTTAAATCATTAAAATTCACAAAGTCTTTCCAGAGATATTGCTATTTAAAGTTACATAATTTTGACATTTTTTTGGTTTTTGAGAAAATGAAAAAGCGAAATTAAATCACGAGTTTTTGCAATTTCACAAAACTGAAAACTGAAATTGATAAAAGGCTTAATGGAGATTATGTATAAAAAAATATTTTTATTTATATATATTTATATATATAGATTAATAATTTTCTTTGAAATTATTAATCTTTTTTCCGCTAAAAATTCCAAAAGAGATAAAAATATTTACTTTGTTCCACTTTTGAAGTGGGGAAAATGTTCTTTTTTGGAAGCACTTGATTTAATTTATTCGAGGAGCATATGAATTATATTTTTTTTTATATATTTTAATTAAATGATTCACTAACATTTAAAAATTGTCCTTGGAAATGACAACTTACATATCGTCGCCTAAAATGCTACATGCCGTAACCACACTTTTTAATATTTCACACCAGAAACAAAAAACATTTTGAAAATACAAATGGCCGTAACCACAATTTTAAAGTTTTAATACATATTGTGAGGTCTAAAATAAGACAGATTCAATATACAAATAAAACGTATAAAAAAAAAAAAGTTTTTGTTTTAAAATTAAACAAAAAGTAAAATTTGTTAATCGTTCACTTAAAACATAAATAGATAAAGCATAAAACAATCTTCGAACCAAATATTATTTAAACGGAACAAATTTTGCAACGATTTTGTTTATGAAATTGATGTTACAGCCTTTTGACTTTTGTTAATATTGATGTAATTTTTGAAGATATTAATATGAAATTTTTTGTGTAGATGTAGTTTGGGTAAGTGCATTATAATAGAGTAAAAAAAAAACTATCATCTGATTTCTCAGTGGTTATGGACTTTTGCATTTTTGGTGACGATATACTTACTTAAATGTTTTTATAAAGATTTTGTATCTGCATTTCGAATAGTAGTTTTGACTGATTGCAATTAAAAAATTATAAAATTACTTACTAGGACATTGGAAATGTTTCTCAAACATGTTTGGTACCCATTTGGAAATACACTGATATCGTAAAATCACAATTTTCTTTAAAATGTAAATTTACAAATTGAAATAAACAATATAACTTTCCTTTTTAATTATTTTATGAAACATTTGTCAAAAATTTCAAAATAATAATTGAAGAAATTGTAAACGAAAATGTTTTTTTTTTTTTTTTTATAAATGGCAACAGACCAAGTAAAAAATATAATGTGACGACGTTGACAGTCTGACAAGGCTTTCAAGTTAATAGTTTAATAAGATCTTTAACATTTCTTAATGGAGCTAGAATTATAAAAGCTGTAACATAAAACCAGAAAAATATATAAAAATGTAATGTAAATTACAGCCTAGAAAAATTATTTAAAGTCCTTCATTTTATTTTTGAGTTTTGTGGTAATATAGGTTGTTTATCAAGATAACCTATAACTTTCAAAGACGAAAAGTTATAAACTTGCACGAATGAAAAAATGTGAAAGTTCTCACCAAAATGTCTATTTTATGCAACAGTTTAGATATCGCTAGCATTTTTCGACAAACTCTTACAATTTTTAACGGTCTTTCTGTTAAATTCTGTGAATCTAAACGATATCGAAACGATATTATCTAGGCGATAAAAATTATCACTAGTGACAATCGTTTTCGGATCTAAAACGATTTTTTTTACGGACAAAAGTGTACCTTTCCTTATAATATCGTTTTTCCATAAAATTATGATATCGTTTTCAGTATCTTAATTTTCAAAAATAACGATAGCAAAATCGTCATGTTCCAAATTTTCTTCTAAATGATTACAATACTAAAAATTATATTTTTTTGCAATTAAATACTTACACTAAAGATAATTATAAAGAAGTATGATCTGCTAAAATTAAAAAAAAAATCTAAACATAAAACATTAAAAAATGTAAAAATTTTTTATCCGAGTACGGAAAAAACGTATTTTTCAATAAATATCGCTCAAGTTTAATTTAAAATAGATTTTTATTTAAATATTTATCAAAAAATTTAAAATTTCGTTGTACACTCTTTACACAATTGTTTTTAAAGGCATTGATGTTTGGGAAATCCATAATAACTAACATTTTCTAACCGATTTTCTCTTTTTATATCTTATTTGATAGATAATTATATGTAGATTACAATCCGATGCGGCACGGGTTAAAGATATCCGATTTCACTAAAATTTGAAAATTGGAATTCATATTAAATAAATTAAGTAAAGTGTTACTTTATTTTGTCGCACAAAATCCATAACCAACACAACACTTTTGCCGCAAAATCGAAATGTACATATTACAAAAACGTCATTTGACAATTATTATGAAGTAAATAGAAAGAGTTAACAACCGTACTTTATTTTGTCCGATAGAGTACATCGATGTTTATTTTTGTGAAATCAATCAACTTTGTTTTACACAGCTAAATATATTAACCAAAAGGTACAGTAATTTCAGATTTAAGAAAACTTCCAAAAAGTCTTTCCACAAGAATTGACTTAAACCATACACATTTTTCTCTTCGAATTAAAATATTAATCTGAATCAAAATATTAATCATTTTGTATGAGGTAAATATAAAAATAATCGAACAAATTAAAATTTTTTTCGAGTTGGTTCTCTTTTTTTTTTAAATATTTTGAAAGAACTAGAAGTCCGTTTTCCATAAAATTTTTTACAATATAATGAGAAGACACCTTGTCATCCAAAATTGATGACAAAAGCTTTATCATATGTTAAATGTTTATAACCAGCTCCGAAAGTTATGTTGCAATTTTTTTCCTCATACGTTATGTATTTACGAAAAACATTCTAAAATCCTAAAGACATGGTATTTTAATATGAATAAAGCTTTAATTTTATTTTCAAACATTTTCTATTTTTCGGACCACCCTAATGTTCATACGCTTAACAATTTTGCTGGGAATGTACTTTTTAATAATTTGACAATTGTTTTGTATTGACGCGATCATTCGCTCTTTGCATGAATCAAAACGAAACTTTATCAAATCGGTTACCATGCCTTCGTAAAATGGCGAGAAATACAAAAATAAACAGAATAATTTTGAAATGATTATGAGACTGTATTATTAAATAAAACACACAAAAAACTTGTTTTTAAAAATTTTCGCACGAAATGGGAAATAATTCACACACATACATATGTACGTATGTACACACATTTGTTTTTAATTTGAGCAAAATATAATCGTACATACATTTATGAATGTATGTATAGTATGAGTATGAATGTACGTGTAATTCTAAAAATAAAACAGATATATTATTACTCTTATGATATTATCGACTCATTTCGATGGAAATGCACTGTTTTTGAATGACTGGTATTACTTTGTACCTGTGTACATATATAAAATACAGTAACAAAATGTGCTTCCCCATAAGCACTTCTAATGAACTAAGTGCTTTTTATAATTTATAAAGTATCTTATCACGCGGTAAATACTTCCGGAATATTACCTGAAATAGTGTACTATATTCGGAAGTAAAAATGTTAATATGTATTTATTCTAACAAAATGTATTTATGTATCATTTTTTATAACTATCTATTATAAAGAATTTTTAATATTTTATTCATATATTTGACATTTTTTTATTTCATTAACTTTTTCAGGATGTAATGGTCACTCCAAGCGATCGAAACGGTTTTAAAGGTTTTAAGAAGCAATTCAGTGGTCGATTTAAACGATTAGTATCCAATAAGAAAGATGCAACATCCCCAATACCTCCAGAACTTAAGCCACAGTTGAAGACAATTTATGTTTACTAAAAAGTATCTACATATACATTCTCTGGCTGTCAAGACAAGCAATACGAAGGAATGTTGAACATAAAACTTGCAACTACCGTTGTGTCCATATTTTGCCTGATTAAAGCATTGTTTAGATACCAACATTATTTGCAATCCTTATTATGTAGTATATGTATTATATAAATGTATGTATGTAATTTTAATGACTTATATAGTATCATATATTAACGTTGGACCGAAGTGAATTCGCTCACATTGAGTGGCAAACCTTAAGATAAATTTATGTAAAATAAAATTAACCTATTTAAAATAACAGCTGAATTTATTTATTTTTTGATAGTCACAATTATGTATATTGTTGTTAACCGATATTGTTTTAATTAAATGTTTAGATATTTACAATTCGACGATGTATTAAAATTTTGCAGTATACTTTTATAGTTAAAAGTTGTTATAAAATCTGTAGTTGGAAGTTTTTTTTACTATATACTTTTTGGTGAAATAATATATGGAATGTGCAAATGTTACTTTCTTTGGGTTTCCACGAGGCCGCCAATAAAAAAAATCAATACCTGATGAGAAAAAAGTGAAAGCAGATTCTTGTTTAGCACAATCCACCTATTTTCTTTTTTTTTAAGAAGAAACAACTTTGTTTTTTGCCCACCAGTGAGTCTCCACTTAATTGTAGGTATACATGGGTATTTTCACTTAACTGTGAATAAAATCAAGATTTGTGCATCAATTTCGAACATACAGTGCTGTGCAGAATATAAGCAGCAAAATTAAAGTTATCCTTACCATTGACTTATTTTTTAAAGTATTAAATTTAGAACAAAACTAATTTCATAATATTATTAACACTTTTGGGTACTAACAAATATTTGTACCTTAGAAGATGTGATTTTCTTTCTTTTCGCAAAAACGGGAAAAATATTGTATATTCTCTATATGAAAGTGTACATATCAAAAGCAACAAAATTTCCAATTGTAAAAATTGACAAAAAATTTTAAAATTTATTGCAATTTTTTTTAAGTAAATCGCAGTTTTATAGTAAAACGAGAAAAAAAGGTATAGTCGGTCAAGACCGACCATATAATACCCTACACCATTATGTATGACCGTAAAAATTCGGGGAGGAGACCTATATTAGATCAACACTTTTACTAAATGTAAAATAAAATATACAAATACAGAATAATACGTTGATACTAACATCTACTTGATTTTATACACTTTAGGGCGATTCTCGGAAGTGGGTTTATATGGGAGCTGTGGTAAATTATGGACCGATTTTAATGAAATTTGGCAATGTTGTTTCTACTTATATAAAACTTATTTGTGTCGAATATTAACTTGATACTAACATTAGTATGGGATTTATGTACGTTAAAGTGATTTTCGGAACAGGGGTTTATATGGGAGCTATGGTTAATCGTGGACCGATCTTCATAAAATTCGATACAAAGATTGATACTTATACAAAACTTCTTTGTACCGAGTTTCATTAAAATATTCTTATTTCTAAAGCATTTTTTAGTGTTGAAACTTAATTCCGGGGGGACATTTGTATGGGGGGTAAGTGAAATAATGGACCGATCATAACCAATTTCAATAGGCTTCGTCCTTGTGTCATAAAAGTCCCACCTGCCAAATTTCATTCAATTATCTTCAAAATTGCGACCTGTACTTTGTGCACAAGGTTTACATGGACAGCCAGCCGTCCAGCCAGACGGACGGACGGACATCGTTAGATCGATTTAAAAAGTGATTCTGAGTCGATTGGTATACTTTAAGGTGGGTGTTGGATAACGTTTTCTATGCGTTACAAACATCAGCACAAACGCATAATACCCCAACCACCTATGGTGGTGTAGGGTATAAATATCTGAATGCAGCATTATTTTCATATATTTTTGTTATTTTTTCTTTTATTTATACTTTTTTTAATATGAATTATGATTTGTGACAATATAGGACGATTAAGAACTTTTTTAGTTTATTTGGAATAAGAAAAGTGGAAAGTAACTTTGTTTTATAATACAAATTACAGAATACTACTTAATTAAGGTAAACAAATTTATTTTGTAAGCACAATTTAAAAAATTATTACTTTTCAGTGCATTTAAAAGGACTTCCGCTAAAAACTTCGTACAGATATTATTAAAAATAAATAGGTAACACGTTATAAAAATGGATTTGTCTACATAGATAGGTTATATAGTCTCTAAGGTTTAATATATACTATTACACAAAGTCCACTGAAAGCATGTAAAGAAGTTACAGGCTAAGCAATATAGCACTGCTCACTAAAAACCTTTTTTAATAAGGGTACATTTTTTATACCCTACACCAACAAAGGTGGTTGGGGTATTATGTGTTTGTGCAGAAGTTGTAACGCAGAGAAAAAATCTTCGGACCCCCACCTTAAAGTATACCGTTCGACTCAGAATCACTTTCTGAGTCGATTTAACGATGTCCGTCCGTCCGTCCGTCTGGTCGGCTGGCTGGCTGGCTGTCCATGTAAAGCTTGTGCGCAAAGTACAGGTCGCAATTTTGAAGATAATTTGATGAAATTTGGTACATATGCTTTTTTTAACACAAGGACGAAGCCTATTGAATTTGGTTCGGCCCATTATTTCACCTAGCCCCCATACAAATGTCCTCCCGGAATACAGTTTTAACACTTATAGATGCCTTAAAAATAGGAGTATTTTAATGAAATTTAGTACAAATAAGTTCTATATCAGCAAAAATCTGTCTGCCAAATTTCATGAAGATCGGTCCATAACTGACCATAGCTCCCATATAAACTGCTCTCCCGAAAATCACTAACGTGCATAAATCCCATACAAATGTTAGTATTATGTTAATATTTAACACAAGTAAGTTGTATATAAGTAAAAGCTAAATTATGTAAATATGAAATGGTGTAGGGTATCATATAGTCGGGCTTGACCGACTATATCTTCTTCTCTCGTTTTTTTTATTTCTGTTTTTATACAATAAACAATTTATAATTTCATACAGTGCACGAAAAACCCTAAGCATACGGAGTAAAACTTTACATATTTTGCTACCTATAAATATAATTAAAATATGAATTATGTTTTTAGAAACTGCAATCTAAGTGCATTAAAGGGTTTATGGAAAATGTAATATTTTATATGGTTTATTTGGAAAAATATAAGCATTTTTAAAAACTCCGAACGAAATAACCTAAGCATATAAAATAAAATTTTGAGATAATCATGATTCATTAGTCAGCGTTTAAATAAATAACACATTTTGGTATTAATGTTTCCCTAGTAATTGAGCCCTGTGTGATTTAAAATGTTTCATTGTATTAATGTAGCAGTAATTAACGAATTGTCCCATTGAATAGTCCGCCAGGTTGACAGCATACAGAGAATGTGGCTGGATTTTTTGTCAAATATCTGAAAACTAATCCAAAATAAAGGTTATCATATTTATGTGCGAAAATTACCGAAAAAACAGTTTTGAAAAAAGAAATAAAAAAATTTTAATAAAAATATTATGGACATAAAAAAAAATCGCACTAAAAAAGAAGTATCGCCTTGCTAAATATGAACCATTTTTAAACTGATATTATCTTTGAGTTGTATTCATCCATTTAAAAATTATATCCCAACATATAGTATGCGAAAAGGGATACTAAAATTTAAATCTTTGAACTCTCACAAAGCACCAAGACTGTCGTTCACCGTAAATCAAAAATTTTGGACCAAAATTGGATGAAGATGTTTTGAGTGACAAAAAAATTTTTAATTTGTATTACTAGATGGTTCTTTCGTGTATTGATACAAAATAAACGGCGGGATGAGAAATTCAGATACTTACCAAATTACTGGAAGGATTTATTATAGAATATCATGCAAATAGTTACAATAAAACATAAGTACAGAAAATAATGATAAAAGTCCCTATTATTATAAATAGGACTATTGGAACTTGGTCCATACATTTCAGCGAGAGATCGACACATAAAATAATAAAAGTCAACAAAAAAAATTTGTTTGCGGAAAAAAATTGTTCTAATAGGGCATGAGCCAGTTTTTCCATAGAGCTGAATTATTCCGAGAGTATGCGAGTAGTTATATGCCAAACAGTTTTTGCTGAAAGGAAACGCTTTAACACTATAAAGGCCCTAACAAAATGCAAGGACAATAATAAGCTATGTTGACGTATATTTTGCCTACAGACTTCTTTATCAATGCCGTTATGATTGGAATATGTTATAAGGAATGCAATTAGCCATAAAAACTAATAAGCTGCTATAAAATTGTATATAATTTTAAATAAAGCATGCTAATATAATTTGTATGCTTAGGTTATTTCGTTCTACTCTTTACAATTGCATCATATTTCTTAACAGTGATCTTAAGTTTTGTAATTTCAGTGTCAAAATATGTAACTGCAAATAGTTCAAAATAGAATGTAGAACATACTTTTTCGCTATAAAATAAATAAAGAGGTTTTTCTTATATTTTTATTGTATATGCTTAGGTTATTTCGCACACTGTATAAATACGTTGCTTTCTTCCTGAAATCAACAAAAGTAATCTATTAAAAAAAAGAAAAGTACTTTATTTAATTTAAAACAATATTTAAATGTATCCACTATTACCGGATACTCAACGTCGCGCAACCCGGTATAATGTCAAGGTGTACAATTTCAAAAAATGATTCTGAGCAGAGAAAAGATTTAATAATGACTATACTAGTGAAAAAACTATGTCCCCTCTTAGAAATCTAATGAAATATTGATATTTTTAGGTTAATATGTTATTAAAATGCACAGAAATTTCGTTATACATAGAGAAATATCTTCTTTAATTCAAAGTTTTTGCATGGAAAAAATGCGAAATATATTTTAAAACTTTTGAAGGATTGGATTAAACGTCATTGCTTAAAATTTTTTAACCATGTGGTCTAATACTTAGACGCAAGATCTGTGGAAGATTTTTTATGCAGCTTCAAGATTAATGCAGTCCAAAGTGTTATTTAGTCAACAAATTAAAATGCAAATCATTCTAGAGAAATCATTTAACAAATTAATCGCATGAAAACTAATAAATTTTACGAAAAATGTAAAATATAGAACAAAATGGAGCAAAATATGACTATTTTGCTATTGTTGTGCGCACTCCTATTTGAAGATTGTAGTGTTTTATCCCAGTTTTTGTTAATAGACCAAGTTAAATTTCTTTGAATGTTTGTGTTTTTGTTTATCCTTAAATATGTATATAATTTCGTAAAATTATTTTTGTTATAAACCAAGTGTTCTAAAAAATTTAATTAAAAAAAAGATTCGGCTGTGCCGAATCTTTGATACCCTACACCATATTTACCAGAGTCTGTAGCTGCAGCACGGACGCCACTACAGTGGGCCAAAGTTGACCACCTCGAGAGTGAAAAACATATCGGGTATTATAACTTTTACAAATATTAAATTTTGGTATTTTCGGAAAATTGCCTGGTGTGACTAAGTTTACCGGTAGGCTGTCATAATTTTGAAAATGTGTTTTGGATATCGTAGGAATACTCGTTTCAATCACCATAAAAATTAGTAAAGAAAATATGATTCCCAAAAGAGTTTTTATGTTATATATGTAACTGTTTAGGTACATATATAACATTTCTCCTCTACAATTGGCTAATGTGCCAATTGTAGAGGAGAAATACCCAGCAAAAAAAGAACATCCAAAGAATTCAATAAGATCCTGAACTTGTGATCCAGAAGTAGTGCAAATTCGGATCACTTCCAATGAATTTAACATATGCTTGTCATTGGAGGATGTTCTCTTTTTTGACGCATATTCACTTAGTAGGAAGTCATGTTCCCGATGTCATGAAAAATGTATTTTTATGGTGCTGTTTTTAAGGTAAATATTTGTCATAACAGAAACCGTTTATAAATGTTTTGCAACAGTAAACTTCATTTGGATAGCTTTTTAATAACATCTGCGGATGCTGTTTAAATAACTTTTTAAGAAGAAAGCATCACTATTTGATTCCTTGGAAGTAATGAAAAAGTACTTCCTCAAAAATTATTTCCATTTATTTTTGCTGGGTAGTGATACAACAAGAAAGTACTAATTATAGCCATAACTCCCCATTATCCCATTTACTCACTAGACATTTTTAAATTTGAGAAATTTAAATGTAATTCAAACTTTGATGTCGCTCAGAATAAAATTTTCCAGGACTTTTCGATTTCCCGGTATTTCACTTAAAAATGTGAGTTCAAGTAGTATAAAATAGTTTGTAGCTTCAATAGGGTGGTCCATCAACGTTATTGAAAATAATCAAAGTGTATCGCATATTTAAATGTACCTAAATTATGAAATAATATTTTCGAAAAATATCAACTTCCTATGATGATTGGAACATGATGCTATATGGTCTGACATGACTAACTTTTTCTCTTAACTTTCTTAATGTTTTTTTTTTTTTCAAATTTGTAGATTAATTCCGGATGTTGTCCATACCAATGACAAATTTATATCGTGTATTTAAGATGCTTAAAAGATCCTTTCAATGAGTTTAAGTTTACTTGCTGTTTATTAGTGCTGACATGATATTTATTTGAATTCATTCTATACAAGTAATTTAAAGAATAATGAAATTATATAAATAGTTCCCAGCATAGTTGCCAGATAAATTTGGTGAAAAGTCGTCAAATTTGGAGAAAAAAATCGTCAAAATCGTCAAATCAACTATTTGACATCGTCAATATGAAAAACTACATATTTTATATGTTAATGAACAGTTTTTATGCTTTTTCTGATGAAAAATTAAGAAAAATTACATTAATTTATATTGGTGGCATATTATGAAAATCAAGTACACATTACCTATTAAGTATGATTATATGTATACATACTTATTTAAATATACATATTTTTGGGATTGTTCTTATTGTACTTTTATTAAAGTTTTACAGCCGTATTCACAAAAAAATAATGTATGCTTGATAACGAGTTACTAACTTTTTGTATCTAATTTTCCATAAGAAAAAGTTAGTAACTCGTTATCAAACTTAAATTAATTTTTTTGAATACGGCTGTTATAATCTTGTTACATATTTTGCCGTTTCCACTTTTTTAATGATACAAAAAAAAAATATTTAGCAATTATGCAACACTTCGCTTATAATTAAAATTTTTTTATTTTGTAGCCAATATTTCATTAAATAATCTATTTTTTTTCAACAAATTCTATCCAATACGCTCCGTAATTTGCGCAATTCAAAGTTTGTCACTATTGTTTATACGCGTTATATGAAGTATCACGTAAATCAAGGTTTACCTGTATGTAATTTTGTATGCATAGAATAGAACTAGAAGTTTATGTGAGAGCCACCCTATACTAAATTTTGAAAAAATTTACTCATTTTTTTGAAAATACAAAAACAAAATATATGTGACTACATGCATTTTGTTTTTTTATGAATTAGGTTTCTGACAATTGAATTAGGTTTTTTTCTCTCACATAAATATGTAGTTGTTAATCTATGTTTGTATGACTTTCAAACCAAAATAAGTTATTTATCTTACCTTGTTATAAAAAAACACATAGGCTCCTTTATGAACCTATCAACAATATATACAAAATTTAATTTTGAATGAGTTCATCAAAATTGTCTTTGGATTCTTAGTTTGACTATTTAAGTATTTAGCCCATTTGTAGGGTTTATTCGCCATTTCGTAATAAAATAATATTATATTGGTTCCAATAAATTCTTAATAATAAATGAATCATTTATATTAGCAAATTTAAGAAGATTTTTATTTAAATTGTTAATATTTTTGTAAAAAAATATTTTAATATTTTAAAAATAGTTCTGAATTTCATTTTAGATAAAATCGTCAAATTAGGGTTAAAAATCGTCAAATCGTCAACAGGAAATTTTTAGACCCAAAAATCGTCAAAATGACGATAAATCGTCAAATCTGGCAACAGTGGTTCCCAGCTTGATTTAGCATACTATATTATATTCGTTAAGAAATTCGAAAATATAAAATCGTTTGCTAAAATTCATGCAGTTTTCTTTCGTTTAAGTGCTTTTAAAATTTCCGGAAAGATAGCCCAAGCTTTAACTTTCTGAAGGAAAATTTTCAGTCTTTTGGAAAAACTAAAATTAAAGAGAGAATCTTCATAGAAGCAAATATCAAACAGTTAACTAATTGAGAGCATATCGTAAGTTGAAATGCCAATATCTTTTTTGTGTTCTAAGACTTTTTATCAAAGTAAAGTCGCACTAGTTCTAAGGTATTTAAACATCTTTATAAATATATTTATTGCAAACGATATAACTAAGAAACAAACAATAAAAGTCCTCTTTAAAATAAAATTCTATAATTATTACATGAAATAAACTTTCTTATTTTCTCAAGTAAATTATATGAGAAATTATTTTTGCAATACCATATTCTGTTGAAAAAAATATATTTTTAAAATACCGAAACTAAATTACCGGTATATACCGGTACAGAGGAAAACGGTATTTGAATACCGGTATTTTTAACAAAATAATAATTTCGGTATCGGTATCAGTTACGGTAACCAACTTTAAACGGTATTTAATCGGTATCGGTATTTATAACGGTAACGGTTTCCAACCTTGCTTTTAAACCATACGAGATAATTTAGCACAATAAGCATGTTTTTTCCTTGTCTTGCTTAGAACTCAAAAATTTAAAAATCGGTCAATATTTGTAAAAGTTATAAGCCCCGATATGTTTTTCACTCTCGAGGTGGTCAACTTTGGCCCACTGTAGTGGCGTCCGTGCTGCAGCTACAGACTCTGTTCAACAATATTCTGAATGCCTCCTCTATCGATGTTCCAAGTTTCATTTAAATCTGTTCAGTGGTTTCAAAGTTCCACACTTATTACCATTTATTTATTTTGCTTTTGGCCCCACTGTGCAATGGTACTTTAGTGAAAAATATGGCAAGTATGTGCATTCAAATTAATTTACACATACGTTTTCGATTTAGATACCAAAAATTGTTGCTCATAATAATAGATACAGTTAATTTATTTCTATTTTTTTTATCAAGTCGAATTCTATTGTACTTGTTTGATTATTTTTACATAATAGAATAAGAAAAGATGTATTTTGGTAGAAAATATTATAAAGAAATAGTATTTTGATACAGAAAATGAGAAGATACAATCAGTGCACCAAATAAGAGAGAAAAATGGTTCAAAACAAGTGAAAACTGCAAAGCCGTTGCTTGAAATGACAAATAGGGACTCAAGAAGACATCTAAATTTTGCGAAAGTGTCTTATCTAAAAAATAACTCATATTAGACATCTTAAAAGAACACTGAAATGGAAAGCAATATTATTGTATTGGCAAAAAGGACCCATTTATTTCTTTGAAGGCTATTTCCGCTATAATTTTTAATGAAGTAGGTCCGCAAACAGTTTGGCTTCGTCTTTTCCAAAACAAATTTCCGGAAAAAAATGCCAAAAAAAGTTCACCAATGCGTATAAAAAATTTTAAGATACTGTAAAAACTTCTTAAAATACATTTTTTTTAGTCCGAATATACACGTGGAAAAAATTGAGAGACATAATAATTTCTGGCGAAATGAGAACTAATTTGTTAGAAAATGACTTCCGAAGAAGTATCCGTAACCCTATGAAAAAATTCCACATTAAATTAAAAAATATTACTGTTGCAAAGGTGAAAATACGAAGGTTTGGAAATGCTTTTAATTGGATTCAAATGGTCCTATTTATCATATTGATAAATACAATAAATTCATATGGGTGCCAGGGTATTTTTGTAATATTTGTGGACCTGTTCCATCAGGGAATTGAAGGGGTCCTTTTTTACCTATAAAATAATCCTTATATCCGATTTTGGGGTTCTTTTAAGAGGTCTATTACAAGTTTCAATCGTTTCTTTTTTATTTAAAGTATTTTGTATCAAACGTAGATATTTTCTTAAACCCCTACTTGCAATTTGAAGTAACGACTTTCCATTTTTCTCTTGTTTTTAACCATATTTCCCTCCTATTTGGTGCACTGTTTGTTTCTTTTCATTTTCTGTGTCAGAATACTAATTTTTATAATATTTTCAACCTAAGTGAAACTTTTCTTATTCTATTATATAAAAAAATCAAAAAAGTACAATAGAATTCGACTTAATATAAAAAAATTAGAAATAAATTAACTGTATCTGTTTGTTGTTTTAGTTTGTTTGTTTATGTCACTGGTTTTTATTTGTTCTAAACACTGTTTTTATTTGTTTGTTTTTATTTTAATTCACTTTTGTACAATGTTTTTGTTTGATTAATTTGTTTAATTTTATGTTGACAATGTATGTTGTTCTTAGCTGGACGATCGAAACTAGAGTGACTTATGAAATAATTTTAAGTTTAGTTCTAGTTATGACAAATGAATATATAAAAAAAAAATTATGAACATACTTTTTCGTTATTTTGATTTTATATTTTTGTACAAATGATTTTTAGATTCTGTGCCTAGTTTCTGTAACTTGCAAAAAGTTTTCGAATCGAAAAATAATTTATTATTATTGTAGTCATTCAGTTTCTCACAGGGTGATTTGATAATATTCAAACTGGATACTTATGAAGTAAACAAAAAATAATTGATTTTCTCTTACTGGCCCTGTTGTTATACAAGATGAGTATTATTTTTTCGAATAAAAAATGTCTCACATAGTTACAGAAATCAGGTACTGGATTTCGTCAATGAGAGGTTGGGATAGCTCTGGTGCTGATCCAGGTGTCTAGATTTTCTCCGGTAATCTTTACTGATGCAGTGGGGATGAATACATGATTCACGTTGAAAAATGTTGAGTCGATGTGTTTAGAGTCTGCAGTAGAACTTTTCTTTGAAGTTTGAGGAATATTTCTTTTTTCTTTTGGTGGTTCTTTCAGTTGTAACGTTGTTGACAGGTATGGAATCCAGTTGCACTTTTACATTCACTCATTTTACGTGATCGTGCAAGGCAATTAACGCAGTAATGTTTGACAACTATGAGTTCATAACGCTCCGTTGGGGTATAGTTTAAAAATTTTTTGCAGGTGCGTATTGGGAGGTCTTTTAAACATTGCCACGGGAGTATTGCCAGTGTTCGGGTCGTTGGGCTTGTTGGGATGCCATACTGTAAGTAGAAAGATAAATAATATTAGTGTATGAAATGAATTAAGGTTAATATAAATTTTTAAACCACTATTTTTGTAATGGGCCTGGTGATGATCCCATTTTTCTTATGAATGTCGACAACTCTACAGTTCCAGTATACGTTTTTACAATTCGACCCATTTACTATTCGTTAGGTGGCAAATTCTTGTTTTTGATGACTACCAGATCGTTGACTTTAATGTTTTCCTTCAGAGACTTCCATTTGTATCTGCGATGAAGCTCGTCCAGGTACTCGGATTTCCATCTTTGGCAGAATAAGTGAAAGATGACTTTTAGGCGTTTCCGGCGGTTGATGAGAGTCAGATTTTCGCTGTTGACGTCAGGTTCAGCTGGAGTGAATAATGGATTACCAATAAGGAAATGTCCAGGAATCAGTGGATTGAGGTTATTTGGGTCATCGATAGCAGGACTTAAGGGTCTAGAGTTTAGGCACGATTCTATGCGACAAAGAATTGTAGACAGCTCATCAAATGTAAATTTCATGTTCGGTATCATCTTTTTATACCCTTCACCACAGGTGTAAAGGGTATATATAAGTTTGTCATTCCGTTTGTAATTTCTACAATATTCGTCTAAGACCCCAAAAAGTATATATATTCTGAATCCTTATTGATAGGGGAGTCGATATAAAGATATCCGTCTGTCCGTCTGTCTGTTGAAATCAGTTTTTAGAAAGCCCCAGTTAACGGATATATATGTTTTATATGTCAAACTGTTAGAAATATTCCTTAAAAAATCGTTAATAAAAATGAGCAAAATCGGTTGATAAATAACTGAGATATCGGCAAAAAAACGAAGATACCCCCAAAAAATCGTATTTGCTGTCGGCTTTTCTCGGCTCCTATAAAAGATAGCGAAATCGTTTTTGCACGAAAAATTCAAAACCTTTCTTATAATTTTTTTGATGAAAAAAATCGGTGCACTATATTCCAGATATCGGTCAAAATGCGTTTTTTCACTTTTTGTAGCCTCTACATAAGCTTTCGCTTTTGAGCAGGTTGGTCATAAATATTTTTATAAAATTTCGGTTTTTTACAGAAACCCAATTTGCTCAAAAACAACAGAGATATGGTCAAAAAAATAAAAAAAATTTAATAAAATAAATACGAAGGAACATTTTTTATATTAAGCATTGTTATTGTTGTTTTTTTTTTGTATGGGCAAGTTGTTTAGTTAGCAACAGCAGTTCTTGTCATTGTTTGTATATGCAGTGTGGTTGTATATGCAGTCAGTTTGTAACATACATACATGCATACATACATACACACATATATACATACATACATACATACATACATACATACATACAAAAATGTATAACTATTCAATTTTTGTTGTTTATATTTAAAAAGCAATGCTTGCTATGACTGTTTCTTTTTCGTATTCAAATGTTCGTAGTTAAAAAAAAATTTTGGCGTTAAAGCGAAAAATTTATTATTTGTGGGTAAGATGGTAATATGGTATTAAGTAACATGGTGAAGGGTATCAAAGATTCGGCACGGCCGAATCTTTTTTCAATTTCATTTTAGGTGAGTTTTGAAGGATTTCATACCTGCCTCCCAAAGTCCGGCTCCTGGGGGGATGAATTTCCGATCGATGTTTTGTTGAAATGTTGAATAAATTCTAGACGATCTTTCCTGATAAGTTCTGCTACTCCGACGAAATTTTTACCATTATCGAAAAAAATTATAGCGGGACATCCTCGTCTTCCGATGAAGCGCGAAAAGGCTGCTAAAACGATTGTGTCGACAAGTCACTTACTGCTTCTAAAAGAACAGCTTTAGTTTCGAAGCATACAAATATGCAAACGTACCCTTTAGTGATGAGACATGTTCTTCCTCTGAAGTTTCTGATGTCAAAGGGTCCTGCATAGTCAACTGCTGTTGTAGCAAATGGTCTGGACAGTTGACTATGCAGGACCCTTTGACATCAGAAACTTCAGAGGAAGAACATGTCTCATCACTAAAGGGTACGTTTGCATATTTGTATGCTTCGAAACTAAAGCTGTTCGGGTGGTAAAGAAGCCATAATTTGATTTTGTGTGTGTTTTTTTGTACAGCACGCAAATTTTGCAATTCTGAATGACGCTTTTAACCAAAGGTTTCAATCTGAATATCCAATATTGAGCTGTGAGGTAACAATATTGGGTAGCGTTTATTATACGTTAATGCTGGTGATTGAGCGAAGGGATTTAAAGTTAAAAGGCATGAGGAGATTTTCTGTTTGAGCTTCAAATGCATATATTTTTCTTGAAATAGATTTTGTTGAGTCAAAATAGTGAGAAGATTTTTGACAAATTCTATTTCCTCTGAGGTAATTTCTGTTGAGCGAATTTGAAATGAGTTTTATTTGCACTGTATTTCTCCAGGAACGGAAAATGTATGCGCTGACTCTATAAGCACGAGATAGCGTTGAAAAGCGATTCAAGGGATCTTCGTACGTTGTAGTTGTAAAAGTTTTTAAGCTTTTGACTTCTAAATTTGTTTCATTTGGCGTTATAGGTGTCGGCCATTGATTTTTTGGTAATTTTAGCCAGGAGGGTCCAAACCACCATAGGTTGTGGTTTTTTAATTCTTGTGGAGAACATCCTCGGCTAGCAATGTCTGCAGGGTTTTCTTTGGATAATACATATTGCCAAATTTGATTTCCAACTTTATCTAAGATAAAGTTTTTAAAACAGTTGATAGTTCATTTCTGGATTTTATGGTGTCATTTAAAGTGTGGCCACCTGCTAAGACATCGTCTACGTACATATTTTGTTGCAAAATATTTGATGCAAAATATGATGCTAGATGAAGAAGAGTTCTTATGGCCAGAAACGGGGCGCAGTTGACTCCAAACGTCACTGTCAGGAGCTCGTAATCCTCAATAGGATCCTCTTCAGATTTTCGAAATAATATCCTTTGATATTGAGTTTAAGTAGGATTTATGAGTATCTGTCGATCGGCGTTGTACACAAAATGGAAGTCCTGTTGAAGTATGGGTCCTGGATACAAAATATTCAAACTTTTGTTATTTGAAGACGGGCTTGAGGCATTGAAAACTACTCTAACTTTTGTAGTCAGCCTTTCAGGTTTTATTACTGCGTGATGCGGCAGGTAATAATTTGGAGTTTTGTCGTTTTCCAGGGGAGAAATTGAATAATGTAGATTGTGATCCAGGGTCGATGATTGCTCTTGCCTGGTATCTTTCGTCTCTAATTTCGATTTGTACTATTGCAGTGAATAATAAAGTTTCTCGCTCGTTAGGAGATTTAGTTTGGTTTCTGCTCTCTTGTAGGATCAAGGATGTCACGTTTGGGATAGATTGATTAGATGTGGACTGCATATTTTGATTTTGTGCTGCGGAGCTTGCACTAGGAGGTGTCGCATCTCAATTATGAACTGTGGACTGAGTTTCTGATCCCTTATATAACAAAGTATTGGGTCTTTGATTACATAATCTACAACTGTATTTACTTTTACAGTCCTTGTTAGGGGTTGAGAAAGCTTCAATTTCGGCATTAAGAGAGAGTTGTTGTTACTCTTTATTGTTTTTTGCTTTTAGTACTTAAGGCTCAACTACATAGAATACTTTAGCTTCAACTGCGACTGACAGCTACGCAACGCATAAGTGATATTAACCCAGTAGTTTTATTATTTTATTATTAAAATCTTATATAATGAAATATAAACATGTAAAAATTTAGTTATATTCTCAGTTGCAATAATGAATTTCAAATTAAATTTTCCGACTCAACGAAAATATATTAACATAAGAATAAAACAACCGAAAAAATGCATTTACGTATGTCGGCACTTCACGCAGAAGTTTGGCGTGCTGATTTGGTTTTGTTCCATATAAATGCATGTATTTTACTACAGCTGTCAGTTGCAGTTGAAGCGAAAGTATTCTATGCAGTTGAGCCTTTACTTGTGTTATTTATATATATATAAGAGGGGTGGCCCTCTTTTATATGGAAGAAAATAAAGGTATTAAAATTTTCAGTCTACAAATTTTCGAATACCCCAAAAACCATAAAATACAAAGTTTTAGATTGATTGGAACAAATTCAGAGGTGGCTCAAAGCAATTGAAATATTAAAAATTTTAGTTTTTTTTATTCTGTTCATCCATGAATAATTCATTACAACTTAAATCCTCGTTTTCATCTTTTTTAATTCCTCAGTTTATTACCTTTCTAAGAAAATTGAACAACTAATAATATCATAGTTATTCAAATCAATTTACGTTAAACGAGTAATTTTCGACCAAATACACCCCAGTAAAATAATATTTCATCCAAAACTTTAGGGAGAGAAACAAAACTCGGTATATAGTTTTGTCTTGGTATCTTATACATCAAATAAAAAATTTTCGGTAATCACTTGTGATCTGCGTAAGATATTCACGATCAAAATACACAAAAATCTCTTGTTTTGCATATATCTGACCTACGTATTTCTTGCTATTACAAAAATTTTGGATAATAAAATTATTTACAGGATATATGAAACATCTATAGGAAACTACATGCCAAGTTTCGTTTCTCTCCTTAAAATTCTGGTTTTTCGGAGTCTATTTGCCCGAAAATTACGTATTTTATGGTAATATTATTTAAATAACAATTATGCTATTAATTACCAAATCTTATTGATCTTAGGAATCTCAGAAAGCTCTAAATGTGTGGAATTTAACAAGATATTAACCCAGAAAATTGCGTTTAAAATTATTTTTTTATGATCGATGAAATGGAAAAAATATTAAAAAATTATCATTTTCAAGATCTTGATCGTTTTGAGCCACCTCTAATTTTTTTTTTCAATCTGTGAGAACCAAAATCTGTAAACTTTTTGTAAATTAAGATTTTTTGTTCATTTAAAAAAAATATTGTTTGTGGAATTTGTTATACTTTTCCCAAATTTTATACAAAACAAGTAAATCTTAAAATTGAACATTGAACAGAAAGATAATCAAAGTGCTTAAACACACTAGGAATACCTGTAAAAATATAAATACCCGATTAAGTTTTTTTTTTTTGGCATATTTTGTTTATACACATTAATATTTTATGAAATAGCCCATACTGGTTTTGACAGCGGCGGAATGGCTGTCTCTGAGTCCGCTAATAACCCCGGGACCTCCTGACATCAAGATGACTTCACTGGCGTCCAAAATTCCTGCACACTTCCCGGGATCTTTTTAAAAGCAGCATATTTGACATCTTCCCAAACATTTTCAGTGGGAATCAGATATGGTGACTGAGCAGGTCACTAAAGAACATCTGTTTTATTTTCGGAAAACCATTTTTTGGTAAATTTGCTCGTTTTCTTAGGAAAATTTTCCTGCTAAAGCACTTATTTAAATAACACAATGTGACTGTTCTTAATATTTCCATATACACTGGGGCATCTATGTTACCTCTTATTCAAAATATGTAACCTGAACCATAATAAGAAAGGCATCTCCGAACGTTGATTTTTCGACCAATTTTGGGTCATATTATTTGTTATTTGGTCCCCTGCATCCCATATGTACTAAAAATAATTATTTTGATATATCTGAGCAGAGAATGTTGCGGCATTTTATATGGGGCCAGTCGGATGGAAGTATCGCGAAACTTAGGCGAATGCGACTTAATCTGTAGTTAAGTGATGGGACTTTTTTTGGAAATCTTTTTTAAAGATATTGTTTTTGGAACTGTTGATAAATAGTTGACGAAACAACTTTCAACTCTAAGTCTTGTTTTACCTGGATGTGGACGTCACAAATGGGGTTGAGTTCACCAATTGCTTTGTACGTATAGTAGGTGACTTTACTTTTCTTGGTTTGGATTATATTTTTGGAAATTTGCAATAACTGTGGGACAACATTCCACAACATTTTTGCATAAGTAGGTATGTTTTACATTTTGAAAGTTTTTTAACCATTAAATTACGGGTACTAGTAATACAGTGTTTGCCTCCACCTATTTTAAAAATTGTTTAAACCAAAATTTCACTGTAAGCACAGTACACGACTATATAATGTACTTAAAAGCCGAATGGATTAAGAAAAATAGAATAACTATTTTTAGATGCTTAACATTTTGCTACTACACTCCCCGAAATATTTATAAGACCAAACAATTTGTTTATATTTCTATGGAACTACAAGTGCAATCCCAGAAATATTTGACACACGTATGAAGACAAGTAAGGCATTTTTTTATATGTAAAAAAAGTTGGTTCCGTTACTCCTGAACGAAATAATATATATATATATATATATATATATATATATATATATATATATATATATATATATATATATATCTCATGTGTAATTTTATTGATATATATATATATATATATATATATATATATATATATATATATATATATATATATATATATATATATATATATATATATACATAAGTACACAGCAGTTTCAAACGTGTTTTTTTAAATAATAAGAAAAGTCCTCCAGATTTACTTTACACGCATTTAAATTAAGATTTCTTTTGAAAATAATAAAAAAAAATGATAAAGCTCAGAACAAAAAACTAATTTTATCACTGAATAAATATTGCCACCTTTTTGAAAAAAAAAAACAAAAATGTAAAAATTTTTTTAAGTTCCATATTTAGATTAGTATAACTTTTTAACGGATTCGTATAATTATGTGATTCTTGCAGCAATATTATTTAGAATTTTATAGGGAATCTAGCAAAAAAAAATTCTAGGGGCAATATTAAGCTCGCTAAGTAAAAAAAAAAAAGACGAAGCTTTTCGACCCGAATATCTCTTAAACTAAAAGAGATAACCTACACATGTAAGCATATTTTTTGTACAGATTTACAAGGACTATCCATTTGTAAAATGTCTTTTCTGGGATATCATAAATTTTGCGATTTTTTTAAAAGAATGACATACCCGAGATGGACAACTTTGGAGGGCCACCCACTTCCCCCCTGACCCGCTAGGCCTGTACTCCTCCAAATCAACTCGAAAATACCTCAGCTCTGACCATGTGAAATTTTATTGAGATACCTTTAACGATTCTTTAGTTACTGAATTATTTCCAACAAAAAGCGTTTTGGAACCACTGTGCATGGTATATAAGAAATGAGAATATCCATAGAGATTTAGAGGTTCCATTTGTAAAAGACGAGTTTAAAAAACGCAGTGAGAAATACATTGTAAAACTGCAGACTCACACCAACCCGCTCGCAAGACTTCTTACTGAAGTTCGATCGGATTCAAGGCTTCGTAGAGCCGATTTTCCACTTCGTTATTAAGAGGTCAAATAATTCACTTAGGCATGATAAAGTAGTCTTTAGTTTTTAGTTTAAAGATTTGAATACATATCGTGAGGCCTTAAAAAAGGTAGATTCAATATATAAATAAAGAAAACGTTAAAAAAAGGAACACAGCAACCAACAAAGCAACAGGAGTGATTTGTAGATGAAGACATCAGGATGAAGGAATGTATACAAGAACAAAGTCGGAAACATCAATGCAATATAACAAATTATTCTGTGGAGACATCAGAATTCAGAGAGGAGGCAGCGACAAATTACACTACGCGATAACTTGAGAATCATTGCGTGGGGGCGGAATCATTCCGATTGCTCCCCAAAGCATTTTTCGGTGGTAGGCAATATTTTCGTTTTATGACCACTAAAATCTTTATATTTTTGCACCAAAGTAGTTTCAGATAAATAGAAAATTTATATAAGTATAGTTCGAAACTCAAATATATTAACATAAATATTTAGAGCATTTAAATGCCAGTATTTCATTAGAACTTTCTATTCATCTATCTACACGCAGAGAAAAAACATGATTACAGCATGATCACCACAACTATTCAATGATTATATAGCCGTTTTCTCGTTGATTTAAATATACTGTGATCATCATAGCAACGTTTATGATTCTGTTTAATCATTTAATGATTACCCACAATCAAAATTTTAATATGGTTCACTGAATTATAATATGTATTTAAATATGTTTATATGAAATCATATTTATGAATAAATACAATTATTTAGTCAATTCTACAATTATTTAGTTAATTCTATAATCATTAAGTTAATTTTATAAGTTTAGTTAATTCTACAATCATTTAGCTAATATTTTTATTTGATTTTAAGTCATATTTTGTTTTGCACAAATGTTGAATATTTGTATTTGAAAATGTTTATGTTTTTCTCAAATATAAAATATTTGTTTTGGACTATAATTTTATTTCGCACAACTATTGTGTTTTTATGCACAACTGTTGAATGTTTGTTTCTGAATATGTTTATGTTTTCCTTAAATATAAAATATTTGTTTTTGACTATAATTTGATTTCACACAACTATTGTATTTTTATCGTTAATCATATTTATTTTCTGCATAACTATTGAATACACATTTTTGTGTATAAGTTCAGTAGTTTGTTAGAAGGCAAACGGTATAGCTGTGTGTTTTTAGAAAAGTGTTCAATTTATTTGTGTTCTAAGTTTAAAAAATTGTGAAATAAAACACAAAATAAAAAAATAAATGAAAAATATGTCCTGTTCTGAGATATACAGGAATGGCTATCCATATTGAAATGTATGAAGATGATGTTCCATTATTTGGTCATATAATCCACATATATTGCTCTAATGAATCTTACTACCTTTGCGGTCAAAGCTTTCAAACCATGGATTTTCAAGCCTTTCAGCAGGATTATGAGGATTTTTATATTTTAATATCTATTAAATCATTATAATCAAATTTTATTGGCTACATTTGCATTACCAAAGAAAACATAAAACTGTTGATTTAAATTCTTATGTAAATATTATAAAATATAATATGTAAATAATATTTAAACAATGAATATGTAAATATATATTAAAAATTAATATGTAGAGTATAAATATTATATAAAAAACTATTAATAACTTATAATTTTATAATTAAAAATTAATAAATTTTCATACATGAAAATTTTTTTTTCAATATTCTCAATAAAGAAATAAATGAAAATTACAGATAAATGTGCTTTATTTTAAATATATTCAGTATTACAAAAACGGGAATTATATATATGACAAAATGGGATTATATATATGATAAAAGGGGATTATATATATGATAAAATTGGATTATATACATGAAAAAATGGGATTATTAAATGATTAAATTCGTTTATATATATGGTAAAATGGGAATATTAAATGATTAAATTCTTTTATATATATGATAAAATGGGAATATTAAATGATTAAATTGTTTTATATATATATATGATTAAATGGGATTATTAAATGATAAAATTAGTTTATATATCTGATAAAATGGGATAATTAAATGATAAAAAAATTGTAAAATCGGAAGAAATATTATAAAAAAAATTAAAAATATGATTAAACCGAATCATTAAATGATGAGAAAATTATTAAATGGAATCAGAAAAATTATTACGTACAAATATACTTATTGTAATCTGGGATCATATATTAAAAATTAAAAAAATTAAAAATATGATTAAACCGAATCATTAAATGATGAGAAAATTATTAAATGGAATCAGAAAAATTATTACGTACAAATATACTTATTGTAATCTGGGATCATATATTACAATCATAGTATGTTGCTCTTAGTTTATGGTTACCCGAACCATATATGCGGTCATTTCTAGTCCATTTAAACAAAATTTAACAAAAGTAGATTAAAACTTGAGTTTAATGCCTTAAAATGTTCTACAGAAATTTTCTACGTCGAATTTCACTAGGGGTCATCGAACGTCAAAAGTTCATACGGTGAAGCATTTATCAAAAAAAAAAAAAAAAAAATTAAATTGATGAAATTATTATTAATTTTGTTTACGATTTGTATAAAACTTTTAATTTTATGTTATATTTCATTGCCTAGTTTAAGGAGTTTATATAAGAAATGTGGGAAAATTTCATAATTTTCTTTTTTAACAACACATGATAAGTCGGATGAAGACGAAGAAAATATCTGTAGAATATTTTAACCCATTAAGCTCAAGTTTAAATCGACTTTCATGCCATTTCCTAAAAATGAACTACAAATGACCCCTTATAAGGTAGGATAAATGAATTTAAAATTCTAATGAAATATTCTCCGTTAAATGCTCTAAACATTTATGCAATATTATTTTTGCTTCGAACTATATTGATATTATTTGTTCGATTTATCTAAAACTACTTCGGTGCAAAAATAGAAAAGTTTATGTGGTCATAAAACAAAAATTTTGCCTACCAGCGAAATGGATTGCATAGTGTTATTCACGTAAAGTCTCTTGACAACTCTATAAACTATACAAAAAGTATAACATTTTTTTGATTCCAGCTTTGCGATTTGAGAAATTAAGGTGAAAATTCGAAATTTGTTGGAAAAATATATAAAATTTGGGAAACCTTGGATCTCGCAAAAATCAATTTTAAAAGTTTTTTTTTCCTTTAAAGTATTTTGTGTTTAGTAATCTTTCAGAAAAATATAAATATTATATATGTTACTTGAGAAAAGTTTTATATAACAAAAAGAATGTAACCACTTTTTTGGGCAAAAAAAAAAAATCAAAATTTTTTGAAAGTTTAAATTTAAATGCTTGTAAAAAATCGGGTTAAATTGGACCCACTGTAGCGAAAAAAACTTCACCAAGGCAGCCTAAAAAGTAGAAATTTTAATCTTTGAAGCCTAATATCTCTTAAGCTAAAAGAGATAAGATATTCATACGACAATGTTTTTTGTAGATCTCGAATTGCAGAATCCTCCTATATAAATAAATGAAATCTGTTCAGATATAAGGTGTTCAACTTTGGAACCCTGTGGACTCGCCTCCTGTAGGTGTATATTGTCCAAGCTCAAAGCTTAAACTCGCCTACACCTCTACTATCACCATGTGAAATTTCGTGAAAATCGGAGCCGTTTCGAAGTTCCATAATTATTTCCATTTAATTATTTGAATCGCACACTGTGCGTTGGCAATTATTCTTAAAGTTTTGGACTGAAATCTTCGGAGGATTTCAACATTTCATTCACTTGCAGTTCATCAGAGTTGAATTCCATACGTCCAAACTAGCTTCTAAACTGTTTTATAGAGCATAATTTTATTTTATAAGCTCAGTTCTGATTTAGGTCTAAGCAGCCAATACATTTGCTTCAGTTTGTTGTCAACTTGATCTCTTTTATTTTTTAAATGATTTTTCCAGGTTAACCTTCTATCAAAACACATGCCTAAGTACTTGACGTTATCCTTTTTAGGAATAACAACACCATTCAGTTTTACCAACAATCACCTCGATTTTTTTTCTTTCACTTTTATATTCCAATAATTTAGCCATTCCTGTAGTGCATCTAGTTGTTGTTGATTTAATGCTGAAGCTTCTGAAGCTAACACTGTAGAGGATATAAAAGCTGTGTCGTCCACATATGTTGCAGCAGTTATTTCATCAGCACAAAGCATATCTGCGGTAAAAATAGTACATAGTAGTGGACCCAATACACTACCCTGTGGTATACCAGCTTCAATTAATGACTTGAATGTAAAAAAAAATGCATGTGGGTTCCTTGTAAAATTACGCTTACATATGTAGGTTATCTCTTTTAGTTTAAGAGATATTAGGGTCGAAGCAAATTTTTGCATCATTTTTGGCCTTTTTTTTCTGGGGGTTGGCTTAATTTGGACTCTATTTTTTTTTTTTTTTTTTTTTTTTTGAAAATAATCATTACATTTTTTTACAAAATTCTAAATAATATTACTGCCAAAATCATATCAATTTATCTATCCAATAAAAAGTTATATTAATCTGAAGGTGGTAATAAATATGATTCTTACAGTAATATTAGAATTTTGTAAAAAAAATCTAGGGATTATTTTAAAAAAAATTTCAGGTCCAAGTTAAGGCCCCCAAGTTTAAAAAACTTTAAAAGAACGAGTCCAAAAATTAGGGTAAAATATTTTTCGATCCAAATATCTCTTAAACTAAAAGAGATAATCTGCACATGTAATCATGTTTTTGTAGGGATTTACAAGAACTACCCACATGCACCCTCTACCCCCGTAACCCACTAGGAGCCTGTACTCCTCAACGAAATTTTATTTAGATATCTCCAACGGTTAACAAGTTACAGAATTATTTAAAAAAATCGATTTGAGACTACTGTGTGATGTTAAATTTAAGTATTGAAGTGAAATTTTGTTTAACATTTAAAACTTAGGTTTTTTGTTTCTCAGTAGCGTACAGTGTGTGCAGTGTTGCCAAAAGTTTGAGGCCATGTCCCACCAGATTGCATTTGAAAAACCGCTAGAAACCACCTACACTTAAAATAAAATCGCCGATTTTTACCGCTATAATATTTCATCTCTTCAAACATGTTTACAATTTATAGCTAATCCTTCAAAAACTTAATTTTGGGTACCTAAATGCATTTCAGAGTCATCAAATCAAATTTAAAAACTTATAATATAATTTTTGCTTATATTTTACTATATTCGTCTGACATTGATATTAAGAGCATTTGCAGACAAAATCAACTTGTAATTTTTTAAAAAATCAGTTTCAGTTGCATCTTCATACTGCAAAACATCAGACCGTGGGGCTTATTGTATATTTCGATTCTATTTTAAATACATTTTTGAAAACGTTTTCTTTAATTAATTTCAATATCTTTTTTGTAGAAAAACAGTTGATTTTATGTACAGTTTCGAGTTTCTAGTAACTTCATATTTTAGATAAATTAGAAGTAAAAGTAGAAGTATAATAATAAATTAATTTTTCTTACTTTTGCTTTAAAACATGTTTTTACAATAAAGAAAAGTCGCTAGAAACCGCCAGCTAGAAAAATGTTGCAACCAGAAAATCCACTTAGCGGTTTTTTATGGAAAGTACCCGCTATGCACAACAAAATAACGCCAGATCTAGCGGGAAAACCGCCGTTTTGGCGACACTGAGTGTGTGGTTTTCATATAACAAGCGGCCACAAATAGAAGGACTTGTCGTAGATGAATGAAATTTGGCACATACAATTTTTTGGTAAAATAATCTTCTGTACGATATTTGGAAAAAATTGGACCATGGACACGCCCACCTCCCATACAAATTTCAGATTCCCAAATGGGTAAAATCGGGAATTTTGGAAAAAAAATTATTTCATACAGCTCGGAATATTATATTAGTATACCAATTTGTATGTTTTTTTTTTAATCGGATGAATGAAACCATATAAATTTATATATAAAAAATTTATTTTTAGATTTTTTATTATTTTAAATTTTAATGTCAAGTATATTAAATATATAATATTTTTAATAAAAATACCAATTAATTCAATAATTTGTTATAAAAAAAATAAAAAGTAAGTTTACTTATTTATTATTTGCAATAATTTAAAATTATAATTTTTATACAGAAGGCGAAATACGTTCAACATTTGGAACCTTATTTTATGTAACTATAATAGAACCTTTCCTGTGACATTTTTATTAAATTATCTTCTCGTTTTATGAAAAATACATGATTTAGTGTTGAAACCGTATATTTCTCCTTAAGTGTTCGTACAATTTAGTATATTTTCTGTATACTGTGAGCGTCCAAAAAAGTAAACAGCAAGTATTCTTAAAAATAAAGTTATTTTATATTTAGATTAAAAATGTTATATAGAAAAGATTAATGCACATTTGGTTGGTAATTAACTAAATATGGATTTCATAAGAAAAATTTATAAAACAGCAGCACATTAAAAAATAATGCACTTTTTGTGAATAAATATCTTTTTTTACACGTCAAAAAAAAAGTAAACAGTTTTATAATTAAATGCAAAAAAAAAAATTTGTATTTAATACTTTGTATATTTTCCATTTGACTTTATTGTATCCTTTAATATCCTAGGCAATGAGTACAAGCTTTTTGGAAAAACATGGTGATATTTTGGGTTACTCTTTCTGTAATGCCAGCTATAGATGATCGCTACAAATAATGGTACTTTTCCTAATTTTTTGCCAATATGTTCCAACAGTTGCCCGATTGGATTAAAGTTTGGGGATTTCAGAGCATTACAAATAAGTAGGTTTGGTAGTACGATAAAGCAACCATTCCCTCACAATTTTGGAAAAGTTGGGATCTTTGTCATTTTAGAATAAGCAGTTGTGCAATAAGCTAAATTTTCGCACACTAGGATCCATACTATGTTTAAAAATACTTATATGATCTTCTATTTCATTGTCGATTCTATAAATATGAAATTACTGATTCTTGAAGCCTTCAGACGTCCTCAGACCATTACCGAGTATTGATCATGAAATAAAAACACTAATAAGTGTAGAAACTACAAGTCAAAATTCAATGTATATGGAACATGCAAGTGAACAAGAAATATATAATATTTTAAAGTCTCTTAATTCTACCACTTTTACAATTTACTGACCTTTTTATAAAAGAAAGGTGCAACTGTTTACTTTTTTTTTGACGCGTAAAAATTGGTATATTTTCTTAAAAACTCAATTATATCGATATTCCGATTTATTTTAGCAAATTGTTTTTATGAGTTGATTTCCTACCTAATTTTGGCATATCACTTTTTTTATATCATTATTTATATACATATCACAAGGCTTCGTTTAAAAGAGAATGAGCTGTTTACTTTTTTTTTTACGCTCACAGTATATTGGTTTGCGTAATTTAGAAAATAAAATGTTCTATCAGATTTTTAATATCTAGACAGCTATGTTTACAAATGAAGTATAAACGAATTCTTCTAAAAACTTTATATGTTACTTGTAATAGTTTCCTTTGATAACATTCCTACTATACCGGAAATATTATGGTTAACATTTTTCTAAACAAATCATTATTTGGATTTAAAACAAATTTAATTAATTACATATTTGGTTTTAATATTTTATTTTATTGGTTGCAAATATTTTTAAACTTAATATAAAAAACAAAAACAATTTTCTGTATTTTGATAAGTTCAGTACAAATATACAGAAAAAATGATGAACATTTTTTTAACAAATATTTTTTTGGTAAAAATTTAAATTTAATTTTTTTTATAAAATTATTTGATTTTATTAAATTATCCTTATTGTTTGAAAACATTTTGAAACCCAAATGAAAATTAAAGACATTTTAATAAATATTTACAACAAATAAATAAAAAGAAAATATATTTATTAAAATAATTTCTTGTAAATTGTTTATGGACATTCAGAGGTAAGCTATGTATTATATATTAATTTGTTGAAGGTTATCTTAATGCGACATTTATTATTATAGTTTTTCTAGAAGGTCTAAGCGGAATTTTTTGCAGTTAATGGAGTTTCTAAAAATCGGTTATAAGAAGTGCGTCCTGCGGTTATGACTGTAAGACCCTCCCGTTTGAAGAAATTTTTGAGTCAATAGTTTTGCGAACCAGGGCCCTTCTCGATATCAGATATTTAAATACACTATATGGTTTGCAATGACTTTCTCTAATGTTTTTAACGCACAGTAAATTCGTCGGACCCTCACCGTAAAGAGCAGCATTCGACTGGGAAAGAATTTCTTACTTAATCTAGTAATGTCCGTACGCTATTCTAGTTTAGGACCAAAGTATCGGTCACAAAGTGAAATTAAGAACACAATTGAATTCGTCCGTAATCCAGTTTATATAGTTTATATACAAAGATTTTCCGGTAAGTTTTCAGGGTATGTCTAAAGTATCTAAAGTATAGGTGTCGGTCCATTGTGGAACAACTGGTGAAATTTGATGTATCCCATTTAACTATTTTTATATAAATTATTTATTTATCAATCAAAAGGTGGGAGGGTATATTGATTTTGTCATTCCGTGTGTAACTGTCTAAAAAATCATTTAAGACACAATAAAGTATATCGTCACCGAAAATGCAAAACAACGTAACATCAAAATTTTCATATTAGTGTTTTTGATGAAATATAGTTTATTATTCCAAAATACGTGTGATCACAAATTTTCAGACTTGTAGCCCAAAAAATTACGATAATATTAACGAAAGCAATAATTTTCTAAAGTCAAAATAACGTAAAATCACATTTGTTAAAAAAATAAAAAAATTTGTTTTTTCTTTTTTTTTTACGAATTTAGATTGCAAATGATTACAAATATAATGACTATTAAAATTTTGGAGTAAAAGTTATCAGAAATCGTTTTAATTACAATTTTTCTAAAATTTGTATTGATGTTACGTTGTTTTGACTTCCGAAAATTGAAATCTTGAAAAACGTAAACCACATAACTTAAAAAATATTTATTAAAAATAAAAATATTCATCATCAATATATTAGGCAGTATTTAAGGATGTAATAACCCAAAAATCTTGTTTGTAGGACAATTCGTTTAGATTTTAGAAAGTTTTTTGTGCCTCCTGTAAAGTTATGAAAAGTGATGTTACGTTGTTTTGCATTTTCGGTGACGATATACTTTCTGGTTCCTGGTTAGATTCTGAGTCGATCTAGCTATGTCCGTTCATCTGTCTGTCTAAGAGGCTCAAATATTTATCTTATATAAGGTTTGTCTGGTATTGAAAATGGGCAAAATCGGTTAATAAACAAAGAAAGTTATGGGCTATTTCATACTTTTCTGCTGATATCTCTTAAGCAAAAGCATGTACGACAACGAAATTTTGTGGAGATAGTTCGAGGGTCGATATAAACTTCGAAACCAAAAATGGGAGTGGTCCACCCACCTCCCATATAAGCTGAAACGTCAACGAAATTTTGTACAAATAGTTTAAGAACCAATGTAAAATCGGAAACAAAAATTGGACGTGGTCCGCCCACCTCCCATATAACGTAAAATTTGAAAAATTTGATGGTGGGCATACAGATTCGAACAAGCCGAATATAACATTCTTGCTTGTTACAGTCGAACACGGTTATAACGAACACCGATTATAATGAACTTTTCTTCGCTCCCATTGATTTTCCATACAAATAACAACTTTTATAGCGAACACAGTTATTGCGAACTTTTTCTAAAACGAACACATTTTTATGGTCCCAAGAAGAATATTTCATACAAAAAAACTACGTTTATAACGAACTAGCACAAATACTAGTTTTAAATAAATAAAATTGAACATTTCAAAATGTTTCAAAAATGTAATAACAGATATAACTTTTATTCATTTCAATTTAAATTATTGAACAAATAGAAATAATTTTCATTAACTTCAATAAAAAGGGGAATTTTATATTTACAGTTGTTTGCCTTTTTAACATAACGCATACACATTTATAGAAAATAGCTTAAAATGATATATTGAAATCATTAATATATAAAAGTCATAAATACAGTTCATTTTTAAAGGAAAGCAATACGATTTAATTACAAATATTAGTATCGTAATGAAATATATGTATTTTGTTTCCAAATATTTTTTTTTATTTTTTTATTTTACAGTTATAACGAAGTTTTCCGCGTGAACTGCAGTCTATAACGTCTATTGTCTTTATTCCTGGATTCTTGAGCTTCTTTGTGAACACTGACAGGCATGTAATACCAGGGATATAGTTTCAAATAAAGATTTCTTGTTTCAAATGTATAACTTTCGAATGCTTCCACGTTTATAGTATACCCAGATGCTAAGCATTCCAATATAACATGAAAACGTTTAATAAGTTCTAAACTTAACCCAGTTATTTGCGCAGATATTTCCGCATTTCTAAAAAATCGCCTGGCTGTATTGCCATCGTTAGTATTTCCCGATATCTGTTTAGGCATGTCTATCAATAACCCCATTTTTGATCTAAATTCGTCTTGAATAAAATTTTTTTTTTGTAAAACTTTTACTTTGTTATCTTCACCTCTAACTTGCCACATTTTTATATCTATCCTGTAAGCTATATGTAGTAAACATTCCATGAATCGTATCCAGGAATGTAGAGGCGACAAGCCAAATTCCAAAACTCCAGGGTCTAAGGTTTTTTGTAACAAGGCTGAAGAGTTATTCATTTCGGAAGGCTTAGCTCCACATACATAACATATTTGTTACGAATTGTAATTCGATAAAGCAGAACAAACTTTTCCATCAATCATGCATAAAATTAATTTCAGTTTTATATAAACAGTATTTTGGATATTGTTCACGACAATATTAACCTCAGAAGCAACTAGTTTTGCTATTTGGTCCTTAATACCTTGTACTTCTTTTTTTTATCAAGTCTGCTGTCTCTTTTGCAAAGATTAATTTTATAGGACGACAATAGCGAGAGAAGTTGGGAGTTTTGTTTTCATAAATTATAATTTTCTCTTCATTTTTATTAATTAAATATATTTGTACTACTACAAGAGAAATACTAAACACATTTTCATCACTACTACCTTCTTGTATCCTTTTTTGCTTATAAAGACTTTGATTAGATCCATCGCATCCCCATTTGAATAAAGCGAATATTTCCGTATATGTACTTATGCGATTTTTTATAAAATCACTATAACTTGAATATAGTCTTAAAATCGTGTGGTCTATTAGGGATTGTAATTTAATTTCAGCATAAGATTCTGTTACTGCTATTTTTTTTGGGTAGCATAGTTCTTTTGACCTCTTAACTAATTCATGTTGTTTTAACATTCGATACTTGTTTGAGGATAAATCTAAATCCAAAATCATAGCTAAAGCTTCATCCACTGAAAGACCATTTGTTACCTCAATTCTTGCCCTTAACTTCTTTATGGCTTTACCCCTTTCCGGTGAAGACAAAGCTAACTCTTCCACCAATTCAGCTGAACAGCGTTTTCCAGAGGAATGCAGATGTGTATTAATCGCCATCACCACTTGTTCGGAACCTACTGAATGAGTTAATTCTTTTACTTTTCTTCTCTTGCTTCTTTGGCTACAATCTTCAAACTCCTTTTTTGGCCTGCCCACCTTATGATCGTCTTTTGCAATATTTACTATAAAACTAGAATAATTTATTAAAACTGCTAACCAATCGTTATTGTCATGTAGGAATCGGGGTTTTGTTCTTTTAGCTTTTTTCCATCTTTTCTGAAACTCGCTGCACATATTCAAACAAAAAGATTTCAATTTATCAAACTGTATTTTTGTTATTGAGCCTCTCACTGAATTTGATGAAATAAAGTCAATTAAACGATCGAAACGTTAATTTTTAACACTAGATAGCCATACGTCAAAAAGTTCCATCCGAGAAATATTAACCGAATTCATCACAATTTAAAAAAAATAATCAGAGGATACACTTAAAAGTTTCTGTTTAAAATGCAGTTTAATTTACACAAAACAGAATAAAAAATAAAAAATATATTGCATTATTACATTTTCCAACAACAATACAGCATAAATTTATTTACCTAAACCAAAACTTCGCTTACAAAGCTAGAATTAATGATTCTATTAATAACTTACATTGTAATTAGTAAAGTCTAAAAAAAAACGGGACTTCTTTGTGAAAACCATTGACGCACTTTAAAATAACTAGGCAGTACACTGCAGTGGTATAGTGGGTAGAGCAATTGGCTAGCATCCGGATAGTTGTGGGTTCAACTCCTGGATGCTAGCCAGGAGTTGAATTTTTAATTTTTTAATTCTTGCAAATCATTCTATAAATAAAGAATTACTTTTGTGACATCTTAAACAAAAATAAGTTCCTTTTCTAGCAAAGAAAAGTTCCACTATATAACGGTTAATTGCTAGATGGAATTATTCACCCACGATCTTGTAAGCTCACAACTTAAACAAAGGTATTCATTAAACATACATTCTTTAAAAGCAACTTACAAATAAAATGGTATTCAATTTTTTGTTCCACTTAGAAGGATGGTGTATCTTTGTTTTGAATACTTTGTTCGGCAGGGACAGTTTCGGGCAAAAATTTTTTTTAGTTTCTATTAAAGGAGTATCCCTAGTTCTCAAAACAATCAAAAGTTGGACCCCAGCTGATAACAGAAAAAAGTATTCGTCTATGCATTTTTATTTTTGACTTACAATTTTTTTTTAAGAGCTTCCCTATTATATCTTTCAATATCTAAAACTATCTTCATTCAAATATGTACAAAATACCTGTTTTATATTTTAAAGGAATTATATTTTCATATACAAAAAGAATTTTTTAAAAATATGTCATAGAAAATTTTTTATTCATGTTCAAAGTTTGACTAATTTTCGAGCAAAAAATAAATATTTTTCTTTGGAATATTTTACCCATCATTCATGTTATCGTTAGAAGCATTCATTGATCGATTTTAGCTAAAATGAGTACGGAAATGTCTTAACTGAATAGTCTATTTTAATAACCGAATATAATTTTTTTCCTCCTTTAAAGTTCATTTTTGGGGTTTTGGACAGCTAAATTTGAAAATCGAACACTGTGCACCGGCTCGACGAAGAGTTTTCCCTTTCGACTTAGATTTACACCGTTTAGTTATGACAAAACAATAAACACATCATAAAAGGTCTTATTATTTTAGAACTTTTTTCTTTGAAGCACAACAACATTTTTTTAAAACTATCATAAAACTTTAGTATTTTAAGACAATAAGACTTGATAGCACACCGTGTGAATAACAAATATTTTAGATCATTTAAATAATGGAGAAAAGGTAGCTTTTTGCTAAGCTGGATACCTTTTTTGAAAGAACAATAAAAAAAAAATCGAGCCAGTGTTTGTACTGGAGCTATTTGTACAGCAAATCGTGAATCTAGATAATTTAATAGAAAAAATGGAAAATGCACTTATAATTTGGATAGAACGCGCTATAAAAAAAAACATATTCCATTAAATAATAATAATGTGATAAAACAAAAAGCTTTAAAAATTTTTTTTTTGTTTTGGAAAAATATTATACCGCCGCCGGTCACAAACAATCAAAAGAGAGGGTAACGATTTTAATGTGTTATATATATATAATTATATAAAAAAGTCACTACAATTTATTTTATGCTTGTTGGAAAAAGCTATGGCCAGAAATTGTTGGAATTGATAACGATGTTAGTCCTTTATCAAGTGGAATTTCAGAAATATTAGAAGTAGTACAATCATCTGAAATATTTGAACATGTCGCAGAAAATGATATATTAGAATTGATCAATGATGCTGCAGAATTTACTGAATCAGATGGTTCTGAGGATGATGAGAGTAATACTATCACAGATATTGATTCATCCAAAATAACGACACTGTTCAATATGGCACATGATCTAATCAAGTTCTTTGCAGATAACGACCCATTAATAAATAGTGCAGCTGCATTTGAATGTTCAATAAAAAAAATCGTTGGAGGGTTCTGAAGAACTTTTTAAGCAGCCAAAAATGGGGAAAAAACAAAAGCGTATAACAGAGTTCTTTAAAGTTAGTGAGAACTCTAAAACTTAGTTATTTTTTATGACTTATATTAATGTATGAATTACACTGGCTAACAAAAAAAGTTTTTTCGTGCTCCTTCAAAAAAAAAAAAAAAAAAATATTTGGACTAGATGGAATTTCGAATGCTAAACTCGAATCTGCTTTCAGTTTTCTCCCAACAGGTCGAGTATATATAACTCGAGAACGGTATGAACGATTAATATAAATAATACACCAAAATATGCGGAATAAAATTGGCCTTAAGTCAAATTTTTATCCGCTCAATAGTTTTGGAGATATTTCGCAATAAGTGTCCGAAAGTTTTTTTTTTTCTTTTTTGCTAAATTCAAGATTTCTTTTCTTTTTAAAAGTGAAAACATCAAAAATGTTTCAGTTTATCATCTTTATCTCAAAACTACGAGTAAATAAAGCCACGTATCATAAAAATTTATGCATAAATCTTTATTGGATTCACAGTTAAGTTAGAATACCCATGCATATCTACAGTTAAGTGAAAATACACTAGTCGGCAAAAAAACATTTTTTTTCGTCTTAAATAAAAAAAAAAAAAAAAAAAATAGGTGGATTAGATGGAATTTAATGTGCTAAATAAGAATCAGCTTTTACTTTTTTTCTATCATGTATTGATTTTTTTTATGGGCATGAGCAGCAAAATGTGTTTAGTTATTATGTGGTGGATAACTAAATCGAGTAAACTTGTTTCAGCAAGATGCTGTAAAAAAAGCAACTGTTTAGAAAATTACGACTGCTTTAAGCAGCCATTCGAAACACTGCTATTAATAAATGAAAACATCAAAAATGTTATAGCTTATCATCTTTATTTTAAAGCTGGTAATGCTGCGAACAAAATAAGGTATGTATCATAGTATAATAATAAAGTACTCGCACATCTACAAAAACAACAATTGCTTGTATTTTGTTAGTGTAAAACTACTGCCCACAATGTCAAAATGCTTTGAACGGAAAAATGAGAGAATGAAGGAGAGCAAGAGTAAAAAAAATCGAAAAAAATTTTACATATGAATACAAAAACAATTTGACAGTACCGCGAGGTTTGCCAATGAAAAAATTGTAAAACAGCTGTTTTTACGAGTATACTTTATACCAAAAATAGGTTATTGGAGATATTTTATTGATTTTTTAGGAATGAAAGCTTGATTTGTGTTTTATACATTACATAAGAAATAATATTAAAAATATTATGCTAATATGCTTTTAAAAATAGTCGTTAAAAAAACTGACTTAACATAAAATCTCCACTCCTGCATTCGTTTTTGGCCGGGTGGGAAGCAGTTTAGTGTTAAATCATTCTAAATCTATTTCTATAAAACATATGGGTACCAAATTTAAAAAAGCTCGCGTGACATTTTTTTTATTAATCGATAAAAATGAAACTATTTTTTTAAATTGACAATTTTCGGCCAATGCTGGATGTAGGGTGCAAACTTAAATCAATTCAAAATTTCTTTATTAACCATTTATGAAGCCTTATCTTTTGAAACTAATAAGGAAAAATTTTTTTTATTAACGGAACTTTGAGAAAAAAGTGAATGAATTGTACTATATTTTTGTAAAAAAATAGCCATTTTTCATGCCAATTTCAGAGTGCTGACTTTGAATATTTTTCACGTCTAGACGAATTGAGATAATCCAAAAATTCTTTCAGCATATTATTTTGAAATATGTAGCAAATTACAGAATATTTTTAAAATTTTTACCTCATATATCTCCGGACTTATTCCCGAAAAACGAAAGAAAGTCGAGCCAAAAAATCAAAAATTCAAGCGTAAGTATCTTTTTAACTGTAAGATTTTTTTTATTAGATTTTAATTATTTTTTCTTTATCTTGCCAAGCACTTTCCAGAAATATAAAAATCTTTAAAATCGGACTTCATTTGTACAAGTTACGATTTTTTTTAACTTTTACATACTCGAGATAGTCAACTTTGACACCCTGTAGCTTATCTCTTGTTATCACAGGGTGACTACAAGATGATTTTTCTGAAAGCTTAGGTCCTCCTCTACAACTCTTCCATACATTTCAATTTAATCCGACCAGTAGTTTAGGAGATTCAGATTTGCGTTTGACCCCACTGTGCGTTGCTGAAAAATGTTTCTACGTTGTGCTGAACGCACACGACTAAGACGTAAAATCAACTTGGCTGAGTAAAAAACTGAGTATGTGCGCTGCTTATTTCATTTGACTGCTGAACAAAATAAAAACTGGTTGCTGCTTATTTCAGTTTTGTGTTTGAGCAGTAAATTTTGTTAAGTAAGCATGTGATCGAAAATGAAAACTTAAACTGTTTTCAGCGCAGTCGCCAGTTGAAAAAAATTTTTGTGTGCTTAAAATTAAACGCTGATTAATAGCCTGTTTCTCTATGTCGAACGAAAATCAAAGCGAACGAAAGCAAGTCGAACGAATTCGAATAATTTTGGGTTTCTGTATTTCGTTCGCATGGAGTTACGTCTTTTCATATTGTTTTTGTTTTATTTTTCTTTCAGAGTAACTTTTTTTCGTAAAATATTAAAAATGCTACTAAATTGTTTAAACGTATATACAACCAAGTAAATAAACAAACAAAATTAAAATAATTAAAAAAAAAATAAAAAACAAAAATTTTTTTAATTTTTTTTTTTTAGAAAATTTTTTTTAGACACAAAATCGTCATTTATGAATACGAAATACATCAAAATGAATAATAATAAATATGATTAGGAACATTTGCAATGTCCTTGTGAGTATTTTTCCTATTTTTGTTTAAAAAATTCAACCAGTCGAGAGCAAAATAGCAAGTGACTGATTTTGACATTTTTGTTCTTATCGTTCGAAATACAGAAACCCAATTTTATATGAAAACACTTACGTTTTCTTTCGACTTGTCGTTCGACTCATTGTTCACATAGAAGTGAGTTAAGCTATGTATACACGGTTGTCAGATCTAACAACGTTGGCAGAAAAATGTTCAGAAAATGTCTAACAACCGTGTAAACTTACAATTTATGTCTTGCAACGTTGTTAGAAAAAGCATTGTCAGTAAATTGTAACCCAATAATATTGTTAGACATCTGGCAATCGTGTAAACACATAACGTTGCGATTGCCAGATAATTGTCTGACAATTTTTATTGTCAGCTGTGCGAATTTTATGCATCTGAGAATGGCGCCATTGTCAGATAAATCATTTATACTTTATTGATTTATATGGAGTCACTAATTTAAGCAGATTATCAAATTGCTCGGAGTCCATTCGTAAAAAATTACGATACATATGCAGAATATACAGCTAAAATAGTGGAATTTTTTTTTTTTTTTTTTTGTTCCATTGTTTTTAATTTAAGGAAAACACACAAATTTTTAATTAAATTAATTTAACACACAATTTTCGTTTGACAGTTCTGGCAATGTCTGACCACGGATCTGGCAACTTTTGCCATAAAACAACCTGCCAACAGTGTAAACTGACAATTTTTGTTGGCAGATAAATTTATTGTCTGACAATTGCCTGGCAATGAAATTGTAAGGTTTTCTTACAATCGTCTAAACTGGCAATTTACCTGTTGCTAACAATTTTTCATTGTCAGTACATTGCCATCACATTGCCAGATCTGACAACCGTGTATACATAGTTTTAGAGAAACCCAAATCAGTTTTCTTTCGCATTCGTTCGACATAGAGAAACAGGCTATAAAAGAAATTTTAGTAACAAAAAAATCTAAAATTTTGCATGAAAATGTTTTTTTTTGGGCACTTCACATGAATTATCTTTTTTGCTAACTTTTTTATTTTAAAATCTTAATAATATAAGTAGAAACATCATTGCCAAAATATATGAGAGTCGGTCCATAATTTACCATAGCTCCCATATAAACCCACTTCCTAGAATTGCCCTAAAGGGCATAAAATCATGTAGATATTAGTATAAATGCATAGTTCTGTATTTGTATATTTTATTTTACATTTAGTAAAAGTGTTGATCTACAATTGGTCACAGGTCTAATTTTTAGCTCATACACAATGGTGTAGGGTATCATATGGTCGGTCTTGAACATATGATACCATACACCTCGTATTTTTTGTTGAAAAAAACTAAAAATATAAATTATTTGAAGTATTTCAATTTAGCGCGATTTTTAGGTCCCAAAATTAATTTTTCCATTAAATTAGTGTTTCAAATTACGCTATATATAGAAATTTAGGTCCCAAAACTTAAACTTTTTTACGCGGTTTTAATTTACGCGTACTGTCTTCGGTACACCAACGAACCGCGTAAATCGAGGGTTACCTGTATTTTTATAACGAACTAAATTCGTCGGTCGCTTCGAGTCCGTTATAACCGTATTCGACTGTATTTAATAAAATCTGTCATAAATCTCATAATTTAAATTACTTTAATTATAGTAATTTTTGAAAAAAATAAGAAAAAAATCAATAAAATAACTTGTTTGAATATTTTTTAAATCCAATTATATTTTTTTAAATTCCAACAATTTAATTGAAAAGTTTCAAGCAAGTTTGGCAACCGATTCAAAACGGTAACGGTAATGGGTTTTGAATTATTTCGCTAAGAGTATTTTAGAGGTAATGGCATTTTTAGTTATATCAGTAACGGTATTTTAGGGTTATCGGTATTTCGAGTTATTTCGGTAACGGTAATTTAGCGTTATCCGTATTTCTCCCTATTTCGGTAATGGTATTTTAAAGGTAACGGATGTTTCACAAATTGGCAAAATCAATTCACAAAAATGCACAGTGTGTGATTTTGACAATTTAAGTAACTGAAAAATGAAGAAAATTTAAAAAAAATTTTAACCGTTATTAAGTAACGGAACCTTGAACAGGGCTGTTGTTGAAGATAAATTTAATGCAAAATATTTTTTTGGTGAGAAGTTTAATTTTGAATGGTTAATTTTGAATAGCTGTGAAAGTTTAAAACAAAAAAAGATTTTTATGAATCATTTTTTGTTTTAAATATTGATGTGTTATCTATAGTAGAAAATAACAATAATTTGAAAAAGTTTGTTAACAAAAAAATCTTGGAGATTTTTCCGTTTTCAACTTTGTTTGGCATTTTTTTTTTATATTAATTTTTATTGAAAAAAAACTAAAAAGTCCCACAAAGTCCCGTTATCTAAATAGCACTTTTGTAATTGCTGATAGGTGGTCTTCCAAAATCAGTAATAAAATTTTGCTCCTGATCATGTCGCAATGTATTTCTCGTCAACAAATTTTTGATATTTGATTGCTTGCATCAAAGAACATGAAAAGTTTTCATATTTTTGAGTTTATTTTTAGTAATATTGGTACAATTTTAATTAACAATGTTGATATTGAATCAATAAAATTCAAGATGGATGTTAGCGAGAAGGATATCATTTACAATAAAATTGCTTAAGCTATAAATCTAAATATATTGATGAAATATTGAAGATTTTGAGTTTTAGATTTTTGTCATTAAGGTTCCATATGTCTGCTACACTTCAAACAATTTAATTCCACGGAAAAAACATCATCGAATAATGTATTGTTCCAATTGGTAAATGATAAATGATATCAAGTTAATATTCAACACAAATAAGTTTTATATGAGTAGAAACAACATTGCCAAAATTTATGAGAATCGGTCCATAATTTACCATAGCTCCCATATAAACCCACTTCCGGGAATCACCCTAAAGGGCATAAAATCATATAGATGTTAGTATAAATGGATTGTTCTGTATTTGTATAATTCTTGTAAAATTTTTACATTTAGTAAAAGTTTTGGTCTACAATTGGCCACGGTCTAGTGGTGTAGGGTATCATATGGTAGGTCTTGACCGACTATAGTTTCACTCTCGTTTTATTATTGCCAAAATTAAACTACGTTTTTCAGTTGTTAATTTGTCCAAGCTCTCTTTTAGATTTACTTTCCAATTTTTATTACTTCTAAATACTCATATGTGGGCTGCTGCATTGTTATTTCAATGATTGAGCCAAATAATAAAAATATGTCAAATTTGCACCTGATTTTACACTGAAAATATTAAAAAACTTATAGAAAATTCAGGACACTGCAAAAGAGACCTATTTTTCTTTTAATTTCAGACTTAATAATAATATAATAGGTAATAATATATTAAAATATAAAAAATAGTTTTTTTAATCTCTCTCCAAAGTTGAAAGTTATATAAAATTGTTATTATTTCTGTTCTTTACCTTTAGAGCAATAATAAAATACACTCGACAAATAAATCGTGAAAAAATCATGTTACCACACTTTAGTAACGTCATACTTAATGTGACCAGATGTCCCGCTTTTGGCGGAATTATCCCGCCTAAAATATTTTTCCCGCTTTTTTTAAGAAATCCCAATTTTATTTTTGAAATTTTAAACAAAAAAGCAGTAGCAACCAAATGTTGGAAAACTGATTCAAATATATCATTGTGATCTATATCTTCACTTTCATAAAGTGATATGCTTTTTAAAATTTTGATTTTTATTTTTTGGAGTAGAAATAAGTTATTTTTTGGCTGTCCATGTAAACCTTGTGCACAAAGTACAGGTCGCAATTTACAAGATAATTCAATGAAATTTGGCAAGTGGGACTTTTATAATACAGGGACGAAGCCTATTGAAATTTGGCTATGATCGGTCCACTATTTCACCTAGCCCCCATACAAATGTCCCCCCGGAATTGAGTTTCAACACTCAAAAATGACTTAAAAATAAAAATATTCTAATGAAATTTGGTGCAAAGAAGTCTTGTACAAGTATCAAGACCCCTGTTCCGAAAATCACTTTAACGTGCATAAATCCCATATTAATGTTAGTATAAACTTAATATTCGACACAATTAAGTTTTATATCAGTAAAAACTACATTACCAAATTGTATTGGAATCGGTCAATAATTTACCATAGCTGCCATATAAAACTTAGGGTGATCGACGCGGTTTTCCAACCGGTTTTAAAACCGGTTTTTTCAGTCAATGTGCTGTCGGTTTTTTCAAAATGTTCATTTTTCGAATGTCGAATAGACCGGTTTTTTTAAACACAAAAAACCGGTTTTAAAAATAGCATTTTATTTCAGAAAACATGTACTAAATAGTGATAGTGATATTTGAAAATTTAGGAATAATTTTTTTAATATTCATAAAGACTGATTTCTTATGTTTTTAAAATATAGTTTAAGTCTAAATTGGAATTTATTCTGTAATATTAAACGAATAAATAATTAATAATTATCCTGTATGACCCAATTTAATTTTATTGATCCAATAATTACTTTATTTTTTAAAGATGTTGTTGTTAAAAAAGTTTCACCTGCAGAATCGTTTCAATTGAGACAGGCTTCCATATTAAGCCATGGTTTCTGTTTATGCTAACTAAAATTTAGATGATTTTTTCTACAATTTTGAAACATAATTATCTTCTAGTCATCTAGATATATAATTTGCTTAGCATTTTTTCTCTTTCCAGAGCTTTCTGAAGCTACCAAACGACGTAGAAAATTAAAATTTGGCTTAATTATAAAACTTTTTGTCCAACAAATCCTAATGGAGCCATATTTTGAAATTTGTATCAGGGAGCGGATATAAGAGGATTTATGTGTATTTTTCTAAGAATTTTTTCTCTTTCCAGAGCTTTCTAAAGCTCCCAGAAGACATAGAAAATTAAAATTCAGCTTAATTATAACCCTATTCGTCCTACAAATCCTAACGGAGCCAGATTTTGAAATCTCTATCAGGGAGCGAAAATACGTTGATCTATATATATGGATTTAAGTATATCTTTTCTAAGCAATGTTTCCTTTCCAGAGCTTTCTGAAGCTCCCAGACGACGTAAGAAACTAAAAATCGGCATACTTATAAAACTATTCGTTCAACAAATTCTAATAATGCCAGATGTTTCTATAAAGGACCAAAAAGTCTGTTTTGGCATTAAGAACTTTTGAGTTGCTATACTTATTGTTTGCTCTCCAAATCCTATAAAAAACTGATTCTGTATTTCGGCCAGGGAGCGCATTTACGACGATTTTTTTTTATTTTAAAAGGTTTTACGAATTTATAACTTTAATCAATATAATTCCAATAAATTTGAACGGCTTCAAATAATTGACTTTGATTAAGGATAGGGAGGTGTCTAAATGTTGTTCATATTTTTTTCTTTTAATTTTCGGATTTGTTTGTGCATATTTTCATTATTATATTACTTTTCCTGACATTGTTAGGCTTTTACGCTTGTATTTAATAAATTTTAACTTAATTTTAAGAATTGATTTTTTTAAAGAAATGTAGTCTTTTGATATAAATATTAACTTCTGCAAAAAACCGGTTAACCGGTTTTATCTGAATTTCAAAAAGTGCAACCGGTTTTTTTTAAATACCAACTATTCGAACTATTCGAAAACCGGTTTCTCAAAAAAGTCGAATAATCGATCACCCTAATAAAACTAGTTCCGAGAATCGGCTAAAGTGCATAAAATCAAGTAGATGTTAGTATCAACGCATTATTCTGTATTTGTATATTTTATTTTACATTTAGTAAAAGTGTTGGTCTAATATAAGTCCCCTTACCGAAATAATGGTGTAGGGTATCATATGGTTGGTCTTGACCGACTATACCTTTTTCTCTCGTTTTTTTTTTTTTATAAATAACAGTTATATTACGATTTTTATTTTTTGAGCAGAAATACAAGTCATTTTCTGAAACATCAAATTTTTTTATTTTTTTTATAATGGTAACAATACCATTAGTATTTTTAATAAATAATTTTTTTTTTTTTGTGATTTTTTTTTTTTTTTAATTTCGGATTTTCTTAATTATACCCTACACCACCATAGGTGGGTAGCCCCCATATAAATGTCCTCCCGGAAAAGGGTTTAACGATCATAAATCCCTTAAATATAGCAGTATTTTAATGGCACACATAAGTTCCATATAAGTCTAAATAAGTGTGCCGATTTTTAAAAAGATCGGTCTATAATTAACCATAGCTCCCATATAAACCCCTCTTCCGAAAATCACTTTAAAGGGCATAAATCCCATTAAAATGTTAGTATCAAGTTAATATTCGACACAAATAAGTATATATGAACATAAATGATGGTGCCAAATTTTACAAAGATCGGTCCATAATTTCCCATAGCTCCCATATAAGGGTCTCTTTGGGGAACCAGACAAAAGTGATTAAATTCATATAACTGTCAGCATCGACGTAATATTCTGTATTCGTATGTTTTATTTTACACTTATGAGTATCGGTCCACATTTGGCTCCAAATCTAACAAAAGACCCCTCCCCGATTTATAATGTACACAATGGTGTAGGGTATCATATGGTCGGGCTTGACCGACTATATCTTTTTTTCTCGTTTTTTTTTGCGTTTATTTAATTTTGGAGTATTTCTTTGTGTTTTATTTATTATTATTATTTTTATTTTTTTTTTTATTATTTTGGTGATTTTATTTTATACTCATTATTAAGCTTGTTAAAATATTTAAAATTTTTTTAACAGATCTACAGTTCTCTACCAGTGAATGAAAAATCTCAAGTCTGATATATTTTGACCCAAAAAATTTATAATTTTTTTCCAGAAATAGATTTAAAATTTTAATTATTTTAAGAATGTTAGAATAAAACATAAATAAATTTTTGGAGGAAGAAATTTTGTTCTTTCAGAGAGATTTTTAGATTTTAAAAACTCATTTCGTGAGAACATTTGTGTGGGGGCTATTTAAATAATTGTTAACAATTTTATTTACCAAAATGTGCCATTTCAAAAAGATGTTTTGACATGAACTTTGATCTCAAGGTTAATATGGATATTTTCATATTGTACCTTTAATAAATATCTGGAACCATATAAACGATGTGCCTTTGTTTCGGATTGTATACTAATATCTGGAACAATGTTTTCGATTAAATGTACTTAAAGTTAGTGCTTACGAAAACCTGGTGTTAAGGATTTTATTTGAATTTTTTGTTTAAACTGAATATTAGTGTTTAACTTGTTGGCAGCCATTTCAAAAAGGTAAAAAGGTAACAGTATATCGGATTATTTTGATAACGGTCTTTTAGAGGTAACGGTCTTAAGCGTTACCGGTATTGCGAGTAATTTCGGTAATGGTATTTTTTTGGTTACTGTGGTTTCAGAAATTTCGAAGTATCGGTTATGAACCATAAAATATTACTTTATTAAAAATAATAATATTTCTTAAACCCAACAATAACGCTAACACTATTTTAGCGTTATCGGTACACGCAAAGAAAAAATATGGTTCCTGTGATCATAAACTAAGAGCAACATACTATAATTGTAATATATGATTCCAGGTTACAATAAGTATATTTGTAAGTAATCATTATTATGATTCCAATTTATAATTTATTAGTAAGGTTCATAAACTTATTAATAATTTTTAGTAAGTTTTACAACCTTTTCTTAAGTATTGCTTTAAATTTCATCATGTTTTTATCATTTAATAATTCCATGTTATCATATATATGAACTTATTTCATCATATATATATAATTCCATTTTATCATATATATAAAATAATCTCATCATATATATAATTCCATTTTATCATATATATTATTCCATTCTATCATACATATGAACTAATTCCATTATAAGTATAATTCCATTTTATCATATATATAATCCCATGTTATCATATATATAATTTCATTTTATCATATATATGAACTAATTTCATCATATATATAATTCCATTTTATCATATATATGATCCCATATTTTCATATTTATATTCATTTGTACCACGATATGTGGTACAATCATCATACTGAATAAAAACAAAACTTGTCAATTTATATTTGTTCATATATAAACTAAATAAGAATTATAACTACTGTACTGATACACAAAAATGTGTATTAAAAAGCCATTAAAAGTTAATGTCTTAATGGTTGTAGAATTAACCAAATTTGTAAAATGAAATGAATGGTTATGTAATTAACTAAATAGTTGTAGAATTCACTAAATGATTGGATATATTTATAAATATGATTTCATATAAACATATTTAAATACATATTATAATTCAGTGAACCATATTAAAATTTTTATTGTGAGTAATCATTAAATGATTAAACAGAATCATAAACGTTGCTATCATAAACACAGTATATTTAAATCAATGAAAAACGGCTATATAATCATTGAATAGTTGTGGTGATCATGCTGTAACCATGTTTTTTCTCTGCGTGTGCAACAAAAATACATGTTTTAGAGGTGCAAAAATCAAGGTGGCAAAACTGCCTTAAGACTTGGTTCAAACGCATCAGGAAAGGTATTGGCTGTCAACAATAATGTCCTTTTGAAAAAGAAATTTTCGCAAAATATAAAAGACCCCCTCGTATCTTTTTATACTCACCATCAAAAAGATGGGTGGTATATTGATTTTGTCATTCCATGTGTAACATGTCGAAAACATTATTTAAGATCCCATAAAGGGTCCTGGTTAGGTTCTGAGTCAATCTAGCTATGTCTGTCCGGCTGTCTGTCTGTTGAAAGCAGGATAGGGCTCGAACGGGACAACCTAGGGGGACGAAATTTGGCTCAAATATTTATCTTATATAAGGTTTGTTTGGGATTGAAAATTGGAAAAATAGGTTAATTAACAAAAGTTATGGGATAAATACTAGAAACACAGGGTGTTCGTTGTAGCTTCATTTCACACTTTCTGTTAATATCTCTTAAACAAAATACGACAATTTTGTACTGATAGTTTTAGGGTCGATACAAACTTGAAAACCAAAAAAGGGCGTGGTCCTCCCATATAAGGTGAAACGTCAACGAAATTTTGTACAAATAGTTCAAGGATCAATGTAAACAAAAAATGGGCGTAGTCACGCACTTTACCGCTCACCTCCCATATAACGTAAAATTTGGAAAAGTTGATGGAGGGTAGATTCGGCCAAGCTGAATATAACATTCTCGCTTATTTTATTTCTTAATAAACATTGAAAGAACGAGTAAAAGTTTAAAGTATAATTTACTCGAATAATGCAAGTAACTTAAAAAATCTACTCGATTAATCGAGTAATTTAAAAACCGCATTGTTGAGTTATTTGATTAATTGATATATAACGGTGTAACGCCCACTTTCTTTAATACTCTCAAACAGCTGAACCAATTTGCTTAAAATTTTCACAGCTTTATCCTGTGTGTATAAATTCAAATATGATATATAGTTTTTCTATCGGAGCAGGGGGAGTGGTGCTTCCCATACAAAGTAAATATTTATTATGGTATATCTAAAGAACTAATATAGAGCAAGTACTCAAACATTGATAAAATGGAAATAGCACGGATAGGTTCAGGAGAGATCACGCAGAGAAAAAACATGGTTACAGCATGATCACCACAACTATTCAATGATTATATAGCCGTTTTTCATTGATTTAAATATACTGTGTTCATGATATCAACCTTTATGATTCTGTTTAATCATTTAATGATTATCCACAATCAAAATTTTAATATGGTTCACTGAATTATAATATGTATTTAAATATGTTTATATGAAATCATACATATATGATGAATCCACTCATTTAGTCAATTCTACAACAATTTAGTTAATTATATAACCATTCAGTTCATTTTACAAGTTTGGTTAATTCTACAACCATTAAGCCATTAACTTTTAATGCCTTTTGAAAATACATTTTTGTGTATCAGTCCAGTAGTTTGTTAGTATATTAATTCTCATTTAGTTTAGATATGAACAAATATAAATTGACAAGTTTTGTTTTTATCAGTATGATGAATGTACCACATATCGTGGTACAAATGAATATAAATATGAAACCATGGGATTATATATATGATAAAATGGGATTATATATATGATGTATTTAGTTAATATATATGATAAAATGGAATTATATATATGATAACATGGAATTATATATGTATATAATAAAATGGAATTATACTTATGATGGAATTGGTTCATATATATGATAGAATGGAGTAATATATAGGAATTATATATATGATGAAATTAGTTTATATATATGATAACATGGAATTATTAAATGATAAAAACATGATGAAATTTAAAGCAATACTTAAGAAAAGGTTATAAAACTTACTTAAAGTTATTAATAAGGATATGAACCTTACTAAAAAATTATAAATTGGAATCATAGTAATAATTACGAACAAATATACTTATGGTAACCTGGAATCAAATATTACAATCATAGTATGTTGCTCTTAGTTTATGGTCATTGGAACCATATTTTATAAAACTTACTAATAACTTCTAGTAAGTTTTATAACCTTTTCTTAAGTATTACTTTCAATTTCTTCATGTTTTTATCATTTAATAATCCCATGTTATCATACATATAAACTAATTTCATCATATATAATTCCATTTCATCATATATATAAAATAATTTCATCATATATATAATTCCATTTTATCATATATATAATTCCATTCTATCATATATATGAACTAATTTCATCATAAGTATAATTCCATTTTATCATACATTTAATCCCATGTTATCATATATATAATTCCATTTTATCATATATATGAACTAATTTCTTCATATATATAATCCCATGTTTTCATATTTATATTCATTTGTACCAAGATATGTGGTACATTCATCATACTGAATAAAAAACAAATCTTGTCAATTTATATTTGTTCATATCTAAACTAATGAGAATAAATATAATAACAAACAACTATACTGATACACAAAAATGTGTATTCAAAAGGCATTAAAAGTAAATAAAAATATTAGCTTAATGGTTGTAGAATTAACCAAATTTGTAAAATTTACTGAATAGTTATAGAATTAACTAAATAGAATTGACTAAATGATTGTATTTATCATAAATATGATTTCGTATAAAAATAATTATTACATATTATAATTCAGTCAACCATATTAAAATTTTGATTGTGGGTAATCATTAAGGGCGGATTTACATGCATTTATATGTAAAAGTTGAGCAACTAAAATATTAAATAAATAAATCGGTGCATATTATAATATATTTTATAACATATTTTAAAAGAGTAAATGATAGAAAATTTTGCTTTAATTATTTTATTTCCCTTATTATTGCACATTAAAAAGGAAATCATATGGCAATAAACATTTTTTTAAACAGGAAAAATAAACAATTCTGGTTTAAATTAGGGATTTAATGGATTTATTGATTAAAAATATACCCCAAAGTATGTTTTAAAAAATGTATAATATGCACCGAAATTTTCAATAATTTACATTTATGTAAATGTTAATTTCTAAAAGCATATTTTAGGGGCTAATTTTTTACATATAAATGTATGTAAATCCGCCCCTTAGTTATAAAATAAGGCTAAACTGAAATTTATCAACCGCGTCATAATTTGATTCCCCATTTTTTACTGTAACTCATAAAAACGTTATTGATCTTCTGTTTTCTTACCCATCTAATTCTAGACACTATTATTAGTTCAGAAATTATCATATCGATCACTGACTTTCGAAATTGGCGTTTTGATGAAAATCTATAATTTAGAACCATTTAGATAATTTTTCAAAATTTCATTGACGTATCAAGTTATTTCAGATTTATAGCGAAAGTAATTTTATCGTGACATTTTTGATACATATAAAAATGTGTAAACAATAACAAAAATTCTTCTACTGTAAAGTTTTGTTTTCTGCACTTACGCAGTTAGGGTTCGATATGCTTTCATAAAAAAAAAAAAAAAAAAAAAATTGTTTTTACAAAATAAACTTCAATAATAATATTCAATCTTGTTGCTACAAGACAAGCTTCTCAACGATAAAATGGTATTCATTAGTTAATTTTAAAATTATTATTTATTATTTTTTATTTGTTTTCTCATTTTTTTATAAAATCAAATTTGAAAAACATTTCATGAGGTATAAAAAATTATCATTAAAATGTCAAAATATGCTCTAGAAGGGTTAAATATGACCTAAAAATAACAAAACATGCTATAAATATGCAAAAATCGCCAAATGCAAAAATATGCCGTTAAGAGTAAAATATGCAGAAATATGCACTAACAAATCGATGCCAAATTGATTTATTTGTTCTGAAACGGATAAATATTTAATGGATGGCTTTAAGGAAAAAACATGCAATTGCATATTTTGGTTTCCATGTTAATCATCATCAATTTGAGATCATACTTTCGTATTAAAAAATATGTATGTTATAATATAAAAATTGTGATTAAAGTATAATTGGTCTAATCGCCCCTTATTGCATTTATAACTTAGAATATATTGATTTAATATGGTAACACTAATTTAAACATACGGATGTAATTATAATTTTGTTTTCTTTCGACACCTATGTGAATTGATCAATTCTATGAAATGTTTACAAAATTTCAAAACATTTTATAAGTAAATTTGAATTATAATAAAAATGCTTCAAATTTTGTATTTAAGTAAATGGTCTTCGCGACCCCCTTAAAATGTTTGTACCTACCCCATTTGAGAAAAGTTAATCTACTCAATTATGCTTACGGCCTAATTTAAAAAGTTTATTTTCACTGTCACACCGTATAACTTTCCAGTCATAATGGGAATTATTCCATTTCCGGTAGAACGGAATGTTATAATTAGTAAGGATAAAAACCGAATATTTACATGTGGCAACTTACGTGATTATGAAGCTGTACTAAAACAAGTGTTATAAGCAGAGACACAAACCTATTTTTCATTAAGTTATTGTGGCAACTATGTAGATAATAGAGATGCCAAGTGCGACTGGATTTTGCAAATCTCGGGATTCGGGATTTTATAATTTCAAATCCCGGGATTTTTCGGGATTCGAGATTGATATTTCATATAAAAATACATTTTAAATATAAGGAAAAATATATTTAGTATACATATTTCAATTAAAGAAATTAAAAACAAAACATAAGGTTTGTTCGTTTGAAATTCTTGTAAAAAAAGTAAAAAAGAGAAATTTAAAAAAAAATTTTTGAAACAAGCTTTTACTCAAAAAAGTAAGAAAATGGAAAATAGTAAAATAAATTTTAGTGTCAATAAAAAATAAAATGTTTATTTTTTACTTATATTAAATGGAATCCTGGACACATCTCAAAAATAGGGAATATGTTCCTTTGCAGATAATTTTTCACATATTTTCTTATAAAATTCTTTTATCTAAGGATCTGTATGATTTTTAGCCTTGTAGAATATCATCAATAGTTAATGTCCATCCATGTAAACTATAAGTTGAATTGTCCATTATTTCATGTAGCTTCCATACAAATGTCTTCCCATAATAGAATTTTACCCTTATAAATCTCCTAAATGTGGTAGAATTCAACACAAATAAAATAGTTTGCAACCTTAAACTACCAAATAAAATTGTTTAACATTGGACTATAATTAACCATAAGCCTCATACAAGGACTTCCCCTAATTTACTTAAACGTGCATTATATTGCTAAAAATGTCAATGTGTAGACGAATGGCACATATTATTAATACAAATCACTATATTAATTTTTAAAATGATCAGTCCATAATTAACCACAGCTCCCATAAACAGGGCCTTTCCAAAGATCATTTAAAGGTGCATAAATTAGTATTACAATACAATTATGTATACATAAGTTTTATAAAAGTATAAAAAAATTGACAATAGGTTCCAACAAAAATCGTTTAAAGAATTAAACATATTTTCTTATTATTATGTTTCTAATTAAAATTCAATAGGAATTTGAAAATACTAGTTTTGATCGTACAAAATATTCAAGTAAAATATAGCAAAAGAGAAAATTATTTTCTTTTAAAATGTTTACTACTTTTACTTTTTTTGTGTGCACCAAAACGCTTTTCGAGAAAAATACTTGCAAAAAGAATAAAACTAGTAAGCAGTGTTGCCAGGACTTGAGAAAAAAAGAAGCTAAATTAGACTTTAAAAAAGGTCAGAAAAGGCTAAATGCCCCAAAAAATAAAGCCATAAAAAAAGCTAATATATTGTTTTATTTAAAAACGCATTTATTTTTAGGTCCTCATAAGATTTTGGTATTTTTTAAAGATATTTTAGTGAATTTGTAACCATAACATAAAAAGTTTCTATGGGTAATAATTTGTTAAAAAATAATTATAATATTTTTATGGAATGAAGCGCCGCAGGCGAAAATTTTCGTCAAATACAAATACTTTTGATTTTTTTGTGCGAATTAATACACAAAAATGCTTAAATTGATGATTTTGTAAAAACAAAATGAGTAAATTTTTAGCTTTTTTAAGGCAATGGTAAGAATAAAAAAGGCTAACAAAAAAGCTAGAAGCTAAAACGAAAATTTTGAGACTAAAAGCAAAATAAAAAGGCTAAATTTAGCCTTAAAAAGGCTAAACTGGCAACACTGCTAGTAAGAATAGCATACAAACCAGAGTTGGGGGTAGTGCACTAAATTTGCAGTTTCCATTTTTTCAGCTCAAGCCTAGTGCAACATTTTTTTCTTCACTAAATACTTTAGTGCATAAAACAACCCTCCAATAATGTTGCACTAACATTAATTAACTTAGAAATTGTTCACTAAATTGAAAGATGACCTAATGTTTTCTTAAACTTTCTTCTCTAAATACAAAATTACGACTAACATCAATTTTCAGAAACCAATTTTAAACTTAAAATGTATTTTAAAATATATATTGTATACAAATATAGTCTCTGAAATATTCCAATTTCCAAAAATTCCTTCGTAATGGATATATTTTTCGGGAGACCAACATTTTATCTCTCTAACTTTAGGCGTTCGGTCTGTGGAATGATGAATTAGTCAGTAACGTTACTCGTTTATATATGGATGTCTCAATATACACAAATACGTTTATAATATATTCAAAACACACTAAAAAAAATTCTAAATTATGTAGGGTTGTTATAAAACGATTATAAATTTGATAATTACCATCATAGCTCTCTTAAATTAATTCAGTGAGTTCTGATTGATTGGAAAAATGTCATGATTATGTTTAGTGAAAAAAGAAAATTCATATTTATGTTTAGTGAAAAAAAAAAAATTATTTGCAGCTTATGTATAGTGACTGCTCATATTTTGCATTAATGAGTGTAGTGCAAATTTTCTCACTACCACTAAATTTAGTTATATTGAAAAAAATTGCAATATCACTACAATTTTTTAGTGGTAGTGAACAAATGTTTCAATATTACTATAGTGGTGGAAAATAGTTAAAATTCAATTTTTTTTCACTATAGTGCGATTTAGTGAAAAGCTGAATGCACTCACAGTTTAGTGCACTACCCCCAACTCTGATACAAATGAACAGACCTACATATAATGATCTTATCCATGTAATCGATTTTTAAAATATTTTTGAAAATTTTCTGTAAATATTTTAATGTTCTGTCTTGCTTTGAGTTAATTTTTTGATTGTATTTATGTCAGTAAATCCCGAAAATGAAATCCCGGGATTTTTTTCGTCCAATCCTGGGATTCGGGATTTTGTAATCCGGAAAAATCCCAGTATTTTAGGGATCAGGATTGGCATCCCCAGTGGATAAGTATTTGTAGTCTGGCCTTTTTTAGTAAATAATAAAAAAGTGGCATTATTTATTCAAGAGAAGAATATAACTTGCAAATTTTGTTGGCTTTTGGAAATGACTATTACATACTACACTTATTATCTGGTAATGAGTTGTCATTATTTTATTGTTACAAGTAAATAACAAGTTCATTTAGTTCTGCAATGGCTCAGTTCGCCAAAGCGACTACGTGGCACTCAGAAGGTGGTCGATTCAAAACCAAACTAAGACAATATTTTTTTTCAAAAATATGCTTAAAATCCAAGTTTTATGTTTTTTGGATCATAGTCTGAAGAAATTTTACCGCGTTTAATTTGTTTTTACTAATTATGATTCTCTATGTTGTAAGGTTTCCTATGATACCAACTTACATATTTTTTTTTAATGTTCTGCAATTTTCATCCTTAGAAACATAAAATTGAAAATGTAAGGTCCTAATTGAATCAGAAACCTTAATATAGATTTTGTGGTCCTTTTTCTTTATTCTAATATACTTTTTCGTAATTCTGATATTTATTTTTCATTGTTCTAAGATTAAAAACCTGAAATTAAAGAGATATTGTTATTTATGGATGACATAACACCATTATTAAAAATGTTGCCAAGGGAGTTAAGAATCTTAGTTTAAATTTATTATATAGTATGGTTTTTATAAAAAATTTCCGCTAACGAAGTAGCGGGTTTACAGCTCGTATTATATAAATGTGTGCAGTTTGTATTTCAACAATTAACCAATATGAGTATATGTATGGTATGTTGTTGGAAATATTTGTGAAATTAATTTGATGTTAAAAGTTTCTTATATTAGGCCCGTTCATTAAAAATTTCTATTAAAATTTTAAATAACATAACTATGTGAAACTTATTTTTAAAAATTCCTAAATATTTTTCGTTTAAAAAAATTATTCAGATACATATTTTATTTGTCCTAAAAATTTTCTCTAAAATATCAATTCTCACAAAAAATTCTAATTTTTAAAAAATCCCATTCTTTTACAAATAAATCCCAATTTTCTGAAAAAGGAGACATTTTTAAAAAATTCAAAACTTTTACTTAAAATTTAGTTTTTCATTAAAAATTTAAATTTTTAGCAAAAATTAAATTTTTTCACTAAGAACTGAATGTTATTAAAACATAATAATAACAAAACTGATGTAAAACCTTTTATTTTTCAAATTACATTATTTATAAAACAATGTTATCAAAATTAAAAAAAAAAATGGTATTTAAAAGCCAAAATCAGCTTCTTTATAATACATTTTCAAAAACTTGGCATCATTATTATTATTACAGCTATTTTTTGGTAGTTAGCTTAACGAAACTTTTCGTTGACTACCGATGTGTTACTACAGAATAGCACTTAACGACTTTTGTTGACTAACGAATTTTCGATACTTAAAGACAAATTTTTGTCGTTAAAAAGTTACGGAATTGCGGTACAGGTTTAAGAAATAATGAAAAGATTGCCTGAGTAGTAAAAAAAGCTTTCGTGAGTTCTGAAACACAACTGAACTCTGATCGGCTAATTGACAATGGGCAACCGAAAATGGTTCACAAGTAAATAAATACAATAGCATGTTTAATTTTTCCAAATTTGGATGATTATAATTTGTAGTCCAAAAGACAGATTCTGATATAATTTGTTGCTTTTATTACGATTGTATTTTTTAAACCTCTGAGACTTTTTATCTAGTGTTAATTTATGAAAAGTATGTTGTTATTGGCCAAATTCTTTTTGGCCGAAGTTAACTTTGTGATGTCGTATTAGGAGCTCCCCAAAATCGAAAATTTATTTAAGTTCTAGGAAAACTGACATTTTGTTTGACAGTAGAATTGATTTTGTCTTTAGTTAGGGTGCTATTCGAATACATTAAAAATAATTCGAACTTGTTTGGTTTATACGTTAAAATTGGAAAAAGTTGGCTTTAGAATCGATGAACATTATTGCTCCAGAATTTAACTTATATTCGCAATATTCAGTTGTTTTTTAGTAGTGAGGTTTTTATAATGTGTAAGATATTATAAAACAATAAATTTGATGATTTTTACAGCAAAATTATGATTTTTCTTCGTTCAAGTGAAAATTTTTTATCAAAAAGTTCTGGCAACGCTGAATTTACACTATAGGATTCAAAATAACAATATAAAAAAATATAAAAAATATACATTATTTTTAAAAGCAAAACTGTGTATTATTCAAAAAATCATAAAATATTACAAGAATATAAAAATAGACTTAATTACCAATTCAATGTTATAGAATATGTTATGGCCTCAAAACTTACAACTCAAATTCTCTATATTATAATATTTTACTGTGCTTTTCAATATGTACATATGTACTGTATTTAAAGGGATAATATTCGTATTAATCGATTAAATTTTTTAAATATAAACTTTTCTAAAAGACTTTATTACATACTCGAAGTAATCAACTTTGACACCCCACCCTATAGCTTATCTCGTGTTATCACAGGCTGACATTACTTTGAGTCTACATTAGAGAAATTTGTATCAAGACAAACGTCAAATTATTGTTTGAGTTGCAGATAATTTTTTATATCTATCAATTATAGGGGAAAACGCATGTCATAATAAACCATGCAAAAAGTACCAACAACAATCAAGATGGCGTCTTTTACCAAGCATTATCAAGACAACGTTGTCAGAGCTCGAGCGCTGACAATTTTCTTTTAACGCTGCAATAACACTGACAAATTCAGTCTACATTAGACAAATCTTTATCTTGATAAAATTTTGACGTTTGTCTTGATAAAAATTTGTCTAATGTAGACTCAAAGTTACGTTGAGTCTACATTAGAGAAATTTATATCAAGACAAACGTCAAATTTTTGTTTGATTTGCAGATAATTTTTTATCTCTGTCAATTATAGGAGAAAACGTATGTCATAATAAACCATGCAAAAAGTACCAACAACAATCAAGATGGCGTCTTTTACCAAGCATTATCAAGACAACGTTGTCAGAGCTCGAGCGCTGACAATTTTCTTTTAACGCTGCAATAATACTGACAAATTCAGTCTACATTAGACAAATCTTTATCTTGATAAAATTTTGACGTTTGTCTTGATAAAAATTTGTATAATGTAGACCCAAAGTTAAGATGAGTTCTCTAAAAGATTAGGTCAGCCTCTACAACCCATAGTGAAATTAGAAAGTGGACGCACATCTACAAAAACAAAAATTGCTTGTATTTTGTTAGTGTAAAACTACTATGAACAGAAAATGATAAATAAAGAAGAAGAGTAAAAAATTTGCTTACGAATACAAAAACAATTTGACAGTTTCGCGAGCTGCACACATGAAACAATTAAATCAAATTGAGGTCACTTTCTCATTTCACTATGTCTGCAACCCTTCCATACTTTTCAATTCGATCCGACAAGTAGTTTAGAAGACACAGATTTATTAACAAACGTTTTGCATTTTTTTACCAAGATATCTTTCAGAAAAGTATACAATTTTTATAACTTACAAAACCAAAGTTGGTTGCTGATGTTTGTAACGCACAAAAATAATATCCCAACACCCACCTTAAAGTATACCATTCGACTCAGAATCATTTTCTGAGTTGATTTAACGATGTTCTTCCGTCCGTCTGGATGACTGGCTGGTTGTCTGTCCATGTAAGCCTTGTGCATGGTCATGATCGGTCCATTATTTTACCTAGCCCCCATACAAATGTCCTCCCGGAATAGAGTATTAACACTTATAAATGCCTTAAGAATAGGAATATTTTAATGAAATTTAGCACAAATAAGTTTTATGTAAGCACAAACCCGTTTTCCAAATTTCATGAAGATAGGTCCATAATTGACCATAACTCCCATATTAATCCTTCTCACGAAAATCCCTTTAAAGTGCATTAATCCGACAGAAATGTTAGTATTACGTTAATATTTAACACAAATAAGGTATATATAAGTAAAAACAATGTTATATGGATTGGACTGGTGTAGGGTATCATATGGTCGGTTTTGACCACTATACTTTTCTCGTTATTATTTATTATATGTATGCAATTATAGAGAAAAAAAATACCCATCAAAAATTTTTTAAGTACTGGTAAGCAGTGCAAAATTATTCATGCCTGCCGATAGCACATCATTGATGCGCATTTGAGTAAACTATAAAAGGAAGCGAGAAATTTACATTGGGCTCATATTTTTTTAACAAATTACAACCTGCATACTCTCTCGCTTACGTGGATGCAGGATTGTAAGCGAATGACTTTCTTCTCCCCATATTTATTTACAATTTAATACAAAAAGTTTTGCTAAGTTGGATGATGCAATATTTTGAATTGAGTTGATTAGTTGTGGTGGAGCGTTCAAAGTGTTAAGAGGTAAGTTTGTTCGTGAAAGTCGGAAAAAATAATGTACAACAATTATATTAAAATTGTAAGTAAAATTATTATATTTATTTTAAATAACTATTATATTAACAAAATAATATTATTTATTAAATTAATAAAGCTCTAAATATGTATATTGTTTTTAATTTTCTTTATAATATACAAGAAATGACATGTTTTGTAACGTATTTTGTGTTTTATTACTTTTTTTTAATTTTCAGTTTGACTTGTTTTGAAGAAATTTTGTGTTTTTGTTTTTATACGATAAGAAAAAAAATACGATTACAGAAAAAACAATGGGTTATTTATTTTTTTAATATACGGTATGTATAAATAACATAATCTTATGTTTTTGTGTTAATTTGTTTCTATTAAGTAATATATCTTTTTATTATTATAATTTTTTTGCAGATTAAATAATTAAGGATTACCCCAATAAAAAGGCCAGTTGATGATCTGATTTAAAAAATTTTCGATTTTTCTTTTTAATTTTTTATAAAACAAATGAAATAAAAAATAGTAATAAATAAAAATAATATTTTTTATAAATGCATTATTTAAATTCAAGGCATGATTTCACAGCTTCTGGGATCTCTAAAAGATGCACATAAAAGAGGCACGAAATCATCACATCTATGATGCCTTAAAATGCGCATAATAAAGGCATGTATGAACCTAATACGTAGCGCAGCAAAGAGCCCTACCAAGTGGGACATCACGAACAAAAATCATGCCTTCTTGAAGCAGGTTGGTAAGGGAGAGTTCTTTTATCTCTCCCTTACAAACCTGCTTCTGGGTATGCAGCATTTTTTGCTGGGTATTGTTCACTTTTTCGGCCATAAATCGTAGTTTTTGTAATTTTCAAACACAAAATCGCTTAATTTTTGGACTCGGTAAAGATAACGACTTCAAATTTTCTTTATTCAATAGATAATTTGTTCTTTAATTAGTTAAAGGAAAACCTAATAAAATTAGTCAGAAATACTTACTGGGATATGTAAAAGAAACAAAAAATTGGCAATCGTTTAGAGTATTAACATTTATTAATACTCTATTCAGGGAGGACATTTGTATGGGGGCTAGGTAAAATAATGGACCGATCATGACAAATTTCAATAGCGTTCGTCGTTAAACATATGTGCCAAATTTCATCAAATTATCTTCATAATTGCGATCTGTACTTTGTGCACAAGGCTTACATGGACAGACAACCAGCCAGCCAGCCAGACGGACGGAATAACATCGTTAAATCAACTCAGAAAATGATTCTGAGTCGAATGGTATACTTTAAGGTGGGTGTTGGGATATTATTTTTGTGCGTTACAAACATCAGCAACCAACTTTGATTTTGTAAGTTATAAAAATTGCATACTTTTCTGAAAGATATCTTGGTAAAAATATGCAAAACGTTTGTTAATAAATCTGTGTCTTCTAAACTACTTGTCGGATCGAATTGAAAAGAATGGAATGGTTGCAAATGACAAAGTGACCTCAATTTGATTTAATTGTTTCATGTGTGCAGCTCTTCTTCTTTATTTTCTCATTTTCTGTTCATAGTATTTTAACATTATGTGCAGTAGTTTTACACTAAAAAAATACAAGCAGTTTTTGTTTTTGTAGATGTGCGGCCACTTTCTAATTTCACTATGGGTTGTAGAGGATGACCTAATCTTTTAGAGAACTCAACTTAATGTCAGCCTGTGATAACACAAAATAAGCTATAGGGTGGGGAGTCAAAGTTGATTACTTCGAGTATGTAATCAAGTCTTTTAGAAAAGTTTATATTTAAAAAATTTAATCGATTAATACGAATATTATCCCGTTAAATACAGTACAATTGTACATATTGAAAAGCACAGTAAAATATTATAATATAGCGAATTTGAGTTGTCAGTTTTGAGGCCATAACATATTCTATAACATTGAATTGGTAATTAAGTCTATATTTTATGATTTTTTGAATAATACACAGTTTTGCTTTTAAAAATAATGTATATTTTTTATATTTTTTATATTGTTATTTTGAATCCTATAGTGTAAATTCAGCGTTGCCAGAACTTTTTGATAAAAAATTTTCACTTGAACGAAGAAAAATCATAATTTTGCTGTAAAAATCATCAAATTTATTATTTTATAATATCTTATACATTATAAAAATCTCACTACTAAAAACTTTTTCCAATTTTAACGTATAAACCAAACAAGTTCGAATTATATTTATTGTATTCGAATCGCACCCTAACTAAAGACAAAATCAATTCTACTGTCAAACAAAATGTCAGTTTTCCTAGAACTTAAATAAATTTTCGATTTTGGGGAGCTCCTAATACGACATCACAAAGTTAACTTCGGCCAAAAAGAATTTGGCCAATAACAACATACTTTTCATAAATTAACACTAGATAAAAAGTCTCAGAGGTTTAAAAAATACAATCGTAATAAAAGCAACAAATTATGTCAGAATCTGTCTTTTGGACTACAAATTATAATCATCCAAATTTGGAAAAATTAAACATGCTATTGTATTTATTTACTTGTGAACCATTTTCGGTTGCCCATTGTCAATTAGCCGATCAGAGTTCAGTTGTGTTTCAGAACTCACGAAAGCTTTTTTTACTACTCAGGCAATCTTTTCATTATTTCTTAAACCTGTACCGCAATTCCGTAACTTTTTAACGACAAAAATTTGTCTTTAAGTATCGAAAATTCGTTAGTCAACAAAAGTCGTTAAGTGCTATTCTGTAGTAACACATCGGTAGTCAACGAAAAGTTTCGTTAAGCTAACTACCAAAAAATAGCTGTAATAATAATAATGTTGTTAAGTTTTTGAAAATGTATTATAAAGAAGCTGATTTTGGCTTTTAAATACCATTTTTTTTTTTTTTTTAATTTTAATAACATTGTTTTATAAATAATGTAATTTGAAAAATATAATATATAATAAGTGCATTCGTTTACGTAAAAGGTTTTACATCAGTTTTGTTATTATTATGTTTTAATAACATTCAGTTCTTAGGGAATAGTTTTTTTTTAGTGAAAAAATTTAATTTTTGGTAAAAATCTAAATTTTTAATGAAAAACTAAATTTTAAGTAAAAGTTTTGAATTTTTTAAAAATGTCTCCTTTTTCAGAAAATTGGGATTTATTTGTAAAAGAATGGGATTTTTTAAAAATTAGAATTTTTTGTGAGAATTGATATTTTAGAGAAAATTTTTAGGACAAATAAAATATGTATCTGAATAATTTTTTTAAATGAAAAATATTTAGGAATTTTTAAAAATAAGTTTCACATAGTTATGTTATTTAAAATTTTAATAGAAATTTTTAATGAACGGGCCTAATATAAGAAACATTTAACATCAAATTAATTTCACAAATATTTCCAACAACATACCATACATATACTCATATCGGTTAATTGTTGAAATACAAACTGCACACATTTATATAATACGAGCTGTAAACCCGCTACTTCGTTAGCGGAAATTTTTTATAAAAACCATACTATATAATAAATTTAAACTAAGATTCTTAACTCCCTTGGTGTTATGTCATCCATAAATAACAATATCTCTTTAATTTCAGGTTTTTAATCTTAGAATAATGAAAAATATCATAATTACGAAACAGTATATTAGAATAAAGAAAAAGGACCACAAAATCCATTTTAAGGTTTCTGATTCAATTAGGACCTTACATCTTCAATTTTATATTTCTAAGGATGAAAATTGCAGAACATTCAAGATGTGCTATTAGAAGAACGAAAAAAGATACCACAAAGTCCCTTCTTATGGATTCCCATTCATTTAGGACTATATATCCTTATTTCATGTTTCTATGTTAAATATTACCGAAGATTAAAAAAGTACCATTGGAAGAACAAAAAAGTACCACAAAGACACCTCTTGTGAATTCTTTCTCACATAGGACCATGCTTATTTAATTTCATGTTTCTACTATAAATATTATAGAAAATTCAAAAAGTACCATTAGAAGAACAAAAAAAGTACCAAAAAGTCCCCTATAATGAATTCTCATTCATTTAGGACCACCTATCAGTAATTTCATATTTCTACGTTCATAATTATAGAAAATTCAAAAAGTACCATTAGAAGAACAAAAAAGTACCACAAAAACTTCTCTTATGGATTCTTATTCATTTAATTCCACATATCTTTAATTTCATGGTTAAATATTATAGAAAATTCAAAAAGTACCATTAGCAGAATAAAAAAGTGACTTTGTGGTACTAATGAATTCTCATTCATTTAGGACCAAATATCTTTAATTTTATGTTTCTATATTAAATATTATAGAAAATTCAAAAAGTACCACTAGAAGAACGGAAAAGTACCACAAAGTTCTCTCTTATGAATTCTCATTAACTAAGGACAACATATCTCTAATTTCATGTTTCTATGTTCATAATTATAGAAAATTCAAAAAGTACCATTAGAAGAACGAAAAAGTACCACAAAGTCCCCCCTTGTGAATTCTTTCCAACATCGGACCATGCGTATTTAATTTCATGTTTTTAGGTTAAATATTACAGAAAATGCAAAAAAGTACCAATAGAAGAAGAAAAAAGTACCACAGAGTCCATCCTCTTGAATTCTTACCCACGGGACCATGTATCTTTAAGTACCACAAATTCCACTCTTGTGAATTCTTATCTACATTTTCTTAATTTCATGTTTCTATGTTTAATGTAATTGAAAATTCATTATTTAGTTTGAATAAAATGTAATTTCCCGCCTTTTGGAGGGTACTTTTTTTCACCCATTGTAGTACCAAAAATTGTATTCCAATAAATTTCTAAATTGTAGTGGTATTCCATATTAAAATACTCATATGAATATTTCAATAAATATAAAAAAATGTTTTATGAAAAAAGTACCAAAAATATGTACGATTTTTACCCCTTAAACGTTTGAATTTCTAAAAAGTACCAAATCCGTATTTCTCATTTTTTGATAAGTTATGAATACGATATAAATTTTATTTGTATGTTGATTGGTTTCAAAGATACATATGGTGCCAAAAAAAAAGACCAAAATACAGTTTTTACCCGTTTTCTCCCTAAAACGGCCGATTTTCAAAAAAGTACCAGACACCTGTCCAATTATTTTTTAAATGAATAACGACAACTATTCAACTTTTTTTGTATCATTATTAGTTTGCGAGTTATAAGGTTACCGATTTTACCCGTTTTTATCCTTTTTTACCCCTAAACATTCGAATTTCAAAAATTCCGTCTTAGTGGATCTATATGGTGAGAGACCTACCTACGTTCCAAATTTCGTCTCTCTAGCTTCAGCCGTTTGGGCTGTGGGATGATGAATCAGTCACTCAGTAACGTTACTCTTTTATATATATAGATTTAAACTTTTTTCAAATTTTTTGCAAGACAATTGTTTTGTTTTTAAATAAAAATCCAATTAAAATTTAAAATGTTTGTTTTTCAAATAATGACGTTCTATCATTTCTATCGATATTTGTCGCTAAAATATACTGACGAAAAAAATCGTTAACTTATAGTAGAGAATAGCAAAATCGTTAAAACATGCGAAAATTTTCGTTAATTAACGATGTCGGTAGTAAATAAAAAAAAATTACGGAATTACGGTACTGGTGAATAACCATATAATATACTTATTTGCAGACAAATTAAACAGAACATAGAATAACAAACCATCTTCAATTCATTTTATAAGAAGTCATAAATATATTGAAGGAATTAAGTCGTCAATCATATCAAATGAATGGTTGACATTAAAATTCCAATTCAAAAAAGATTAAGGACTAAAAATCTTTAACTTTAAATATCATAATATGCAGGAAAAAATCATTAAATCATATTTCCTTTTAAAAATCATCAAAAATATGAAAAAAGCTTCATTCTGACAACGCTGGTAAAATCGATCTAAAACAATCTTTTGATGAAACAATGTCAATAAAATTAAAAAAAAAACTCTCGTGACATTTTATTAATCGATAAAAAAAAAACATTTTTCTAAAATTTACCATTTTCTTCCAGTGCTGTTTATAAGATACACACATAATTCAATTTAAAATTTCTTTATTAACCATTTATGAAGCCTCGTTTTAGAAATATCTAAAGATAATTTGAGAAAAAAGTGAAAGAATAATACTTTCTTTTTGTAAAAACGAAAGTAATTTTTCATACTAATTTCAGAGTGCTGAACTTTTACATCTTTATGCAGTTTTTGAGCATCATAAGTCTTGGTCTAGAGACCCCTGCTGCTAAAACAAGCATTTTAAAGAAGTGTGTGAGCATAAAAATTCTGGTAGGGGACTTATATCAGACCTGTGGCCAATTGTGGACCAATACTTTTACTAAGTGTAAAATAAAATATACAAATACAGAATAATGCATTGATACTAATATCTATATGATTATGCACTTAGGGCGATTACCGGAAGTGGTTTCATATGGGAGCTATGGTCAATTATGAACCGATTCTCATAAAATTTGGCAATTTGTTTCTACTTATATAAAGCTTATTTGTGTCCAATATTAACTTGACATTAACATTTGTGTGGGATTTATGCACGTTAAAGTGATTTCGGAAAGAGGGGTTTATATGGGTTCTATGGTCAATTACAAACCGATCTTTATGAAATTTGGTACACAGATTTATAATTATATCAAACTTCTCTTCATTAAAGGATATCTGTGTGGGGGCGAGGTGAAATAATAGACCGATCATAACCAATTTCAATAAGCTTCGTCCTTGTTCCAAAATAATTATTTGTGCCAAATTTTATTAAGGTATCTTCAAATGAAGATATCTTAATTGTGTCCTGTACTTTCACAAGGTTTACATGCGCAAATGATATTTCGACAATTTTGTTTATAGAAAAATTAAAATTATTTGCTTCGTTGCAAAAAATGTCAGTATGACATGAGTTTCCCACAAATAACCACATATATTATCATTCTTTTCACAAATGCACACAACGCACAAAGAGAATATGGATTCGTTGTGATAATCTATTTCTTTTTTTTTTTTGCCAAACGAATTTGGATGGTTGCACGAACTAATGCAAAAAGTTATTGGGATAATTAGTAGTAATAATCAGTTTTTAGAACAATACGAAAATACGCCTGAAAAATTCGGTTCATACAATGGAATTATTCGATTAGAAAGAAAATAAAGTTCATTTTGGTACATACGCTGAGAGAACAGATTCATTGTGGCAACAGAATTTTTAGACAAACGAATTTTGTCGGTTGCAAGTATTATCTAATAACACTGGTCGACAAAAATCCTCAACCAAAGACGAATAGTTGAACTTAATGCATTTTGATGTGCCAAATACGAATCTGCTTTCAGTTTTTTTTCAATCAGGTCTGGATTTTTTTTTAAGGACGATTGACATAAGTGATACACCAAAAGATGCGTACTAAAAATATCTTCAAATCACACAAACTTAATTTTTTTTATTTGCTCAATAGTTTCGAAGTTATTTTGAAATAAGTGCCCAAAAAAAAAAAAATAATTTTCATGCAAAATTTTAGATTTTTTTGTTACTAAACAAAATAAGGTATGTATCTTCAAAATTGATGCACAAATCGTGATTTTATTCACAGTTAAGTAAAAATACCCATGTTACATACAATTGCGAAGAAATACAGTGGTGGGCAAAAAAAAAAAATATATATATATATATATATATTTTTTTTTTTCTTGAAACAAAAATAGGTGGACTAGGTGGATTTTGACGAGTTAAACAAGAATCTGCTTTCACTTTTTTTCTATCATGTACTGATTTTTTGTATGGGCATGACTAATATCATCACTTTATTCAGCGGTCACACTATAAAATTCGAGAATAGTTTGTCAAATTTAGACTATAACTCAAGAACCGTTTACACGATTTTGATAAATGATACATCAAAAGATGCATACGAAAATTGTCTTTAAGGTATGTTTACAATATTCTTTATTCGCTCAAGAATTTCAGAGTTATGGATCAAAATGTTCACAATTAAAAAATAAATAAAAAAATAATTTTTCGCTATTTATTATCGAATAACTACAGAAATATTAACTGTATAAAAAATTATGTATATTCAGTGCAAAGACAATTTAGATCACTATATATTTGTGTTTAATTTATCTTAATTGGACAAACAGTTCTCGAGTTATACAAGTGTGACTGCCTAAAGGCGGGGTCATAGTAGTCATGAAAATTTTTTTTGTCGACTAGTGTATTTCCACTTAACTGTAGGTATGCATGGGTATTCTAACTTAACTGTGAATCCAATAAAGATTTGTTGTACTACTTAAGGCCAATTTTATTCCGCATATTATTTATATAAATCGTGCATATCATTCTCGAGTTATTGTGAAATATACTCGAGTAATCGGCTTATAAAGTGGCAGAATCTTGCTTGAAGCATTTGCGTTGCTTGATGTGGTTTTGAGAAATAGTGGAAATGTGCAGACATTTAACAGAAATGGTAGATATTGCGTTTGCTAGCTCTAATATCCATAACGGGATATATTGGCATATTTCCGACATATACACCCAAAGTGATCACACCGCAATCATTATGGACTTAAGCTTGTCTACATCGTCGTCCGAAGCAGGCTCCAGAAGAGAAATAAGCGGATGGAAATCCAATACTTTTGATAGGCAATTGTTCTCTATATTTATGGAAGACGTAGAATTATGTGGAACTCCTGAAAATATGGCTGAACAGTTTATAAGTCATATGACGCAATCTTGTAATATGTCTACGAAGAGAAGGAAACGTGAATTTAAGAAAACTCCTGTATACTGGTGGAATGAAGAAATAGCTCAGCTGCGAAAGGATTGCATCAAAGCCAGAAGACGCTATGTAAGAACTCGATGTAGAATAGAAAATGAACTTTATCACGAGATTTTTAAGCAAAAGAAAAAGGCCTTTAAGATAGCAATACGTAAAAGTAAAATACTACGATTCCTGGAGATATGCAATGATCTAGAGCATAACCCCTTTGGCTTAGCGTACAAACTTGTGAGAAAAAAGCTTAAATGTCTGAGCTCACCCTCATCTAAGGAAGCTAAAATTCTTACTGAAATAGTGACTCATCTGTTTCCAGAGCAACGTACTACAACATGGAATACTCAGAACAGAGATTTTCTACTTTTCAGAAAGTACGTTATTGGAAATCCAAAAGGCTGTTACAAAATTCGAAGATAAAAAAGCCCCGGGACCAGATGGTAACCCAAACCTCGTCCTAAAAGAGGCTGTAAAGTTCTGTCCAAACCAAATGCTGCAGCTGATGAACTCATGCCTAAGGCATGGTTCATTCCCATCAATGTGGAAAAGGCAAAAACTTGTGCTCCTACCCAAGGATAAGAAGCCTTTAGAGGAACCACTGTGCATGATAGATACCAGCGGAAAGCTATTGGAGAGAATCATTTGCAATAGACTTGAAGAATGCATTGAAACATTGGATGGTCTGTCAAAAATGCAATATGGTTTTAGAAAACATAGGTCGACAATTGATGCAATTGCAACGGTTGTAAGCATTGCAAAAGATGCAATAGATGGTAGCAGCTGGAGAAAAGGATCCAAAGAATATTGTGTACTCGTGACTCTAGATGTCAAAAATGCATTTAACACGGCAAATTGGGAGAATATAGTCAATGCTCTTGTACGAATAAATGTTCCAGCTTATCTTGTGGCAATAATAAAGGATTACTTCCGACAAAGAGTTCTTATATATGAAACAGACAAGGGAATGAAGGAATATAACGTCACAGGCGGAGTACCACAAGGATCGGTGCTTGGACCATTGTTGTAGAATGTGATGTATGATGGTATCTTGAGATTAAATCTTCCAAAAAGAGCAAAAGTTATTGGCTTCGCTGATGATATAGCCCTGGTGATAGTGGCAAAAACTATTAACGAAGCTTAAACAGTTTCCGAGAGTATTATCCATGTGGTACGGTCATGGCTCAGTGAAATGGGTCTATCGTTAGCTGAGCATAAGACGGAAACGGTATTGATATCCAGTCGTAGAACGATGGAATATATAAATCTTCAAGTTGGGGACTGTGAAATAGGTACAAGGAATTGTCTCAAATACCTGGGTGTGGTGTTATCATTTAAACACCATCTAAATTACGTGAGAGATAAAGCCATAGGTATATGTACAGCGCTGGTCAGGGTAATGCCGAATACACGAGCTCCAAAATATTTAAGAAGGAAAGTGTTAGCTGGGGTTGTCAAGAGTGTAATTCTCTATGCTGCTCCAATATGGGCAGAATCCATCAGGCTAAGGACCTACAGCGGTAAAATTACTAGCAGCACTGCAAAAAAATCCTCCCCCATAGACGAATAGTTGGACTTGATGTATTTTGATGTGCTAAACACGAATCTGCTTCCAGTTTTTTCCATCAGATCTGGTTTTTTTATGGACGTGTCTAATATTTCGCCCATAGTAAGGCCATTACTGTAGAATATTTCCTCATAACTCAAGAACGGTGTGTACGATTGATGAAAGTGATACACAGAAAGACTTAATTTTTTTTATGTGCTCAATAGTTTCGAAGTTATTTTGAAATAAGTGTCCGAAAAAAATCATTTTCATACAAAATTTTAGATTTTGTGTTACTAAAATTTCTTTTAATAAATGGAAACATCTGAAATGTTACAGTTTAACATCTTTATCTTAAAGCTGGTAATGCTGCGAAAAAAAAAATGCTGCACGTATCTTCAAAATTGATGTAGAAATCTAAATTGTATTCACAGTTAAGTAAAAATACCCATGTTACATACAATTGAGAAATACAGTGGTGGCTAAAAAAAAAATTTTTTATATTTTTTCTTGAAACAAAAAGTTATGGATCAAAATTTTCACCACTTTTCAAGAAAATAAATTTTAAAATTTTCAGTACTAATTACCGAATAACTGCGGAAATATTAACTGGACAAACAATTATATAAATTCAGCTCAAAAACAAGTTAGGTCGCTATATATTAAAGTTTAATTTATCTTAATTGGACAAACTGTTCTCGAGTTACACAAGTGTTACTGCCAAAAGGCGGGGTCATAGTAGTCATGCCCATAAAAAAATCAATGCGTGATAGGAAAAAGGTAAAAGCTGATTTTTTAGTCTGTCATTCCGTTTGTAATTTCCACAATTTTCGTCGGAGAGCAAAAAGTTTATATTTTCGTGATCCTTGTAAGAAGCGATGACGATAGGACCGTCCGTCCGTGTGTCGGTTGAAATGGCCTTTATGAAGCCCACCGATTACTGAAATATACAATATATATATCAAACGATCGGAAATCTCTTCGAAAATTTTGCTATTGAAATGTAGCAAGATCGGTTTATAAATGGCGGATATATGCTTAAAAACCGGTTTTTAGAACCGGTTTTCCAGTTTCTGAAGCCTTTGTATATACTAGAGACGTTTTTGCAAAGAAGGCTCGGACATTTTTTTTCTGATAAGTTGAATATTGATCTAAGCAGACGTGTTTTATTTTTACTCCGAGTTAATTCGTTATTCTAATGATAATATCGGTTAAAAATATAAATTACACCCGTTCTAAATATCGTACGCGAATGGACGCGTTTATTTTTATAAAATAATTTAAATATAATAAAAATAAAGCCCCGATTTAATCAAAAATAAATAATTTTTATATTACAATCTGTGCCACTTTTTTCATATTTCTTTGTGTTTATTTTGTTAATCTTAATTAAAAAATAATAAAGAGCACAAGTGATAATAAAAGTATTTGCAAATACTCTTTATGAGTCTCTTAGATGCAAATACTAACGAGCGAAGGCTTAGTGTAAACAGCAGAAATGCATATGTGACAGTGAATGTTGATGAAAATCCTATAAATAAAACAAATAAAATAATTGATGACAGCTTGTATTTAACCGCCAAGTCAGTCAATAGTGCTCGTTCTTTTTCCCCCGCTTTGTTGACAATTAATGATTGAACAACAAAAAAAAACAAATCAGCTGTAAATGGAAGGATACCAGATAACAAAAATCTTTTATTTTCGCCTGAAAGTATGCTAAGTAGTTCAACCGCAGTAAGTACAAAGACAATTAATCCTTCAACTGGCGCTATACCCAAGATTGGGCAATTTTTAAATAGTGACCATAAATCCCACATCCAAGTTGGAATGGACCGGTACATTACTGTTCTTAAACGAGGACGAAGCCTGAAGTCCTCGAAAATAGCACCCTTGCCGAAATTATCTATAGATAGTAATTCTGCTAAACCAAATTCTGAAAATCGTTTTTCTATTTTACAATGTGAAGGCAATGAACCCAGTAGTATAATTAGACCTGCCAAACTACCCCCTATTTATTTAAGAGAAATAAACTCAAACACTTTGGTACAAAGTTTGATCGCATTGCTAGGCGAAAACGCTTTTTATGTAATCCCCATTAAAAGAGGTACAATTAATGAAACCAAGCTACAGGTAATAGTGAAAATGATTATCGCAAGGTTGTGACAGTTCTTGAAACTCGTAAGAAAAGTTTCTATACATATCAACTAAAATGTAGGAAAGGCCTGCAGATGGCACTAAAGGGTATTGACTCTAATATAGAAGCTGCAGAGGTTAGAAAAAGCTTGGAGGACAAAGATTAAGATTAAAAATGTTATCAACATTCGAAATCGTGAAAAAATTCCTCAACCGCTCTTTCGCGTAGAACTGGAACCTGGTAATATGAAATTGAAAAAGAATGAAACTCACCCAATATATAACTTAAAGTACTTATTACATCGCAAAATTACAGTAGAAGAACCACACAAACGATCGGACCCCGTTCAATGTATAAACTGCCAAGAATATGGTCATACTAAGGCTTATTGTAGATTGCCACCCGTATGTGTTGTCTGCGGTGAGTTACATAATTCATCTCTATGTAATAAACCTAAAGATGACTTCAAATTGAAAAAATGCAGTAATTGCGGAGGAAACCACACTGCAAGCTATAGAGGTTGCCCCGTATATTCATTCGTTAAAAAATCAATAAGCCAAAATAAGAGAGTTTCCCCCATCCAACCAGTAAACGTTTATTACCCCCCGTTACAACAGTCATCCGACAACAAATCATCGTATGCAAATGTCCTAAAGAAAACCCAATCCTCATCACAGGACCTTCAATATCAAAATAAATTAAATAATAATTTGAACCCAGAGGTAAGAGGGCAAATACCCACATTCAATTTTACCCGGCTAAACGCTACAATCGATTCTCTTGTTCAATCGGCAAATAATTTTACAAATTCAATGAGCAATGTGATGCAAGAAATGCTTAAAATGCAATCAATGTTATTGCAGGCTGTGCTGAACAAACCATAAATTGTCTTAAAATAAGCTTTTGGAACGCTAACGGCATTCGCCAACACAAAAACGAACTTGAATATTTTCTTAAAAGTCATGTCGTGAAGATTATCTTCAAGCTACAACAATCTGTATTGATGATTGTTATAGAAACTTAGTGATTTCATCGATATATTCACCCCCGCGATTTTCAATTTCAGAAAATCAATATGAAAATTTTTATAAATCACTAGGACCCCGTTTCCCTAGCAGCTGGCGATTATAACGCTAAGCATACATTCTGGAGATCACGACTTATAACCCCTAAAGGTAGTGTTTTGTTTAATACAATTTCTAAAATGGGTTTGAATGTTATTTCGAGTGGAGAACCAACATACTGGCCTACTGACCCAAATAAAATACCGGATGTCATTGATTTCGCTGTTACGAGAAATTTACCAAGTGAACTAATCCATGTAAAATCTTCATTAGAACTATCTTCAGATCATTCACCCAATTTTGTTACTATTTTGAACCTCCGAGAAATTGTATACCCCACTGGTATCTCAGCGACATCAAACACAAGAATAAACTGGTTGAAATATAGAAAATATATAAGCACTCATTGTACGGAAAATATATCGCTGAGAACACCAGAAGATATCGATCTCTCTCTCAAAAATTTTGAAAAAAGTTTAAAACTTGCTGCTGAACATGCTACCCTAACCTCCCGACAAAACAGATACAATAGAATTTATTCTGTTGATGTCGAACGGCTCTTGACTGAAAAAAGAAGAGTTCGAAGAGAGTGGTAACTCTACAGATCCCCTCAACTCAAATCAAAGCTAAGAGAATGCCAAAAACGTCTTAATAAGCTGCTAGAGTACCGAAAAACTGAATCACTAAATAAATATCTGGAAAATCTAGATGTTACCCCGTATTCGAATTACTCACTATGGCGAGCTACGAAACATCTCAAAAGACCAGTTACAAGTAGACCTCCTCTACGTAATATAAATGGAGGCTGGGCAAGAAACGATAGCGAAAAGGGGAATCTATTCGTTAACCATCTAAAGAACGTGTTTACTCCTAATTTATCAGTTAATATAACAGAGTTGCCACCAGTTGTACCCAATTTTAGAGCAGTTGAACCCCTTTGTTTTGAGATTCGAGAGATCGACAAGGCTATTGTTGATTTAAACTCCAAAAAAGCACCTGGTATTGACAAAATCAGTAACAAGATGCTTTTGGAGCTACCCCGGATAGCAATAAGAATAATACTTTTTATTTTTATTGCTATATTACGCCCTGAATATTATCCACCAGAATGGAAGGTCTCATTGGTCACAATGATTTCTAAGCCTGGAAAAGATCACACTAAAGTAGAATCGTATAGACCCATTAGCCTATTGTCGAATATATCAAAGCTATTTGAAAAGCTATTGATGGGCAAGCTGAAACCGATAGTGAATCGTTTCGATTGCATTCCAACACATCAATTTGGTTTTAGGGAAAAACATAGCACCATAGAACAAACACACAGACTTATTAATATTATATCTAAGACGTTTGAAGAAAAGAAATATTGTTCCGCTCTCTTCATTGATGTCTCTCAAGCCTTCGATAAAGTATGGCATGAAGGATTATTATATAAAATTAAACAATATTTACCCACAAATACGCATAAGCTGTTAGAAAGGTATTTAACTCATCGAAAGTTTGTTCTTAAAGAGGGAGATTTTATAAGCTCACCGCAGTCCATTGAAGCAGGCGTACCCCAAGGAACTATACAGGGTCCTTTTCTATACTTAATATTCACTTCTGATATGCCAACTGGTAGTCAAACCCATATATCAACATTTGCAGATGACACAGCTATTTTAGGCGAGCATAAAAACCCCCAAGAAGCATCTAAACTATTGCAAGATCATATACTCTGTCTAGAAAAATGGCTAAAGCAATGGAGAATAAAAGTGAATGAACAAAAATGCATACATATTACCTTCACATTGCGAAGAGATTCGTGCCCCCAATCTTGATAAATGGTCAGATTATACCCCAACAAACAGAAGTAAAATACCTTGGTATGCATCTAGATCGACGTCTTACTTGGAAAACACATATAGAAACAAAATTAACACAAATTAAGTTGAAATTACTCCAAATTAACTGGTTAATTAGTAGAAATTCAAAATTAAGTCTAGATTGTAAACTGTTGATCTATAACTCAATTATAAAGCCTATATGGTGCTATGGTATCCAACTATGGGGCACGGCCTCTGCTTCAAATATTGAAAAAATTCAAAGACTCCAAAATAAAATGCTACGAATGATAACAGCAGCACCCTGGTATGTGAAAAATTATAACATTCACAAGGACCTCAATGTCCCTATTGTCTAGACTTGGAAATAATATTTCATTTTGGTGAATCGTTCGTTATCGGTCAGTACGACTGACTGAAATATTTCTTTCTTTTCTTTCATCTTTCATTTACTGAAGTATGTATGGAACAGAAACCATAGAAAGATTCTTTATTTTATTTAATCTTTCATTTACTGAAATATGAATGAAATAGAAACGAATGAAAGATGTTTTTTTTTTTCTTTCATCTTTCTTTTTCTGAAGTATGTATGAAATAGAAACCAAAGAAAGGTTCTTACTTGTCTTTCATTTACTGAAGTAGGAATGAAATGGAAAGGAATGAAATGTGTTTTTTTTTTCTTTTTTTGTGAAACAACAATGTCCAATGAATGGTTAACCATTTTTTTATTTAGTTATTTTTAACATACCACATTTGTGTATTATTTACATATTTTTTTTTTTTTTGCCGGATGAATTCACATATTTAAATTAGCTGAAAAAAATATGACAGAAGAAAGGAATGAAATATGAAAGAAATGTGAAAAGTGAAACATAAACATGAAAGATTGTGAAGTATTTCATATCTTTTATTTAACTGAATCGTTCAATTGAAATATTTCTTTCATGGACGACACAACTCTACTATTGTCAAAAATGAAATAAGTAAACACGCAGAATCGTATTTGAGGAAGCTTGAAGTACACCCAAACCCACTTGCTCGAAACATAATAAGAAGCAATGGCTACAACAGTTTGAGAAGAAGGAACACAACAGACCTCCGCAGAAGCTAAACCCTTTGGATAAATAAAGTTTTTTTCGTCCGACAGTGGTTGGACATTATATAATTTAGATTTAAGATTTGATTACTTATTGTTAGTTCACATCATATCGTGAAGATCCCATAAATAAATATAAATGAATTAAAAAAAATCTGAATTTTTATTCTAAAGAAATTAATTAAATCGGTTCTATAATAACTGAGATATCGGGCAAAACGCATTTTTTTATTTTTTTAAGTCCTTCTTTTTTATACAGATCGGACATAAATATTTTTATAAAATATCGTTTTTTTTAATCAATCAAATTCGTTCATAAACAACAGAGTTATGGGGAAAAAACTAAAACATATCTGTTAAGAATATAAATACACACACGACCACGTATATTAAGCATAGTAACGACTATTAAGCGTGAATTAGTTGGTTGTTTATGTGACGTTTCCTATCGCGAAGGAAACAGCTGATCGTTTATATTGCTTGTATTGTAATGCTAACAATTATTGATATGATGTCTGATTCTGTTGAAAACAGAATTTTCTTGCGTTGTTCCTTGACAGTTGTTAGCAGTGATGCCAAACAATCACTTTTTTCTTACAATTAAACAAATATTTAACGAAATAAGAGGGAAAAGCCACTAAATAAATAAAGAAATAGATTAACAAAAATAATTAAATACACAAACAATTAAATAGATAAATGTTTGGCATTTTTAATTTCAATCAGAGTTGCATTTTAAGTGTTTTCTAGTAAATAATTTATGGTAACTCTGTGTTTTTTCTAGCAAATGTCAAAAACATATGTCACGTTATTAATTTTAGATAATTGCACAAAATTCTTCCCGTAAATAAACGAGACATCAACATCACATAAACAACCAACTAACCTGGCCTTTAGTGATGTTTTTGCCTATAAGACAACCCTACAAACATTTTCTATTGCGGAAGTGGCTAAGAAGAGTCTTCCAGAAGTTGAATCTCATCGCCACGACTATTGCCAAAGTATCATTAAAATCATCTTCCTTCGGGAAGAACTGTAGATGATCAGAGAAGTCTCGTCTTAGTCTCTTCTAGAAGATGATTATTCATTTTTTTATATCTGTATTTATAATTAAAATTATTATTATTTTTTATATATTTCATAATTATCTTTATTTCACAATTATCTATACATATAAAACTACACAATAAATGATTCACATATAAATTTTTCTAATTTTACATTTAATAATAAAATCTACATGAGAAACTCCTGGTCAAATCCGGTACCTTTAAAAGAAGTAAAGAAGATTAATAATAATTTTGATTGTTAAATTGTATTTAGATCACAGGCAAAGTTTTGGACTTCTTTAAATATGCAAATACTTGTTCGTTTCATGAAATTTTTCCTAAAATTAATATAAATTGTGAGTAAAATCTGATATTACTAAAAAAAGTTTAAGAAGATTTATTTACCTTTTAAAAATGTCCTTTATTAATAATTTCCAAATTATTAACAATAAAAAACACATGTAATTATCAGGAACACTTTTCTTTTTATGTTTATTATTGCTGCCGAACTGTACCAAAGTTAAATTGTTACTGAAAACATGATTCTACCTGTTTCTTTATTGTGTTATTTTCTTTTCATAAAAAAACCGACAATCTTCCCAACACACGTCCAGAAGATTATTGCGCAATAGTAATGTATTTTGTTTTTGTTAAATTCGAATTATCATCTTATTATCTTCCAGAAGTGACTTCAAAGTATACTTTTGGAAGATCAAAGGATAATAGTAATGTATTTTGTTTTTGTGAATTTCGTACACACTTCCAACAATCTTCTAGAAGTCACTAAGAAGTGACGTCTGGACAATTAATGCACAATAGCAATGTATTTTGTTTTTGTATTTTTCGAAAAATTTTTCGACAATCTTCTAGACGTCACTAAAAAGTGACGTCTGGAAGATTGGAAACAAATTTATCTTCCAAATGTTTAAAGGGGAATAACGGTGTTGTTGTTGTTTTTTGTATATACAAAAATAAATAAATATGGAATTGTTGTTGTTGTTTATTTTTTAAAAGCAAAGCCTGCTGTGATTGTTTTTTTTTTTCATATTAAAATTTTCGTAGTTTGAAAAAAATTTAGATTTATAAATGTGAAAGTATGAAAGCATACGTTAAGGCGAAAATTTAATTATTTGTCGGTAAGATGGTGAAGGGTATCAATTTGATTTTATTTAAGACGAAATCTTTTTTTTTTTTTTTTTTTGCCCACTAGTGTATTTACACTTAGCTAAGGTTATGCATGGGTATTCAAACTTAACTGTGAATCCAATCATGGTTTGTGCATCAATTTTAGTTTAGCATGCGGAATTCCATCTAGTCTACATATTTTTTTTTGAAGGAGATCGAAAAAAAAATTTTTTTTTGTCGACCAGTGCAATTTTGATATCAAATTTTTTTAAAAAATTTTTTTAAGTGTTCTTTATTTTTTACATTTTCTTTCTCTAATAATTGCACCTTGTTATTCATTGTATCATGGGAACAACGATTTCTTTTTTGTCCTATCATAATAGATTTTTTTAATGTTCATAATTAATTGTTGGTTACTACACTGAACCAAATCTCGTAGGTAATATTGACGAAAATTTTTCGTAGAATTTTAACGAAAATAAATATTTAAATTAACAGATTTTTTCTTCAAATCATTAGAATTTTTCTTCAAATCAACAAATTTTCTTCAAATCTACTAAAAAATTTTAGTCAAAAATATTTTTTGGTAAAATATGTTGATTTGAATAAAATTTCGTTAAAAAATTGACGAAAAATCTGTTAAATCGACGAAAATTTAGTTAAATTGACAGTAACTCTTTAACAATTGGCAGTAAGAAATACAACACACAATTTTATTCAATTTAACACTCCAAAAAGAAGTTAATTTGAATAAATTATCTGTTAAATTAACTAATATTTTTCGTAAATTTTAAAATTGACTAATATTTTTTAGTTAATTTGAATAAAATTCTTCAACTTGACTAAAAATTTGTAAATCGACTAAAAGCATACACATTTTACGAAACTAAATAATTTATTTATTCAAATTGAATAAAATTCTTCAAATTAAAGAAATTTCTTCAAATTTACTAAAGACATGTAGAATTGAATAAAATTCTTTAAAATAAGTTTGAACGTCTTTACATACAATTACAGTTTTTGATAATATGTAAAAAATATAAAAATATATATTTCTTATAATAGTATTATTTATTTAGTTTTTACTAGAAATTATTAATTTTACTATATATTTATATGAACGATATTTAACAAATTTTATAAAATATACTAATAAATAAACTTATTTACATTTACTAAAATTAAATAAAATGAAGTAGTAAAAATAAATAAAAATTCTTCAATATGATTAAAAAATTTTGTAAATTTTACTAAAAATATGTAAAATTGAAGAAATTTTGTTAAAATAAACAATTTTATTTTCCAATTTGACTAAATATCTTCAAATTTACTAACGACATGTAGAATTGAAGAAATTTCGTTAATATTAACTAATTTATTTTATTCAAATTGAATAAAATTTTTCAAATTGACGAAATTTCTTCAAATTTACTAAAGGCATGTAGAATTGAATAAATTTCGTTAATTTAAATAATTTCTTTTAGTCAAATTGAAGAAACATGTGTAGAGCTGAAGCAATTCTTCAATACAGAAAACGCATAGTGAAGAAGATCAGTTGAATGACAAACAATAAAGATTGTGCACGTGTTTTTGTGTCAATAGATTTAAATTTCGTTTAAATTTTATTTTTTTTTTTTTTTTATACAAATACAAAAATTCTCGAATAAATATAACATATTGAAAAATAAGTGAGAATTTGTGTTAAATCAGATATACTTCAAGAACAAACAAGTTTCGATCTCCTGCAAAAAAAAAATGTTAATTTATGTGCAAACTCATGGATGGCACAAAATGCAATCAACTAAATCACTGTTAAGAGTAAGGACATTTGGAGGACTTTTGCATGCCTTTCACGGTAATATTAAACATTTTAAATTTTTAATATTTTAGGTATATTTACTTATTTTATAAATAATTTCGATAGCAAATATAAACAAATTAAATTAAACAACTGCCAGACCGTTTTGGATTATGGAGAACTGCACGACAAAAATTTCCTTGGAAAACCTAAAAGCAAACGAGAGAAAAAGATATAGTAAAACACTTTTCAGAAAATTACTTTAACGGGCATAAATCCCATTAAAATGTTAGTATCAAGTTAATATTCGACACAAATAAGTTTTATATAAACATAAATGATAGTACCAAATTTTATAAAGATCGGTCCATAATTTACCATAGCTCCCATATAAGGCCCCCTTTCGGGAATCACCCAAAAGTGAATGAATTCATATAAATGTCAGCATCAACGTAATATTCTGTATTTGTATGTCTTATTTTACACTTATAAGTATCGGTCCACATTTGGGTCCATGTCTAATAAAAGACCCCACCCCGAAGTATACTGTATGGTGTAGGGTATCATATAGTCGGGCCTGACCGACTATGGCTTTTTCTCTCGTTTATTTATATTTTCGTTTTCTTTACATTTTTTATATGTTGCTATAGATCATCCAGAAAGAAATTTTAAAAATATTAAGCTATAAATCTGTATGGACTGAAATTGAATGCAGCTCAGTGTGCGATTTAAAAAATGAAATGGAAATAATTATGGAACTTTGGAACGGATGCCCCAATTTCCATGAAATTTCACATGCTCATAGTAGAGGTGTAGGCGAGTTTAAGTTTTGAGCTTGGACCATATAGACCTACAGGGGGCGAGTCCACAGGTTCCCAAAGTTGGACAACTCGGGTATAAAATTTATTAAAAACGATCCTGATTCCTTATATCTGAACCGATTTCAAAGATTTTTATATGAGAGGATTCTGCTATTCGATATCTACAAAAAACATCGTCGCATGCCTATATTATCTCTTTTCATTTAAGAGATATTAAGCTTAAAAAATTAAAATTTTTACTTTTTAGACTGTCTTGGTGAAGTTTTTTCGCTGCTGTGGGTCAAATTTTAGCTCCATTCCCAAAAAAAAATTTTTAGGTACTGGTAAGCAGTACAAAATTATTCATGTCTGCCGATAGCACATCATCGATGCGCATTTGAGTAAGCTATAAAAGGAAGCGAGAGATTTACATTAGGCTCTTATTATTTTTTACCGAATTACAACTTGCATCCTCTCTCGCTTACGTGGATGCAGGATTGCAAGCGAATGACTCCTTCTCCCAATTTTTATTTACGATTTAAAACAAAAAGTTCTGCTAAGTTGGATGATGCAATATTTTTAACTGCGTTGATTAGTTGTGATCGAGTGTTCAAAGTATTAAGAAGTAAGTTTGTTCGTGAAAGTCGGGAAAAAATAATAATATACTTAAAAAACCTATTAAAATTGTAAGTAAAATTATTATATTCTTTTTATAACTATTTATAATAACAAAATAAAATTATTTATTAAATTATTAAAGCTTTAAATACGATATGTATATTATTTTTAGTTTTCATTATAATTTACAAGAAATGACATGTTTTGTAACGTATTTTGTGTTTTATTACTTTTTTAATTTTCAGTTTGACTTGTTTTGAAGAAATTTTGTGCTTTTGTTTTAATACGATTAGAGAAAAAAAAAAAACAATGGGTTATTTATGGGTTACCCAAAATTTCTATATATAATGTACGGTGTGTATAACATATTCCATGTTTTTAAACCCACCATCAAAAAGATGGGGGGTATATTGATTTTGTCATTCCGTGTGTAACATGTCGAAGGAATCATTTAAGACCTCACAAAGTAAATATTTTCTGGGTCCTGGTTGAATTCTGAGTCGATCTAGCTATGTCCGTCCGTCTGTCCGTCTATTGAAAGCAGGATAGAGCTCGAACGGGTCAACGTAGGGAGACGAAATATTTTTATCTTATATAAGGTTTGTTTGGTATTGAAAATGGGCAAAATCGGTTAATAAACAAAAAAGTTATGGGCTAAAAACTAGAAACACAGGGTGTCCGAGAAATACTTTTCTGCTGATATTTCTTCAATAAAAGCACTTACGAAATTTTGTACATATACTTGGTGGATCGACATAAACTCGGAAACCAAAAATGGGCGTGGCCCGTCCACTTTACCGCCCACCTCCCATATATGGTGAAAATCAACGAAATTGTGTTCACATAGTTCAAGGACCAATGTAAAGTCGGAAACAAAAAATGGGCGTGGTCCGCACACTTTACTGCCTACTTTGATGGTGGGTATATAGATTCGGCCGGGCCGAATATATTCGCGCTTGTTTGTGTTAATTTTTCTTTTTTTCTATTAAGTAATATAACATTTTTATTTATTTTTTTTTGCAGATGAAACAATTAAGGATTGCCGCAATAAAAAAGGCCATTTTAATCAAATAAATTTAGTTGATAAACTGATTTAAAAAATTTCTGATTTTTCTTATTAATTTTTTTTCTAAAATAAATCAAATAAATTAAAAAAAATAATAATAATTTTTATAAATGCATTATTTAAATTCAAGGCATGATTTCACAGCTTCTGGGATCTCTAAAAGACGCACATAAAAGAGGCATGATATCATCACATCTATGATGCCTTAAAATGCGCATAATAAAGGCATGTATGAACCTGATACGTAGCGCAGCAAAGAGTCCTACCAAGTGGGACATCACGAACAAAAATCATGCCTTCTTGAAGCAGGTTGGTAAGGGAGAGTTCTTTTATCTCTCCCTTACAAACCTGCTTCTGGGTATGCAGCAAGTTTTGCTGGGATATATAGTATTTATAATTTTCTGAAAGATAACTAAACGCAAAATACTTTAAAGGAAAAGAAGTTTTTAAAAATCAGGGTTTCCCAAAATTTGACCTATTTTTCCAATTAATTTCGAATTTTCGGCTTAATTTCTCAAATCGCAAAGCTGGAATCCAAAAAAAAGGTATACTTTTTATTTAATCGAAAGTGTTTTAATTTTTTTCGCAATAGACATTTTTGCTCCCTGTTATCGGTTGGAACCCAGCAAAAATTTTTTAGGTACTGGTAAGCAGTGCAAAATTATTCATGCCTGCCGATAGCACATCATTGATGCGCATCTGAGTAAGCTATAAAAGGAAGCGAGAAATTTACATTGGGCTCATATTTTTTTTACCGAATTACAACCTGCATCCTCTCTCGCTTACGTGGATGCGGGATTGTAAGCGAATGACCATTTTTATTTGTAATTTAGTACAAAAAGTTCTGCTAAGTTGGATGATGCAATATTTTGAATTGAGTTGATTAGTTGTGATCGAACGTTCAAAGTGTTAAGAGGTAAGTTTGTTCGTGAAAGTCGGAAAAAATAATGTACAAAAATTATATTAAAATTGTAAGTAAAATTTTATTTATTTTAAATAGCTATTATATTAACAAAATAATATTATTTATTAAATTAATAAAGCTCTAAATATGTATTTTGTTTTTAGTTTTCTATACTATACAAGAAATGACATGTTTTGTAACGTATTTGTGTTTTATTACTTTTCTTTAATTTTCAGTTTGACTTGTTTTGTAAAAATTTTGTGTTTTTGTTTTTATACGATTAGAAAAAAAATACGATTAGAGAAAAAACAATGGGTTATTTATTTTTTTAATATACGGTACGTATAACATAATCTTATGTTTTTGTGTTAATTTTTTTCTATTAAGTAATATAACTTTTTATTATTATAATTTTTTTTCAGATTAAATAATTAAGGATTCCCCCAATAAAAAGGTCAGTTGATGATCTGATTTAAAAAATTGTCGATTTTTCTTTTTAAATTTTTATAAAACAAATTCAATAAAAAATAATATTAAATAAAAATAATATTTTTTATAAATGTATTATTTTAATTCAAGGCATGATTTCACAGCTTCTGGGATCTCTAAAAGATGCACATAAAAGAGGTATGAAATCATCACATCTATGATGCCATAAAATGCGCATAATAAAGGCATGTATGAACCTGATACGTAGCGCAGCAAAGAGTCCTACCAAGTGGGACATCACGAACAAAAATCATGCCTTCTTGAAGCAGGTTGGTAAGGGAGAGTTCTTTTATCTCTCCCTTACAAACCTGCTTCTGGGTATGCAGCAATTTTTGCTGGGAAAGATATAGCAAAAAAAGTAAAAAATCCCATTTTGTAAATTTTTTAAAGTTTTTAGGGAATTACGGGATTTTTGTAGACAAGTCTGAAGAAGTGAAGCGCTTTGAATTAAGCATTAACAAGTCTACTTATGTGTGAAATTTCATTCAAAAATATTCACTAAAAAGAATTTTATTGTATTATTAAAAATGAAAATTTTTTTCTTTGCAAACAATGGGGTTAAAATTGGACCCATTGCAGCAAAAAAACTTCACCAAGACAGGCTAAAAAGTACAAATTTTAATTTTTTAAACTTAATATCTCTTAAACAAAAAGAGATAATATAAGCATGCGACAATGTTTTTTGTAGATATCGAATAGCAGAATCCTCTCATATAAAAATCTTTGAAATCGGTTCAGATATAAGGAATCAGGATCGTTTTTAATTTATTTTATACCCGAGGTGTCCAACTTTGGGACCCTGTGGACTCCCCCCCCTATAGGTCTATATGGTTCAAGCTCAAAACTTATATACCTGTACTATCAGCATGTGAAATTTTATGGAAATCGGAGCAGCAGTTCTAAAGTTCCATAATTATTTCCATTTCATGTTTTAAATCGCACACTGTGTGCAGTGCACTGGTTGTTGATTACTGAGTGAGTGCACATCTAATGTACTTAATAAATGGTACAAAAATAGTTTGTTATATTAAATAAAATTTTTAATAAATATTTATATTTTTTATTTTCTCAAGTCGATTTCGATTAAACACACATTTTAGGTTGTTTCCATTCGAATTATAAAGAATTTTTATAAAACATCATCTTATATAGCGATAACATCAAGGATCCAGCAAACAAACTTTTGTAACAAAATATAAAACAAATAGATAATATACCTGAAGGTAATATATTACAATTTAATTATAAAATAACAGAATTTCTTATTTCTCAAATATATTTTTATATTTCAGACGGTAGTAATTTTTTTTTTATATTTTTGAAAGGGTCAAACCTTTATCATAAAATTACTTTAATTACAACTTTTGCTACTTAAGTTTATATTAAATTAAATTAAATAATTTTCTTTTTATATTTTAAAATGCTTATTTATAACATGAATTATATTTTTTTACACAATAAATATTAATGAAGTGTTTAAAATTTCTTATTTGTTTTATTTTGAGGATTTTAATTTATATTAAATTTTCCTATAGGAGTTAAATAGTACTTTGGAATTGACAAAATTTTGTCAATTTGAATAAAATTCAAATGTTAAATTGAATAAACATTCTTCAATTTGAAAAAAAAATTAGTTAATTTGAATAATATTTTCTTCAATTTAACTAAAAATTTGTCAAATTAACTACCTTTTAATTAACTAATTGAATTAGTTATATTGGCGAATTTTCGTCGATTTAACTAATTTACGAAAAATTAACAAAAAAAATTCTGTTGAATTGAATAACGATTTTGTTGGTTGATATTTAACCTACTTTTCTTCAATTCTACACCCCATTTTACCGTATTTACTGCTCATTTTTGGTTCAGTGTAAATATATTTTTTAATTTATAATATGTTTATGCGTACAATGTTTTCAATTGCAGTCATAAATAATTGGTATTATATCGTACTAACATTTTATTTTGTTGCGTCTTCCGATTATGTTACGTTTGTTTTAACAAAAGTGAAAAATGGCTGTTTTAACAAATTTTTTAATCCCAAAATACAAATTCGGTTGTAATATTGCTTACATAGTTTTATATAGAATTGAAATTCTCTTTAAACTATAATATTTTTATAGTTGTAACCATTTTGTATGTATATGGGAAATTCTTCAAACTCGTTTACTTTTGATGTTCAAAAAAGTGTCGAAAATTTTTAAATGGCACATCAACGATATTTAGTACCAATATTGCTTGGCTCTAGTGGAACACAGGTCTGTTCGCGTGAATGACTTTTACCGAACGGCATCAATGTTATGGCGGTTTAAGATAAAAATTTTTAAAAAAATTGCAAAAATTCTATTTATAGCCCTAAATCAAAAATTATTGCATTTATGTACTCTACAATACTGTATCTAAAATACAAATTAAAAATATCGCGATATTTTAAGTATGTGTGGAAATGTTAGCGATTCAATAATTATTGAACCTTCTTATAAAATTTGCAAAATTCCGTTTTTAGTGATGTAGTGTTGTTCATATTCATCCATTTATTGCAAAATTCACCATTTTTTTAAAATAAGTCATAAGACAATGTCATTTATATAAATTTTTTAATTGCATTTAGTCAAATCTCTAAAGTTGCATTAATGAAAAATCATACTTTTTTTCGAACGCCATATTGATTTCGATATAGGGTATTAAAGCAGCTACAGATTGACATATATCATCGCCAATTTTGATTAGCGCCTTGGGTGTGTCTCGACGATTAATGTTAAACTAAAAACATTGCGTTCTTAGCCCATGAAAACCGTTGATGAATATTTTTAGTGAAATTATATTTTCTGCGTAAGTAGAATTTTACATAGAAACTTATTTCAGTTTAAAATTGATTTATAATGCCAACACCCGCTATAACAAAATTAGGGTGATCGACGCGGTTTTCCAACCGGTTTTAAACCCGGTTTTTTCAGTCAATGTGCTGTCGGTTTTTTCAAAATGTTCATTTTTCGAATGTCGAATAGACCGGTTTTTTTAAACACAAAAAACCGGTTTTAAAAATAGCATTTTATTTCAGAAAACATGTACTAAATAGTGATAGTGATATTTTAAAATTTAGGAATAATTTTTTAAATATTCATAAAAACTGATTTCTTATGTTTTAAAAATATATTTTAAGTCTAAATTGGAATTTATTCTGTAATATTAAACAAATAATTAATAATTATCCTGTATGACCCAATTTAATTTTTTTGATCCAATATTTCCTTTATTTTTTAAAGGTGTTGTGTTAAAAAAGTTTCACCTGCAGAATCGTTTCATTGAGATAGGCTTAAGCCATGGTTTCTGTTTATGCTAACTAAAATTTAGATGTTTTTTTTCTACAATTTTGAAACATAATTATCTTCTAGTCATCTAGATATATAATTTGCTTAACATTTTTTCTCTTTCCAGAGCTTTCTGAAGCTACCAAACGACGTAGAAAATTAAAATTTGGCTTAATTATAAAACTTTTTGTCCAACAAATCCTAATGGAGCCATGTTTTGAGATTTTTATCAGGGAGTGGATATAAGAGGATTTATGTGTCTTTTTCTAAGAATTTTTTCTCTTTCCAGAGCTTTCTAAAGCTCCCAGAAGACATACAAAATTAAAATTCAGCTTAATTATAACCCTATTCGTCCTGCAAATCCTAACGGAGCCAGATTTTGAAATCTCTATCAGGGAGCGAAAATACGTGGATCTATATATATGGATTTAAATATATCTTTCCTAAGCAATGTTTCCTTTCCAGAGCTTTCTGAAACTCCCAGACGACGTAAGAAACTAAAAATCGGCATACTTGTAAAACTATTCGTTCAACAAATTCTAACAGTGCCAGATGTTTCTATCAGGGACCAAAAAGTCTGTTAAGAACTTTTGAGTTGCTATACTTATTGTTTGCTCTCCAAATCCTATAAAAAACTGATTCTGTATTTCGGCCAGGGAGCGCATTTACGACGATTTTTTTTATTTTGAAAGGTTTACGAATTTAAAACTTTAATCAATATAATTCCAATAAACTTGAACGACTTCAAATAATTGACTTCGATTAGGGAGAGGAAGGTGTCTAAATGTTGTTCATATTTTTTTCTTTTAATTTTCGGATTTGTTTGTGCATATTTTCATTATTATATTATTTTGCCTGACATTATTAGGCTTTTACGCTTTTATTTAATAAATTTTAACTTAATTATAAGAATTGATTTTTTTAAAGAAATGCAGTCTTTTGATATAAATATTAACATCTGCAAAAAACCGGTTAACCGGTTTTTTCTGAATTTCAAAAAGTGCAACCGGTTTTTTTAAAATACCAACTATTCGAATTATTCGAAAACCGGTTTCTCAAAAAAGTCGAATAATCGATCACCCTAAACAAAATATGCAAAATTGCTGAATTCTTTAAAATAGCTATACACGTTTAGCAAATTAATATTTAAAAACGCCACAATGATTTTTAAATGTCATTTGGAAACCTTCTTTGATAACACTATACTCTAGCTTCACTGAAATAACGTTGCGAGTGTGCCTCGCGAAAAAGGCACCTCTTGGAGCCATTCACGTTTTTTTGTCTCCAAGTTTGGGAACCTATTTCAGCATTTCTGTAGAGGTCACATTAACGAGATATATGTCAAAGGATGCATATTTTCAAGAGCTATTGGGCTCTGTTTTGAATTTTGAAATATCCGAAACGGCGTAAAATCCCCAGTGAAAAAACTGCAAAATTTTTAAAATTTGGTTTCACGAATTTTGCACAACACAATTTGACACTGGTTAATTGTACGCTAATCAAATCCATGCTGGTCCTTTTCTATAACTGTTTATAGTCTATATTAGAAGAATTGAACACTTATGTTAAAATCCGCGACTACAGCAATAAAAACAAATAAAAAAACTAGCTAGTTTCGAGCACTTTTTTGGAATTTTTGACTTTGGGTGCTTGCCGGTACCACATGGAATCGTTTCAGGTCTTGAATTCTTTTTCTGTTACAGCAAAAAATGTTGTTAACATAATTGCATCAAAAGTTGTTTAAAAAAGTCAGAATTTAAAAAAAATATTTGAGGTTGAAAGTCGGTTTCATAAAGGCAAACGTAAAAAGAGAATTGCCCATATATAAATTTTTATATGAAAATAACAATTATATACATTTAACCCTGGAAGGGCTTGTTGTTTTGACTAACAACAATGCTATTTTGAGTAATATTTCTTTATTCGTTCCATATTTTTTTGGAAATTTTGCTATAACACCTGCCTTAAATAAGATCTTGAAGTGTCCAGACGTATGTTGCTGTGAGCGGTCTGGAAGTTAGTATTTTGAGCAAACTTGTTAGTCGAAACGACTAACGAAGCACTTAGTGTGACTTTTTGAACTTTTAGCGATAAAGTAATTTAGTAAATATAGTAATGTAGTGTATTTAATATTTGTTTCTATAGTGTGAAATATATTTTTGGAGGGAAATTTTAACAACATATAAATATATTTTTTGGTCACATTACACAATGATGATGAGGAAGCTCTATTTCCTATATCAAATAGAAAATGCATGCTGAAAACTGAATAAAGCTATAATTTTAAGTACTAAAGATTACAGATCGGCTTCATCTTATGTACAGTGAAATATCATACTAACGCAAGACTTACCGGTGCTGCTTTATATTTTCTGCATGAAACTAAACATTAATTATATTAATTGTTTATTCAAAAAATACGTTAAAAGTAATTAAAGAACCATTTTTTATAAAATTTCCTTAAAAACTGCATAAGGATTGACTACTCCCAATATAACAACCAAGCATAGTAAAAATGTCGAAAATCTCCTATCTCAAGGTAAATTTATAACCACGACCCGCAAAATAGTGCACACGGGCAAATTATCTCTTAATTTTGTCACATCTATATGCTCTTACATGTGAAAAGAGAATAATTATTTATTAATTTTATATATTTTTAATACTTTTTTAAGCTAATTGTTTTGATATTCAATAGTTTTTATTACAGACCATAACTTCTTTAAAAGCAAAAGATATTATTAAATTATAAGTTTAAAAATTGTTTCCGTGCACAATATAAGAAACGGAAACAAGAGCATATAGAATGTGAAATTTAAGAGCGCCGGTCCCTGATTTATAACAATAATTAAAATTTTGTAAAAAGAAAAATAAGATTTGCAGCTTCTGCTGCTGAAAAAAGAATGAACTACTAAGGCATACTGTAAAAAAATGAAAAAAGTATCACAAATTTTAAATATGCACAGACTATGCAAAAACATTAAACTTGTGCTTAATAGCTCAATTTTAGTTCATATTTTAAAAATGAACTAGGTAGCTCTTCTAGTTCATTCGCTCTTTTAGGTTTTTTGAACTATCTGTTTGTATGTATGGTTTGTAAACAAATTTTGCAGGATTATTATGGTTTTAGTCCAAAAATACAACTATTTTTTAATGTCAAATAAAACGAATTTTTCAGATTGTTCTGCATACACATAAATATATGATTCATTTATTCAATACTTTAATTACTTTTACTTTTTTTGTTTTTACAAAAACTAACATTAAGGGAAATTAAAAATTAATACTCTTTCCACATAACATAACTTAAACAAATTGGAATTCAATGTAATATTTTTTACTGTTGTTTTAATTAAGACTTAAAAATAATTGAATGTGATTATAAAAAATCGTAAAATACTAAAAAAACACCTTAATTTTTTTATTTAATTTGGTATGAATTATTTTTACATATAAACGGGGTTTCTCAATCAATTCGGATACACGACATTAATAAGTACAAAGCCTCTAATCCACTTTTTTGGAATTCTCCCTAGTTCTCGCTATAAATCGCGATTAGTAAAATGAAATTTTATGGTTTTCCTTAAAAGCGTGATATGGCAACACTACTATTATACATAACTGTCAGAATGAGTGTGAAAAAAGAAAGACTTGAAAAACCATTCCCAATATTCGAATATAAAGAGTATAGTTCACAAAGTTGTTCAATTCAAGTTTAAGTCATTCTAGTTCATAATTGAACTAAATAAACATACATCTTTGAACTAATTCAAACTAGTTCAAACAACTGAATCGTTCAATTGAACTAGTTCGTTCATGAACTACCCAAGTATAAAAAACATTTGTTTTTAAACTCTTTTTTTGGTTATTATAATTATAGGATACATACTAGGGTGGGTCAATTCTTTTCGTAGATAGGCGTATAGCAAAAATGAAATCTACAATAAATCATAAGAAAACTTCCCTAAGAAACTATGGGTCTAAAATAAAAACCTAGCTCCTGCCGAAAGACATAATGGAATCTTGGAAATTGGGGAAAATCATTTAAATTTAACAACAGTGTCTTGACATAAATGCTGCTACTCAAAAACCACTCAAGATCCTCAAGATCCCAGTTAGGTTTCAAATTTTTTATAAATAAAGGTTAAAGGTCATTGTTAGTAAAATTTTTCATTGAAAACAAAAACAATTGTAGTACGTTTTCCTTTTTGAATATTTTTTTTCAATTGAGTTTTTTTAAGCTTCATATCTATGTTATAATCTATGGTTTTAACCATAGATATAGAGCTTCAAAGATTAAAATTTTTACTTTTTAGCCTGTCTTGGTGGAGTTTTTTCGGTACAGCGGGTTTAAGCACCATTCACTTTTTTAGATTTGTCTACGAAAATCCCGTAATTCCCAAAAAACGTTAAAAAATTTCCAAAAATAGGATTTTTTACGTTTCCTGCTATATCATTCTAACCGATAACGGGGAGCAAAAATTTCTATTGCGAAAAAAATTAAAACGCTTTAGACTAAGTAAAAAGTAAAACTCTTTTTTGATTCCAGCTTTGCGATTTGAGAAATGAAGGCGAAAGTTCGAAATTAGTCAAATTTGGGAAACCCTGATTCTCGAAAAATTCGATTTTTAAAAGCATTTTTTCCTTTAAAGTATTTTGTGTTTAGTTATCTTTCAGAAAAATATAAATACTATATATGTTACTTAAGAAAATTTTTATATAACAGAAAAAGAATGTTACCACTTTTTTTGGCAAAAAAAACGGGAAAAAATCAACTTTTTTGAAAGTTCAAATTTAAATGCTTGTAACTTTTGATTCCGTAAATATTTTTTCTTTCTTCGCACAATTGTTCAATTTGTTGTTAATAAAACTGAAAAAGTTAAAAAAAATCGGGTGAAATTTGAACCCGCTGTAGCGAAAAAACTTCACCATGACAGGCTAAAAAGAATACTAGCAGAATCCTCCCATATAAAAATCTTTGAAATCGGTTCAGATATAAGTTTTTAATAAATTTTATACCCGAGGTGTCCAACTTTGGGACCCTGTGGACTCGCCCCCTGTAGGTCTATATGGTCCAAGCTCAAAACTTAAACTCGCCTATACCTGTACTATCAGCATGTGAAATTTTTATGCAAATTTATGCAAAGATTTAAAATATAAGCATTTTTTGTGAAATTCTTTTGAAATATGCAAATGCTTACTTTCCAAGCGAAAAGCTTGAAAAACTTGCCCTGGTTATAATCTATGGTTTTAACTATGTTCAAATTTATCATTTCCATTTCAAAGTATTCCTTTGTAAAAAAACACTGAGACTTCAAATTACACATAAATTACACATGAGCTACACATGTAAATAAAAATTGCACGCGATATGTGTAATTACACATGAAGTAGCAACACTGGAAGAATATGAAAAAAAAAAAAACATAAAATCACAAAATATAAATTCTATTAACTCTTTTTTTTTCCTTTCATATCGTCAAACGTTTGGGATATATTTTTGGGTTTTAATATCAATTTACAAACTTTTTTCATTTTAATTACAAAATCATTGGATTTTTATGTATCTGATTGAATTCATTTCTGGTATAAGCGGTTGTTAGAAGGGACTTATTGCAAATGAGTCTTCTGAAAGAAAATAATTATTTTGTCATTCACAATTTCCTGGCGATTCAAAAATAATTTCTTTGTTATTTACCATTACTTTATATTTATTCTATTTTTAGCAAATTTGTTTTATTTGAAATAATTTGTCTTAAATAATATTGGTTCATATTGCTTCCAATTTATGCAAAAATATTAAATTCCTTTTCTTTTCTTGTTTACTGAATTCCCCTTCTAAGCTAAGGACAGCGCACGAAAAAATAAACGCTCACTAGTCATATCCTAAGTTTCATGGTTATAGCGAAACTAGTTTTTCTTAAAATGGAAATTGAACAAGAAACACCAAAACACATAAATAAAATTTTTCATGAAATTTTACATCGGTCATATAAAACAATTGCTAGGAAGGCAGTTGTGTCACAAAATACAGTTTCATGAGTCATAATATTATACAAAGAAGTCATGGTCACTGAATGGAAACCTGGTAATGGCAAAAAATAGTATCTTCAGGCTGTAGGATTCAAACAAAATAGAAAGTATTTTAAGAGAAAATCCTCTCATCTGTTTAAGAAAAGTGTCACAAAAAGTCAATTGCTTTGAATCTTTATCAGAAAAGTTGAAAGGAATTCTATCCTGAAGACATATGAAGTACAAAAAATCCTAATAGAAACGCAAGCAAGAATTTAGAGGTAAAAAGAACGACGTGGAAGTACTTCAGACGAATGTTTTCATAATTATGATTAGTGTATAATAAACGATGAAACGCTCGTACAGGCTGACTTTTTTCAACTTCCTGGCCAGGATTTTTATGTTGCAGATGCTAGAGGGAATATGACAAAAAATATCGTGTATCAAAGAAATCAAAATTCTTAAGAAATTTTTTGTTTTGGAAAGCCATATGTATATGCGGAAAAAAGCACTTCATTCCATTAACACAGAAATATACGTGAATGAGTGCTTCGGATAAGACTTCTCTCGTTCCTAAGAAAATACAGTGTATCCACTTTTTTTGCCCTGTTCTCGTTTCTTCTCATTACAGCAAGAAAACAATGGAATGGTAATAAAGATTTTTTTAGTGTTTGTACCGAAACATGCTAATCCATCAAATTGTCCGGAACTCCGAGCAATTGAAAGATATTAGGCTCTAGTAAAAAATCATTTAAAGAACATTAAAAGCTTAGCTTGAAATGAAACGGAGTTATAAATAAGTTGACTTATTCGAGCAAAAAAGTGACCGAAACACAATAAAACCTTTAATTGGAAGAATTCTTGAAAAGATCAGATATTTCCTTTAAAACCAACAGAAAATAATTTATTGTTTTATGTTTAGAACTTGAACATAACAGACATTAATAAAAATAGAATTAAAAAAAATCGCCTATTGGTTTAGTTTCTACAAGCAGATTTGTATGCTCGGATTTTTTTGTTCGCAGTCCTTACTTTTACATTTTTTTTAATATCAAAACCAATTTAACCAACTTTTTCTTTGAAGACAACCGAATTGGTAACTGGATATGTAGTATTTGTTTGGTATATTTATTGTTGAAGGATCTTACGGTTGCTACAATTGAAATATGCGATACAAAACCGATTATAAAAGTACTAAATATGATAATCTCTAATGAATTATTTTAATTTTAAAAATGGTTTGCATTGGTTACATCAAGGGTTCCCACCTCTCCATGCTTCATGGACCCTTTTAGAAATTTTTGTTTTTTCGCGGATCCCTTTATACATTTTGATTTTTAGTATATGTAGTAAAAAAGAAAAATAATAAACTCGAAAGGTATTTATTTTAAATAAAATTACGTAACCAAAATTACAAAAACCAAATATCTTTGTTTTTACTAACTTTTTATTTGGAGACTTTTTTGACAAAGCACATCTTATTTACTTAATTTTTCACTTCCATACGTGATTTAAATTTGAATTTTATAAACTTTGGGGTAGAAAAATTAGGTTCGCATAGATATGTAGATATACATTTTGGCAAAAGTTGCAACGCTTCATTCTCAACCAACGTGTAAACTTATATATTTTTAGTAAAAATTTAGCAAGAATTGAACCAAATCCGATCGAACCCCAAAGTTGCAGTCCACGAAACTATGAGTGTAACACTAAAAACATGTTTTTACAAATGTTACTTTCAACATTACATTTTTATTAAACTAAGTAAATAAACACAGGACACAATCATTAATTTTTATATTAATGCATATCTTCGACTTTCGGAATGACTAAAACATACATTGAGTAAATTGGTGCTAAATTATTTCAATGTACTCGATGCATCATATGTTATTTTTGACTGCTTACAGCTGTGCGAATACTGAAAATGAAACAAAAGTAAAATGTCAATTATATATATTATATATAAAATATTTATCGATTTAAACTTTTGAAAATTTGCATTTAATGACGCTGGATCAGTGATTTCGACCACTGTACATTTCTACGAATTTTGACAATTGTGCTTAGTGCAGCGTTGCCAATTTAGCGCTTTTCGCGCTAGATTCAGCGCTTTTCAGCAACCCAAAAGTCGCATTTTTTTACATCAACGCTTTTTCTTGAAAAGGCGCTAAATTGGCGCGTTTTGTATTCGGTTAGTTTTAGTTGCAGATTTTAATCATGTTTTCAAAATTTTTCTGAATTTGAAATGTAGAAACTTTATTTTTTTATGCAAAATATAAACAATACAAGGAAAATTAAGTTTTTAAACATTTTTAAATTTTGTTCTTCAAATATATAATTCATATTATTATACATACTTAATATAGAATTTTTAATGAAAATAATGTTTGTGAAACATACACATAACATATTGTGTTGGAATTTCTTATTTTAAATTGCGACTCAAATGTTCCAAACAAAGATGAATGGAATGAAAATAAAAAATAGCAATATCTTTGTAACAAGTTTTCCAAATCAAAAACATCTCAAATATCAGGAAGAGTTGATTTCCAATATCTAAAAACAATTCTGCCTCCAGATGAAGAACTTTAAAAGAAATATTTTTTTTAGTTTAGCTTTTTTTGCAGTAATCTATTGAAACACAAATTTTTTTTAATTTAAGCACCAATTATTAATTTATTAATTTATTAAAATTTTAAACTACTGAAAAAATCCCTATCTAAGATAACATACTAAGGCAAATAAAAGTTAGAATTAGTTTCGGTACTTGGTTTGAATTAAAAGTTTCTTAGGTTTTATTCAGTATTTTCCCTTTCCTGTAAAATTACGAAAAGGGCAGCCATCGATATGTATTCTGTATTTCTATTTATTTTATTTTAAATTTTTTTCAGACGTCACACAATTTTCATACTTAGGAAAAGCGATAAAAAAAAAAAAAAAGTTTTAAAACAGGATTTGGCCACTAAGTGAGCAATATAATGCTGGGCCTAAACCTTCATATTTTAATTTAACATAGTATTTATAAATTTAAAAGCTTTAAACTGAAAGTTATTGTCAAATGTATAACCTTTCTTTGTACCTTAAATATTGTTTTTATAAAACGTTAATGTTCATTATTACATATAATTACTAAATATTTGCACATGAACTTAAAATAACAAATATATATGTAATAAGTTGTTTTGCTCCTAATAAAAAATACATATTTTACAAAAAAATAAAAACAAATTTTATTCAAATAGAATCAAGCGCTTTTTAGCGCGTTTTTAAATGATGACCGGCACGTTTTGGTTCAAAAAAGTTGACAACGCTGGCTTAGTGGGTTATAAAAATAATTTAATAATTGGCGCAGGCCTCGGCGCTAGCAAAACTCCAAACCAGTTGATGTTAAATCTTACGCAGGATATTTCGAGGTATTCACAACAGATGGCGCTTATCAGCGTTCGTAGTAAATACACAAACCAATATCAAATGATAATTAAAGTAAGATGAACAGGTGTTAAGCTATGTTCACATTTGTCAAATATTTGGCCAAATTTGCGTAACCACTAGTTTTACAAAAAAAAAATCAAAATTTTGACGTTGTTTGATCTTGCAAATGTTTTGTAAGATAAAACAGCGTCAAACAAGATTCGGTAAAATGTTAGCTATGATGAATGATATGTAAAAAATATTTTCCCATTAAAATGAAGAAGCCAGAAAACATTTTATATAGTGGTTACGTCATTTTTGTCAAATATTTGACCAGTCTAAACATACCTTTACACAGTTGTAAATATATAGTAAATAAACGTACTTGCGTCACTGGTAGTCTTCATTAGAGGTAAGATTATGTTAAAACATCAAGTTCAGCTCAAATTTCAATGTTGTAATTATGGCGTATGTACATGAATTCATATTAATTTCTTGTTTACTCATTGATTTGTTGTTGCATTCTACGCACATGCAATAATGATAGTAAAAAACATTTAACATTATGGAACTTTGGAACGGCTGCTCCGATTTCTATGAAATTTCACATGGTGATAGTAGAGGTGTAGGCTAGTTTAAGTTTTGAGCTTGGACCATATAGGTCTACAGAGGGTGAGTCCACAGGGTCCCAAAGTTGGACACCTCGGGTATAAAATTTATTAAAAACGATCCTGATTCCTTATATCTGAACCGATTTAAAAGATTTTTATATGGGAGGATTCTAGTTGAGGTCTACAAAAACATGGTCGTATGCATATATTGTCTCTTTTAGTTTAAGAGATATTGAGCTTCAAAGATTAAAATTTTAGAAAAATTTGTCTTCTTTTTAAATATGTAAAAAAAAATTTAAAGTACTAAAATTTGTTGAAGACTTTTTGTAAAAAACACTGAGACGGCATGGATTTGTGATTTTATACCCGAGGTGTCCAACTTTGGGACCCTGTGGACTCGCCCTCTGTAGGCCTATATAGTCCAAGCTTAAAACTTAAACTCGCCCACACTTTATCTATCACCATGTGAAATTTCATAGAAATCGGAGCAGCCGTTCCATAATTATTTCCATTTCATTTTTAAAATTGCACACTGTGCTGCGTGATTAGTTGTGATCGAGTGTTCAAAGTATTAAGAGTAAGTTTGTTCGTGAAAGTCGGAAAAAACTAATAATATACTTTAAAAACCTATTAAAATTGTAAGTAAAATTATTATATTTTTTAAATAACTATTTATAATAACAAAATAAAATTATTTACTAAATTATTAAAGCTTTAAATATGTTTTTAGTTTTCATTATAATATACAAGAAATGACATGTTTTGTAACGTATTTTGTGTTTTATTACTTTTTTAATTTTCAGTTTGTCTTGTTTTGAAGAAATTTTGTGTTTTTTGTTTTTCTACGATTAGAAAAAAAAAATGGGTTATCCAAAATTTCTATATATAATGTACGGTACGTATAACATATTTCATGTTCTTATACCCTACAACACCATGGGTGGGGAGGGTATTATGCGTTTGTGCTGATGTTTGCAACACCCAAAAATATTGGTCTAAGACCCATCTTAATTTATACCAATCGGCATAGAATCACTTTCTGAGTCGATTTAACGATTTCCGTCTGACCGTCTGTCCGTTCTTGTAAACCTTGTAATCAAACTACAAGTCGCAATTTTGAACCAAAATTAATGAAATTTGGAACACATTATTAAAAAAATTAATAAAAATAAAGAAAAGACAAACTAAAAGGTTGTTTTTTTTTAACAAAAAAAGATAAAGAAACAAAACCATAAAATAAGGGTGGGTTTTGTATATAAAGTGAGAGTGCGTACTTCAGCCAAAACCACAGCAACGGCGACAGAACGACGCAATATTAAAGGAACCACAAATAAGAGGCAAGAACATTGGTCCTTCTCCCGAGAAATTAGAACTATAAAGGTGAAATTTTTAAGTGTTTCATTAAAATTGTATCTCAAGTAATTTGTGGCTCAGTAAAAGTGAGGTTAAGTTACGCCATCTTGTGAAACGAAAAGCATTTTTATAATATTAAAATAAAATTTTTTTTACAAACCGTTACTTTCCATTTGTTGTTTCTGTTTGCTCTAATATTTGCGGTACATATTTTTTCCCAAGTTCATACATTATTTATTTATTGGAAAATCGTGTTTCAATTTGTGTTTCTTCCCTTTTGTTCTGTAAATAATTACATATTGGAAAGTCTATCTCACTGATTTGTCGTTCATTATTGTTGTTTTTATATAGTATAAATAAAATCTCTCTTTTTGAAAAATATTTAAGAGCGGCAGATGAATTAAGTAGTTTTGAGGCTATGCTTAGTGATGAGGATTTTTCGAAATATACATCGGATGCATTCGAATTTGAGAAAAAGGAATTAAATAAAGCTTGGGAAAAATATAAAAAATTTTATGATGAGTGTTCCGCTGAGACAGTAGAAAAGAAAAAGGAATTAGTAATGGTACAGACAAAACATCCACAAGTGCGCAAAACTTATGTACGTTGTATCAATATTCTTTCAAGAGCCAGACAGGACTTAGGAGAAGAGAAACAAAAAAATGTAAATACAGTAGTTCCCAATCTATGTGGTTCGATATCTGTACCTCCATGCGATACTGGGGTTTTTCATGGGGATTATGAATCGTGGCCCACATTTCGGCACATGTTCACTGCAATTTACATAAACAATACAAAAATTAGCCCTGTAGAAAAACTATTTTATTTATTTAGAAAAACAGATGGTGAGGCGCGAGATATTAATAGGAATGTCGCTTTAACTGGGGAAAATTTTGACATTGCATGGAATAATTTAAAATTTCAATACGAAAATAAACGTGTTCTAATTAATAGTCAACTTAAGCAACTTTTTAACTTAGTTCCATGTCAAGAAGAATCTGCTTCTGAAATAAAAATAATTCAGAGGGAAATTAATAATTGTATAGCAATATTAAAATTGTATAACGTTAACATAGAATCGTGGCACCCAATTTTTGTCTTTCAATGTTCATCAAGGCTCTCAGAATGCACTTTAAATCTATGGGAACAATCCGTCAAAAACAAAACAGAGGTTCCCAAATGGGAGGAATTGAACAATTTTCTTACCGATAGATTTCATGCTTTAGAAAGTGTTTCTGATATCATGGCGACAAACAACACAGTTTATAGTAGCTCGGTGAAAATTTCCAATAATACTAATCAAGCGACAATGAAAGTTAAGCAATTTAAGGTCCATCATACAAAAGAAGATGCATTTCAATGCAAATTATACAAGGAGAATCATAAAATTAGTGTTTGTTCTAAATTTTTAAACATGGTCTACAAAAATCGTGTTTCAACATTGAAACGGTTTCGATTTTGTTTTAATTGCCTTACAATTTGCCACATGTATGGCGATTGTAATAGTCCAAATGGTTGCGCTAAATGCAAGAGAAAGTATCACATAGAGATATAGATAGAGATTTTAAAAAGAATAGAGATAGAGATTTTATAAAGAAAAATAATAATAGCACCAATCAAATAAATACTTCATCTCAGGGAGGAAATCATAGTAATGTTGTTCAACAAATACAGTCCGCTGATGCTCCTGGTCCATCAGATGTTATTCAATCTCATCATACTATGGTTGCAAAGAACGTTATGTTAGCTACAGCATGGGTAAATATCTTAAATTTGGTTCCTATTATTAAAGTGCGAGCACTAATCGATCCATGTTCCGATGAGAGCTTTATTTCTGATAGAATTCAACGATTATTAAAATTGCCAACTAGTCCAGTTTCTGCTGAAATTGCAGGTTTGGGTGGAGATATAATAAGTAAATCGTCCAAAATGGCATCATTTTCTATCGTATCTCGTTTCAATCAGAATGTGACTCTAAATGTTCAAGCATTAGTTGTGGCACGTGTAACAGGAAATGTTCCAACATATTCTTTTATGCCCTTAACGGGTATTGAACTGCTAAATCTTAATTTTTACGATCCTGAATTTTATGAAAGCAGTGAAATAGTTTTATTGTTAGGATGTGATCTTTATCCTCCAAATCTCTGTGAAGGTGTTCAACATGGTATTTTCGAAACCTTAGTGGCTCAAGAGAAAATTTTTGGTTGGATTGTCACCGGCCCTACTTCCGGTAGAATGCCTTCACAAACAACAAGAATATGCCACATAACAAAAGTTTCGATAGACGACCAGTTGACAAAATTTTGGGATAGAAGAAGTTTCTCACAGACAAGTTTTATCAGAAGAGGATAAGAAATGTGAAGAGATTTATCGTTCTATCACCATTAGAAATTCTGAAGGGAGATATGTTGTGAGTTTGCCCTTTAAAAATAATTTTTCCTCACTTGGTCCAAATAGGAATATTGCTCTTGGTCAATATTTGAGAAACGAGAAATTCTTACTGGGAAATCCGAATTTAAAGGCACAATATGATGAGGTCCTAAAAGAATATTTAACTTTAGGACATATGGAATTTATTGAAAATAGTGATAAAAGTCCTAGTTATTATTTACCTCATCACGCGGTATATAAACCAGAAAGTGCAACAACTAAATTGAGATTCGTTTTTAACGCATCTAGTGTTTCGTCTAACGGTAAAAGTCTTAATGATTTATTGAATGTGGGCCCTATGTTGCAAACTGATTTAGTAACTCTAATTTTGAAATGGCGATTCTTTCAGTTTGTCTTCAATGCGGACATATCAAAGATGTACAGCCAAATTTTAAAAATGCCAGAACATAGACCCTTTCAGAAAATAGTTTTTCGCAGCAATGAAGATAATGAAATTAATGATTTTAAACTATACACTGTCACTTTTGGCGTTAACTGTGCACCATTTTTGGCACTTAGAACGCTTTTACAATTAGCTGGTGATGAGGAGCTACGTTTTCCTATTGGTTCTAGGATTCTTCGTGAATCAATGTATGTAGATGATGCTCTTGTGGGAGCTCATACAGTATATGATGCTTTGGAGGCACGAAACCAATTAATTGGTATATTGGGTACAGCTGGGTTTGAGCTAAGAAAATTGACCTCAAACTCTAAACAAATTTTTAAAAATTTGCCCCAAGAGCATCTTTTAATTTCTTCCTTTTTGTCTCTCGATGATAAGAGTACTACAAAAACTTTAGGAGTACACTGGAATGCTGCCGAAGATGTTTTTTATTTCAAAAATGAGATAATTAAGTGGCTTGACAAAATAGACTGGAACTATATCATTAAACCACTGGCTCTACAAAAATGGCAATCATTTATCTCAAAATATAACGATATTAATAAAACTACCACGATGGATAAGCTATTTGCCTAATTGTAAAGTAGAGTTTCATCGTTTTTGTGACTCTTCTGAGTTAGCTTACGCGGCTACAATATATATAAGAGGTGATAACGGTAATCAGGTTTTCACAAATTTGCTAGTTGCTAAAACTAAAGTGGCTTCAGTCTTTACCGCGATTGGAATTATGTGGTGCGGTTCTTCTGGCACGTTTAGTAGGTAGTGTAATACCAACCTTTAATTTGAACTCATATTCTTTAAATTTGTGGTCCGACTCAACAATAGTCCTAGCATGGCTTAGAAAACCGCCTTGTAGCTGGAAAACTTTTGTAGCTAATAGAGTTCCCACAATATTAGAAAAGGTACAATGAACGACACCCCATTATACTTGATTATGGAAGTAGGTTAGCCCGTCTTTATGTAGAATTTGTTCACATTTTAGTGCATCATGGTGGTCTTCGACTTGTTTTAAATGTTGTCCAACAAGAGTGCTGGATCATAAAGGCAAAAAATCTAATAAAAACAATTATACATAACTGCAAAGTTTGCGTTCTCTATAGAAAGAAACTTCAAACGCAGATTATGGCAACATTGCCTAAAGAAAGAACCACTTTAAATCGACCTTTTACAAACACAGGCGTTGATTTGGCTATGTTTGCCTTTTTGTTTGTTTTGCTACAAAAGCCGTACATCTTGAAGCAGTTAGCGATTTACCTACCCCTGCCTTCTTAGCAGCTTTAACTCATTTTATTTCCCGTCGTGGTTGTCCTAGTTGTATTTTTTCTGACAACGGTAGAAACTTTGTTGGCGCTTCAAGGGAAATTGCTTTTAATTTCGATAAACATATTAAGGAGCTTCGTGACAGCTCAGTCGAAAAATATGATCATCAGCATCTTCAGTGGCTCTTCATTCCACCAGCTGCTCCTCACATGGGGGGTTTGTGGGAAGCTGGTGCCAAAAGTTTGAAAATTCATTTTAAAAAGACAGCAGGCCAATCCAAATATACATTCGAAGAGTTTTCCACACTTTTGGCGAGCATAGAGGCGTGCCTCAATTCACGTCCCCTTGCTCCTAATTCTGAAAATGTCGAGGATTTGTCTGCCCTTACTCCTGGACACTTCTTAATTGGCTCTGCTATGCTTGCCCCCGCTGAACCAGAAGATTTAAGTACATCCATTAGTATTGTTAACCGTTGGCGCAAAATTAAAGCTTTACGGCAAGAAATCTGTCGGCGTTGGAAAGAGGAATACTTGAAAGAGTTGCACAAACGCAATAAATGAAAGTTTCCCCAAAATGATTTGAAAGAAAACGATCTCGTCGTATTAAAAGGTGAGCCTTGTTGTTCTACGGAATAGAGGTTAGGTCGCGTTGTAAAAGTTTACCCCGGAACAGATGGAAAAGTTCGTGACGCTGACCTCAAAACACAAAATGGCATAATCACTCGACCGATCCACAAATTAGTTCTGCTACCAAATTCTTCAAATTAATATTAATCTTTACAGCTTTTCTAATTACGTGTTTCAACCCATATTAATTGTTTTTCTTCTAGTCAGAAATTATGGATGGCTGGCTTAATACCGATTTTTGTTGCTTCATTGTCATGGATGTAGAATAGAAACTGAGAATTGTGGCCCAAAAAGCGCTTTGCTACAACTGTCTAGCACAGTCGCATATTCGCACTGAATGCAAAAGCATCGACAGGTGCTGGCGCTGCATGCAGGATCATAATTCCTGGCTGCACCCGATACCTGAAGGTAGAATCTGGGTGAAAATGAATGCCCAAGTTCGAATCCTCACACGTTCTGATAGGGATGCATAATGGACACGCGCAATAATTGACCCGACTGTGGCCCGATCCTCCATAATGTTGAGGGAAGCGCAGAGAATGCGAACTAATATTACCGTTCTACACGGCCATGAAGAAGGTCATCGTCCAGTAGAAGTTGAGGGCGTCGTGGAAGACAAAACTTACGACAGAACCCCAATTAATGACGTCGATCCAGGCAAATATGCCAGAAACGACGCCTCTGCAAGTCGCTACTGGTATAGAAGCATGAAATACTACCTCATCTTGGGAGCCGACGTCACCAGTAAAATATTGAAAGGCCCAGCTAAAGGACGACCTGGCCATATATACGTGCAGGACACCGTTTTTGGATGGGCGTATTTTGAAGACGCAAAAAAAAGAGAATTTTAACTAGCTATTATAAATTTGTTGCCCTAGAAGTCCTATTGTGCTACTACTTTTGTTGAACTTTACATCAGAATTCAACCAATTGAATGGTTTTAATTTAAATTTTTTGTATTATGTACTTATTTTTCTTTACGTGTAATATTTAAATGAATTAAATTTCTTTCTGAAATAATATTATTTTGTTAATTTTTCTATAAAATAAATAACAAGTTTGTAAATATATTAATATTACTTGTATGTTTGCGTCTCCGTCTTATGATATGACATTTTGTTAGCCCGTATAAACCGTACCATTAAAACGATTCAATGGTAACTCTACTTGAGTCTACATTAGACAAATTTTTATCAAGACAAACGTCAAAATTTTATCATGATAAAGATTTGTCTAATGTAGACTGAATTTGTCAGTATTATTGCAGCGTTAAAAGAAAATGGTCAGCGCTCGAGCTTTGACAACTTTGTCTTGATAATGGTTGATAAAAGACGCCATCTTGATAATTGACAGAGATAAAAAATTATCTGCAACTCAAACAAAAATTTGACGTTTGCCTTGATACAAATTTCTCTAATATAGACTCGACGTAACTTTGAATCTACATTAGACAAATTTTTATCAAAACAATCGTCAAAATGAACTCGAATTTATGGAAGATGGCAACAGTTGTGCAAAAACAACAATATGGCGAATTCATTAATGTTTTTTATATGTGCAGTTTGACAGCTGTAACAACCAAAAATAATAATCAGCTGTTTAAATGTGGCTATCTTGTATAGATTTGCATTCATTTTGACGTTTGTCTTGACAAAAATTTGTCTAATGTAGACTCAAAGTAACGAAACTTAATGCTTGACAAACAAACAACAAGAAAAAAAAGGGCATTTAGAAAAAAAATACAAGTGAAGAAAAACGACTAAGCAAACAGAGAAAAAGTGCAAATTAAAAGTTGAAGAATTTATATTAAAAAAAAATAATAATAATAAAAATAAAGAAAAGGCAAACTAAAGGGTTGTTTTTTTAATAAAAAAAAAAGATAAAGAAACAAAACCATAAAATATGTAAGGGTGGGTTTTGTATATAAAGTGAGAGTGCGTACTTCAACCACAACCACAGCAACGGTACCAGAACAACGCAAATTTAAAGGAACCACAAATAAGAGGCAAGAACAAACATAAATGATAGTGCAAAATTTTACAAAGAAGGGTCCATAATTTACCATAGCTCCCATATAAGACTCTCTTTCAGCAATCACCCAAAAGTGAATAAATTCATATAAATCTCAGCATCAACGTAATATTCTGTTTTCGTATGTTTTATTTTACACTTATGAGTATCGGTCTACATTTGACTCCAAGTCTAATAAAAGACCCCTCCCAGAATTATAATGTACACAATGGTGTACATTGTGGTCGGCCTTGACCGACTATATCTTTTTCTCTCGTTTGTGTTAATTTTTCTTTTTTTCTATTAAGTAATATAACATTTTTATTTATTATTATTATTATTTTTTTTTTTTTGCAGATGAAACAATTAAGGATTACCCCAATAAAAAAGGCTATTTATTTGACTCAAATAAATTTAGTCGATGAACTGATTTAAAAAAGTTCAGATTTTTCTTGTTAATTTTTTTATAAAATAAATCAAATAAATTTAAATTCAAGGCATGATTTCACAGCTTCTGGGATCTCTAAAATATCCACATAAAAGAGGCATGATATCATCACATCTATGATGCCTTAAAATGCGCATAATAAAGGCATGTATAAACCTAATACGTAGCGCAGCAAAGAGACCTACCAAGTGGGACATCACGAACAAAAATCATGCCTTCTTGAAGCAGGTTGGTAAGGGAGAGTTCTTTTATCTCTCCCTTACAAACCTGCTTCTGGGTAGGCAGCAATTTTTGCTGGGGTGTCTCTTATAAGACACAACCAGTTTTTTGTAAATATCTTTAATATGCCATTTACACCAAATTAAAAACTAATTGGTTTTTGAAAAACCGAAACTCAAAAACCAGACTGTTTACATACCCCATTTTTTCTCCATATGGTTTTTGATTGTTTGTAAATTTCTTAAAATAACTTTATCGACCTATAATTATGTACACTTCTATTTTTTACATTGTTTTTAATAATATTTTTGAAATAGTTTGTTAAAAAAATATAAAAAACTACTAAAATTAATTCAATTAATTTGACATTTTCTTTCAACAGACATATACGAAAGCTTAATGATATAAAACCTATGAACAGGCTGTGTCATATATAATTATTTTACTAGTTTTCGTTTAGTTTTCGACAAAAACTACATGAAAATGGTTTTTGATTTGATTGGAAAAACCAAAGAAATTTATGAAGTTTTTTATTCAAAAATTAAATGAAGCAAAAAACTACTAGTTTTTGTTTGATGTAAATGGCATAAAAAAAAAAAAAATTTTTTTCCAAAATCGGGGTATGCAGTTGTTTATTTTTCGTAATTTTATATATCTTATATTTTTTCAGTAAAATCGGTGTTCAGGGATACGATTATACAATTTTAGGGGCATCAGAAACGGCGGTCCATACATACCACCGTGTTGGTATTAGAGGTCTGCAACGAATAAGTTTTTGCTGCATATGTGAAGACCGATATCGAATATAATTACCAATCGTACTCTCTCTCTCAGATCACCGTTGTTTGTCGAATAACTACGAGTAAGTAGCAACAGAAAAACATGTTCCGAAAAAAGTGAACACAAACAAATGTAATGAACAAACAAAAAGTATCACAAGTATATTGTTCACTTCACATGGTACCACGAGTATTTTCACATTAAAGGGCAAAGCTGAAATATAATTTTACGGGAAGTAATAAATAAACTGAACTATTTTACTATATGTATGTTATGGTTTCTTTGCACTGTTTTGTTTATGTTTTTAGAACAAATAAGTTATTTAATAAAGATTTTTATTTTAAAAAAGAATCTTTTTTTAAATTTAGATATGCAGAAAAAAAATGCGATAAGAAAGATTTTTAAATTTAAGAAAGCAGAAATATAAATAGAACAAAAATACATATATAAATTATAGGTATAAAATCAGAATTTTTTTATTTTTAAAATTAAAGAAAGGAGAAAGAATATATTTTATTTTAATGTTGTTTATTAATCATAAAAAATATGTTTTAAGCTAATCATTTTTTATTTAAAAAATTATAACTATAATTATATTTTTCGTTGAAAACCAAAAGTCAATAATACAAATGAAACTAAAAAAACCTTTCTTTTTCTATCAAACTGAATATTGTACATGCAGTACTACGTTCAGTTATACTTTCGCATCATACTCGACATGATCTATCTTGGTATGTTCGAATAAAATTCAACATGTCGGCAGTGTTCGTTATTAGCGAACACAGTCAAATAACAAAAAATAGTTATTCGAAAGTTTTGTTGTTCACAAATATGTGTACATCTTTTGTTTGCGACGCTTCGAGTAAGTGAACATGCTTCGCCAGTACACGCCCTGCAGTCAAAGGTGAGGTGGTTGTTGCTTCCACTTTATTTACCCTTTGGTAGTCGATCCTTTTACTGGTCAAATTGAGTCAGTCACCTGACAATCTTTTTAACTGGTCACTTTACTAATCGACTAGTCACGTTAACATGGGGATGTCCTAGTAAGAGGTGTATTGCCACCAAAGAACCAAAAAGTGGCGATATTGCGACTAGTACGAAAAAGTCAATTTAAAAAAAATGCAGAATAATTGATTTCTTTATTAATTTGAAAATCCTAATAGCAAGACTAGTATCGCAATTCCGTAACTTTTTTTCATTTACTACCGATATCGTTAATTAACGAAAATTTTCGGTTGTTTTTGATTTTGCTATTCTCTACTATAAGTTAACATTTTTTTCGTAAGTATATTTTAACGACAAATATCGATAAAAATGATAGAACGTCATTATTTGAAAAAAAAAAAATTAAATTTTAATTGGATTTTTATTTAAAAACAAAACAATTGTCTTGAAAAAAATGTGAAAAAAGTGTAAATATTATATAAATGTGTGCAGATTGTCTTCCAACAATTAACCAATATGAGTATATGTATGGTATGTTGTTGGAAATATTTGTAAAATTAATTTAATGTTAAATGTTTTTTATATTAGTCCCGTTCATTTAATGTTTTAAATTCGGATAACATGAGAAATATAATAAATCCAATATGTGAAGGCATCGAAAAAGAAAGTGGAGAAAAATACAAATAACTGCAAAAAAGAACACTTGTGACAAAAAATATAATAAATGCAATTTCAAGTGAATGTTAAAATAAATTGATCTCACTTAAAGTGGACAGTTTTCAAGATTATCAAGAAATATTTTTGGAATTTCAGCTCAATATATAAAAAGTGATACAATTGAATCTAGAATACTTGGAATGATGGAGTTAAAAGGCCAAAATTCAAGCACTTCAAAAAATTTAGCAACAGAAGTTTTAAACATATTGAAGAAATATGATATTAATTTACAACAAATCGTAACAATTACAAGTGATAACGGCAGCAATATGGTGAAATGTACAAAAATTTTATCACATTTATGTTCTGAAGATGAAGAATATGAAGAAAACTATAACAATGAAACCTACTTTAATTGAAAATAATATGGATCTACGCGTCGGAAACATAATAGTTTGTAGATGTGCAGCTCACACAACACAGTTGGTGGCACTGGATGCAACAAAAGACTTTGAAATGAAGCGTTATATTCGACAGTGTAGAAATTTAGTAAAGTTTTTAAGAAAAAATTCAAATGGTTACAAAGACTTATTTTTAAGGATTTTAAATCCTTAAAAATTCCTCAGCTGGATTGTCCTACGCGTTGGGGATAAACATATTTAATGATTTTGTGTATACTTAATTCGAAAGAGATAGTCGAAATAGTGGAATCAATAACAAATAAATCATCTGAAGAGAATTTTGAAATAAATAAAGACTTTTGGAACTTTGTGGCCTCATATTTACTGTTTTTAAGCCACTTCAAAACATAATTGTCATATTTCAAGAAGAGCATCTCCATTATGGCGACTTTTACGCACAATGGTTAAAATGTAAGCTACTGATATCAAAAACTATTGATGAAAATAAAGTCAACAAGAGTGCATCATCATACAAAATAAGTAAACTTCTATTAGACAATATGGAAAAAAGAACCACCACTCTTTTTTCTAATAAAGCTCTGGCAGCATGTCTTTACCTCGATCCAAGGTTGCATCATATGTTAATTGATATCCAAAGAAAATACGCTGTGGAATACCTTAAATTGCTATGGGACAAATTGACATCTATATGTAAAATCGAACTCAATACACAGCCAACACCAAATTTCATAACAACAACGGAAGAAAACCATGAAGATGATGACATTTTAAATGATTTCCTGGACAATATATTTAACGCAAATAATGCAGAAAACGACAATATTAAGAAAAATTTAAAAATTAAATCTTCCATACAGAAAATTGAAGACAAATATTTTAGAATTTTGGAAGGAAAGAAAATATAGTGAACCTGAGCTATATGCACTGAGCAACATTTGCTTTGGAATTCCTCCAACACAGGTAAAAGTTAAATTTTGGAAACAAAAATTTTATACTTTGATTTTTTTATTATTACTGTTAGCTGCTTAAAAAGCATGTGGCAAAAATTGTAATACTTAAAAATGCTGAATGGATTTTTTGAATTAAAAGCAAGCCTGTTGCTGTTGCTAGAAAATTTGAAATTTGTAGAAGCAGTAGGAAAAGCAAATTTAAAAAGCCTTAGCAAATCATTGCTTTTAAACACTGACAACAGCAGTGATATAATGATTAACAGTTTTGTTTTTGGTTTTTATACATGCAGTCAGTTTGTTTGTATTTACATACATACAAAAATATATAAATATGGAATTGTTAATTTTTTTAAAGCAATGCTTGCTATGATTGTTCATTTATTAACAGGGCAAGTTTTTATATGCACAAAAAAAAAATTGAAATATGCGCTTGAAAAAGCACGAAAAAATTTTATAATATACACAGAAATATGCAAAAATTGAATGAATATGTATATAAAAACCAATGAATTTATGCATTCCTACATATTAATGTGTAGAAAATATGCACAAATATGCATTTTTTAACTTTCAATCTCCAACAGATTACGATGTTTATAAAAATAAAACTATTTTAATTTTAAGTATCATATTTGACGCTTCCGAATTTTTTTTCCTTGCAATATTTACAATGCACTCAAAATGCTCACCAAATTCGATTGAACTCCAAAAAATCAACAAAAAATTGTGTTTTTGTTAAGAAAACTAACTTTTGTATCCATTATATGCAAATTTATGCAAAGATTTAAAATATAAGCATTTTTTTGTGAAATTCTTTTGAAATATGCAAATGCTTACTTTCCAAGCGAAAACCTTGAAAAACTTGCCCTGTTTATTAATATTATTATTATTATTTTTTTTTGTATTAAAATTTTCGTAGTTTGGAAAAAAATGTAGATTTATAAATGTGAAAGTATGAAAGCATAAGTTCGTTAAGGCGGAAATTTTATTACTTGTCGGTAAGATGTTGAAGGGTATCAAAGATTCGGCACAGCCACTATCTGAACCTAATCCACCTGTTTAAAAAAACACTTATCGCTTTATAAAAACTAACTAAAATCCCACTAGCAATTTTGAAATTTTCACTTTTTGCTACTATGTATAATATTAATTATAAAAATTATTGGACTTTCAGAGAGTGTACCAAAAAAGTAAAAAACATAGAACAATAAATTTTACAGATTATAATAATTCAGTTTGTTTTATATTACCCGATATAAAAAATTATTGCAATATCCACACTTTATTTTTTGAATTAATTCTCGTTTTGAGTCAAATATATATATATAATTTTTTTTGTAAAAAAAATCGTTAAAAAAATTACAAAAAATCCGTTAAATCAACAAAATTTTAGTTAAATTGGCAAACAATTGGCTGTAAGTAAAACAACACACAATTTTATTCAATTTAACGTCCAAAAAAATAAGTTAATTTGAATAAATTATCTGTTAATTTAACTAATATTTTTCGTAAATTTTAAAATTGACTGACTAATATTTCATTTTGAATAAAATTCTTCAACTTGACTATAAATTTGTAAATTGTCTAAAACACATACATTTTTAGAAATTAAATGATTTATTTTATTCAAATTGAATAAAATTCTTCAAATTGAAGAAATTTCTTCAAATTTACTAAAGACATGTAGAATTGAAGAAAATTCTTCAAAATCAGTTTGTATGCTTTTATTTAGGTTTTTATTTATGTTAAGATTAATAATAAATATAATTACAGTTTTTGATAAAAGATAAAATATATAAATATGTAAAAAAATATATTTCTTATAATTGTATTATTTATTTAGTTTTTACTAGAAATTGTTAACTATAAAAAATACTAATACATAAAACAATTTACTTTAACTAAAATTAAATAAAATAGAATAGTAAAAATAAATAAAAATTCTTGAATATGATTTAAGAATTTAGTCAATTTTACTAAAGGCATGTAAATTTAAAGAAATCTTGTTAAAATTAACAATTTTATTTTAGTCAAATTGAATAAGATTCTTCAATTTGATCAAATATCTTAAAATTTTTTAAAGACGTGTAAAATTAAAGAAATTTCGTTAATTTAACTTTTTTTAGTCAAGTTGAAGAAACATATCGTCACATAAAATACAAAAGGCCGTAATCACACTTTTTAATTTTTTACACCAGAAACAAAAAACCAGAAAATCTTTGGAAAGATAACAAAATAGATCATATGATTTAAAAAGATTTTTTTTGAATAGTTATTTTTGTGGCTACTAGAGCGCGCTTAAGTCAGAGAATTTAAAGCCAATATTAATGAACCAAAAAACTGTTTTTAAACTGTTTTTAGAAAAAAATCGTCAAAAATTCCATTTTTGATGAAAAGTATCCAACTTTTTTTCTTTCAATACCTCAGAATATTGGTAGATTAAAACTATTACTATCTTTTAAATATAGTGTTCCGAATATATACATATTATTGCTCAAAATTCACATATATTTTTTTACTTAAAACCTAAAAATTCCTTAAATTTGTTGAAGGATATAAAAAAATTATAAAAAATTATTTTTTTTTTTTACGGTTTATGTAATTTTTCATAGTTATTTAATAGATTAAAAAACATTTAGGGCATATTTTTTGCCACAACTTTAAAAAAAGTTTAATTGAAAAAGTGTCTTATTTTCCGTTTTTACTTAAATTTCAAAGTGTCCTCAATGTTGACGTAATTTATTTCGCTAAATTAAAATAAAATAATTATTGAAATTATTCCGAAATTTAAAAAACAACTAAGGATTAGAAAAATAAACTTTTTGGGCCTAATATATTACGTTAAAAATCCTCCAGATGTCGCTAATTATAGAGAATTTTTAAATTTTTTCTAATTTCATGATATATGGGAGGTAGGCGTGTTCTTCTTCCGATTTAAATATAAATTGGCAGAATCATAAATAATCTATATTTAACTGCAATCACAAATTTTGATGGAATTCCAGAATTCACGCAGTAAATCCTTTTTTTAATTTCAGGATCTCCGATTATAAAATAAATTAGAATACTTATAAACAATCTATTTTTAATGTCCCATCGTTGTATGGAATCAAAGCACTGTGCGTCGATGTCACTTGTACTAAAGTGAGGGTTGTTTCTATTCAAATTATGAAGCATTTCCATAAAACCAGCGTTTAATTTAAAGCACACAAACATTTTTTTCAACTGGCGACTGCGCTGAAAACAGTTTAAGTTTTCATTTTCGATCACATGCTTACTTAACAAAATTTGCTGCTCAAACACAAAACTGAAATAAGCAGCAACCAGTTTTTATTTTGTTCAGCAGTCAAATTAAATAAGCAGCGCACACACTCAGTTTTTTGCTCAGCCAAGTTGATTTTACGTCTTAGTCGTGTGCGCTCAGCACAACGTAGAATCATTTTTCAGCAACGTAAGAACAACTGGATAGTAAGACTGTATAGTTCTGTACAGTTAATTTACAAAGTTGTTTGGTTTTTGTTTATACATTTAAGAAGGAAAATGAAGTTGATTATTTTAAATGAAAACAAATAGAAAACGGTGCAATAAAATAATATGAATTTTATTGAAGATATTACATACATATATCTTTATTTTATTAATTTTAAATAAAAAAAGTTTTTCATTTAACAAATATAGAAATTTTGTAAAGATAAATAAAAAAAGACATTATATTTATATGTATGTATTATGTTACCGAAATAATAAAGATTTGTTGTGATTTTTATTTATTTATTTATTTTTTTATTTATTTATTTATTTATTTATTTATTTATTTATTTATTTATTTATTTGTTTATTTATTTATTTGATGATCGGCTTTAATGTCTTAATTAATTTTTTACTTTTATTAATACCTCAGCCGAACAATAAGACATTTGATTATACAAAATTAATTATAATAACAGTGCAATTCTCGACCGAGTGACAAAAAAAAATTATTGTGATAGTAAAAAACATGACAATAAATTTTTTTTTATTCTGGCTTTGGAAAAAAAAATTGTTTATATATTTTTGGTGATAGTTGTCACACTCATAAAAGCATATAATAAGTAATTATTAATTAATGATAATTGTCATGAATTAGAGAATAGCACTGTAAGTAACATTTATATAATATTTAAGATTTACGTAAGTATAATGACTTACACGTAAGTTATAATAAATTATCCGCTTTATAAAATATAACCAAGTGCTGGAAAATTATATACATATGTAACTCTCTTTTAAAATGTCACTATTTACAAATTGGAATTGAAGTTGAAGGGTTGTTGATTAATGAAATATTTTTAATAATAACAAACGAATCAAAATTAAGCAGATCATCTGCTAATAAATAAAAGTTGAATGTGGTTTTAAACGGAAAAATATAGTCAATTAAACAATTTATCAAAGAAATATTCTATTTATTTAAAAATTTAAATATTCTAAAACATTAACAAATCAAATTATAATGCGCTAACTTTTATTTAAAAAGTCCCAGCAAAAAAAAAAAACATGATCAAGAGCTTCCAAAAAAAGAACATTTTCATCTCTTCAAAAGTAGAACAAAGTGTATATATACTTTTTTGTTACAACTACTTTGTTTCAACTTTTTTCAAATTTAATAATAATTACTTCCAAAGAAATTAAAATTAATGAATTTCTAGCGGAAAAAAGGTTAATAATTTCTAAGAAAATTTAAATTTTATAAATTTTAAATCGTATTCATTATATTTTGATAGCTCTAAAACAGACTTTTTGTTATCAAATTTTATAAACATTGTTTTAAAGGAAGTACTTCAAAAGAAATGAACTAGAAATATAGAAGAAGAACATCTTACCAATAACAATCATGGGTTAGAAGAAGAACTTCTGCAGCTCTTTTTCACCACTCTCTTTATTAGTTCCTTTTTTGTTGGGGTGCTACATTCCATGTTATATCTTTCGGAATAGTATTATTTCGTTATAATATACGATTCCGACCAGTATAATATTGTATACATATACATATTATTAGGACTTATATCAGGTTATGAAAATATATTTATTAGTTTCTCAGTTATTGCATTTTAAAAATGACAAAAAGCTCTTTGAACCACCCTTCATTAAAAAAAAAAAGAGTTTCGTATTACAATTTAACGTTTTAATTCAATTAAACATTGCTTTTATTGGGTCCAAAAGTTAAGCTTAACTTTAATAGATCAAAACAAAGAAAATTATACAAAATAACAAAATTTTCTTCTTATTCAAAAAAACAAACATTTTTTTTAATTTGTTTCTTTAATTTAAACAATATTTAATATTTAGTTCATATTTTTTCATCTAATAATATTAAATATTATCTAATATTTTTATAAAAGTTCTACAAAAATTTTAAATAAATTGCAAATAAATATATTATACAAAAAATTTTGTTTTTTTAATTAAAATTAATAAATCTACATTCATAGTATTTTATTGTACCGTTTTCTATTTGTTTTCATTTAAAAACTATACCACTTCATTTTCCTTCTTAAATGTAAAAACCAGCGTTTAATTTTAAGCACACAAAAATTTTTTTCAACTGGCGACTGCGCTGAAAACAGTTTAAGTTTTCATTTTCGATCACATGCTTACTTAACAAAATTTGCTGCTCAAACGCAAAACTGAAATAAGCAGCAACCAGTTTTTATTTTGTTAAGCAGTCAAATTAAATAAGCAGCGCACACATTATGTTTTTTGCTCAGCCAAGTTGATTTTACGTCTTAGTCGTGTGCGCTCAACACAACGTAGAAACATTTTTCAGCAACGTAAGAACAACTGGATAGTAAGACTGTATAGTTCTGTCCAGTTGATTTACAAAGTTGTTTGGTTTTTGTTTATACATTTAAGAAGGAAAATGAAGTTGATTATTGTAAATGAAAAAAAAAAAATAGAAAACGGTGCAATAAAATTCTACGAATTGTATTAAAGATATTTATATGTAGATTTATTAATTTTAATTAAAAAAAAACAAACATTTTTTATATAATATATTTATTTACAATTTATTTAAGATAATAGAACTTTTATAAAAATATTAGATAATATTTAATACTAGTAGATGAAAAAATATTAACTAAATATTAAATGTTTTAAACAAAGAAAAAATTAAAAACATTTTTGTTATTTGCAATAAGAAGAAAATTTTGTTATTTTGTATAACTTTATTTGTTATGGTCTATTACACAAAGTTGTTTGGTTTTTGTTTTTAAATTTTAGAAGGAAAATGAAGTTAATTATTTTAAATGAAAACAGATAGAAAACGGTCCAATAAATAATATGAATTTTATTGAAGATATTACATACATATATCTTTATTAATTTTAAATAAAAAAAGTTTTTCATTTAACAAATATAGAAATTTTGTAAAGATAAATAAAAAAAGACATTATATTTATATGTATGTATTATGTTACCGAAATAATAAAGATTTGTTGTGATTTTTATTTATTTATTTATTTATTTATTTATTTATTTATTTATTTATTTATTTATTTATTTATTTATTTACTTATTTATTTATTTATTTATTTATTTATTTATTTATTTATTTATTTATTTATTTATTTATTTATTTATTTATTTATTTATTTATTTATTTATTTATTTATTTATTTATTTATTTATTTATTTATTTATTTATTTATTTATTTATTTATTTATTTATTTATTTATTTATTTTTTTATTTATTTATTTATTTATTTATTTATTTATTTATTTATTTATTTATTTATTTATTTATTTATTTATTTATTTATTTATTTATTTATTTATTTATTTATTTATTTATTTATTTATTTATTTATTTATTTATTTATTTATTTATTTATTTATTTATTTATTTATTTATTTATTTATTTATTTATTTATTTATTTATTTATTTATTTATTTATTTATTTATTTATTTATTTATTTATTTATTTATTTATTTATTTATTTATTTATTTATTTATTTATTTATTTATTTATTTATTTATTTATTTATTTATTTATTTATTTATTTATTTATTTATTTATTTATTTGTTTATTTATTTATTTATTTATTTATTTATTTATTTATTTATTTATTTATTTATTTATTTATTTATTTATTTATTTATTTATTTATTTATTTATTTATTTATTTATGTATCTAAAAATAAAAGTTATTAACTTGTATGTTGCCGACTTTTTGGTTATTAATTTATTATTTTCTTATTGATCGGCTTTAATGTCTTAATTAATTTTTTACGAACAATAAGACATTTGATTATACAAAAATAATTATAATAACAGTGTAATTCTCGACCGAGTGACAAAAAAATTATTGTGATAGTAAAAAAACATGACAATAAATTTTTTATTTTTTTTTATTCTGGCTTTGAAAAAAAATTGTTTATATATTTTTGGTGATAGTTGTCACACTCATAAAAGCATATAATAGGTTAGGTTAGGTTAAGTGGGCAGCTATCCAAACAGTCATAGGACAGCTCACGTGGGTCCAGTTTGGTCCCGTTGTGATACCCTAATGGATCATATGGTAAAGCTCATATGTCCGGAACTACGTTCGAATCGAACCAACCTGACGCATGTATAAAGGAGTTGATCGCTCTGATATCAATATCAGAGAGATCAGATAGTACATGCACAATCGGACTGCCGAGTATAGCAGTCCTCGTTTCCGAGAGAGTCGGACAGTGACATAGGAAGTGCTCCACTGTCTCCTCCTCCTCTTCATCAAGGCAACTCCTACAGAAGTCGTTAAAAGGGAGCCCTAATCTCCTAGCATGCGCACCAGCAATCCAGTGCCCTGTAACAACGGATATCAAAATACGTAACCGATGCCTTGGTAGTCCCAAAATGAGATTTGAACGAGGTTCATCATATTGGGGCCATATTTGCCTCGAGATTGTGCATATGGACAGATTTGACCATCTATCCTGTGCAATCCTCGATAGATTCCGCAGTATTATAAATCTGCAGGAGGAGAGCGGTACTCCGACCAGTTGATCCACCTCTTCGTGTCGAAGAAGGGAACCATTTTTGGCCAGTTCGTCCGCAGTAATGTTACCCGGGGAATTAGAATGACCCCTAACCCAGACAAGCTCCAGGTTTGAATGTCTCGCCATCTCGTTTAGAGATATCCGGCATTCATGTACCAGCCTGGATGTCGAAAAGACACCCGAGAGCGATTTGATCGCAGCTTGACTGTCCGTACAAATCCGGATATTCACACTGAATACCCTGTAGTACATCAACCAGTTCACCGCTCTTTTTATGGCCGAGATTTCTGCTTGAAGAATACTGCAGTGATCCGGCAATCTAAAGGAAATACTTTTCCTATAATCGGGAATAAAGACACCCCCTCCTACCCCATCAGCAGATTTGGATCCATCAGTGTAGACCTCCACTGTGCTGTCACTCAGTACAGGATCAGTCGAGATTGACACTGAGAAGCCTCTGTCAAGAAAAGGTATAGGAGTGCAATAGTCAATATTGCGAGGAATGTCATCAAATAATCCCAAAACGGTTGCATGACCGTATTCTCTGTCAGTCCATGCACCTGTAATTCTGAGCCTAGTCGCCGACATGATGGCGATCTGTTTGGCCATTAGGTCCACCGGTAGCCAGTTCATTAGAACGAATAGGGCTTTAGATGGGGTTGTACGCATCGCGCCTGTGATGAGCAGCGCCGAACTACGCAGAATCCTTTCAAAGATTCCGAAAAAGGTGGATTTCTCCATAGCCTTCCACCATACTAACGCTCCATACATAAGTATGGGCTTTATCACCATGTCGAAGAGCCATTTTGTATTCCTAGGATTTATTCCCCAAGATTTCCCAATGGCTTTCCTACACATGTATAGGGCGATTCCGGCCTTTGAGGCCCTTGCCTTTGTGTTCTGGAGCCAGGATAGTTTAGAATCCAGTATAATCCCTAGATACTTTGCACTATCCGACACCTTCAATTCAACACCATTTAGGCGTGGTAATGGGAAAGATGGAATTTTGTATCTTCTGGAGAAGAGAACGAGTTCCGTTTTTCCTGGATTCACACTGATGCCACTGGTTGTGCTCCATGCACTAAGTAGGCCCAGAGCAGTTTGCAGGCGTTGTGACATAGTATCCAGATATTTCCCAGATACAGCCACCGCGACATCGTCCGCATAAGCGACAGTCCTAAACTTCAGAGAATCTAGTTCCCTGAGTAGTGGGTTCACGGCGATATTCCAAAGAAGAGGAGATAGAACTCCTCCTTGCGGAGTACCCCTATTTGCTACCCTGTATATGGTAGATGCTCCCATATTGGAAATTATAACCCTATTGGTTAGTAGTCTCCATATGAGGCTAATCAATGACTGATTGATGTTCAGTCCTATAAGAGACGATTTTATAGCCTCCGGAGTCACATTATTAAAAGCCCCCTCTATGTCTAAGAAGGCGACTAATGCAAACTCCTTATGCTCAAGAGCGTATTCTATGTGCCCTACAAGCGAGTGTAACGCAGTCTCAACAGATCTGCCCTTCATATAGGCATGTTGAGACGCTGATAATTGGTTAGGGTCGATTGCAGAACGGAGATGAAGATCAATCAACCTTTCCATTGTCTTCAAGAGGAAGGACGACAGACTGATAGGTCTGAAGTCTTTCGGTCTCGTGTGAGAGGTCCTCCCCCCTTTTGGGATGAAGACCACAGTGCATCTAGTCCACGACTCAGGGATATATGAACATGATAGGCATGCTGAGTATATCCGAATTAGCCAGGGGACTACTATATCCGCATTATATTGCAAATCAGCAGGTATAATGCCATCTGGGCCCGGGGATTTAAATGGGGCAAAGCTTTTCAGAGCCCATCTCAGTTCACTCTCCTTTATAGGAAAGGGAACATCATGTGGGGCTGCCGAGGGTATCGCAGAATACTCCGTTAAGGAGAGACTGCCGGGGAAGTGCATAAGACATCTAAGGTCTCTTGGCCGCTTGTTGTCCAACTGCCACAGGGTTTCTGAATGAAACTTGGGACAGTAGGTGATGATGCCAGAATTTTGCGAAGACGACTGGTCTCAGAGTGACCTTCCACGCCGCTACAGAAAGCCCTCCAGGATTTTCGTTTCGCGTTTCTTATCTGGTTTTTAAACTTATTTACTGAGGACTTATAGGAAGACCAGTTACCTAATCTTTTTGCCTCATTAAATAGTCGGCGACATTCCTTACGAGTCTCGCCAATCTCGGAGTTCCACCAGTGTGGTTTTCTCCTGCCTTTACAGATCTTAGGTCTGCATGCGATGGAAGTCGCTGTGTCAAATGCGTTCGTCAGCGTTTCAACACAGGATTCAATGTCCTCACAACCATTGATGATTGGGGGATTCGGGAGGAGCTGGGACAGAATATTATATTGTTCAGTCCAATTTGTCTTCCTCCTATTCTGAAAGGGTTTAACCCTGGGTAAACTGACTTCAATATTGAAATCAATATATAAGTGATCAGAGAAGGAGCAGTCATTGGAGACTCTCCAGTCCCTAATCATATGAGAGTGCCTAGTACTAACTAGCGTTATATCGAGAACTTCCCTTCTATTTGCAACTACAAAGGTCGGTTCCTTACCAATGTTTAGAATATCTAAACTACTACAAAGAATAAAATCGTATAAAGACTCACCCCTTGTATTAATGTCGGAGCTTCCCCAAACAGCATGATGGGCGTTGGCATCAGCTCCAATGACGAGCGGTATATTGTTTCTCTCAGCCGCCTTGGTTATCTCGCGTACCTTGTTATTTGGTGGAAGGTCGCTGTGGTCATGGGCCATATAGCTGGAGACAATGTATATAACACCAGCATTTGTCTCCCAGGCCGCCACTACAGTATCCTCATCACTGAAATCAGAAAGAATGAAGATACTGAGTTTCTTGCTTGCTACTATACAAGATCGAATCCTACCTGACCCCGTAGCGTGTAGCAGCTTAAAATTATCCGCACGTAGTCCGCAAATTCTGTCTCCAACGATCCATGGTTCTTGGACTAGTGCTAGCTCCTCTCCTTTTTCTACCATTCGGAGGAGCAACGCAGCCGAAGCTGCTTTTGAATGGTGAAGATTAACTTGCGTTATCTTCACCATGTGTGTCTTTTGGGATGATTGTGACGTTGACGTCATCTTGGTCTGAATCCAAGAGGGCGTCCTCGTCAACTACTTCATCCACTCGCTCAAAAAATTCACCCACAAACTCGGAGTTTGAATGAGTGTCCTCTTGAGCAAGAGAACTAGTAGTCTCCTCACAAGACATTGCTTCCGGAGATTGATTTTCATCGTTTTGAACCGGTCTGTCTCTGTCATCACCTCGGTAGACCTGTAGGAAGATTGACTCGAAACCGTAGTAAATCTTCCCACTTTTCTCACGAAGGGGTGGCAGTGACTCCTTGTTCATAACGATGACAATCTTTCTGGATGCACCGTCGGATTCGGAAACTCTGGTGACCTTCCAATCACTTGTAGGGATCTCAGGGTTTCCGAACTGAATGAGTTCCAGAATCTCCTCTGGTTTGGATGGTTCGTCCGGTACACGGGCCATGGCTCTAGGCCGACGTGGAATCTCATCAATAGAAACCACGTCCAGTCTAGCGCCTTCCCATAGGCCGTCCAAAAGAGCGATCGCCTGCTTCAAGAGCAGAGCTGATCTCTCATTTGAGCAGGCCATTAATTTTACACGGCTACGATACCAACCTGCATCATCACACTGAGGGGAGGGACCGGGGTTCTCTTTCAGAACTTTCCAGAAGACTCCCATCAGCTTCCTCCGCACAATATCCCAATTCGCATGGGATATAGCGCAATCTGGATCGCTCCTATCGATGACGGCTCGTATTAAGTGACCTTTGGCCACTTCACTATACGATTTGTCCATCGGATTGTAGGGCTTTGGACGTTTGGCCCCGGGCTGTTGGCTTTGCGGCTGTGCCTCCTCCTCAGAACGTTGCCGTTTAGGCCCGTCTTTCGACGTGGGGAGGGGGTTACGCTGCAATTCAGCCAATAGTGATTTTGCCCAATTTAGAGAAACGAGTTCCTCTGAAGTAAGGGATTCGGCGGGCTTTTTTCCCAACCGATCCAGAAATCGTTCGGCGGCGCGCCGTCTTAAGAAGGCCCTCCTGGCGGGTGTTACGTGCCTTTGGGTCTGGTTTTTGCCCTGTGGGGCTGGAGGCACAGATCCGGAAACCGAAGACTGGTTCGCATTTCCTTCACTGGTGGGGGGAGGTAACACCTGGGAGCCCGAAAACTTGTTCGCAGCTCCCTTGGTTACATTAGGCACTGGGGTTGCTGCTGCCCGAGATTGTTTCGGACAGACAGTCCCCGAAGAAGGGGGTTTCGCCGGTCTAGCGCCGGCGCGGGCCTGGGCAGCTTTTGAGGTGCTTGGTTTGAAGCTCAGAGGCACCTCGCTGCCTTTCAATATGCTTCCCTGTTTGGGAGCTGGTTTTCCGCAGTCAGTAGGTTTGGGTTTCCCCTTACCTCCTCCTGCTGATTGTTGCTGGACGCCAGTAGCTCGCAGATTAGCCTGGCCCGGTGCCTCCACCAGACTAACCTGAACCTCAGTAGCTCTCGATTCACCACGGCCTGAGGTTGCCGCCGTGGGAATAGGGTCTCCGGAGATTTTAAGGCCCCCGACCGGATACTTGGGGCACGACTTTTTATCTGACATTCGGACAAATTTAACTTTTGCATTTTATACTTCCTGCCAAGTTTTAAGACTGCCGCCCCACTGGGGTCAAACAGACCACCAATCCGCCCAAACTATGGAAACAGACGCTGGTGGATTTTGACGTACACAGATTGTGTGGACAATGTGGATACAATGTATCCAAGCGGACGTGTTCCCTCTAGATGTCCATTCCTGGCGAGAATGGAAAAATACATTCAGGGGGAACGTCTGATAGCCGCCCCTACTAGGGATAACAGACGCTATCAGACAGGGGGGGTAGTTCTTCGTTAGTGCTCGCCATGAGCCCCTCTGGCGTGGGTGGCCCTGCCAGTACGGCCTCATGGGTCACTACACGTAAGCCCTCGCATCGCTTCAAGATGACTACCCTTCGCGAGTAATTATTAATTAATGATAATTGTCATGAATTAGAGAATAGCACTGTAAGTAACATTTATATAATCTTTAAGATTTACCTAAGTATAATGACTTACACATAAGTTATAATAAATTATCCGCTTTATAAAATATAACCAACTGCTGGAAAATTATATACATATGTAACTCTCTTTTAGTAAAATTATGTCACTATTTACAAATTGAAATTGGAGTTGAAGGATTGTTGAGTAATGAAATATTTTTAATAATAACAAACGAATCAAAATTAAGCAGATCATCTGCTAATAAATAAAAGGTGAATGTGGTTTTAAACGGAAAAATATAGTCAATTAAACAATTTATCAAAGATATATTCTATTTATTTAAAAATTTAAATATTCTAAAACATTAACAAATCAAATTATAATGCGCTAACTTTTATTTAAAAAGTCCCAGCAAAAATAAAAAAAAAAAAAATGATCAAGAGCATCCAAAAAAAGAACATTTTCATCTCTTCAAAAGTAGAACAAAGTATATATACACTTTGTTCTACTTTTGAACAACTTTTTTGTTACAACTACTTTGTTTCAACTATTTTAAAATTTAATAATAATTACTTTCCAAAAAATTAAAATTAATGAATTTTTAGCGGGAAAAAAGGTTAACAATTACTAAGAAAATTTAAATTTTATAAATTTTAAATCATATTCATTATATTTTGATAGCTCTAAAATAGACTTTTTGTTATAAAATTTTATAAACATTGTTTTAAAGGAAGTACTTCAAAAGAAATGAACTAGAAATATAGAAGAAGAACATCTTACCAACAACAATCATGGGTTAGAAAAAGAACTTCTGCAGCTTTTTTTCACCACTAAGTTCTTCCTTTCAATGACAAAACATGTTAAATTCATGACTTTTTCAGCACTTTATTAGTTCCTTTTTTGCTGGGGTGCTACATTCCATGTTATATCTTTCGGAATAGAAGGTCCATATGTTAGGAACAATTTTTAAATTTCATATAGTTATTTTTCACTCACACGGATCTATTCTAAAATTAAAATTTTTATTTTTTCTACTAAATATGATCCTTAATCAATTTAATAAAAGTTAAGATATTTTCAATTCTGTGATTATTAATATTTAATAATATATATTTTGAGACTTGAAATTCCCTAAATAATAAAAAAAAATTTGAGCCATTATGCTCAGAATAATTTCTGTCCACCAGGGGGGTTATTGTGCAATTCGATTCGAAAGAAAACACTTTCGAATTTCAATGTATAAGGTATACAAATTCGAAAGATTTTCCTTTCGAATTTAGTTACAAAATAACCCCCCAGGTTTTATAGTACTTTGTAATTTTTTGATTAATTTTGTTCAATATTTAAAAAAGGCGACAATTTATTTACAAATATAAACAATTTTTGAGATAATTTACTCTTATTTGTATTAATGATCTAGTGATTATTATTTCGCAACTTCTAACTTACTAACAATATCGATGAAAAAATACAGAAAATTCAACATAAATTTTACATACTTGTATAATCAATGAGTCAAATATACAATTGTTAGAACTACTTTTTTCCATTTAATAGTCATATGTATTGCAAATTTAAAATATATAATTTTTCTTCCAAATGCACGTACGCCTCCATCTTCAACTATAATAATTTAATAATAATTTTTACCGAAAGTGTCTAAATTTTTTTTCTTTTATTAGTTCGTTATAATATACGATTCCGACCAGTATAATATTGTATACATATACATATTATTAGGACTTATATCAGGTTATGAAAATATATTTATTAGTTTCTCAGTTATTGCATTTAAAAAATGACAAAAAGCTCTTTGAACCACCTTTTATTAAAAAAAAATAAATAATAAAAAGAGTTTCGTATTACAATTTAACGTTTTAATTCAAATAAACATTGCTTTTATTGGGTCCAAAAGTTAAGCTTAACTACAAATTTCTTGCATAGATCAAAACAAAGAAAATTATACAAAATAACAAAATGTTCTTCTTATTCAAAAGAACAACTATTTTTTTTTTTAATTTTTTTCTTTAATTTAAACAATATTTAGTTAATATTTTTTCATCTACTAATATTAAATATTAGCTAATATTTTTATAAAAGCTACAAAAATTTTAAATAAATTGCAAATAAATATATTATACAAAAAATTTTTGTTTTTTTAATTAAAATTAATAAATCTACATATAAATATCTTTAATACAATTCATAGTATTTTATTGTACCGTTTTCTATTTGTTTTCATTTAAAAACGAGAGAAGAAGATATAGTCGGTCAAGCCCGACTATATGATACCCTACACCATTACGATCCACACAATTTTGTTTTTACTTATATACAACTTACTTGTGCTAAATATTAACATAATGCTAACATTTGTATGGGATTTTCGGGAGAGGAATTTATATGGGAGCTATGGTCAGTTATGGACCGATCTTCATGAAATTTTGCAGACGGATTTTTATTGATATAAAACTTATTTGTACTAAATTTCATTAAAATATTCATATTTTTAAGCCATCTTTATGTGTTAAAACCCTATTCCGGGAGGACATTTATATGGGGGCTAGGTGAAATAATGGGCCGATCATAACCAAATAGGCTTCGTCCTTGAGTTGAAAAAAGCATATGTACCAAATTTCATCAAATTATCTTCAAAATTGCGACCTGTACTTTGCGCACAAGCTTTACATGGACAGCCAGCCAGCCAGCCGACCAGACGGACGGACGGACATCGTTAAATCGACTCAGAAAGTGATTCTGAGTCGAACGGTATACTTTAAGGTGGGGGTTTGACAATTTTTTCTCTGCGTTACAACTTCTGCATAAACACATAATACCCCAACCACCTTTGGTGGTGTAGGGTATAACTATACCACTTTATTTTCCTTCTTAAATGTAAAAACCATAACCAAACAACTTTGTATACTATTGACTGCGCAGAACTGTACAGTCTTACTATCCAGTTGTTCTTACGTTGCTGAAAAAGGTTTCTACGTTGTGCTGAGTGCACACGACTAAGACGTAAAATCAACTGGCTGAGTAAAAAACTGAGTGTGTACGCTGCTTATTTAATTTGACTGCTGAACAAAATAAAAACTGGATGCTGCTTAAATCAGTTTTGTGTGTGAGCAGCAAAATGTGTTTAGTTAGTATGTGGTGGATAACTAAATCAAGTAAACTTGTTTCAGCAAGATGCTGTAAAAAAAGCAACTGTTTAGAAAATTACGACTGCTTTAAGCAGCCATTCGAAACACTGGTAAAAACCATAACCAAACAATTTTGTATATTGACTGCGCAGAACTGTACAGTCTTACTATCCAGTTGTTCTTACGTTGCTGAAAAAGGTTTCTACGTTGTGCTGAGTGCACACGACTAAGACGTAAAATCAACTGGCTGAGTAAAAAACTGAGTGTGTACGCTGCTTATTTAATTTGACTGCTGAACAAAATAAAAACTGGATGCTGCTTAAATCAGTTTTGTGTGTGAGCAGCAAAATGTATTTAGTTAGTATGTGGTGGATAACTAAATCAAGTAAACTTGTTTCAGCAAGATGCTGTAAAAAAAACAACTGTTTAGAAAATTACTACTGCTTTAAGCAGCCATTCGAAACACTGCATAAAACATCATATCCTTATTAATTTATCATATCAAGAATCCAGCAAGAAAAGTTTTGTTACAAAATATCAAACAAATTGCAACTTAATTATAAAATAACAGAATTTCTCAAATATCTTTTTTTATTACTAAAACTTCCGCAAAGTAAGATAAAACTAAATTTAATTAAAATATTCTTCTTATATTAATTTTTATATTAATTATTTTATTTTTACTCTTTTATAAGAATTGACGTTACTTATTTCATTTACAAAAATAATTGTTTTTTATTTTATATATATTTTTAAATCGTATGCTTATTTCTAAAATGAGGTATATTGTTTTACTCAATAAATATTATTAGTTATTAAAATTTCTTATAGTAAATTTTTCTATATACAGCATTTTACAATTTACAAAATTTTGTCAAATTGAAATAAAATTGATTCGTTAAATTGAATAAAAATTCTTCAATATGAATAAAATATTTACTTAATTTGAATAATATTTTATTTAATTTGAATAAAAATTTGTTAAATTAACTACCTCTTAATTAACTAATAGAATTAGTCATACATTTCTGTTGAATTCACTAATGATTTTGTTGCTTGATATTTAACCTACTTTTCTTAAATTCTACCGCATTTTGTTTTTGGTTCAGTGTAGTTGTTAATGCTATCCGATTATGGAACAGGCTTCCAAACAGATTACAAACCGTACGCAATACAACAATATTTAAAAATGTTTAAAATGTTATCGTAATCAATTATGTTTAAGATGACATTGTATCTAACTTTTAATCAGGTTATTTAAATGTTTTATTTTATATGTTTATATTAGGGTGATCGATTATTCGACTTTTTGGAGAAACCGGTTTTCGAATAGTTCGAATAGTTGGTATTTTGAAAAAACCGGTTGCACTTTTTTAAATTCAGGAAAAACCGGTTAACCGGTTTTTTTTGCAGAAGTTAATATTTTTACCAAAAGACTACATTTCTTAAAGAAAAATCAATAAATATTATGATGTTCAAGTTAAAATATATTACACATAATTATTTTTGGAAATAACTATTAATCCAATAAGAACGAGAAAGAAATAGTCGGTCAAGTCCGACAATACCCTACTGAATTATGTGCACCAAATTCGGGGAAGTGTCTTCTTTTCTAAACCTGTGGAATTGTGGGCCAATACAATGTTCAATTATGGACCGATCTTCATGAAATTCGGAACACAGATTTTAACTTATATGGAACTTACATTTGTAAAAAAAAAATTCTTACTACATTTAAGGGATTTATGATCGGTTAACTCCTTTTCCGGGAGGATATTTGCATGGCGCAGGTTCAAATAATGGAACGATCATAACCAATTTCAACACGCTTCGTTCTTAGACTATAAGAAACCTGTGTGCCAAATTTCAAATTTAATACATGTTCAAAATTGTGACCTGTATTTTAATTAATTAATTAATTAATTAATTAATTATTTTTTATGAACAGACAGACGGACGGACGAACATCATCAAATCGACTTAAAGACGATTGGTACAAATTAAGGTGGGTCTTAAACCAATATTTTTGGGTGTTACAAAGCATATGAACGAACGAATAATATAATATAAAAATTTTAAGAAAATAATCATCAAAACAAACAAAACATAAACCATGGGTAAATATGATAAGAGCCAGAATCAATGAAACTATTCTGTAGAAACTTTTTTAAAACAAAATCTTTGAAAAATGAAGAAAATATTCAATAAAAAAAAAAAGACTAAAACATTCAAATTAAGTCAAAAAATATTACAGGTGTTACAATTGAAGTAATTATTACTAATTTATTTATTTAATATTACAATAATTAATTTCGTTTTAACCTTAAACTATATTTTTAAAACATTACAAATAATAATCTAAAAAAATATTCATAAATTTCGATTCAAATATCAGTATTTAGTACATGTTTTTTGAAATAAAAAGCTATTTTTAAAACCGGTTTTTTGTGTTTAAAAAAACCGGTCTATTCGACATTCGAAAAATGAACATTTTGAAAAAAGCGACAGCACATTGACAGAAAAAACCGGTTGGAAAACCGTATCGATCACCCTACTAAACACATAATTCAAATTTTTAATGAAATTTTGCATCGGTCATATAAAACAATTGCTAGGAAGGCAGTTGTGTCAAAAAATACAGTTTCTTTGGTCATAATATTATACAAAGAAGTCATGGTCACTGAATGGAAACCTGGTAGTGGAATAAAAATAGTATCTTCAGGCTGTAGGGCTCAGACAAAATAGAAAAGATTTTGAGAGAAAATCCCCTCTGGAAGAAAAGTGTCACGAAAAGTTTATTGCTTTGAATTTTTATCAGAAAAATGGAAAGAAAATCTAGCCTGAAGGCATATAAAGTACAAAAAATCCTAATAGAAACGCAAAACAAGAATTTCAGACGATTTTTTTCTGTAATTATGATTAGTGTATAATAAACTATGAAAACTTCCTGGCCAGGAATTCTATGTTGCAGATGCTAGAGGGAATATGACAGAAAAATATCGCGTATCAAAGAAATCAAAATTCCCAAGAGAGTTTTTGTTTTGGGAAGCCATATGCATATGCGGAAAAAAGCACTTCATTCATAAAAAATAGTTCCATTAACACAGAAATATACCTGAATGAGTGACTTTGGAAAAGATTTCTCCCTTTTCTAAGAAAATACAGTGTATCCACTTTTTTCTGGCCTGTTCTCGCTTCTTCTTATTTCAGCAACAAAACAATGGAGTGATAATAAAGAAATTGTTAGTGTTTGTACCGAAAGATACTAATCCATCAAATTGTCCGGAACTCCGAGCAATTGAAAGATATTGTGCTCTAGTAAAAAATAATTTAAAGAACATTAAAAGCTTAGCCTAAAATGAAGCGGAGTTTAAAAATAAGAGGACTTATTCAGTCATTAATAAAAATATAATTTAAAAAATTCATCTATTGGTCCAGTTTCTATAAACAGATTTGCATGCACGGATTTTTTCGTGCGCAGTCCTATGGGTGTAGTTTTTCTAGGTGGATTTAAAAATCCAACAGCAACCTAGTACCCATAACTCCTATTGATTGGACTAATGATTTCCTAAAATCTTTTTCCGATTTAAATCTTTTCCAAATAAATGGTGTTTCCAACTACAATAACAGAATATTTGACTTAGTATTTGTAAATAATCTTTCCTTATTTGATGTGATTGGAGTTAATTAAGACCGCCATCATCCAATACTTAAAATTTCAACACCAATCCCCAAAAATTCAGAAGCTTCTTGTTTTGTTGTGGCACCATGCTTTAATCGCACTATTTTCCAAATGTTGAACCAACTATTGTCAAATATAAACTGGTCCGAAGCGTTATCGTTTAATAAAGATGGAAGCAATTTCGACGAAGTTATCCACAACTTTTATTCCAGTCTTGAAACATGTATTTCCAAATATGTTCCTTTGAAAAGACTAATTAACATAAATTGACCTCCATGGAAGACGAACACTTTGGCATAGTTGAAAAAAAGAATGAATCGCTTATTTAACCCTGTTTGCCCAATGTTATTTTTTATTTGTTATATGACCAATGTTAGTCGACTCGACTAATAATCCCGAAAAATGGACCTTGTGAAGCTGGCGATCTTTCAAATTCTTAAAAGTTACTGAACAAAATGAAATACTATACATTCTTATATATGTATAGTACACATTTGTATTTGACTTGGTTTTCAATTTATTATTATTATTATTATTATTATTATTGAAATTATAAGAAGTTCTTCTTCAGTCTGAGTTGGATCACTAGGTAACAATGTTTGTCGAAACGGCTAACATTGGGCATGCAGGGTTAAAAAGTTTAAAAGGAGTAACAATGTGATAGAACAAAGTCAATACCTTATAGCCAGAAGCCGATTTAATGTAGAGAATAAGAGATGTTATGTTTATTATCTCTACAAAATGAAAATGAATATTAGCGTCAATCCAAAAATGTTTTATAACTTTATTAATTCAAAGTGAAAAATTTTCATCATCTCCAACAACAATGAAAATTAATTAATTAATATTTCAGTATCATTAGAGAATTAAATGTTCTCTAATGATACTGAAATAGAAAATATATTTTCCGAATTTTCTGCATCCACTTTTTCTTCAAAGGATCATAATAATAATTCGCCATATCCTTATGACATTTCACATTCATTAAGAATTAAATCAACATCTACAAACTTGATGGAGTTGACCTCACACATTAATACCGGCTTCCGAAAAAGAATGTAATATATACTGACTTTAGTAAAGCATTTTATAAAGTTAAACATAATCTTCTAATAGCTAAACTTGATACAATTGGATTCAATGGTAATTTCTTTAAATGGATTTGTTCATATTTGAAAAACCGTAATCAATGCATAAAGTTCAATAACACTATGTCCAAATATGTAAATGTTACTTCCGGAGTCCCTCAGGGGAGCCATTTTGGTCCCCTTTTGTTTTTAATTTTTATAAATGATATTCCTAAATCCATTAAACATAGTAATATTCTAATGTATGCTGATGATGTGAAGCTGTTTTTTACTGAAGATGTTGTTTTTCTACAGTCCGATTTAAATGACTTTAAATATTGGTGTGATATTAACCTGATGGAACTTAATCATAAACGAGAAAAAAGATAAAGTTGTTCAAGCCCGACCATATGATACCCTACACCTTTGTGTACATAAAAAATCGGGAAGGGTTCTTAAATTAGACTTGGGGCCAATTGTGGACCGATACTCATATTAACTGCAAAATAAAACTTACGAATACAGAATATTACGTCGATACTAACATTTATATGAATTTATTCACTTTTGGGTGATTCCCGAAAGAGTTCCTTATATAAGAGCTATGGTAAATTATGGACCGATTTTCGTAAAATTTGGCACTATCATTTATATTTATATAAATGATAGTGCCAAATTGTCGAATATTAACTTGATACTAACATTTTAATGGGATTTATGCCCGTTAAAGTGCTTTTCTGAAAAGGGGTTTATATGGAAGCTATGGTTAATTATAGACTGAAATTCGACACACAGATTTAAACTTATATGGAACTAATATGTGCCAAATTTCATTAAAATATTACTATATTTAAGGGATTTATGATCGTTAAACCCTTTTCCGGGAGGACATTTGTATGGGTGCTAGGTAAAATAATAGACCGATCGTAACCACATTCGATAGGCTTCTCCCCTGAACTGTAAGAAACCTTTGTCCCAGATTTCATAAATTTTTTTCAAAATTGCGACTTGTAGTTTGATTACAAGATTTACAAGGACGTACAGACGGTCAGACGAACGGATATCGTTAAATCGACTCAGAAAGTGATTCTAAGCCGATTGGTATAAATTAAGGTGGGTCTTAGCCCAATGTTTTTGCGTGTTACAAACATCAGCACAAACGCATAATACCCTCCCCAACTATGTAGGTGTAGGATATAAAATGCCAGTTTATGTCTTTTACCAGATATTCGGTCCTTTATAAATTAAGGAGTAAATTTTGACATCAAACTGAATTTCAATAATCATATAATTATGACAGTTAATAAAGCAAAGTTTTATAAAACTTTGGGCAAAGAAATTCAGTGATCCGTATGTGACAAAGAGATTATTCACCTCTTTAGTTAGACCTATTGTTGAATATTGTTCCGTAATTTGTAGCCCTCAATATAACTTATATAAACGAAAACAAGAATTAGTCCAGAAACAATTTTTGCTATTTTTTCTTCGCAACATAAGATGGAGCTGCGACATTAACCTTCCTCTATTTCGTAGACGATTGGCACCTATAAAGCTACCAACATTGAAAAGTAGACGAATTGTTTCAAATGTCTAATTTTTTCTCAATATTATGAATGGTATTTAGGGTTTGTGGTCCGAGAATTCCCGAGCGGGAAATCCCGGAAATTTTTCGTCGGGAATTCCCGGGAATTTTTTTAAATTTTCCCGGAAAAAACGTGAAATTTAATATTCATGTAGTTTTATAATCCTATAAAAAAAATTTTACTGTTTGTATCGTCTAAGTGAAAATTGTACATTTACTAAAGGAATTTTTAGATGCTAATACGAAATTATTGTACTTTGCGTACAGTATGTGTTGCATGCGGAGACTTCCATGATTCGTCACAATGTGACATTAAAGAGAAAGGTCTCAAAAGAAAATGCGGTAACTGCGGCGGCGATCACTCTGCCAATTATCGTGGTTGCCCGGTATATAAAGAATTATTGAAGAGATTGAAAGAAAAGCAAAGGCAAGGAAGAGGTGGAGATTTTGAACTATCACCTGTATATAACACTTCTAATCCAGAAAATCCTGGTGTAACCATTATTAATGAGGGTGCGGCTTCAGGTAAGCCAACTATGCAATTAAATAATGCATGTTCAACTAGACCTAGCAATAACTCCTATACCAATGTGTTAAAATCTGGTTTCCAGCAGCCTAATGTTCCCCAAAACTTGGGAGGGTTCGAAACTTTTATGCAAACACTTACACAGAATTTTACATCTCTTAACCAGAATATGACTAACTTTATGTCATCCATGCAAAACACAATACAAGAACTTTTAAGAGCGCAAAACCAAATGATTCAAATCCTCTTAACGAGAAAATGAGTTATTTGAGAATATGTTTCTGGAATGCAAATGGCTTAAACCAACACAAATCTGAGGTATCATACTTCATGCAAAAACAAAATATTGATGTGATGCTAGTCTCAGAGACGCATCTTACCAATAGATATAACTTTTATATTTCAGGTTATTCATTTCATTGTACAAATCATCCGGACGGTAAGGCTCATGGTGGTACTGGTATACTTATTAAAAACCGATTACGACATTATGCCCTAGATGAATTCTCGAGAGACTATATGCAAGCAACATCCATTTGCCTTGAATCTTTTTCTGGGTATTTAACTCTTAGTTCAATTTATTGTCCACCACGATTTTCAATGACCAAAGAAAATTTTGAAGAATTCTTTAATACACTAGGAGATCGTTTCCTGGCATGTGGCGACTACAATGCGAAACACACTTACTGGGGTTCCAGATTGATAAACCCCAAAGGTAGACAGCTATATAAAGCTCTAGTTGATCGCAAAAATGGCTTGGATTTTGTGTCCCCTGGACACCCAACTTACTGGCTGGCTGATCCTAGAAAGATTCCAGATCTCATTGATTTTGCCATTTCTAAAAATATTATTCGAAACTCAATAAGTACAGAAATTTCAAATGATTTATCTTCTGATCATTCTCCCATAATATTAACTTTTTATGGAAGAACTACTATATCAAAATTCCCCATGAATACTTCATATACTACAAATTGGTTGAAATATAAGAAATACATAAGTAGTCATATCCACACAGACCTTTCTTTTGAGTGTGAGGAAGATATAAATAAATCCGTCAATGACTTTACGTCATTAATTACTTCTGCTCTAGAACATTCTAAGAGTCAAATTCTTAAAAAATGCAAAACTCATATTTCTAATACGGATATCGAAAAACTTCTTCTTGAAAAAAGAAAATACAGAAGACAATGGCAACAATCTAGATCACCCGCTGCAAAGCTGAGGCGGTCAATAGCAAGTAAAAAACTGAAAAAAGCCCTTCAAGTAGAAGAGGATCGCCAAAATAAAAATTATATTGAAAGTTTGACAAATAACAAGCACACAAATTTTTCGCTATGGAGAGCAACGAAAAATATTAAGCCACCGGTAGAGGCCCAAAATCCTTTAAGGAATGCTGACGCAAATTTGCAAATTTATTTGCATGTTATTTAAGCTCCGTCTTTCAAGAAAATCTCCAAACAAATGATTTTGTATTGGGAGAGACACCTCTCACTACATTTAACAATGATGACATAATTGTTGTTAGCCCAGAGGACATTAATACAATCATCAAGAATATAAATGTAAAAAAATCACCTGGACATGATTTAATAACACCATTAATGATCAAATACCTACCCAATGTGGCTATAATTGTGCTATCTACAATATTTAATGCGATCTTAAAATTAGGAGTTTTTCCAAAAATTTGGAAAACTTCTCAGATTAAAATGATACCAAAGCCAGGAAAAGATTTAACTGTACCATCTTCCTATAGACCTATTAGCTTACTTCCTTGCTTGTCGAAAGTATTTGAGAAAGTATTTCAAAAGAAAATTATCCCATTCTTAAACGATAGAAACATCGTCCCAGTTCACCAATTTGGTTTTCGTGAAAAACACGGAACCATTGAACAAGTAAATCGTCTAACTGGAGAGATTAGGAAATCTTTTGATATTGTTCTGCTATTTTCTTGGATGTCGCGCAAGCTTTCGACAAAGTATGGCACAAAGGTTTAATATATAAAATCAAATGTTTACTACCACCATGTACCCACAAATTGCTAGAATCTTATCTATCTGACCGTCTATTTAGAGTAAAGTTTAATGACTTTGTAACAGAAGAATATGATATAAAAGCAGGTGTTCCACAGGGAAGTGTTCTTGGACCTACACTCTATTCAATTTACACTTCTGACTTGCCTACATGCGATGTACTGACTATATCTACATTTGCTGATGATACCGCAATAATCAGTTCTCATGAAAATCCACACATAGCATCTAGTCAATTAGATATTTACCTCCGACGTGAGGAGGCATGGTTAGCAAACTGGCGAATAAGAGTAAATGAATTAAAAAGTAACCATGTTACGTTCAGCTTAAGAAGAGGTAATTGTCCCCCAGTCACGCTTAATGGTATAAATATACCACAGTCAGATCATGTCACTTACCTTGGTATTCATTTGGATAGACGACTTACTTGGCGTCGACATATAGAAACCAAGAGACTTCATATGAAGTTGAAAGCTTCTAGCCTTCACTGGTTAATAAACAGTCAATCAAGACTAAGCCTTGACAATAAAGTCCTGTATAAAACCATATTAAAACCAATTTGGACTTATGGCATCCAATTATGGGGTACTGCCAGTAATACCAGCATTGATATTATACAGAGGGCACAATCAAAAATTCTTAGAACTATGACGGGTGCACCATGGTACATAAGAAATGAGAATATCCATAGGGACTTAGAGATACCACTAGTAAAAGAAGAATTTAAAAAATGCAGTGAAAAATATATCCAGAAACTTCAAACTCATCCAAATCCACTCGCTAGACTCCTTGCTGAACTGCAGATATATTCAAGGCTTCGTAGAGCCGACCTACCGCCCCGCTAATGAGAGGCCTGCTTACAACATAGCTCTCCCTAGAGAGTAGATATTTTTAAGTTTAGTTTTAAGATTTAAATACTTACTGTGAGGCCCAATAAAGGCAGATTCAATAAATAAATAAAAAAAAGTTAATATAAAAAAAAAAAAAAAAATACGAAATATAAATAAAATTAGATACAAGTGATATTTTAGATTATTGAAAAACATTTCATCGGTGCGCTGATGGAAAGTCCTATTTGACTACTTTTCACTAGGAAAAAAAACGTTTTATTTTGTCCAATCAAATTCCGAATACACAAGTTTTTAATTTTATATTTCTACAATCTTTTTAACATTTAATGATGATGTACCATTTTAAAATTTCATTTAAATACTAATTTTTCATTCCATATCACCATTCACAAAAGTGAATGGGTGAAAAGGGTAGACATTTTTCAAAAATGCATCCTAAAATTGCATTTGCATTATGAATGCATTTTTAAATTGTAATATTATTTCTTAACTACTATATTAAAAGAGGACATATTCATCTTCTACATGCAGTTTAAATCATTAAAATCCGGTAACAACTTTTAGAGTTATTGATGTTTAAAGTTACACATTATTTTGACTTTTCGAAAAATTTAAATCGTGAATAAATACGCGAATTCTTTGAAATTCAGAAAAATAAAAATGGGGATTTTTAAATGGCTCCATAGGAAATATGCGTGCCAAATAAGAACAATATCGGATGACCCTCCGTCAAAAAATTGGCATTTTTTATAAATCTTTCATGAAATGGACGATATATATATATATATATATATATATATATATATATATATATATATATATATATATATATATATATATATATATTTAGTTTTCAATAAGTTTGTGCCCGTACTTTCTGGGTAAAATGAGAAAAGGCTGATATTTCTCTATGTACAAAAATACGGGAACACGAAAAACAATTTATTTAGAAGGTAAACATCAAATTATTTTTTAGCATATATCAACGTTCTTAATTTTTTTTTTAACTGAAACTTTCTTCTTAGTACCAAAAACTAAATATTTATTATTTATTTTCATTCAAAGTTTTTATTTGTATATTTTTATTTTTTGGTTATTTGACTATTTACTAAGTCTATCCAAAGATATAGTCTAGGCTGCTTCGTGCAAGAAGTAGAACATTATTCTCTTAAAATCTCTATCATTTCCCAATTTTGGAGTACGGGAACACTTTTCAGTAAAATAGGGATCCCGCGTGGTCCAATTTAGGTACATGAACAAAGCTAATATTTTACAAAATGAACCAAAAAATATTTTCTAAATCTAATTCGTAATAGTTTTGAATAGAAGAAAATTTGAATGATTCAAAATATTTTTTAAGCTGGAATTGTAATATTGGTAGTGGATTCTTCAAGCAATTAATTCTTGTGAAGTTATAGAATTTAAGTCTATGAACTAAATATGAAAGCTTTAAAGAAATTACTGGGAAAATAAATTTAATTCGATTTTCAAAAGTAAATTAAACAATTAAACCTTTGGAGCACTTATTTTTTTTTTTTTTTTTTTTGTGAAATATTTAACAGCCTGTTCCACGATCTCGAACGTAAAGTCATGCGAACGAAAGCCAGTCACTCACTTTCGAGTAAAAATACGTCCCACTATCTTTCGACTTATCGTTCGCCTGATTTACGTCTCAAAAATATTTAAAAACAAAAAAAAAAATAAAAACACACAGAAAAAACAAATATTACCTAATTTTTTCTGAAAAAGATAAGAAAATATAAATACAATGAATTTTTCAATAGCGGTTCATTTCCTAGGAGATAGTCAGGAGCAGGAGGAACAAGTACCTCGCAAACAATTGCGAGATATCCTAAATGTGTTGAATTTGTCAACAAACGAGTAAGTACATGATAATACATACATACATATATGTGATATGATCAAATGTTTGTTGTACATATATTAGATTCGTTGCAAATTTTCGCGTATCAAAGAACATATTTGCACTTATTTTGGATATGTTGAAGGATAAATGGACACCAGCATCACGAAGCTCAAGAATTCGCCCTGACATTAAGGTAGCAACTTTTTTGAGGTTCTTAGCTACAGGAAGTTACCAAAGAACATTGGGTAATGAGAGTGTTTCCTCCACATCAAAGTCAACCGTGAACCGAATTATTACCGAATGTCTGCAGTTATTTGAGGACTGGATTTGTAAAATATGGATAAAAATGCCCCGTCCTGAAGAAGAACACGAAATAAAGGAAAGCTTTTTTGGTCGCACAGGATTTCCAGGGGTTATTGGATGTGTAGATGGGACACACATTCGTATTAAGTCCCCAGGCGATAACATTAAACGTTTATACTATAATAGAAAGGGGTATTATAGTATAAATGCAATGATGGTAAGTAAAAATGTGATGATATCAAAGTATTATTAAAAAGTATGATTGCTATTTTCAGATTTGTGATCATAAAATGACAATCATGTTTGTTGACGCTCGGCATCCCGGCTCCAATCATGATGCATTTATATGGGAACATAGTGCTGCAAATGATAAGCTACAAAATGATTTTGAGGGTGGAAAACGCAATTCTTGGATACTTGGTAATATATATTGTAACACAAAAAATATTTTCGTTATTACTTTAATTTTCGTTTAGGTGATGGGGGATACAAGTTATGTCCATTTTTGATGACCCCATACAGGAACCCAAAAGATATTTATGAGAGGCGTTATAATAAAAAGCACGCTAGTACACGCAATGTTGTAGAGCGGTGCTTTGGATTACTAAAAAATAGATTTCGGACAATTCTCGGCTCAAGAGGTCTTCACTACAGTCCCGAAAAAGCCACTCAAATCATTAACGCTTGTGCTGTTGTGCACAATATGTGTATAAAATACAAATTTTTTGATGGAACAAATAATGAACCAGTGGTTGAGGATGTGTGGAATGATATAACGGACAATGAAGAAGAGAGTACAGCCGTAGCAATACGAAGATGTATTGCAATAAATTTATAATACTTTGCATTTTTACATATATGGATATACATTTACATATATATTTATTTACATATAAAATAAATTTTTATATAATGTTTTTAAAATGGCTTGTTAGATCTATTTTCAGTGCTTCAATTGACATAAATATTTTATTTTGTAACTCTGCGCTATTTTTAGCTGCATTTGCTATTGTTTCAGAGGCATCTGCCATCCTTTCTACAGCAACAAGAAGAGTTTTTGACGCTTCAGCTAGTGTTTTCATAGCTGTAGTCTGTTCTTTGGCTACAGCCGCTGATTGTTCACTAACTCTTAATTGACGACGAATGAGACAAATTTGCTCGTCAGTTGTATTTTTTTTCTTTTTTGCCAATGAACAATTAGGCGGCTCATCTTCGGACTCTTCACACGTTTTTTTACGTTTTTGTGGTTGGATATCTTCTTTTTCCTGAATACACTGCTCTAACAGATCATGCTGTTTCTCACAGGGTGGCTGGTCATGGTTTTTGTTTTTTTGCTGTCTTGAAGGTGTTATCACAGCCACAGCTTTATTAGTTTTAGGTGGTGATTCTATTAAAGACATGAAACAATTCTCAATGTCAGTAATTTCTGAACCGTTGTCGTCCGAACACCCAAATACCATGCCGCTGGGTGCAGCTGCTTTAGACAAAAAAAGTGTTCGATCCACTATTTTTTCTAATTCTGAAAGGGTGTTCATACGGTAAAGACCTCCACCAGTTTGGCTCATACTTTTTTTGTTTTCCGCAATTTTCTTTTTGGTACGTGATTTCATATCGCTCCAGGTCTGTAAATAAGCATACAAATTAAAAATGTATTCCATCAAAAATGAAGTACAAACAAAATCTCCAAAGTAAAAACACTAACTTACCTTTTTCCATTCAACTACGGTACGAATAGGAGGTCCCATTGAATTCAATTTTTTTGCTAAATTTATCCATTGCTCTTCCATAGTCATTTTATTGCTTCCAAATGTAGGACATCCTCTAGCGAATTCAGCATGATTCTCCATAAATTCCACCAGTGCCTGCAACTGCCGCACAGTTGATTTCTTTATGCTGGAAAAGATATTAAAATTGCTGGAGATAATAGTGAATATACATACATATACATTTTACTTACCATTTATTTTCCATAATGATTTTTCAATAAATTCTTATATTTTTTATGAAGAAATTCTTTATTTTATTTTATTCGACAAATAAAATACAAGTGAGTGTTTTTGACATTTGTATTCGTTTAAAATACAAAAAAAGATTTTATTGGGACGCAAATTTGAACTGAAATGCTTACGTTTTCGTTCGCATTAGTTTCGTTCGAATTGTCGTACTAAATGTCGTTAGAGGGACAAAAACATGAAAATTATCGTTAAGATAGCTTGCGAACGAAATTGTTCGAGATCGTGGGACAGGCTGTAAGATTGTTTAAATTTTTAATTGGTTTTACACTATAATACTTTGTATTAATACCAAAAATATTTTCAAATGTATTATGCTGTAAATACCTTCAATACTTTTAAAAGTAATTGCATTTCTTAAAGTAAATTTCGGCACATTTTTTTATTTGTAGTCAACTCTGTTCAGTTTTTCAATTTTAATGGTATTAATACAAAATATTATAGTGTAAAACCACCTTAACTAATCATAAATTTGATTTATAATGTTGTTTTATAGTACTGAATAGAAAAAATTACATTCTTTTTAAAAAATCATTGCTTTTTTCTTCAAATTTAAATTTCCCGGGAAAGAAAGTGAAAAAACTTTAAGATTTTTATAAAAGGAATCCTAAAATTCCCAAAAAACTCTGAAAATCCCAAAAATGGTGTTTTGACATCCCATTTTCGGCTATAAAATCCACAGTTTTCCGAAGTCCTGTAGATTTTGATTAAAAACTTTTAACAACATATTGTAGATTCTTAAACTGCATTCCGTTTGCCGATTCGTGCTTTGGGATTTGAGAAAATATAGACTAAATTTAAATCCTTCATATAAAATGGGTCAAATTCGGGAGGATGTGCACCTTGACCATTTGAGTCATTGGGCTTGCTTTTTATTTTAAAGTCTTCTCTTTGAAGATACCTTTCAGAAAAGTATAAAATTATCATATGTTGTTAAAGAAAATTTTATTTTAGAGAAAAAAGTGTAGATACTTTTTCGGCCAAAAAAACTGAAAAAGTCGTAATTTTCGCAATTTTCAAATTCAAAATAGTTTATTTTTGGACTTGGTAAAGATATCGACTTCAAATCTCCGCCCCACTGTGCAATGGAAAGGAGATTAAAAACAATTTACTAAGCTATTTAAACTCTAAAGACTTTAGTTATGGTAACATTTAAAATTAAGTAACTACATGTAATTTGTAATTAATTCTCAGCTGATGTAAGGCACTTTAATGTATATATATTTGAAAGCAATACTTAAGAAAAGGTTATAAAACTTACTAAAAGATATTAATAAGTTTATGAACCTTACTAATAAATTATGAATTGGAATCATAGTAATAATTACGTACAAATATACTTATTGTAACCTGGAATCATATATTACAATCATAGTATGTTGCTCTTAGTTTATGGTCACTGGAACCATATTTTTTCTTTGCGCGTAAATAGTATGTTTATGTATGTTCGGGACCACTTTTTCCATACAAAAGTATGTTCAATGCGCATAGCATAATTGCTACCTAAGAAAAGCGAGGGAGTTCCCGCCCACTTTTTTGTATTGACCAATCAGAAGCAAGCTTTTGGTAAAGAGGGTAAGTGTGTGTTTCATTTATTGTAATAATATATGGATGTGTGTATGTATGTATGTATGTTTGTTTATTGTAAGCTTTTTAACCCATTAAAATCCGCGACAATATCCCGCAGATATATTTTTGCAAAACTTGTATTTTCCTATTGTTTACATATAAAATAAGCATAAAAATTTAAAAAAATCTTGTATGTAATTAGGGGCGTAGGAATTTTTATACTTTACAAACAAAAAACTATATCAAAAAAAATTAATTTGAAAAAAATATTCCTAAAAATTAAAACATAACCAAATGACGTGTTTTAATTTTTTTTCTCTAAAGTGAAAAGTTATGGTCAAAATTCTGACATATGTAATTGAAATATCAGCCAAATTTATTGTAATTATAGTATTTGTCAATTATTTTAATAAAGAAATAAAAACGCTGGGGCTATTTAGACTTCATAAAAATAGTCAATTGTTCTGCTGTACTTAATCAGGTACAATGGATATGAATAGGTTAATAAATGCTATAATATTTTTGTATACACGGACAAATGCATTTTATGAAATTGGAAACCAATAAATTAATTTTTGTCTTTTTTTTTAACTTTTGTATAATAATATGTATGAAATTATGTTAAAGTATATACAAACAATTTAATGTGAAGAATTATTTTTTTGTACTTTTTAATTGTATTGAAATTAAAAACTGATGACTTGAATAAATTGTGTTTGAGTATTTTTGTTATTATATTTATAAAGTAATGAAATATACATAAATACATATATATGTATATAGTTTTAAGTTAGTAGTCAAAAATGCATTAAAAACGGTTTGAACGGGTGTGCTGTGTCAGCCAATAATATTTTAAATGATATTTCTTTATAATTTTATTGTTGTTGTTAATATATTTATGTGCTAATTTACAAAATCAAATTCTTTATTTTAAAATTGATATTTATACTTGTATCAATAGAGAATACATTTCATTATTATATCAAAATTACAAGTTAACACATCTTTCATCCGTTCATTTAAAAATAAAAGAATAAATAAAATGTCGAAATTTATTTGTGAATATTGTCAAAAAGGATACAATAATAATGTATCCTTAAAACGACATGTGAGGTTAAGTCATAACAATTCTTCCTTGAAATGTTCTACGTGCGACTTGAAATTTTTAAAACACAAAGATCTTTTAAAACATTTCCATTTAATAGATCATAGTAAAAAAAATTGGAGAAGATACCATATACTCTAATGAGTGTAAAACTTATATAATGAAAAAAATTTGGCCCCACCATTTACGTAAAAATAACCATAAAATCAATTGTAATAAGCAATTGGATAAAGGTGTAAAGTGTATTAATTCTGCTTTTAAAAATCGAATCACCACATATATGATTGAAAACGACAACAAAAGTAATTTAATTCCCGAACTTTTTTTTATCTTCAATTGAGAATAAAATAATAGAACTTTTAAAAGATATCTTGCAAAAACACATAAGTATTAAATTTAATTATGAACTATTTTGTAATTATATGCTAATGAAAGAGGATGACACAGGTATTATCGAAATGAAATCACATGAAACAAAAATGGTGATAATAGATTCTACTGCTACAAACGAAGATCTAGCACATTTTCATTCGAATAATTCCAATATTCTAATAAAGAAAATGAGTGAATTTCAAGAACGTGATAGTGGATGGACTTTAAGTGAAATATCTCATCTCGAATTAAATATTAACAAATATATGTGTATAAAAGGTTCTCAATATATTTATTTACCACCAACGATATTAAAAAAAGAAGCTTGTATTAACGTACAAAATAAAGATGAATACTATTTCAAATGGGCGATAATATCAGAGTTGTATCCAGTCTCCACCAATTCAAATAGATGTTCATCATATAAAATCAAAGATATTAATGCGGATATTGTTGTATTGGAAAATAATATGGTTTTAAACTTTAAAAATTTAAAATTCCCATTACCGGTAAATAAAATAAAGGAATTTGAATTAAATAATCCCCAAATAAGTGTAAATGTTTTTGGTATGGAAGATAATAATATTGTAGGTCCATACTATTTTACTCAAGAAGAAAACGCAAATAACATTAATTTGCTATTATTGGAAGAGGATGAACGATTCCATTACGTTTGGATCTAAAGCATATCAAGGTGAGTAAATTAATATATATATATTTTTTTATCAAATTAACGAGATCTAATAATTTTTTTTTTTTTTTAATTTCAGATTGATTAGCAGTCAATTAACAAAACACACAAGAAAAATACATGTATGCAATGCATGTTTAATACATTTCCACAACGAAGAAGTCCTCAATAAACATAAAGGTGAATGCAACAAACTTGTAACAAAGATGCCTGACTTAGATAATAGAATACTTAGATTTAAAAATTTTAAAAAATTCCTTTTGTTGTCTATGCTGATTTCGAATGTATTTTAGAATCGATGAATGCTCAGAATTCAACTAACATCAAGTCGGTACAAAAACATATTCCAATCGCTTATAGTTACATACTATGTTAAATGCTCATTTGACTCACATTTAGATATATTTAGAATATATAGTGGTGAAGATTCAGCAAAACATTTTTTTCAAACATTAGTTAAAGATACGGTAGATATTTATAATAATTTTTTAAGTAAAACTAAACCAATGAATTTCTTAACACCATCTCAAAAGAAAAGACAAAACGAATATACAATTTGTCACATTTGTAAAAATTTTTTATCTTTTGAAGATAGGGTGGCTGATCATTGTCATTTAACGGGTGAATATAGAGGGCCCGCGCATAATAAATGCAATTTAGAATATCAAATTGCGAATTTTATTCCTACATTTTTTCATAACCTTTCGGCATATGATAGCCATTTGTTTGTAATAGAAATTTCATCTGTAAAGGGCGATATAAATATTATTCCATTAAATAAGGAATTATATGTATCAATATCAAAGAAAATTCTGATAAATGATAATGATACTATTGAACTTCGTTTCTTAGATTCATTTAGATTCATGCCATCAAGTTTAGAAAAACTAGCTGGCTACTTGTCCGATTCTGATTTAATAACAGTAAAATCAATTTATCAAAATGATAACGAATTCAATTTAATGAAACGTAAAGGTATATTTCCATACGATTATCTAGATTCAGAAAATCGTCTAAATGAAACACAATTACCACCTCAATCTCTCTTCTTTAACAAATTGACTAATGAATCGTGTAGGGTGGATGATTATAAACATGCTGAACAAGTATGGACCACATTTAAATGTAGATCTATATTAGACTATTTACTTTTATATTTGAAGACTGATGTGCTTTTACTTTGTGATATTTTTGAAAACTTTCGAAGTGTTTATAAAAATATTTATAATTTAGATCCGTGTCAATACTACACTACACCTGGTCTATCATGGGATGCGATGTTGAAAATAACTGAGATAGAATTAGAATTATTAATTGATATCAATATATATAATTTTGTTACACGTGATATAAGGGGAGGTATTGTTCAATGTTGTAAACGTCATTCAATAGCCAATAACAAATATGTAAGCGATTATGATTCTTCTAAAGAATCGAATTATCTAATTTATTTAGATGTAAACAATTTATATGGTCATGCTATGTCTCAAAGAACTTTGAATGGGTTGAAAACATTGACGATTTCAATTTAGATGATGTAAAACATGATTCTTCCACAGGATACATATTAGAAGTAGACCTAGATTACCCCTCTACATTACATGACTATCACAACGACTTCCCATTTTGTGCAGAAAATAAAAAAATAGAATGCATGAAGCAGACTAAATTAATAACTGATTTAAATAATAAAACAAAATATATAATACACTATAGAAATTTGCAACAATGCATTCAACATGGAATGGTTTTAAAAAAAGTACATAGAATTCTAAAATTTAACCAATCAGACTGGTTAAAAACGTATATTGAAACGTATTTGATACCTATGCATGGGGACACTATAAAATAAAAAAGTAATGCAAAATAAAAGTAATTATTATATTTATATATATACATATATAAACATTTATCAATAAAAAGTAATAATGTAAATATATTTATATAATTTAGATATTTGTAATATATTAGTATTTTTAAAAGATAATTATTAATAAAAATATCTTCTTGATTTAAAATTACAGTCTTTTATTTATTTATTCAGAAATATGGAAATGGAAAGTAAAAAGTAACCTTGAAGAAGGTATTTGACATAATTTTTATAAAAAAAAAAATTAATTATAAAAATTATACGTTTTACAAAATTTTGTGAAAAATAATAGAAAAAAAAAATTATTTTTTACAAAATTTTGTAAAAAAAATATATTTTTTTTGAAAAAAAAAAAAAATAAATAAAAATTACAAAAGTAATAAATAAAATTATATTTTTTACAAAATTTTGTAAAAAAATTACAAAAATAATTAAAAAAAAGTTAAATTGTTGTGCATTTTATGAAATTGAAAACCAATATATTTATTTTATATAATAATATGTATGTAATTATGTTAAAAGTACATACAAACAATATAACAGGGAGACAATTTTTTTTATTGTGGTGAAATTAAAAACTGATGACTTGTATTAATAGCGTTTGAGTATTTTTGGTTTATTCATCTACATATTTTTATATGATTATTTTTTTTTTTTTGTAAAGTGAAAAAATAAACTTGAGAATTGTTTTATTTATATGAAAAAAATAACTTTGTGTAAGGTTTTTGACATTAATAAAGGTATATTTTATGTTGTTGAGTATGGTCAGGATTAATTTTGAATATTCAAATAAAAAATTAGGAAGGAGTATTTTTTATTCACATTAAACAATTTCATATTTAGGATACTTTTAAAATTAATATATAACTCAATATTTATATATGTAACCTAAAGTAAGATTTTACTCAATTTGAATATTTCTCTTTTATATTCAACTTGAGAAAAATCTTACTTTAGGTTACATAAAAATCGATACCTAATTGACACCAAGTTGAGACCATTTCGGTATAAAATTTTTAAATTACATATGTGTTCTATTAAATTGGTTAACGAAAGGTATTAAACTGTTACCGTAAATTACCAATGTGAGCACAAGTGAAAAAGTTATATCCCTAATGTACACGTCTTAGGTTAAGGTGACATTAATATATCATATCAACTCCGTGTTAAAACATATTAATTTTAACAGAAAAAAATGTTTTAAATAGTTAAATTTTATCAAAATTACTACAAAAATAATGTAAATTGTTCGATCATCGTTTTTGAATTTTGCATTTTTTAGTTTAATTGCTATTGTGAATTAAAATTTTATAAATTTGAAATTAACTGAATTGTTGAATAAGTTTTCAACTCATTGTTAACTTGTCATTAATGTCATGTATCTTACTCAATAAAAGTTCCATATAAGAGCTTGGGATTTTTGGAAAAAACTGCTAGAATAAAAACTTGATTGTAAACCATTTTGAATTTAATAAATGATTCTTATATTACACTTAAAAGAAACAAGATCACGCTTTTCAATTAGTGGTACCGTGGTCCATTATTCTAATCTTAAAAAAGCTTAAGAAATTTTCATGGCGCCCGAGCAGGGACTTATTTAATTAAAAGTTTAATATTTATTTTTATTAAAAAGTAAAATTGTTACAAACAAGTATAATTTCTTCAAAAATACTGAAGAAATTCATCTTCTAATCTACTGAAGAAATCCATCTTCTAATCTACTGAAGAAATCCATCTTCTAATCTACCGAAGAAATCTATCTTCTAATCTACTGGAGACAATCTGCTGAAGTATTCTGCGTTCAATAACTTAAGGAGTTTATCTACAAAATAATCATCCCGATCCTTTCTTTGAAAAAATTATCATGCCTAAGTGTAGCTGCTGCAAAAAGGAAAGTCCTAGAAACTGTAACACCCAAAACCAGGTATTAAAGTGCGAATAATTGTTGTATGAGAGTTTACTAACATTTATAACAAAAATTTAAAATTTATTGCAAAGATTATATCCATACGATACATATATTCGCTCTTTCCTTTGTTTCAAATTATTAACTCAAACAACTAACTTTGAAAGTGAAACATAAAAAACATAATCGAATAGTGCTTTATTTACATATATAATTTTTAAATCACATGAAAGCCAAAATCAGAATTATTCGTAAAATGTTTAATGCCGCTTTATTCGTTGTATATTTCCGGAATTAGCCACAATTATCATTCCATTTGCCAAAGTCAATTTCTATAATCCTTAAGCCTTTTCCTCTAAAATTATAAGGGAAGGAAAATTAATTTGTATAAACTACTCACTTCTTTTTCGTTTCGATCTTATACTTGCTTCTATTTCTTTTTTGATTCGGTTTCTTATTTTTACTTTTCTTTCGTTTATATTATCCACAATACACGGTTGGAAAATTTGAGTACGCACAAGTGATTGCCAACAAATTTGTACTTCTAATCATATAAAGATAACTTACAATTCCTATAGTGCAGTTATGTAAAATGATATAATATTACATACTTATGTAGAAAGATTGCAATATAAATTATTACTTTATTGCGTTAAAAATTATATATACTTTATATATAAGTATACTGTAATTCTGCAAGTGTACTTTAAACCGTGTAGAAACGACCACTTCTATTTGGTATTATACCAAAGTGGATAATAATTATTGAGAAGAAGAAGCATAAGTCACATTGAAATTTCTGCAAATAAGTAAAAAGAAAAGTCAAAGAAGTGAAATAAATGAAAAATAAGAAATTTTTATAAGAAATAAAGAAAGTTTAATAAAAATTGTAGTGAAAACAAGGGAAAGAAAAGAAAAAGATAAGAATTTATTACTGGCAAGTTTGTGACAATTTAAATAGTGCATTCGAAATTAATATGGAAACTACTTCCATACATGTATAATTAAGTTAATACTTACATATAAGTTTGGCCCATTGAATTGCAGTCGTAAACAGTGTGGAATCATATTAAGAAACTAACCCAATAAGCACAATTTGGAGGAAGGATTATAAGTAATTTATTTAAATTCTGGCTTAGTTGTAAGTAAGTGTTTTATTACTTTTATATTAGAAAACATTCCTCGGCATTAGCCATTTACTTGTCGTGAATTATACAAGAAGAAGAGACGTCAGCTAGTCGTTTTTGTAACTAGCTACATAACTTATTTGAACTCAACTCTAAACTAAAAAATTTTGTGATTTTCCTTATCTAATAGTCAAATATTAAGGCTGTTATTAATTTAAATATTAAGGGTATTAGCAATTTATTTAGGGCAATAAAATAATTGTAACAAATCTCAAGTTTAAATATTTAATTTGACTGTTTAAATAATTTTGCTGAATACAATCCATCGGATTGCTGTTTAGTTACAAATTCATTTTACGATTTATAATTTACAGTCAATAATCTTTGAATGAAGTAGACACTTGAGTTGAATCTTGTATTAGTTATTGCACTGAATATTGTCTTATAATCCCACATATAGAAATTTTCTTTTATTGCATTTATGTTTATACTAAATTCGGTCGATTTACATTTCTAAGATAATTACATTTTATTGAAAAGGATAATAAGAATTAAGAATATAAAGTGGATATTTAACATTCGTTTTTGCCACGTTGCTTATTCTTTATTTAACGTAGTTTACAAATTTATTTCATTCATTTGAAACCAACTTTACGGAAATGGGTGGCGGAAAGAAACACCAATCTTCTCTTAGTAGGCAACATAGCGTAGAAATGCTATATCAACAAAAGAATACGGTTTTGTCCAATATAGCAAGAATTCGTAGAAATATAAAAGAAGGGAAAATTTCAGTAAAGACAAATGAAATAAAGTGTAGATTGGAAATACTTGATCAATACATTGAACAAGCAATGAATTATCAATCGGAAATTGACATTCTCGACCCAACTAATACTGAGAGGGCAGATTTAGAGGATTTATGCGTTTCTACAAAGTGTCTTCTTATTGATCTCTTACCCTCAAATACACAAAGTATTAGTGATACGACTTTGGGTGCACAAGGTCATTTTAACAGATTGCCTAACATGAAGTTGCCGAAGTTCAGTGGCAAATATTCAGATTACAAGAATTTTATAAGTCTGTTTGAAAATTTAGTTGATAACGACCCTACAATGGCAAATATCGAAAAATTTAATCATTTACTATCATGTCTCTCTGATGAAGCGCTCGGTACGGTTAAAGCATATCAAGTAACTGATCAAAATTACCCCAAAGCCATTGCCAGTTTAAAGAAAGTGTATGATAACCCCTGTTTGATTTTTTTTGATAATATATCAAAATTATTTGATCTTCCTATAATACCTAAACCTTCTGCATTGGCTTTGAGGAGCTTGATAGACACAGTTTCGGCGATTTACGATTCTCTTCTGTCAATAGGTGATGACCGAAGTATAACAAATGCTATCATGATACACCTTGTAATGTTGAAAGTAGATCCAATTACGAAGTCTAAATGGGAAGAACAACTAGATTTTGAAAAGTTGCCATTATGGAGTGATTGTGAAGCTGCTTTGAACAAAAGGTATCAGCATATTTCAGCTGATGAAACTTCAAACTCGAAGCAAAAGCAATCTGCTAACAAAGATCATGATTTAAAATATGCAAAAAAGGCTAAATCATTGTCATGTCAATCAAAACCGCAGCAGGGGCCTATTAAGTGCTTATTTTGCAGAGCTAATCAACATTATGTATCTGCTTGCCCTACTTTCGCTGCCATACCATTTCAACAAAGATTTGAATTTATTAAAAATGTACCAGCATGTATAAATTGCCTCAGAAAAGGTCACACAGTATCAAAGTGCAAATCTTCGAAGTGTAGAGTTTGTAATCGATCACATCATACACTTCTTCATCGTTATTCATCCTCTAATGATCAAGATTCAAATGCAAATTCTAACCAAGATCCAAATCTGCCATCGACATCAAGAGCTATTGTTAATTATTCATTTTCTAATGAAGATAATGTTATTCTAGCTACAGCTATAGTTAAAATAAAGAATAAGTATGGCCATTACGTCATGGCTAGAGCATTGTTGGATTCTGGTTCACAAATAAACATTATTACCGAAGAACTTTCGCAAATTTTACAATTACCAAAAGAAAATAAAAATTTGAACCTATTGGGTATTGGTAAGACAAATTCATCAGCCAAATACAAGTTACAAGCTACAGTGAAATCTCGATTAAACGAACATGAATTTTCTTCAGAGTTTTGGGTGCTTAAATCAATTTCGACATATCATCCTGATCATGTCATTTCAATAAAGAGTTGGAATATACCCAATAATTTGCAACTTGCTGATCCGCTATTTAACAAGCCACAAAAGATCGACATTTTAATTGGGGCGGAAATATTTTTCGAGCTGTTATGTACAGGGCAAATTAAAAAGAGTCTAAATCAACCAACTCTTCAGAAAACACTGTTGGGCTGGATAGTATCTGGTAAATATGAACAAGAAAGTTGTGTCAAATCAAGTTCATGCCATTTAGTATCTAATATTGAAGATGAATCCTCTCTTGATTCAGTCGTTCGAAAGTTTTGGGAATTAGAGGAAATTCCAAGGGTACAAAAATTATTGTCTATAGAACAACAACAATGCGAGGAGAATTTCGTAAAATCTGTTCGACAATTATCGTCGGGAAGATTTATAGTGACTCTACCTTTTAAAGGAGATCCAACCACTCTAGGATCCTCTTTCGATACAGCTAAACGACGTTTTCTTGCACTTGAACGTCGTTTTATGAAGGATACGAACATAAAAGATATGTACAACGATTTTATGAAAGAGTACATTAGTTTAGGTCACATGTCTATTGTAAGCAATGAAATTCCTGATTATCCGCATTATTTTATACCGCATCAATGTGTCCTTCGACCACAAAGTAGCTCAACGAAGCTTCGTGTGGTTTTTGATGCTTCGTGTAAAACGTCAACTCAACTCTCATTAAATGACTTGCTAATGATTGGCCCAACAATACAAGAAGAATTGTATTCAACATTACTTCGATTTCGTACACATAAGTATGCTATTACTGCTGACATTGAGAAAATGTACCGTCAGATTTTAATTGACGAGGCAGATAGACAATTTCAAATGATATTGTGGCGCGAGAAAGCAACGGATCCTCTTCAAGTATATCGATTAAATACTGTCACTTATGGTACTTCCTCTGCACCATTTTTAGCAATTCGGTGCCTTTTTTATTTAAGTGACATGTACAAGGAAATATATTCAATTGGATCTGAAGTTATAAAAAAGGATTTTTATGTCGATGATTTACTAACTGGGGCCGACTCAGTTGAAGAAGTTGAAACTATTCGAACACAAGTTTCCAATATTTTAATAAAAGCGGGCTTTAATTTAACTAAATGGTTTTCGAATTATGATAATACTTCAGATACTAATTATATCGAAAAAACTTTGCATGTTAATGATTCTGAGTCAACAAAGGCCCTGGGCACTTATTGGTTGCCCAAGAACGACACTTTCAAGTACCATATAGATAAATCATTTCATAATTTGAAAGCTACTAAACGTAATATTTTGTCGGTATCAGCCAGGTTATTTGATCCACTCGGACTTTTATGTCCCGTGGTAACAAAAGCAAAAAATTTGTTGCAAGAACTTTGGCAGCAGAAGCTCGATTGGGATGAGTCTATACCGATGAGACTACATACTTCCTGGGAGAACTTTAAACATAATTTGTCTGAAATTGATGCAATTGAAATCCCTAGATATGTTCAAACAAGTCACAAATCATTGTGCCAAGTTCATGGATTTTCAGATGCTTCGGTAAGAGCATATGGCTGTTGTTTATACGTAAGATGTCAAACTGAAAATCAAACATTTGTAAGACTATTGACAGCCAAATCTAAGGTTGCCCCTACAAAAACCATATCTTTACCCAGATTGGAATTGTGTGCTGCACATTTGCTAGCTAAATTGTGGTCAAAAGTAAAGAAGTTGTTAAATTATGAAATCGAAAATGTTACCTTCTGGACAGATTCGGAAATAACACTTCATTGGATTCATACCCATCCATCATCTCTAAAAACTTTTGTTGCTAACAGAGTTTCAGATATTCAAGAGATATCCGAACAAGTCGTTTGGAGGCACGTTCCATCAAAACAAAATCCAGCAGATATAGTTTCAAGAGGTTGCAATGTAACTGAATTAAAGGATTCAATTTGGTTTGGAGGTCCATTATTTTTACAGGAAGAAAATTCGAAGTGGCCTATTAATAGGCATTTCATTCTTTCTGAAGATCAAATATCCTTGGAGAAAGCAAAAGTTGACCACATACTTCTTACTGTGAGGGAAAAATCTATAGAAAATCCATTATTCGAGCTTATCGAGAAATATTCTAGTTATCAGAAACTGATTAGGGTATTTGCTTACATTTTCCGGTTTATTGATATCTGCAAGGCAAATAAGGATAACATGGGAAAGCCACTGACGGCAAAAGAAATGAGACTATCATTTCTGCAAATAGTAGAAGTTATACAGGTTAAGGAATATTCGAAGGAAATCGAGAAATTGAGGGCAAATAAATCTTTGCAACCTAGTTTGCAGAGACTCAATCCGTTTATACACGATTTAAAAGATGGAAAACGAAATTTTTCACTTATAAGAGTAGGGGGACGATTGTTGAATGCACCAATTCCATACGATGCAAAATTCCCTTTGCTTATGCCATGTGAATCACATTTTATTGTTTTATATTTGCGTTATTTACATTATTCAAATTGCCATGCTGGTGCAAAGGCTCTTATAGCACTTCTTCGTCAACAAATATGGTTGATAAATGCAAAAAAAGTCTGTACTCGGACAGTTCGTAAATGTTTACATTGTTTTCATTATAAACCGAAATTAATGACACAAATTATGGGAAATTTACCTGCAGATCGGGTAAGAGCATTGCGTCCCTTTAAAATATGTGGCGTGGACTTTTGTGGTCCAGTAAATGTAACTCTTAAAATTCGTGGACGACCACCTGTAAAAATGTATATTGCTGTTTTTGTATGTTTCACTTCCAAAGCTGTACACTTGGAACTTGTTTCCGATCTATCATCAAATTCTTTTATTTTATGTCTTAAAAGGTTCGTCAGCAGAAGAGGATGTCCGCACAAAATCTACAGCGACAACGCAACAAATTTTGTAGGTGCTGCCAGAGAACTCAAGGAGTTCGCAGATGCATTTCGCAAGGAGGTTCCCAACGTCGCATCGTACGCTGCAGGAATGGGGGTCGAATTCATTTGCATACCTCCCAGAGCCCCACATTTCGGCGGCCTGTGGGAAGCTGCTGTAAAGTCGGCAAAAGGGCTACTACTCAAAACAGTAAAAAATGCACTGCTCACATCCGAGGAACTTCAAACTGTGCTGGTGGAAATAGAAGCTGTACTCAATTCTCGGCCTATCGCACCACTCAGCAACGACCCGAACGATGGGGAGGCGTTAACCCCAGCTCACTTACTTATAGGAGAAGGCCTAGGAGCGCTGCCGCAAGAATCGCTCAAAGAAGAAACCGGCAGGCTAATGTACTTGAAGAGATGGCAACTTTTATGCGCACTCAAGCAACAGTTTTGGCACAGTTGGGGCAAAGATTACGTCCGCAATCTACAAATACGCAACAAATGGTGCCAAGAAGAGGTAGATCTCGCGGTAGGCAAGCTCGTTTTAATACAAGACGAGAATCTTCCGCCATTACAATGGATGACGGGCCGAGTACAAGCGGTAATGCCAGGATCAGACCAAAAAGTGAGGGTCGCGGAAATAAAGACGACAAAAGGCGTTTATAAACGCCCAATTCATAAACTCGCTTTGTTACCAATTTATTGAAGACTTGCGGTCCTTCAATGGGGCCGGAGTGTTCGATCATCGTATTTGAATTTTGCATTTTTTAGTTTAATTGCTATTGTGAATTAAAATTTTATAAATTTGAAATTAACTGAATTGTTGAATAAGTTTTCAACTCATTGTTAACTTGTCATTAATGTCATGTATCTTACTCAATAAAAGTTCCATATAAGAGCTTGGGATTTTTGGAAAAAACTGCTAGAATAAAAACTTGATTGTAAACCATTTTGAATTTAATAAATGATTCTTATATTACACTTAAAAGAAACAAGATCACGCTTTTCAATTAGTGGTACCGTGGTCCATTATTCTAATCTTAAAAAAGCTTAAGAAATTTTCATAAATAAAACAAAATATGAAATAATGATTTTATCACAGAATATTCTTTATTCGGATACTTATAATTACATCCAACAAAAATTAAATTATTTCTTTTATTCATAAGTATATTTACATAAGCTAAATAATGTTTTTTTCCAAAATAAAAAAAAAGAAAAACTTATTTAGCTTATGTAAATATACTTATGAATAAAAGAAATAATTTAATTTTTGTTGGATGTAATTATAAGTATCCGAATAAAGAATATTCTGTGATAGTTGTTGTGATAGTCATGTAATGTAGACGGGTAATCTAGGTCTACTTCTAATATGTATCCTGTGGAAGAATCATGTTTTACATCATCTAAATTGAAATCGTCAATGTTTTCAACCCATTCAAAGTTCTTTGAGACATAGCATGACCATATAAATTGTTTACATCTAAATAAATTAGATAATTCGATTCTTTAGAAGAATCATAATCGCTTACATATTTGTTATTGGCTATTGAATGACGTTTACAACATTGAACAATACCTCCCCTTATATCACGTGTAACAAAATTATATATATTGATATCAATTAATAATTCTAATTCTATCTCAGTTATTTTCAACATCGCATCCCATGATAGACCAGGTGTAGTGTAGTATTGACACGGATCTAAATTATAAATATTTTTATAAACACTTCGAAAGTTTTCAAAAATATCACAAAGTAAAAGCACATCAGTCTTCAAATATAAAAGTAAATAGTCTAATATAGATCTACATTTAAATGTGGTCCATACTTGTTCAGCATGTTTATAATCATCCACCCTACACGATTCATTAGTCAATTTGTTAAAGAAGAGAGATTGAGGTGGTAATTGTGTTTCATTTAGACGATTTTCTGAATCTAGATAATCGTATGGAAATATACCTTTACGTTTCATTAAATTGAATTCGTTATCATTTTGATAAATTGATTTTACTGTTATTAAATCAGAATCGGACAAGTAGCCAGCTAGTTTTTCTAAACTTGATGGCATGAATCTAAATGAATCTAAGAAACGAAGTTCAATAGTATCATTATCATTTATCAGAATTTTCTTTGATATTGATACATATAATTCCTTATTTAATGGAATAATATTTATATCGCCCTTTACAGATGAAATTTCTATTACAAACAAATGGCTATCATATGCCGAAAGGTTATGAAAAAATGTAGGAATAAAATTCGCAATTTGATATTCTAAATTGCATTTATTATGCGCCGGCCCTCTATATTCACCCGTTAAATGACAATGATCAGCCACCCTATCTTCAAAAGATAAAAAATTTTTACAAATGTGACAAATTGTATATTCGTTTTGTCTTTTCTTTTGAGATGGTGTTAAGAAATTCATTGGTTTAGTTTTACTTAAAAAATTATTATAAATATCTACCGTATCTTTAACTAATGTTTGAAAAAAATGTTTTGCTGAATCTTCACCACTATATATTCTAAATATATCTAAATGTGAGTCAAATGAGCATTTAACATAGTATGTAACTATAAGCGATTGGAATATGTTTTTGTACCGACTTGATGTTAGTTGAATTCTGAGCATTCATCGATTCTAAAATACATTCGAAATCAGCATAGACAACAAAAGGAATTTTTTAAAATTTTTAAATCTAAGTATTCTATTATCTAAGTCAGGCATCTTTGTTACAAGTTTGTTGCATTCACCTTTATGTTTATTGAGGACTTCTTCGTTGTGGAAATGTATTAAACATGCATTGCATACATGTATTTTTCTTGTGTGTTTTGTTAATTGACTGCTAATCAATCTGAAATTAAAAAAAAAAAAAATTATTGGATCTCGTTAATTTGATAAAAAAATATATATATATTAATTTACTCACCTTGATATGCTTTAGATCCAAACGTAATGGAATCGTTCATCCTCTTCCAATAATAGCAAATTAATGTTATTTGCGTTTTCTTCTTGAGTAAAATAGTATGGACCTACAATATTATTATCTTCCATACCAAAAACATTTACACTTATTTGGGGATTATTTAATTCAAATTTCTTTATTTTATTTACCGGTAATGGGAATTTTAAATTTTTAAAGTTTAAAACCATATTATTTTCCAATACAACAATATCCGCATTAATATCTTTGATTTTATATGATGAACATCTATTTGAATTGGTGGAGACTGGATACAACGCTGATATTATCGCCCATTTGAAATAGTATTCATCTTTATTTTGTACGTTAATACAAGCTTCTTTTTTTAATATCGTTGGTGGTAAATAAATATATTGAGAACCTTTTATACACATATATTTGTTAATATTTAATTCGAGATGAGATATTTCACTTAAAGTCCATCCACTATCACGTTCTTGAAATTCACTCATTTTCTTTATTAGAATATTGGAATTATTCGAATGAAAATGTGCTAGATCTTCGTTTGTAGCAGTAGAATCTATTATCACCATTTTTGTTTCATGTGATTTCATTTCGATAATACCTGTGTCATCCTCTTTCATTAGCATATAATTACAAAATAGTTCATAATTAAATTTAATACTTATGTGTTTTTGCAAGATATCTTTTAAAAGTTCTATTATTTTATTCTCAATTGAAGATAAAAAAAAGTTCGGGAATTAAATTACTTTTGTTGTCGTTTTCAATCATATATGTGGTGATTCGATTTTTAAAAGCAGAATTAATACACTTTACACCTTTATCCAATTGCTTATTACAATTGATTTTATGGTTATTTTTACGTAAATGGTGGGGCCAAATTTTTTTCATTATATAAGTTTTACACTCATTACAGTATATGGTATCTTCTCCAATTTTAAATGGAAATGTTTTAAAAGATCTTTGTGTTTTGAAAATTTCAAGTCGCACGTAGAACATTTCAAGGAAGAATTGTTATGACTTAACCTCACATGTCGTTTTAAGGATACATTATTATTGTATCCTTTTTGACAATATTCACAAATAAATTTCGACATTTTATTTATTCTTTTATTTTTAAATGAACGGATGAAAGATGTGTTAACTTGTAATTTTGATATAATAATGAAATGTATTCTCTATTGATACAAGTATAAATATCAATTTTAAAATAAAGAATTTGATTTTGTAAATTAGCACATAAATATATTAACAACAACAATAAAATTATAAAGAAATATCATTTAAAATATTATTGGCAGCACACCCGTTCAAACCGTTTTTAATGCATTTTTGACTACTAACTTAAAACTATATACATATATATGTATTTATGTATATTTCATTACTTCATAAATATAATAACAAAAATACTCAAACACTATTTATTCAAGTCATCAGTTCTTAATTTCAATACAATTAAAAAGTACAAAAAAATAATTCTTCACATTAAATTGTTTGTATATACTTTAACATAATTTCATACATATTATTATACAAAAGTTAAAAAAAAAGACAAAAATTAATTTATTGGTTTCCAATTTCATAAAATGCATTTGTCCGTGTATACAAAAATATTATAGCATTTATTACCCTATTCATATCCATTGTACCTGATTAAGTACAGCAGAACAATTGACTATATGTATATATATATATATGTATATATATATATATATATATATATATATATATATATATATATATATATATATATATATATATATATATATATATATATATATATATATATATATATATATATATATATATATATATGTACGTTAGAGTGTCCCGTAGACAAAAATTTTGTAGGAAGACCCCTCATATATATAAAATACCGACATTTTAGTACATCACGCAAAAAAATTTTCCATTTTTTTTTCTTAAAAAATGGGTACTGTTGATAATATATTATTTTCAAAAGTTTTCCAAAAATTGTTCATCAAAATGCCATAAAAAGTCTTCTAGCGAAACAAAATACCATGGAAATAACTTTTAAAATGTTTTTTTCATAACCAGCATAAAATTACGAATTTTTTGATACCCATTTCGATTAAAACATCGAATCATTTTTTTTTACCAAAATGTATGGGATCTATGATTTTTCAATCGCTAGTAAGGAACTGAAGACCAGTTTTAAAATTTTTTTAAATAATTTTTTCGTTTTAAGCAAATTTTTACGCATCGTTTGAGGGGTCTTCCTACACCAAAATCTCGAAAAAGACTTTTCTCGGGACACTATAATGTACGTATATTGGAGTGTCCCGTTGAAAAAATTGTCGTAGGAAGACCCCTCAAAAATTTCGTAATAATGTGCCAAATATGTAAAAAATATTGTAAAAAACATTTAAAAAATTTCCAAAAATGAAATGGAAATAATTATGGAATTATGTTCCAATTTCAATGAAATTTCACATAGTGATAGTAGAGGTATAGACTAGTCCACAGGGTCCCAAAGTTGGACACCTCGTATGAATATTTTTAAAAACAATCCTAATTCGTTATATCTTAATCGATTTAAAAAAAAAAAATAGTCGTTTTATATTTTTCTGAGAGATAACTAAATAAATAATATTCTAAAAGAAAAACAAATTTCAAACAAATTTTAATTTTGTGTTGTTTTCAAATTAAAAGAAAACATGAATTTGTCGAAGTTTGGCTTTAAAAACTATATAATTTTTTTTAATGTAAACTTTTTTAATTCGAATTTGTTAATTAATATATTTATTACTATATAACTCAAAGAAACTTAATATTTAATTATTTAAACTATTAGAAATGGAGCAAAAACTAAACAAACACAAAAATCTTAGTGTCAAGAAATTCTTTTTACATTTGTAAAACTGCTTAAGAAAATCACAAAATTTCGGAATTTTTAATTTAAAATGGTAACAGCTGATATATATATCACTGCTTGTGGAACCCTTTTCATCAAATAAAATTATTAGTGAATGTCACAGTCAATTGGAATTTTATATATTCCAACATTAGTGCGTTTTTTAGTTCATTATGGTCCTGTTATACCTTTTAGTCACTTTCTTCATCAAATAAGGAGAAATGATGTGAGATAGAAGTTTGGACCTTATACTGGTATATTTAAAGCTTTCTGTAAATAAATTTTGCTGCATTATCACTATTTGCTCATATATGCTTGGAGTCATTATTTTTCACATGACTTGAATTTTAGTTTTCGTCCTTCATAGACTCATATTTATGAACACTTTTTACTAAATGAGCTTCAAAAGTCTAGAAATGTTACTGCACACTTGTTATATTTTATAACAAAATCGATTTTCCAACTATTTCCAATAAAAATGATCTGTATTTAACAATATCTTTTAAATGCGAAAATATGAATATTTATTATTTAATTTTCTAAATGCTTTCTAAAGGATTTTAAAGATTTCCGGCGTATTCTGACCATATTAAATTGTACTTTTATATAGTATAAACATTCCTGTACAACATATATTTCGCCCCACAACTTTTTAAGCTTATCAACTTAAATCATTGGGAATGATTATAATTGTTGAATACTTTGTCCCCATAAGAGTGTTTCTTTCCATGTAATTGTAATCCATCTGTGTTTTTTCATTGTTTCTTGGAATTAAAATTGATAAACCCTTTATCATAAGCCCTAGTGGATATATTAAAATTTTTCTAGGTTTAACTCTCCAAATATTTGAAGTAGATGGATATTAAGAGATATCAACTACAACATACGGGAATTTTGGAGGGATTTAATATTCCATTAAATATATATCTTAATAAGGAATACATTTGTACAATATCTTTAACACTTTTAACGAATTGGAGGTTATAAAAACCCCAAGTGGGTTTTTGATCTGGAGTTTTTTCTCTTGACATATTTAATATATAATTTATGAATTACTCGAAATATATATCATGGATTTGATCACATATTATTATATTATTGATTATAATTATCACACTGACAATTTATAGACAATAATACATCCCAAAGTTCCAAAAATTGTTTCACATAGCGACAAAAATGCAAATGTAAAAACATTTTCTTGACAGGTAGATTAAAGGGTATGTGTAGTTTTTGTTGTTGTATTTTCGTAATTACATTCATAATGAATTTTTTCTGGTAAATCCCGTTAGCCGATCAGAAGTTTTATTTCCAAAAAATTTCGATTCCGCCCACTGTGCAATGGAAAGGAGATTAAAAATATATTACTAAGCTATTTAAACTCTAACAACTTTAGTTATGGTAACATTTAAAATTAAGTAAATACATGTAATTTGTAATTAATTCTCAGCTGATGTAAGGCACTTTAATGTATATATATATATATATATATATATATATATATATATATATATATATATATATATATATATATATATATATATATATATCTGTCAACAAAACTCCCGCAATTCGCAAAAAACTTTCAAAAATTTCCAAATTTTTTTTTTTTTTGGAATTAAGAAGAAAATTAGAAATTCGATGGAAAAATAAGTCAAATTTAGGAAAGCCTGGTTCTCGCAGTAATCAATTCTTTTAAAATTTGTTTCCTTCAAAATATTTTTTATTTAGTTATCTTTCAGAAAAATATAAATACTTAAGAAAATTTGTATATAACAGAAAAAGAATGCGGCCACTTTTTTGACAAAAAGAAAAGAAACGGGGGAAAAATTGACTTCTTTCAAAGTTCAAAAAATGGAAAAACCGGGTGAAAGTTACGTTAAAAAGTAAAAAATTTTTATCAAGACAAACGTAAAAATTTTATCAAGATAAAGATTTGTCTAATGTAGACTGAATTTGTCAGTATTATTGCAGCGTCAAAAGAAAATTGTCATCGCTCGAGCTCTGACAACGTTGTCTTGATAATGCTTGGTAAAAGATTGTTGTTGGTACTTTTTGTATGGTTTATTATGACATACGTTTTCTCCTAAAATTGACAGAGATAAAAAATTATACAAGTTTCTCTAAAATAGACTCGACGTTATAAGCATTTAAATTTTGAACTTTGAAAAAAGTTTATTTTTTCCCCGTTTCTTTTCTTTTTGTCAAAAAAGTGGCCGCATTGTTTTTCTGTTATATACACATTTTCTTAAGTATTTATATTTTTCTGAAAGATAACTAAATAAAAAATATTTTGAAGGAAACAAATTTTAAAAGAATTGATTACCGCGAGAACCAGGCTTTCCTAAATTTGACTTATTTTTCCATCGAATTTCAAATTTTCTCCTTAATTTCTCAAATCGCAAAGCTGGAATCGTAAAATTTTAATATTTTTTATATCTTCTGATATTTTGTTAATTTTTTGGAAATAGAAATTTTTGCTTCTCGATATTGGTAGGGAAGATATAGGAAAAAAAACTTAAAAAAAAATTGTGGAAATCTTTGCGAATTGCGGGAGTTTCGTTGACAGATATATATATATATATATATATATATATATATATATATACATTAAAGTGCCTTACATCAGCTGAGAATTAATTACAAATTACATGTATTTACTTAATTTTAAATGTTACCATAACTAAAGTTGTTAGAGTTTAAATAGCTTAGTAATATATTTTTAATCTCCTTTCCATTGCACAGTGGGCGGAGTAGAAATTTTTTGGAAATAAATCTGTAACTTCTGATCGGCTAACGGGATTTACCAGAAAAAATTCATTATGAATGTAATTACGAAAATACAACAACAAAAACTACACATACCCTTTAATCTACCTGTCAAGAAAATGTTTTTACATTTGCATTTTTGTCGCTATGTGAAACAATTTTTGGAACTTTGAGATGTATTATTGTCAATAAATTGTCAGTGTGATAATTATAATCACATAGTACAATAATATGTGTTCAAATCCATGATATATATTTCGAGTAATTCATAAATTATATATTAAATATATCAAGAGAAAAAACTCCAGATCATAAACCCATTTGGGGTTTTTATAACCTCCAATTCGTGAAAAGTATTAAAGATATTGTACAAATGTATTCCTTATTAAGATATTTACTTAATAGAATATTAAATCACTCCAAAATTCCCGTATATTGTAGTTGATATCTCTTAATATCCATCTACTTCAAATATTTGGAGAGTTAAACCTAGAAAAATTTTAATATATCCACTAGGGCTTATGATAAAGGGTTTATCAATTTTAATTCCAAGAAACAATGAAAAAACACAGATGGATTACAATTACAGATGGAAAGCTACATGGAAAGAAACACTCTTTTGGGGACAAAGTATTCAACAATTATAATCATTCCCAATGATTTAAGTTGTTAAGCTTAAAAAGTTGTGGGGCGAAATATATGTTGTACAGGAATGTTTATACTATATAAAAGTACAATTTAATATGGTCACAATACGCCGGAAATCTTTAAAATCCTTTAGAAAGCATTTAGAAAATTAAATAATAAATATTCATATTTTCGCATTTAAAAGATATTGTTAAATACAGATCATTTTTATTGGAAATAGTTGGAAAATCGATTTTATTATAAAATATAACAGTTGTGCAGACTTTTGAAGCTCATTTAATAAAAAGTGTTCATAAATATGAGTTTATGAAGGACGAAAACTAAAATTCAAGTCATGTGAAAAATAATGACTCCAAGCATATATGAGCAAATAGTGATAATGCAGCAAAATTTATTTACAAAAAGCTTTAAATATACCAGTATAAGGTCCAAACTTTCATCTCACATCATTTCTCCTTATTTGATGAAGAAAGTGACTAAAAGGTATAACAGGACCATTATGAACTAAAAAACGCTCTAATGTTGGAATATACAAAATTCCAATTGACTGTGACATTCATTAATAATTTTACTTGATGAAGAAGGTTCCACAAGCAGTTATATATATATATCAGCTGTTACCATTTTAAATTAAAAATTCCGAAATTTTGTGATTTTCTTAAGCAGTTTTACAAATGTAACGAGAAAAAAAGGTATAGTCGGTCAAGACCGACCATATAATACCCCACACCATTATGTATGACCATAAAAATTCGAGGAGGAGACCTATATTAGATGAACACTTTTACTAAATGTAAAATAAAATATACAAATACAGAATAATACGTTGATACTAACATTTACTTGATTTTATGCACTTTAGGGCGATTCTCGGAAGTGGGTTTATATGGGAGCTGTGGTAAATTATGTACCGATTTTAATAAAATTTGGCAATGTTGTTTCTACTTATATAAAATTAATTTGTGTCGAATTTTGACTTGATACTAACATTAGTATGGAATTTATGCACGTTAAAGTGATTTTCTGAACAGGGGTTTATATGAGAGCTATGGTTAATCGTGGACCAATCTTCATAAAATTCGGTACAAAGATTGATACTTATACAAAACTTTTTTGTACCGAGTTTCATTTCAATATTCTTATTTTTAAGGCATTTTTTAGTGTTGAAACTTAATTCCGGGGGGACATTTGTATGGGGTGAAATAATGGACCGATCATAACCAATTTGAGAAATTAAATTTTGAACTTTGAAAAAAGTTTATTTTTTCCCCGTTTCTTTTCTTTTTGTCAAAAAAGTGGCCGCATTGTTTTTCTGTTATATACACATTTTCTTAAGTATTTATATTTTTCTGAAAGATAACTAAATAAAAAATATTTTGAAGGAAACAAATTTTAAAAGAATTGATTACCGCGAGAACCAGGCTTTCCTAAATTTGACTTATTTTTCCATCGAATTTCAAATTTTCTCCTTAATTTCTCAAATCGCAAAGCTGGAATCGTAAAATTTTAATATTTTTTATATCTTCTGATATTTTGTTAATTTTTTGGAAATAGAAATTTTTGCTTCTCGATATTGGTAGGGAAGATATAGGAAAAAAAACTTAAAAAAAAATTGTGGAAATCTTTGCGAATTGCGGGAGTTTCGTTGACAGATATATATATATATATATATATATATATATATATATATATATATATATATATACATTAAAGTGCCTTACATCAGCTGAGAATTAATTACAAATTACATGTATTTACTTAATTTTAAATGTTACCATAACTAAAGTTGTTAGAGTTTAAATAGCTTAGTAATATATTTTTAATCTCCTTTCCATTGCACAGTGGGCGGAGTAGAAATTTTTTGGAAATAAATCTGTAACTTCTGATCGGCTAACGGGATTTACCAGAAAAAATTCATTATGAATGTAATTACGAAAATACAACAACAAAAACTACACATACCCTTTAATCTACCTGTCAAGAAAATGTTTTTACATTTGCATTTTTGTCGCTATGTGAAACAATTTTTGGAACTTTGAGATGTATTATTGTCAATAAATTGTCAGTGTGATAATTATAATCACATAGTACAATAATATGTGTTCAAATCCATGATATATATTTCGAGTAATTCATAAATTATATATTAAATATATCAAGAGAAAAAACTCCAGATCATAAACCCATTTGGGGTTTTTATAACCTCCAATTCGTGAAAAGTATTAAAGATATTGTACAAATGTATTCCTTATTAAGATATTTACTTAATAGAATATTAAATCACTCCAAAATTCCCGTATATTGTAGTTGATATCTCTTAATATCCATCTACTTCAAATATTTGGAGAGTTAAACCTAGAAAAATTTTAATATATCCACTAGGGCTTATGATAAAGGGTTTATCAATTTTAATTCCAAGAAACAATGAAAAAACACAGATGGATTACAATTACAGATGGAAAGCTACATGGAAAGAAACACTCTTTTGGGGACAAAGTATTCAACAATTATAATCATTCCCAATGATTTAAGTTGTTAAGCTTAAAAAGTTGTGGGGCGAAATATATGTTGTACAGGAATGTTTATACTATATAAAAGTACAATTTAATATGGTCACAATACGCCGGAAATCTTTAAAATCCTTTAGAAAGCATTTAGAAAATTAAATAATAAATATTCATATTTTCGCATTTAAAAGATATTGTTAAATACAGATCATTTTTATTGGAAATAGTTGGAAAATCGATTTTATTATAAAATATAACAGTTGTGCAGACTTTTGAAGCTCATTTAATAAAAAGTGTTCATAAATATGAGTTTATGAAGGACGAAAACTAAAATTCAAGTCATGTGAAAAATAATGACTCCAAGCATATATGAGCAAATAGTGATAATGCAGCAAAATTTATTTACAAAAAGCTTTAAATATACCAGTATAAGGTCCAAACTTTCATCTCACATCATTTCTCCTTATTTGATGAAGAAAGTGACTAAAAGGTATAACAGGACCATTATGAACTAAAAAACGCTCTAATGTTGGAATATACAAAATTCCAATTGACTGTGACATTCATTAATAATTTTACTTGATGAAGAAGGTTCCACAAGCAGTTATATATATATCAGCTGTTACCATTTTAAATTAAAAATTCCGAAATTTTGTGATTTTCTTAAGCAGTTTTACAAATGTAACGAGAAAAAAAGGTATAGTCGGTCAAGACCGACCATATAATACCCCACACCATTATGTATGACCATAAAAATTCGAGGAGGAGACCTATATTAGATGAACACTTTTACTAAATGTAAAATAAAATATACAAATACAGAATAATACGTTGATACTAACATTTACTTGATTTTATGCACTTTAGGGCGATTCTCGGAAGTGGGTTTATATGGGAGCTGTGGTAAATTATGTACCGATTTTAATAAAATTTGGCAATGTTGTTTCTACTTATATAAAATTAATTTGTGTCGAATTTTGACTTGATACTAACATTAGTATGGAATTTATGCACGTTAAAGTGATTTTCTGAACAGGGGTTTATATGAGAGCTATGGTTAATCGTGGACCAATCTTCATAAAATTCGGTACAAAGATTGATACTTATACAAAACTTTTTTGTACCGAGTTTCATTTCAATATTCTTATTTTTAAGGCATTTTTTAGTGTTGAAACTTAATTCCGGGGGGACATTTGTATGGGGTGAAATAATGGACCGATCATAACCAATTTCAATAGGCTTCGTCCTTGTGTCATAAAAGTCCCACCTGCCAAATTTCATTCAATTATGGGGGTCAGAAGATTTTTTCTCTGCGTTACAACTTCTGCACAAACACATAATACTCCAACCACCTTTGGTGGTGTAGGATTAGTGTTTATAAACCGGTTAACCGAAAACCCGGTTTTTTCTTCAAATTTCGGTTATTTGCGAACCGGTTAATTTGAAATTTTAAATTTCGATTAACCGGTTTATCCGGTTTTTTTGTGTCGGTTAACCGGTTTTAAAAATTTGATAAAAATATCGCTAAAATTCATAATACTAAAGTATAGCTTAAGAGAAAAATAAGAAAAAAAAAGTACAGAATGATTAATAATTCTTCTAAAAATTAAAAACAAATCCGTTTTTATCAGAAAAAATGTTAATTATTTTTCCAATTTTATACAGATATTTTTATTAATTACAGTTTTTTATAAAAATTAAATAAACATTTCTTTAAGATAAAGACATCAAAAGCGGTGAATATAAATCATAATATAAAGGTCTGAAGCTTTCTTTTTGTTGTTAAATTTTTTTTAATAATTTTATTTTATTCTTAACTTAGAAAAATTGAAAAAAAGCTAATATTAAAAATACTTTATAGAATAATTTTAGATCGTTATAAAGCTTCAAAAGCTGTGCTAAAACATGCCAAAAAAAAAAAATGTTTTTATAAATGATAAAAAAAAAAGTTCGAAAAATATTCATCATTTACAAAAAAAAAAAAAAAAAATTAGTGTTTTTATAAATTATAATCAAACTAGTCTAAAGGCTGAAAAAAGTTTTATAAACGTTAGATGTAAATCTGTCGCTATTTATAAAGAACAGTGTTTATTATTTGGTGCCTTGTTAAACCAATAAGTTGAAAAACACTTTTTTAACCAAAAATATTTTTATTATCTTCAAATTAGAGCAATTATTAAAATGTCGGTTAACCGGTTTAACCGGTTTTTAAGTAGACGGTTAACCGAGAAACCGGTTTTTTGAAAAGTCGGTTTTTTATAAACACTATGTAGGATATAAATATTAAGTTTCTTTGAGTTATATAGTAATAAATATATTAACAAATTCGAATTAAAATTGTTTACATTAAAAAAATTATATAGTTTTTAAAGCCAAACTTCGATAAATTCATGTTTTCTTTTAATTTGAAAACAACACAAAATTTAAATTTTTTTGAAATTTGTTTTTCTTTTAGAATATTATTTATTTAGTTATCTCTCAGAAAAATATAAAACGACTATTTTTTTTTTTTTAAATCGATTAAGATATAACGAATTAGGATTGTTTTTAAAAATATTCATACGAGGTGTCCATCTTTGGGACCCTGTGGACTAGTCTATACCTCTACTATCACTATGTGAAATTTCATTGAAATTGGAACATAATTCCATAATTATTTCCATTTCATTTTTGGAAATTTTTTAAATGTTTTTTACAATATTTTTTACATATTTGGCACATTATTACGAAATTTTTGAGGGGTCTTCCTACGACAATTTTTTCAACGGGACACTCCAATATACGTACATTATAGTGTCCCGAGAAAAGTCTTTTTCGAGATTTTGGTGTAGGAAGACCCCTCAAACGATGCGTAAAAATTTGCTTAAAACGAAAAAATTATTTAAAAAAATTTTACAATTGGTCTTCAGTTCCTTACTAGCGATTGAAAAATCATAGATCCCATACATTTTGGTAAAAAAAATGATTCGATGTTTTAATCGAAATGGGTATCAAAAAATTCGTAATTTTATGCTGGTTATGAAAAAAACATTTTAAAAGTTATTTCCATGGTATTTTGTTTCGCTAGAAGACTTTTTATGGCATTTTGATAAACAATTTTTGGAAAACTTTTGAAAATAATATATTATCAACAGTACCCATTTTTTAAGAAAAAATATGGAAAATTTTTTTGCGTGATGTACTAAAATGTAGGTATTTAAATATATGAGGGGTCTTCCTACAAAATTTTTGTCTACGGGACACTCTAACTTACATATATATATATATATATATATATATATATATATATATATATATATATATATATATATATATATATATATATATATATATATATATATATATATATATATATATATATATATATATATATATATACACACATATATATATATATATATATATATATATATATATATATACAGTTACAGACAAAAAAAAAAAAAAAAAATAGGGTCAAGGATATTTATTTGAATTTTTTGGAGTTTTCAATTAAATTTTATGAAAAACAATCAAACTTTTAATGCCAAATCATTGCAAATATATTGGGTTACAAGCCCAATTTCTAAGAAACTTTACTTTTTTTAAAACTCGATAACGATATTAAAAATAAAAAATGAAAAAAGATGAGAATTATCGATTATTTCCAATTCCGAGAACTACTCGTTTCAGAAAGGATCTATAGATTTGGAACTTTAAAAATATGAGTAAAATCGAAGGACCCAACAAAAGATAAGTACCGAAATCGATCATTATAGTTAAATAATTCTATTTTCAATTAAAAGGCAGCAGTTACAGACAATTTAAAACGATTTAATGCAAAATAAGTTCTTTAGGAACAGAAAATCACCAACATTTTTTATCAAGTCCTGGACTTTTAATGGCAAAAAATTGATTCAAAATTCGGTACGAATTTAAATTTCTTTTGAGAACATGAGAAGACAATTGGCAAAAACACAATTTATTCCAAATACCATTCTGGAAAGCCACAGTCTTATAATACAGACTGGGAAAGGCCTCAAATATTATCCTCATGTAAAAATTGCGTATTATCCTCTAAAAAAGGAAGTATTTATTATATAGAAGAATATAAATGTTAAGTTTGGTAGTAAAGCTCTCATATGGGTGCAAAAAATACAGATTTGGAAACATTTTATACCCCATGTACAATTAAGCATAATGGTGTTTGTAATATATCGGAGAGGGTTACTACCATTTCAAATTGTCAGGTCGATATCTCAGCATCAGGGAACTCTAGAATGGTCTTCCAAAGAAATGATGTTTCCTCCAATTGTTTTCTTATGTTCCCAGAACAAATTTATGTTCCAAGAAGATTTTCTACCGAATTAATAGAATTAAAACTTTCAGACATGGTATAATTTTTGGATGATTTTCCGCTTCCTTAGAACTTTTTTTGCACTTAATCTTTTTTAATTGATCTAAAGTTTTGCCATTTAATTGAAAATAAAATTATTTAACTATAATGATCGATTTCGGTACTTATCTCTTGTTGGAATTTTCGATTTTACACATATTTTTAAAGTGCTAAATCTATCCTTTTCGATACGAACCGTCCTCGGAATTGAAGATCATCAATGATTCTCATCTTTTTTCAATATTTTATTTTAAATATCGTTATCGAGATTTAAAAAAAGTTAAGTTTCATGAAAATTTGTTCAAAAAAATTAAAAAATTTTAACAAAATTACTGCCGACCCTATTTTTTTGTCCACACTGAAAAATGACTATTTGAGCTTGAGACGATGTACCGTATCCGGGATAATGTTAAAGGATATTATTTTTATATAGGTTTATAAACCAATATATTTGCAATGATTAAGCATTAAAAGTTTTTTCAAATAATTATACATGACCCTATATATATATATATATATATATTTGTACAGAAGTCATAAAAATACTCAAGCAAAAAGAACATGCATAAGTAGTTATATCTTTGACGTCGAATAACACAAGAAATGTATCTACTTTAACTAAAACAGATTATTATTAGTTAATATTAAAAAATTTTAAAGAATTGATCATTGCACCCCTCTCTGCGACTCCACGGCGTCAAAATTCAATGCACCAAAGAGATCACGATAGGTCATTTCTAATCGTTCTACATCACTTATACTTGTTATGAAATTAAAAACCTAATAGCAATCAAACTATTTAGGAAACAGCTGCTTTATTAATTATAGGTTAAAAGGTGTCAGATGTTTTGCACCTTGTTGGAAATATTTAACACTTGTTTTTCATTTAATCATCTACTTAAGTATGTTTCATATTTATTTATACATATATATATATATATATATATATATATAAGTATGCATGCACAATCTATTTATGTACATAAGTATGTAGGTATAAAACATACAAAACATTTGTGGATATTTAATAATTATATAAATGTGAAGGTATACTTACATTAATGTTTACGTATGTTTAAAATATGCCTTTAATACTGTAATTTCAGATGTTGACGTAGTAACATTAATTTGACATTTTGAATTTAATTTCATATAATTTACTGTATACGCATAATTGAACAATGACATCTTGGAAGTAATCAAAATGTCAAATGTAAGAAAATGTTTGTCAATGAAATAACATAAAATATGTTCATCATTAAAGCCTCAAAAAGACCTTCAAATTCGTTTAAAATCATACCACAATTTATTCTCAGAAAAGCATGGTACACATTACCTTTGTATACCATGGTAATATTATTTTTTACAAAAATATTTACATCCATACAAAGGTTGTTTTCCGCTCTAAAGAAAAATATATAAATTGTTAGACTTTTTAAATCTTTTTAATATAACATTCAATAAGTATTGACACAACTCTTAATAAAGCGCGACAAAACAAGCTGAACAAAATAGGTTTTTGTCGAAACATCAAAGAATATTTACTATTCTGTAAAAATATTCAGTAGTAGATATTATATTTGATGCTTTTTTATAAAGAATTTTGTAAATAATGGTGCTTTATCTAAAAAAAGTGCAAGGAAAAATATATAAATTTTGCAAAAATTATATAAAAGGATTTTTGTTAATTGTGAAAAGTTTCACTGATCACTTTAAAGGAAATTTTGTCTTCTTCAAAATTTGTATAACAAATTTTTTTTTTTACTTTTTACTTTTCTTAAAATAAAACGAACAAATGCAAATTATGTTTACAGGGAGATATTTCATAAATTTCGGCCGGAATATTTCATAAGAGCTACAATCAACAATAAATTTTTTACAGGCTCAAAAAGTTGAACTTATCATCCAAAATTGATCATTTTTGAACACTGCACATAAGGGCAACTGTATGGAGACCCTTGGCAATAAATAAAAATGCGTTTTACGATAAAAATTTCTATATAGCTTAAAAGAGGAAATTTTTCTACACAATGTTTGTTCGCAACATTTGTCGTCAACGCTAAAGTGTGGTCGTGGCTGAAGTTCAAAGTGAAAGAAAAATGTAATACTTTTAGGCCCGTTATTATAACTTTCCAATAACTAAAGTTAGGATGTTATCGTTCACATTAACTGTTTTTGGTTGTTATAAGTATAAGTTAAGCCAAAAGTGACCAATAAGCTAAATGTAAGAACATCTGACCATTAACTTTTATCGGACGGTTTATGCATTCAGAGCTGCCATATTTCCTGCTTTATAAAAGAAATAAATAAAATCATATTTATTCCGCTGTAGTTTTTAGTAATTTGTGTGTCTATATTTATATTTTCTCTGGAGTTGTCTTTTAGTTAGCTTAAACTCATTTATTTTAAAAATTTCTTTGTTTTTTATTTGTTTATATTTCCGTTAGTGGCAGTTACGTTCAAATAGTACATGTTGCCACTACGTTAAGTGGCCAAAAGTAATCGGTTTTTGCTTTGATATTGCCGTATTATCAAAATTATAAAATTTACCTTAAATCCAAGTTGTAATAACCAAATGTAGATAAAGCTCACTTTCTCGTTCACTTTAGTTTATCTTACTTTTAACTATCTGATACCTTATAGGTAGGTTATAATAACGGCCCTTAAATTAATAATTTTTTTTATTTTCATATGGTACACATTAGAGTCAGAAAATATTATCTGAAATTATAATAGAAACAAAGATTTTTTACTATTTACTATGGCAAATTTTGTTAAGAAGAAGTGTAAAAAATTTTGAATAAAAATGCAGTCGTCAAGTGCACGCTGAGAAAAAACATGGTTACAGCATGATCACCACAACTATTCAATGATTATATAGCCGTTTTTCGTTGATTTAAATATACTGTGTTCATGATAGCAACGTTTATGATTCTGTTTAATCATTTAATGATTACCCACAATCAAAATTTTAATATGGTTCACTGAATTATAATATGTATTTAAATATGTTTATATGAAATCATATATATGAAAAATCCAATCAATTAGTCAATTCTACAACTATTTAGTTAATTACATAACCATTCATTTCATTTTACAAATTTGGTTAATTCTACAACCATTAAGCCATTAACTTTTAATGCCTTTTGAATACACATTTTTGTGTATCAATCCAGTAGTTTGTTAGTACAGTATAAACATGATAATTCGGATAACTGATTGCAGACCCCAATCCGAATTATCGAATAATCCGGATTATCGATTCTTTATTCTGACATGATTTTTGTTAAAAATTTTATAGATACATGTATAATGTTTAATAAATATTTGTTACAGTAAAATTAATAAATTTTTTTTACCCCAAATACAATTTATACGAAAATTCTAAATAATTTCAACTTCGCCTTATACAAATAAGGTTGTTTGTACTGGAAAATATGTTGGAACAAAATTTAACTAAAAACGTAGGTATTGAACAACAAAAAGCTTAGTACGCATAATTTTTTTTATAATTTTCAATTCACATTATTTAAAAAAAAAAAAAAATTACTATTTCCTTACTAAATCCGGATTAAACTATACAATCAATCCGGATTATATAGTGTGTAATGAGTTGGGAAATGGCGTCCGGATTACCGAATAATCCGGATTATAGACATTCGGATTATCGAGTTTATACTGTATATTAATTATCATTTAGTTTATATATGAACAAATATAAATTGACAAGTTTTGTTTTTATTCAGTATGATGAATGTACCACATATCGAGGTACAAATGAATATAAATATGAAAATATGGGATTATATATATGATAAAATGGAATTATACTTATGATGGAATTAGTTCATATACATATATGATAGAATGGAATAATATATATGATAAAATGGAATTATTAAATGATAAAAACATGATGAAATTGAAAGCAATACTTAAGTAAAGGTTATAAAACTTACTAAAAGTTATTAATAAGGTTATGAACCTTACTAACAAATTATAAACTGGAATCATAATACAAATATACTTACACTGAAGAAAGTAATTTCAATGAATGAAGTACATTAAATGAAATTCATTAATTTTTTTCCAAAAAATTATTAACTTAATGTAGAAATTCATTGCTTCAATGAAAATATTCAATGAAATTATTAACGCTATTATGAATATTACATTGAAACCATTCATTAAATTTATTTCTTATTACAATAGGTAAATTAGTTAATTGATTTAATGTATTAGTTCATTGAATTAATTTATTCAATGTACTAATACATTGATTTAATTAAGAAGAAGCATTACACAATGAACATAAGCATTGAACCAATGATAAATTTCATTAAATTATATTAAAATAAATGATTTCTATCGGGAAATAAAGTAAACTGAAAACAAATACAACTCAGTTTTCTTTTATCTTTTAACAAGAAATGACGCGTTTTAAACAAAAGCAAAAAGTAAAAAAATGAGTGTTATATTAAAAACGAAAATAATTAAAAACTAAATAAGATAACTCGAATTATTGAAATACATAAATATAATTTATTCGCAAAGGAGAAGTCGAGCAGCATAATTGAATACACCAAATTAAATTAATTACCCAAAAGAAGGAATTTGGAGACCTGTCTTCGTAACACGTAAGTTTAATAATGTTTATGATTTTAAACAGTTTTTAAATATTACATTTCATTTATATTTATGTAGATAAAAACACTAAGATGCAGAAGAATGTGTTATTAGCCTTAAATACCAGGGTTTAAAAAAATATTGCGATTTCAAAATCAAGAGGATTCGATTCGAAAGTATACATTAATATATGAAATATTTTAATTGAATTCTTAATAAAAATATATTACAGACTAATCAAGATTTGAATGCTACATCTGGTGATCGTCAAAATAAGAAAATTTCTATAGACCAAAAAAAGTTTAAAGGCAACTAGTTCAAATATTTTAAGCAATTGAACGAATTTTAAAAAATTTATTTATAAACTTTCTTTGTTAAGGATAATGCTGTAGTTATATTAATGTGGCATCTAAATGGATATTCCATACCATCATTGAGCAATATAGAGGACAACAGGAATTACTATATTATTATAAATGACAAAGCAAACACGATAACATCTGTAACATGCATTTTTTTTATTTAAATTTTTTAGTGAAATGTAATAATTTTATTTTTATATTTAATTTTTGCTTATATTAACTCAATATTATATACTTTAATCATTTAATATAAAATAAAATAGAAACAAGAAATACAGAACACGCCTATTATTATAATACATTTTTAATTTATAGTTTCATTGGGACAAAATATGAGTTCATTGAAACCAATGTACTGTTCACTGAAATTATTTATTTTATTTAATGAATGATTCAATGTAAGAATAAATTTAATCAATGAACTTGTACATTGAATTATAATATTAATGTATGACAATTCATTGTTTCAATGAACCTGTACATTGGGTCAAAATTAGTGCACAAATTCATTGTAACAATGAACTTTTTAATTATATTTATGTACCTTTTTGGTTCAGTGTATTGTAACCTGGAATCATATATCACAATCATAGTATGTTGCTCTTAGTTTATGGTCACTGGAACCATAATTTTTCTTTGCGTGTGGTCAAATTGACAATTAATCAAAATAGTATTTTTTTCTAAGTTTCGAAATTTTGTAAAGCAAAAAAGGAACATAAGTATCCAGAATTATCCATAGCATTTACATACACCTTAAAGATAAGAATGTCCATTTATATATTATGTTTTAACATTTTGCGAATTTCGATTTTGAACCATTTTGAAATGTTTGATGAATCGTTGAACTTTTTAGACCTGCAGCACAGAATTTTGAAAATAAGTGAATGGTTTTTTTGATATAAGAAAAATTATTACTAACATTTTTTATGATCGCTCCATATTTTCAGCTAGCTCCCATACAAAGATATTTCCGGAATAGAAGTTAAATTATTATATATGAAAATAGGTGTATGTCTGCACTGAAAAAAGTAATTTCAATGAATGAAGTACATTAAATGAAATTCATTATTTTTTTCCAAGAATTTATTAACTTAATGTACAAATTCATTGCTTCAATGAAAATATTCATTAAAATTCAATGAAAAAATTAACGCTATTATGAACATTACATTGAAACCATTCATTAAATTTATTTCTTAATACAATAAGTAAATCAGTTATTTGATTTAATGTATTAGTTCATTGAATTAATTTATTCAATGTACTAATACATTGATTTAATTAAGAAGAAGCATTATACAATGAACAAAAGCATTGAACCAATGAAATATTTCATTAAATTATATTAAAATAAATGCTTTCTAACGGCAAATAAAGTAAAACGAAAACAAATACAACTCATTTTTATTTTATCTCTTAACAAGAAATGACGCGTTTTAAATAAAAGACAGAAAATATATAAAAAAAAAATCAGTGTTGTGTTAAAAACAAAAATAATTAAAAAGTAAATAAGTTATAAATCGAATTATTAAAATACAAATATAATTTATTCGGAAAGGAGAAGTCGAGCAGCATAATTGAATACACCGAATTAAATTAATTACCCAAAACAAGGAATTTGGAGACTTGCCTTTCTAACACGTAAGTTTAATAATGTTTATGATTTTAAACAGTTTTTAAATAATACATTTCATTTATATTTATGTAGATAAAACAACTAAGACTCAGAGGAATGTGTTATTAGCCTCAAATACAAGAGTTTCAAAAAATATTGTGATTTCAAAACCAAGAGGATTCTATTCGTAAGTATATACATAATTATATGAAATATTTTAATTGAATTCTTAATAAAAATATATTATAGACTGATCAAGATTTGGATGCTACATCTGGTGTTTGTCAAAATAAGAGAATTTCTATAGACCAGAAAAATTTAAAGGTAACTAGTTCAAATATTTTAAGCAATTGAACGAATTTTAAAAATTTTATTTATAAACTTTTTTTGTTCAGGATAATGCTGTTGTTATATTAATGTGGCGTCTAAATGAATATTCCATACCATCATTGAGCAATGGAATTGAGCAACAGGAATTTCTATATTATTATAAATGACAAAGCAAACATGATCACATCTGAATATTTTTATATTTATATTTAATTTTTGCTTATATTAACTCAATATCATATAATTTAATCATTTAATTTAAAATAAAATAAAAACCAAAAATACAGAACAAGCCTATTATTATAACACATTTTTAATGTATAGTTTCATTGGGACAAAGCATGAGTTCATTGAAATCAATGTACTGTTCACTGGAATTATTTATTTTATTTAATGAACGTGTTCATTGATTCAATGTAAGAATAAATTTAATCAATGAACTTGTACATTGAATTTTAATATTAATGTATGGCAATACATTGTTTCAATGAACCTGTACATAGGGTCAAAATTAGTGCACAAATTCATTGTAACAATAAACTTTCTCATTGTATTTATGTACCTTTTTGTTTCAGTGTGAATGACATAAATAGCTAGAAAACCTACAATTAGAAAGAAAAAATATTAAAAACTATAGCGAAATAAATATGATTTTATTTCTTTCTTTTATAAAGCAGAAAATAAGGCAGATCTAAAGAAAATTTTAATTTAATTAATACATTCATATTTTTTTAACTTTTAAAAGTTAATACATTTGTTAAACTTTTTAAATAGTTAACCGTATGAAGAAGTAATGCACTAAAAAAAAAAAAAAAATATTTTGATCTTCTGTGTTCAACAATTTTAGAAAATAAATAATTTTTCAGTAAAAATTTATTTGACAAAACTCTATGACAAATTATTAAAAAAAAAACGAGAGAAAAAGATATAGTCGGTCAGGCCCGACTATATGATACCCTACACCATACAGTATATTTCGGGGAGGGGTCTTTTATTAGACATGGACCCAAATGTGGACCGATACTTATAAGTGTAAAATAAGACATACAAATACAGAATATTACTTTGATGCTGACATTTATATGAATTTATTCACTTTTGGGTGATTCCCGAAAGGGGGCCTTATATGGGAGCTATGGTAAATTATGGACCGATCTTTATAAAATTTGGTACTATCATTTATGTTTATATAAAACTTATTTGTGTCGAATATTAACTTGATACTAACATTTTAATAGAATTTATGGCCGTTAAATTGATTTTTTGGAAAGGGGTTTTATGGGAGCTATGAGTAATTATGCACCGATCTTTTTAAAACTCGGCACACTTATTTAAACTTATATGAAACTTATATGTGCCAAATAATATTCAAATATTGCTATATTTAAGGGATTTATGATCGTTAAACCCTTTTCCGGGAGGACATTTGTATGGGGGCTAGGTGAAATAATGGACCGATCATAACCAATTTCAATAAGCTTCGTCCCTGGACCAAAAAAAATGCTGTGTACCAAATTTCATAAATTTTAGTGCAAAATTGCGACCTGTAGTATGGTGGTGTAGGGTATAAAAATATAAACTATCAAACGTTTGTTAAAAAATATAAAATAATAAAATTGAGCAAACAAAATAAAATTTCATGTAAGTCTTTTCGAAAAAATAGTTATATAAAAAATAAATAAAACATTAATTTAATTCGTTTTACTCTTTTAGAAATTCTGATCGAGTTATCTCGTCTGAAAGAGCCAGAAGGAGGAAATTAAAATAATATGTCCATCTGCACATAAAAGGCATTTTAAACCTGAACACGATTTTTACCAATATCGTTGAAGAGACTATGTGTTGATTCAAAATGCAACCGGGTTTAATATTGATATTATTGCTTTTAAATTTTGAATTTATGTTAGAATACTTCATAGTTTCTTTAAGAAATGCATTTCTATTATTTGCATAAATTGTATTTCTTTTAATAAATGCATCATAATCAATATGAAGGTTAGTACGCATTAGACTGCTGCGTAAGATGATTTGAAAAGCAAATCCACTTGAATTTCAAGTGTGTGTTTCATAGCCAACATGTGCAAAAACAACAATAAATACTGTTCGTACTGTTCGCTGCCCGAAGCAAAGCAAGTGTTTACTGTGTATCAGCCAGTGTTTCGAATGGCTGCTTAAAGCAGTCGTAATTTTCTAAACAGTTGCTTTTTTTACAGCATCTAGCTGAAACAAGTTTACTTGATTTAGTTATCCACCACATACTAGCTAAACACATTTTGCTGCTCACACACAAAACTGATTTAAGCAGCATCAAGTTTTTATTTTGTTCAGCAGTCAAATTAAATAAGCAGCGTACACACTCAGTTTTTTACTCAGCCAGTTGATTTTACGTCTTAGTCGTGTGCGCTCAGCACAACGTAGAAACCTTTTTCAGCAACGTAAGAACAACTGGATAGTAAAACTGTACAGTTCTGCGCAGTCAATATACAAAGTTGTTTGGTTATGGTTTTTACATTTAAGAAGGAAAATGAAGTGGTATAGTTTTTAAATGAAAACAAATAGAAAACGGTACAATAAAATACTATGAATTGTATTAAAGATATTTATATGTATTTATATGTAGAAATTTTATATGTAGAAATTTTGTTATTTTGTATAATTTTCTTTGTTTTGATCTATGCAAGAAATTTGTAGTTAAGCTTAACTTTTGGACCCAATAAAAGCAATGTTTATTTGAATTAAAACGTTAAATTGTAATACGAAACTGTTTTTATTATTTTTTTTTTTTTTTAATAAAGGGTGGTTTAAAGAGATTTTTGTCATTTTTTAAATGCAATAACTGAGAAACTAATAAATATATTTTCATAACCTGATATAAGTCCTAATAATATGTATATGTATACAATATTATACTGGTCGGAATCGTATATTATAACGAAATAATAAAAGAAAAAAAATTTGGACACTTTCGGTAAAAATTATTATTAAATTATTATAGTTGAAGATGGAGGCGTACGTGCATTTGGAAGAAAAATTATATATTTTAAATTTGCAATACATATGACTATTAAATGGAAAAAAGTAGTTCTAACAATTGTATATTTGACTCATTGATTATACAAGTATGTAAAATTTATGTTGAATTTTCTGTATTTTTTCATCGATATTGTTAGTAAGTTAGAAGTTGCGAAATAATAATCACTAGATCATTAATACAAATAAGAGTAAATTATCTCAAAAATTGTTTATATTTGTAAATAAATTGTCGCCTTTTTTAAATATTGAACAAAATTAATCAAAAAATTACAAAGTACTATAAAACCTGGGGGGTTATTTTGTAACTAAATTCGAAAGGAAAATCTTTCGAATTTGTATACTTTATACATTGAAATTCGAAAGTGTTTTGTTTCGAATCGAATTGCACAATAACCCCCCTGGTGGACAGAAATTATTCTGAGCATAATGGCCCAAATTTTTTTTTATTATTTAGGGAATTTCAAGTCTCAAAATATATATTATTAAATATTAATAATCACAGAATTGAAAATATCTTAACTTTTATTAAATTGATTAAGGATCATATTTAGTAGAAAAAATAAAAATTTTAATTTTAGAATAGATCCGTGTGAGTGAAAAATAACTATATGAAATTTAAAAATTGTTCCTAACATATGGACCTTCTATTCCGAAAGATATAACATGGAATGTAGCACCCCAGCAAAAAAGGAACTAATAAAGAGCTGAAAAAGTCATGAATTTAACATGTGTTGTCATTGAAAGGAAGTACTTAGTGGTGAAAAAAAGCTGCAGAAGTTCTTTTTCTAACCCATGATTGTTGTTGGTAAGATGTTCTTCTTCTATATTTCTAGTTCATTTCTTTTGAAGTACTTCCTTTAAAACAATGTTTATAAAATTTTATAACAAAAAGTCTATTTTAGAGCTATCAAAATATAATGAATATGATTTAAAATTTATAAAATTTAAATTTTCTTAGTAATTGTTAACCTTTTTTCCCGCTAGAAATTCATTAATTTTAATTTTTTAGAAGTAATTATTATTAAATTTTAAAAAAGTTGAAACAAAGTAGTTGTAACAAAAAAGTTGTTCAAAAGTAGAACAAAGTGTATATATACTTTGTTCTACTTTTGAAGAGATGAAAATGTTCTTTTTTTAGATGCTCTTGATCATTTTTTTTTTTTATTTTTGCTGGGACTTTTTAAATAAAAGTTAGCGCATTATAATTTGATTTGTTAATGTTTTAGAATATTTAAATTTTTAAATAAATAGAATATATCTTTGATAAATTGTTTAATTGACTATATTTTTCCGTTTAAAACCACATTCACCTTTTATTTATTAGCAGATGATCTGCTTAATTTTGATTCGTTTGTTATTATTAAAAATATTTCATTACTCAACAATCCTTCAACTCCAATTTCAATTTGTAAATAGTGACATAATTTTACTAAAAGAGAGTTACATATGTATATAATTTTCCAGCAGTTGGTTATATTTTATAAAGCGGATAATTTATTATAACTTCTGTGTAAGTCATTATACTTAGGTAAATCTTAAAGATTATATAAATGTTACTTACAGTGCTATTCTCTAATTCATGACAATTATCATTAATTAATAATTACTTATTATATGCTTTTATGAGTGTGACAACTATCACCAAAAATATATAAACAATTTTTTTTTCAAAGCCAGAATAAAAAAAAAATTATTGTCATGTTTTTTTACTATCACAATAATTTTTTTTGTCACTCGGTCGAGAATTACACTGTTATTATAATTATTTTTGTATAATCAAATGTCTTATTGTTCGGCTGAGGTATTAATAAAAGTAAAAAATTAATTAAGACATTAAAGCCGATCATCAAATAAATAAATAAATAAATAAATAAATAAATAAATAAATAAATAAATAAATAAATAAATAAATAAATAAATAAATAAATAAATAAGACTGCAAATAAATATAATGTCTTTTTTTATTTATCTATACAAAATTTCTATATTTGTTAAATGAAAAACTTTTTTTATTTAAAATTAATAAAATAAACATATATGTATGTAATATCTTCAATAAAATTCATATTATTTTATTGCACCGTTTTCTATTTTTTTTTTCATTTAAAATAATCAACTTAATTTTCCTTCTTAAATGTATAAACAAAAACCAAACAACTTTGTAAATCAACTGGACAGAACTATACAGTAAACATCTGCATCAATTCATTTGTAACTCATTTTTAATGATTCCCTTTCTTTTCAATTGTTGACTGTTATTGTTTTTTAAACATAAAATCAATTCGCTATGTGTGCGTACGGATGGAAAAGACAAAGAAACCAAAACAAAAACAAACAAAATCATTTGTGCAGGGAGTCATAAAAACAATTTAGCAACAAATCATTTGCAACTGAATTGAATTGAATTAAATATAAAATGCAATACTGTCATTTGTTTGTTTTTTGTTTACAAAATTTGAAGTGAAGGAAATATTAAATGAAAAAAATTTAAATAGTATAGAATTGTAATTAAAAGTAAATAAAAATATCATAAATAAAATAAATTTTATTTCATTTAAGATATAATTAATTATAATTGAAATAAAAAATAATTAAATTTTCTTAGCAAAAAAATTTAAAGCAAACGTAATCATAATCTATTTTTTATTTAAAAATAAATAATTGTTACTTTCCATGCATTTTTTCATATTAAAGTAAGGGAATGACAGTAATTCACAGTTTTGATTTTATGTTTTTTATTAAACATTACTGTTTTTGAAAAAAATTTCTTATGACAAACAATTTCTCAAAGAGAACATAACATGATTTGTTTTTGTTTCATCATTTCAATTCAACTCAATTCAAATAATATTTTTTTGCGTGGTTTGTTTTGTATTGTTTTGTTTTTTATTTTAGCAGTAATGTGAGAGCATGTATTAAAAAACATTACTGTGAATTAAAAAGCAAATGATTTGATGCAGATGTTTACTATACAGTCTTACTATCCAGTTGTTCTTACGATGCTGAAAAATGTTTCTACGTTGTGCTGAGCACACACGACTAAGACGTAAAATCAACTTGGCTGAGCAAAAAACTGAGTGTGTGCGCTGCTTATTTGAGTTTTGCGTTTGAGCAGCAAATTTTGTTAAGTAAGCATGCGATCGAAAATGAAAACTTAAACAGTTTTCAGCGCAGTCGCCAGTTGAAAAAAATTTTTGTGTGCTTAAAATTAAACGCTGGTATCAGCGACTGCAAATCCGTGCGTTCAAATCATTTATCGTAAACAAGTGGTGCAAGTGGTGTGGCAAAAAAAGCAAATCATACAAGACGTTGAGAAATGATTTAAAGCATTTAAGTGGTCTTGATGATTTGTTTGTTTTTTGTAATACGTAAGTTGTAAGTTGCTGTGTGTACCAAAAAATGTGTGCAAAGGGGTTGTTTATAAACCCAGTCGGAAATAGAAGGGCTAAAGATACATTCTAAAATGCATTATTTAGGATCTACAAGGCCTGCCACTCGCATTGCAACACTATTTCTTTTTTACACGGCGTGTCATTGGAGGCAAGGCCTTCCCTTCTCCCTTCCAAAAAGAAGCGAAAAGGCAAGGACTCTGAAATAAATAAATATGCTCTCTTATATTTTCAATGCTATTAAAAAAGAGTATGAAATATATTAAAAAAAAGACATGCGAACTACCTTCTTTATCGACACTTGAAACAAGACTAAATGTGTTTGATAGAGTTGTGTCGTTCATGAAAGAAATATTTCAATTGAACGATTCAGTTAAATGAAAGATATGAAATACTTCACAATCAGTGTTGTCAACTTTTTTGAAGCAAAACGCGCCGGTCACCACTTAAAAACGCGCTAAAAAGCGCTAAATTACATTTGAATAAAATTCGTCTTAAACTTTTAGTTAAATATTTATTTTTTATTAAGAGCAAAACAACTTATTACATATATATTCGTTATTTTAAGTTCCTGTGCAATTAATTGGTAGTATTTAGTATTCAATATTTAACATTAACGTTTTATAAAAACAATATTTAAGGGACATACTTTTTCTTTTTTTCATCTCTTTTCCTAAGTATGAAAATTGTGTGGCGTCTTTAAAAATATTTATTGAAAGTAAAATAAATAGAAATACTGAATACATATCGATGGCTGCCCTTTTCGAAATTTTACAGAAGGAAAATACTGAATAAAACCTAAGAAATTCTTAATTGAAAACATATACCGAAAGTAATTCTAACTTTTATTTCTGGACTCTTATAGCCTTAGAAGTTTTCTCAGATAGGGATTTTTTCTGTAATTTAAAATTTGAACAAATTAGTACTATAATTGTTGCTTCAAATAACAAAAATTAATGTTTCAATAGATAACTGAAAAAAACTAAACTAAAAAAATTATGTCTTTTCAAATTCTTCATCTGGAGGCAGGATTGTTTTTATATAATTGGAAAATTGAGATAATGTTTTACTTTTAGAAATACTTAAATATTTAAATTTTTTATTTCCATTTTCATTCAATCCATCTTTGGAATATTTGAGTCAACATTTCAAAAAAGAACTTTCCAACACAATAACATACCATATTTTGACATGTGAAAGTTTCACAAAAATTATTTTAATAAAAATTATAAAATATAAATAAATAATAAATAAAATACGCCATTTTCTATATTATGTATGTATTGTAATATTAATTATACATTTGAAGACAAAAAATTAGAAATGCTTAAAATCTAAATTTTCCTTGTATTGTTTATATTTTGCATAAAAAAATAAAGTTTCTACATTTCAAATTTAGAAAACATAATTAAAATTTGCAACTAAAACTAACCGAATACAAAACGCGCCAATTTAGCGCCTTTTCAAGAAAAAGCGCTGATGTAAAAAAATGCGATTTTTGGGTTGCTTAAAAGCGCTGAATCTAGCGCGAAAAGCGCTAAATTGGCAACGCTGTTCACAATCTTTCATGTTTATGTTTCACTTTTCACATTTCTTTCATATTTCATTCTTTTCTTCTGTCATATTTTTTTCAGCTGATTTAAATATGTGAATTCATCCGGCAAAAAAAAAAAATATGTAAATAATACACAAATGTGGTATGTTCAAAATAACTAAATAAAAAAAAAATGGTTAACCATTCATTAGACATTGTTGTTTCACAAAAAAAGAAAGAAAAAAAATAAAGAAAAAAAACATATTTTATTCCTTTCCATTTCATTCCTACTTCAGTAAATGAAAGACAAGTAAGAACCTTTCTTTGGTTTCTATTTCATACAAACTTCAGAAAAAGAAAGATGAAAAAAAAAAAAAAATATTTCACTCGTTTCTATTTCATTCATATTTCAGTAAATGAAAGATGAAATAAAAGAAAGAATCTTTCTTTGGTTTCTGTTCCATACGTACTTCAGTAAATGAAAGATGAAAGAAAAGAAAGAAATATTTCAGTCAGTCGTACTGACCGATAATGAACGATTCACCAAAATGAAATATTATTCCCAAGTCTAGTGTTTGAGCTTTGTAAGTCTCGCAGTTACTATTTTTCTGTTTGTAATGAGAAAGTTAGTAGGAGAGTGACACCTTCTACTTCGTATCTAATGAAATGGAAACAAGAATTAGTACCGGACTTCTTTTTTAAAGAAATCGGGGCATTCTTAAAGGAATTTTTACAGAAGGCAAAAAGGATGATGTTTAAAGTTTGTTCGAAGGCATTCAGAAAGGCCTGTTGGGAGGAAGCACTAACATATTTTCCTGCTGGGAATGTTCTTGCATACACTGTATATATTTATGTATGCATTTTATTGTTGGTTTTTCTTTTTCACAGTAATGATCGCACACACACACATATACATACATACATACATACATACATACATACATACATACATACATACATACATACATACATACATACATACATACATACATATGTTGTTCATAGAAGAACATGCAAAGAAAACATGCTCAAAAGGCTTGTATTTCTTTAGCGTCGCACTCTCATGTCTTGTTTGGTCGCTATCATAGCATACTAGGGTGATCAACTCGGTTTTCCAACCGGTTTTTTTAGTCAATGTGCTGTCGGTTTTTTCAAAATGTCTAATTTTCGAATGTCGAATAGACCGGTTTTTTTTAAACACAAAAAACCGGTTTTGAAAATACCTTTTTATTTCAAAAACCATGCACTAAATATTGATATTTGAAACGAAATTTATGATAATTTTTTTTAATATTCATAAAGTATGATTTTTAATGGCTTAAAAATATAGTTTAAGATTAAATAAATAAGCAATAGTTATCCTTAATGTAATATTTTTGCACCTAATTTAAATATTTTAGTTTTTTTTATTCAGCGAAGAAATTGTTTTTCAAAGATTTTGTCTTAAAAGAGTTTCACTTGCAGAATCCTTTCAATAAAATTGATTCTTGCTTTTTTCATATTAACCCATGGTTTCTTTTTATGCTAAGTAAATGTTAATATAATTTTTGATGATTATTTTCTTAAAATGTTTATACACTACATGCTTATTATGCGTTTGAACTGATTTTTGTAGCACCCAAAAATATTGGTCTAAGACCCACCTTCATTTAAGTCGACTTAACGATGTCCGTCTGTCCATTCATGTAAAAGTACAGGTCACAATTTTGGTTTCTTATAGTCCATGAACGAAGCGTGTTGAAACTGGTTATGATAGGTCCATTATTTCCTCTAGCCCCATACAAATAAACTATCAGAAAGGGGGTTTAACGATCATAAATCCCTTAAATGTAGCAGTAATTTTTGCACATCTAAGTTCCATATACGTTTAAACCTGTATGCCGAATTTTATGAAGATCGGTCCATAATTGACCATAGTACTGGTCCACAGGTCTAGAAAAAAGGACCTCTCCCCGAATTTTGATGCACACAATGGTGTAGGTTATTGTCGGCCTTGACCGACCATATCTTTTTTTTTCTCGTTCTTAATGGGTTAATAGTTATTTCCAAAAATAAAAAAGATTTATTGATTTTTCTTTAAGAAATGTAGTTTTTTGATAGAAACATTAACTTCTGCAAAAAACCGGTTAACCGGTTTTTTCTGAATTTAAAAAAGTGCAACCGGTTTTTTCAAAATACCAACTATTCGAACTATTCGAAAACCGGTTTCTCCAAAAAGTCGAATAATCGATCACCCTATAGCATACTCATGATTTGTTCCAAGGTAGATTAAGAAGGTAACGACAACTCTACAACAACTACAACACCAAAAAAAACCCCATGTATTTTGTTTTTGCATTGTCATCTCTTATGTCAACTTTAATTTTGTCATTTCACATGTTTCTTTACAAAAAACAATTCATGTAGTAAAAAGAGAGGAGAAAGACGCAATAACACAAAAGTAAGCAAAAAAAAAATGTAAACATTAACAAAAATTTGACACTTCAAATTACAAAACACAGGCAGCCATATTGATTTCAAAAAGAAAAAAAAATTTTAATGTCGTTACCTTTTTAATCTACCTTGGATTTGTTCATAAAGTTGAAGCACACACGCAGTATTTGTATGGTTTTAAGTGCCTGCAGAACAGTATTTATTTCTCCGCACACACACTGATAACAGCACTTGAAAAATATCAAGTGGCTTGTAATGCCTTATAAGACACAGTTTGCAGGGCTCTAGTACGCATCACGTATGCACTGCACAGTGGGGCAGAATCGAAATTTTTTGGAAATAAATCTGTAACTTCTGATCGGCTGGTTGGATTTGCATGACATTTGGTATGTACATAGCAGAGGAGTCTACAATGTCAAGTCTGGAAGGGGGACCGAACAGACCCCTCAGGGGCGGAGCTAAAAGGGTACCTCTGACATACAAATTTTTTAATCGCTTGCCAAATTTTTTTTCTCGTCCAATTTCAAATATTTTGATAGATTATTGTAGGCACTGATAAGGCCTACAAAAAACATGCTCATATGTCCTATTTATCTCTTATAGTTTTTGAGTTATTTGCTTTTGAATTTTGCACGCTCTTAGTTCAGTGTTTTTCATATATATCCTATATCATGTAGACATCACTAAGATATGTCACAAGTTTGTCAGCACTATTGAAAACATGCTGAAGAAATTTGACAAAATATATGAATATGTCAGTAGTTGTCATGGTGTATTTTGTATGGGCACAACCGACAAAGTCAGCAGTGATTCTGACGCGTCATGAAATAGTCTTACGAGACGTCTTAAAGAAATTTCCAACTGGGTACATGTTTAGTAACAATAAATTACTATACTAAATTTCCTGAAATTTACTAAAATTGCCTAAGCCTCATAATAATTTTAACGTTCAGTTCAAATTTGGCACAACTAGCTTTTATTTATTATATTCTACAATTTTAGAAACATCAGAAACGGATGCAACACAGTGGTAAGCATGGAAAAAATAAATTCTTCTCAAATGTATAATTTCTTTTTATGTTGAATAAACTTCAGAATGGAAAAATGTTTGGCATATATTAACTCCTTTCTTTAATTATTGAATAATAAAATAGTATTTAAAAGTTTTATATTCACCAAAGAACAAAATTTAAAAAAATATATATATATATATCGACCATTCTAGGAAAGAACGCCCGAAAAAGTATATTTTTTTACTTGATGGTTTTCAATTTCGATAAAAATTTGTATGCAAAAACTCCATTAAGCCTTTCCAATTTCCAGTTTTTTTTTTAGTTTTGTGAAATTGCAAAAACTCGCGATTTAATTTTATTAGGGTGAAACGCCGTTTAAATCACAAATTTCTGCAAAGCATTCCCAGAAATATTTGTATTTAAAGTTGTATACTTTTGAGATTTTTTAGACTTTTTCAAAAATGAAGAAGCGAAATAAAATCGCGAATTTTCTTAATTTAGCGAATCTGAAAACGGAAATATTTATAGATACCCATAGACCTTATACGTATAAAATTTTATAAAAATCTGAGGACACTTGGTATATTTTTGGGAGTTCTTTCATGGAATGGACGATATATATATATATATATATATATATATATATATATATATATATATATATATATATATATATATATATATATATATGTATACTTTCATTATATTTTCATTAACATTGCTCGGTGGGTTATAATATTAAAATATATTTAGAATGTAGACAAAATTATCTTTTCAACGTTACCAATCACTTATGTCAAAATACCGCGGTTTATTTAATGCCAAGTTTGCCCCTATGTGCATTATAGGGTGAACGTTCAAAACTTTTTTAAATTACACTAATAGCGTTTTCTTTTCTGAAGAAAGATGTTACCTTGTAACATTTTTTATGGGTTACCTTCACCCTAATAAAATGGTACCTTTTTTATGATTACAATAGAACAAAAAATCTGAGACTAGTTCTGTATTTGTGTTATTTTTAATTCACTCGAGAGAAATTGGATTTTTGGTGAAATTTCGGATTTTTGATGGAACTTTAAATTATTGGGGAAATTTTTGGTGAAATTTTGAATTTTTGGTAAAATTTAAAATTTTTGGTGAAATTTTGGATTTTTTGCTGAAATTTGGGTTTTTGGTGAATTTTTTGATTTTTGGTAAAATTTTGATTTTTTGGGGAAATATTAGATTTTTGGTGAATTTTTTGATTTTTGGTGAAATTTTGATTTTTTGGTGAAATTTTAGATTTTTGGGGAAATTTTAGATTTTTGGTGAAATTTTGATTTTTTGGTGAAATTGTAGACATTTTATTAAATATTTGATTTTTGGTGAATTTTCGCGTTTTCGGTTAAATTTTAGATTTTTGGTGAAATTTTAGAGTTTTGGTGAAATTTTAGAATTTTGGTGAAAATTTTAATTTTTTTGTGAAATTTTGGATTTTTGGTGAATATGTTATGGATACACAACCCATACACACTAATAAACTCCCGTTTGCCTAAATTAATAAACTACTGATTAAGACTTTTAAGTCAGCATAAATGCATTGAAATATAAAAACAAAAAGAAGTATGCATGCATAAAAATCATTTATAAACAAACTACTCATATTTCTGTAAAACTGCTGACTGAATGTCTACCACAGTTTTTATTAATAAACAATTCTTAATAATCTTAAGCTTATAAGAATATTGTAAAATAATTTAAGTTTTAGTTTCATAAGAACCTCAAGACAATAAAGTCAAAATATTAAATAAACGTTTTTTAACGATTTAACTGGCGCAGTCGGTAGGATACTCGGGTATCCTTGTGTATATTTCGTATATATAAGTGCAAATTATATATGCTGAGAAGCAAGCGATATTAAGTGTTTCAACATTTTTTACCGAGTATTCGAAAAAAATAAAAAAAAAAATATATATATATATATATATATATTTATAAAAACGTTTTCACACGGATTCCATTTTACGTGTTCCTTTAAAGTTGTGAAAACATGGCAGTAAACCAACCAAACCCAATCCTAGCTGCAGCAGCACAGCGACCGGGTATACGGACTCTAGATATTAATCCGCTAAAATATCTGGAAAAGATTCAAACCTTTGACGGAAGGAAGGAAGATTTGTGCACTTTTTGCACCAACGTTGATGATATAATTCCTACCCTAATGTTGTATAATGAACAAGCACAAAGGATGTGCATCAACATAATAAAAAGTAAACTGATGGGTAAGGCTCGAAGAGCAATGGAAATACATCCACACTTAAATAATTGGAGTGAAATAAAGGCAATGTTGGAAACCAATTTCGGAGGTTTTCAAACAGCTGATCAGTTATATGAAGAATTGCGAGCGGCGCAATACAGAGGAAGTACAATAAACTTCCACAACTATATATTACAAAAGTTGGCAATTTTGAACCAAAAAAGCAGGCAAGAAGGAAATATGCAGGACGTTGAACGGAACATACAAACTGCACTAAAGGTGTTTACAACAAGATTACCCGTACACATGAGAACGGTTCTTTGTTCTCTAAAACCTCGAACCATGGAGGAAGCTATGCACGAGTTGGCCCAATCAGGGTTCTTGAATGAAGAAAAGGGCACCGACAAGAAAGAAGGAAGAAATAATTGGCAGCCTAAGACCAATTATAACAAACAACAGGACAACAAACAACACAACAACAGGCAACAAAACAACAGATGGCAACAAAACAATAGATGTCTACAAAATAACGATCAACATAACAATTGGCAACCTAAGTTTTACACACCAACAACACAGCAACAACCGGAACCGATGGACGTTTCAACAATTCAGACGAGAAGACAAAACCATCATGGTCAGCAGTCCAGAGAAGCGGAATGTAATTGTAAGTGTTTGAATTTTGATTATAAAAATTATGTTGGACAGAACAGACAGAATTACGAAACTCATGAACCAGGAAATTTTCCTGTAATGGCCTCTCAGCCAAAAGACCCGGGAGACTCGGACTCCCATATATCCTATTTAGAGGAAAATCAAGGTCCTTGCGACTATTAATTGACACAGGATCGACTGAAAACTTTTTAAATATTGACCACTGTCCCCCACAATTTATCAAAAGGTTAGAAAAACCCATATCGATTAAAACAGCTTCAGGAACTTTTAATATTTCCCACGAAGGTACTATACCAAAAGACAGTATGCAAATACCATTGGTTTCAGATACCACTTTCGGTTTATACAAATTTCATGATTTTTTCCATGGACTTTTAGGACATTTGACTTTAAGATTAAACAAAGCAACAATTAGTTACGAAGAAAAAACTTTAAAAATAAATGGAAGGACATTAAAGTTATATTATGAAGGAGATGACGAGGAGACGACAGTTTCAGATGATATAAATCGGTTACCAGAATTTTATAGTATTGAGCAATTAGGTAATACTAATGATCCTTTACGTTTATACCATTTGAATTCCGAAGAATCAAAAGCTATTCGTATCTTGATTCAGAAACACGAAGATGTTTTCTATCATAAAGGTGATGATTTGACCTTTACAAATGAAGTAAAACATAAAATTGATACAGGACTGACAGGTCCCATATATTCTAAAACATATAGATATCCTAGTATTCATACAGAAGAAGTAGAAAAACAAATGAATGAAATGATAGAACAGGGAATCATAAAACATTCAAATTCACCATATAACGCACCCATATGGATTGTCCCTAAAAAAGAGGACAAAGTAGGTAACAAAGAATGGCGTATAGTCATAGATTACCGCAAATTGAATCAGGTTACTAAGGAAGATAAATATCCTATACCACGAATAGATGATATATTAGACAAACTAGGTAGAGCGAATTATTTTTCGACATTGGATCTTACCAAAGGATTCTATCAAATAGAAGTAGAACCTGAAGACCGCGAAAAAACAGCTTTCTCTACACATAATGGTCATTTTGAGTTCATTCGAATGCCTTTTGGACTTAAGAATGCTCCATCGACTTTTCAGCGCATGATGAACAATGTTCTTAGGGAACATGTTAATAAAATCTGTGTTATTTACATGGACGACATCTTAGTATTTTCGACTTCCTTACAAGAACACATTAGTAACTTAGAAAAAATATTTACTACATTGAGGAAAGCAAACTTAAAAGTATCTTTGAATAAAAGCGAGTTCTTGAAAAAAGAAACTGAATTTCTGGGACATATAGTTACGAACGAAGGCATAAGGCCAAATCCTAATAAAATAGAAGCTATTAAAAAACAACCCATTCCAAAAACGGTTAAGGAAATACAAAGTTTCTTAGGAATGAGCGGTTATTATAGAAAGTTTATACCAAATTATTCCAAAATTGCAAAACCTTTAACGATCCGTCTTAAAAAGGACGCAGTTATTAACGTAAATGATAAGGATTATAGGGAGAGTTTTGAGAAATTAAAAAATATTCTAATGTCAGATATGATATTAAAGTATCCTGACTTTAATCAGAAATTTATATTGACAACGGATGCAAGTAATTATGCCTTAGGCGCAGTACTTTCACAAAAGAAAGGGCCAATAGCATTTGCATCAAGAACGCTAAATAAACATGAATGTAATTATTCAACTATCGAGAAAGAATTGCTGTCAATAGTATGGGCAGTAAAACAATTTAGACATTACCTTTACGGAAGAAGATTTGATTTACATACAGATCACAAACCTTTAATATGGTTAGCAAACTTAAAAGAACCCAATTCTAAACTTATTCGATGGAAAATCAAGCTCAATGAATATGAGTTCGATATATCGCATGTACAAGGTAAAGAAAACAAAGTAGCGGATGCACTTTCAAGAATTAGAGAAACTAACGTAAACCAAAAATACTATTCACAATGCCAAATATGTGGTAAAAATAACAGAGATAAAACTAGCGAAAATCAACATATGTTGATGCATGAGGGAAAAACAAATTGCCCTTTATGTGGAAAAACTTATGCAACAATAAGTGCATTAAATAAACATTTAAGAGAAATACACTCTAGGGAAGATCTTGTGAAAAACCCAAGAAACCCTTATAGTAAAAGACAAACAACTAGTAGAGTAGACATTTTAGAAAGCATTCCAGTCATTGAAGATGACAATCAAACTGTACATTCTGCTGAAGAAGACAGTTCAGACTTGTTTAAGGTTACAGAAAAACCTTTTCAAAGTTTTAAAAATCAAATTATCCTTAAAAAAGGAGATTTATGTAGAATTGACGAAGATATAATATTTTCTAATAATAGAATAGTATATAATTATATAGAACTTGATTCTGATCTGGTAGCGCAAATATTAGACAAAATCATACTATTTAAAACAGTGGCATTATATTGTCCTGACAAAGAGGATTTAATAAAACTTCAAAATGAATTAAAAAACAGAAAATCTAACCCTAATAATATTATTGAAGCTGAAGTATTCTTAACTAATCATATTATTGAAGACAAGAATATTGAAGAAATATTAGAAATAATAGCTAAACATCATAGGTTTGATAATAATCACCCTGGAATAAACAAAACTTATGAAGATCTAAAACAATCATATTACTATCCAAACCTGAAAAAAGAAATAACTAAATTTATTAACAATTGCCACATTTGTAACTTTAAACATGAAAGAAACCCTATTAAGCTACCTTTGGAGAAAACAGAAACTCCAACAGGACCTTTTCAAATATATCATTCAGATATATGGTATATAAATAACAATCAAATGTACGTAACAATGATAGACAAATTTACAAAATACGCAATGATTGAAGAAATTCCTGAAAGAACAACTTTGACATTGATTAAAGCTTATTTAAAACTGTTTCTTTTGATGAAAAAACCGAATAAAATTATATTGGATAATGAAGGCGGTTTTAGGTCGCCATTGTTTACAGATTTTTTGGAAAAACAAAATATTGAATATCATTTTACTACTCCAAATAGACACACAGGTAATTCTGATGTCGAAAGACTTCATGGAACCTTGAATGAACAGATAAGAATTTTGAAGATTAGAGAACAGGAAAATGACATTAACTTTAATATTGATTTACCCATACAAGCCTTAAGTGCTTATAACAATTTGATACATTCAACTACTGGCAAAAAGCCAATAGATTTACATTTTTCAAATAGAGTTGACACAAAAGAAATATATGAGAGAATGGACAATAAAAAACAAAAAACTTTAGATTACATAAATAGAAATAGACACGATGATAGAATTAATACTAAATATGCCAAAAACGTAGGAAAAGATGGAAAATTGGATCAAAAAATTAAGAAAGTTAAGGCAAAACAAATTAATCCTAGAAAGTATATTCATAAGCAAAATCTTTATCATAAGGATCAGTTTATTAAAGAGAAAAAATATATTTCTAGATCTTTGGAGGTTCTTGTTGACGATACTGACGATCAACCTGGCCCTAGCACAAAAACTACTGACAACTGATTTGAGTTATGGAAATGGATTTACTTTGATACAAACAGGAGAAGTAGCTCTTATTGAAAATTATTCTAAAATACTACATATATTCAACACAGAAAAATATTCCGAATATGTGAAGAAATTGAAGTTTAAAATAGAACCATTAAAGAACGAATATTTAAATCATCAAATTACACATATTGAAAATCAATTATATTCGATTATACCAAGACATAGACAGATTAGAGGACTAGTAAACGTACTTGGAACGGGACTTAAATGGATATCAGGTGTTATGGATGATAACGACCGAATTGAAATAGAAACTAAGTTAAATATCATAACAGAAAATAACAAAAACATTATCGAACAAGTTAATAAACAAGTTACAATAAACGAACATTTTGAAAATCAACTTACAAAACTAGCTAACTTGGGAAATTTACAAACTTTATCTATTATACAAAATAAACAATTAATCAATGAAACTCTAACACAAATTAAAAAATTTGAATTACAATACGAATTAGATCACATAGAAAAAATAATCGAACAAGTCAGAGAATTATTATTGGCTTCTAAATTAAGGACTCTTAATAGAGACATACTTACAGATCAAGAGATTAACGACTTTAACATTACAATAGACAAACTTGAAAACATCGAATTGGATGTTGCATTGAATGATAAAAACATAATTTTTGTAATTAGGATTCCTAATATGGAAACTGAAACCTATAAAGAAATTGTAATCCAACCAATTCCAAACAAAAATAAAAAACAAATTGTATTAGATAATAAGAACTATATTGTTAAGCAAAACACTGTTTATGAAAAAACTAACAAAAAATCAGATTTAAAGAAAATTCAAGATAACTGTATTCAAAATATATTTAATCAAAATCAAATGATATGTAATTATGAAATTAACACTTTAACGGAGGTGATAGAGATTGGAATTAATGTTATTGTGGTAATTAACGGAAACTTTGATGTAAAACATACTTGTAATAAGTTCCCACTTACCTTAAATGGAAACTATTTAATTTATATTGAAAATTGTCAAATTTATTTGGATAAATGGTATAATAAGAAAAATTATCAAGACACAATTGAATCAATAACTTTGGAAGAATTACATTACAAACATATTGAAAATATCAAAATTATCAAAGAATTAAAATATCATGAAAAAATACAGTATGTATCTATTACCACTGTTATAATAATAATTATTATTGTCTTATGTATCTGTACCTATATTAAGATAAAGGAAATAAGAAAACTCAAGTTACAGTGAACTTACCCATAATTCCTTTGGAAAATAGGCAAGCATCTTCGTCCGGGGGTGTTATGGATACACAACCCATACACACTAATAAACTCCCGTTTGCCTAAATTAATAAACTACTGATTAAGACTTTTAAGTCAGCATAAATGCATTGAAATATAAAAACAAAAAGAAGTATGCATGCATAAAAATCATTTATAAACAAACTACTCATATTTCTGTAAAACTGCTGACTGAATGTCTACCACAGTTTTTATTAATAAACAATTCTTAATAATCTTAAGCTTATAAGAATATTGTAAAATAATTTAAGTTTTAGTTTCATAAGAACCTCAAGACAATAAAGTCAAAATATTAAATAAACGTTTTTTAACGATTTAACTAATATTCAGAATTTTTGTGAAATTTCCACAAAATTTTTTCCTGCTATATATTTCAGTGTGCTGGTAATAAAGTGCAACATGCTCACCCTCTACTATTTTTGAGGGTGAAAATATTTAGTAAAAATGAAAATATTCATCATCAATATAAGTATTAGGCAGTATTTAAGGATGTAATAACCCAAAAATCTTGTTTGTAGGACAATTCGTTTAGATTTAATAAAGTTTTTTGTGCCTCCTATAAAGTTATGAAAAGTGATGTTACGGTTTTTTGCATATTCTGTGACGATATTTTTTAAATTAAAAGGCAACACTATTAGAAAAGAACATCCTACCCATTTAAAGTATTACACTTTTTTCAGAATAGAACACAAATGAGGGCATAGGGCTGAATAAAGGCAACATTTTAGCTAGAAAAGAAAACGCTATAACATACACGCTTTTCGAAGGTTCAGGTTTTCTGAATATGTTAAAAATTATATTGAAGATGTTTGACAAATTTTTTAAATAAATTTAAATATCTAGTTCCTTTTTTGTAAAAAAAAAAAAAAATTGCAATTGTTGAGACCGGTTTTGAAAATTTTTTTCTTGTTATCGAATTGAGATAACAAAAAAATAAATTTAGTATAATTTGAAAAATCATAGAGAGAATTTCAATGTATTTTTAAAAACATTTTTGGAATTTTATGTTAAAAGTTATAGGGCAAAATCACAAAAATGTCAGGGCCAAATATGAAAAATTTAATTTTTAAGTCAAATATCAATTAAACCATAGGATTAGTATATAAGCATATTTTTTCTTTGTATTGCATAGAATAATTTATAAATCGAAATATATTTAAAATCGGTTCATATTTGTAAAAGTTACATGCTTCGATATGTTTTCCACTCTCGAAGTGGTAAAATTTATCCCACTGTAGCGCCGACCGTGCTTTTGTTATACACTTCATCCAACAACATTCTAAAAGCCCAGCTCATCTTCTATCGATGTTCCAAGCTTCATTTAAATCGGTTAAGCGGTTTAAAATATCCAGACTTATTGCCATTTATTTTTCTAACAAAGATTCTATTACAGATAAAATATTTATTGCTTCTTCAAAAAACAATTTTTAACTAAAATTTTACTTCAATTGCAGAAATCAGAAAAAGTATAAACTAAATTTTTTTCACCTAAAATATATTTTCTAACTGACATAATTCTTCATTATATATAAAAAAAATGAAATCAATATATTTTACAGAACTCATGGTAAATTCCATTATTATTTAATATTTTATTTATTAATTATATTCATTTAATTTTTTGGATCACACATTCGACAGGAATCGTGGCTATTTTACTATTTATTACAAATTTTCTGTTCGAGTAAAATTTGAACAAGTTTTTTTTTTGAGAATAAAATTTTTAATTTTACTTGGTTTACTAGATTTTACTCGAAAAGTAAAAGAAAACAGCTATGGAATTCCGTTTGTAATTTCTATTATTCCAGCAATTAGTGTAAACAGGCAACAATAAATGTGGTGTCGCAGAACAAAACGTACTTCTTTGTTAAATAATAATTACTATGAAAAAAGTACGATTAAAAAAAAAAAATAAAAATAAATAAAACAAAAAGGAACGTTTTGTTATGCAACTATTTGTTATGAGTCAATTTTATGGTGGAAAAAGATGGAAAACAAAAATGTTTCTATTAGATTTTAACCCATATAATATAAAAATTACAAAAAAGAAAATTTTCAAAAATGCAAAAATGTACGTTTTGCTCTGTGGCTCTTCATATATGATCTCGTGTTATGCGCATTCAAAGTTATCTTAATATCGGTACCCTTAAAGTTTGATTATCAGTTCTTAAAAAATATATTTTTTGGGCTTAAAAATATTTATTGTATCAAGAAATTACAAAATTTGTATTCATTTACAAGATGAAAATAAATATGCTAAATTTCGCTTTAATATATATATATATATATATTAGGGTAAATTTGAAAATTTTGATTTTAAGATATCATACTTTTTTGGAAGGTTTTTGCAGCAGTAAAAATAATGGCGTATTTTGTTTTTTTTTAATTCCAACTCCTTCCCCTGCATATCTGCGGCTATTTGAGCACCATTTTGCGCAGAGACGAATCCAATTGATTTATAAAAAAAATTCTTTAATACATCAATTCTACATCAAATTTGAGTAAGAATTACCACTTTTTAACCTCAAAATGAATCGTGTTCCAATTAGGGTGTCCGAAAAATTTATTTTTTTTTAAAAAATTTTAAAAATACATATTTTTTATAAATACAATGAAAATATACTATTTGCTTAGAAATTTAACGCAATAAAAATTTAATTAAATAAAAAAAAAATTTAATTAAAAATATTGAATATTGTAACAATAATATGCAAAGGCTACTGTGAATTATAATGCGCATGTTTTAAAATTTTGTAATAACAATTATTTTTTAAGATAATTATCTTTTTATAGTTATTATTTGAAAATTTCTTAGTCTTATAACTCTAAAGCGAAAAGTCGTAGATTAATTATTTTTGCGCCATTTTGTAAAGCGTAAATTAAATTTTTAGCCGCAGATATGCAGGGGAAGGAGTTGGAATTTAAAAAAACAAAATACGCCATTATTTTTACTGCTGCAAAAACCTTCTAAAAAGGTATGATATCCAAATATCAAAAGAAATTTTTCTTTTCGAAACGAACCCTAATATATATATATATATCGTCCATTCCATGAGAGACTTATAAAAAATGCCAATTTTTTTACGTTGGGTCATCCGATTCTGTTCATATTTGAAACGCATATAATCTATGGAGCCATTTAAATATCTCCATTTTTATTTTTTTAATTTAAAAAAATTGCGAATTTATTAACGATTTTGGTTTTTGAAAACTCTAAAAAATCGGAAAAGTGTGTAAATTTATACATCAGTACCTCTAAAAGTTGTTAACGGATTAGAAGATGAATATGTCCTCTTTTAATGTAGTAATTTATAAATAATATTGCAATTTAAAAATGCATTCATAATGCAAATGCAATTTTAGGATGCATTTTTGAAAAATTTCTACCCTTTCGATTTTAATTTTTTTTAATATGTAAAAAGCAATATCTTTACTATAAAATGCAAAAATAACTGTTCTGGGACAATAAAATCTACTATTTTTAATATTTTTTTTTTAAGAATTTCATAAATTTTCTCATACAAAAATTTAAATTTTTCAAAAAATTTTTATTTATAACTTTTTTTGATTATACTCTTTTAGTAACATGTAGATTTAAATGTTTATAACTCCCTAAGAGTACGTCGGATTTTATTGATTTAAAAACTAGTATAAAGTTTATTACGATAAATATTGTAAATTATATTGTATGAATCAAAAATAATTTTTTTTGCTAATGATGCACTCACGAAAAGAAAGCAATTTTCGGATGCATTTTTAAGAAATTTCTACCCTTTTGATTTTAAATATTTTTGCTTAATATTGAAGACATATATGTTCATTATATAAAACATTAGCACTTTATCTGGGACAAGTAGGTCTTCTACCACAAATAACAAATTATAAAATATTATGATTAAAATTAATTTTAAAATAAGCTTACAAAAAATTAAAAAAAATTATTTTTTTGTATGAAAAAATTTTAAGAAATATTTTTAAAAATTTTTTTGAAATAGTGAACCATTTTGTTCCAGAACAATTTATATTGCAATTATTAGCAAACATAATAATGTTTTTTATATCAGAAGAAGAACAAAATTGAAAGGGTAGAAATTTTTCAAAAATGCATACTAAAATTGCATTTGCATTATGAATGCATTTTTAAATTATAATATTATTTCTAAATTACTACATTTATAGTGGACATATTCTTCTTAAATAAGCAATTTAAATCATTAAAATCCGTTAACAACTTTTAGAGATATTGGTGTTTAAAGTTAGACACTTTTGCGATTTTTTTGACTTTTCGAAAAATCGAAATCGCGAATATATATATATATATATATATATATATATATATATATATATATATATATATACACTTTTTCCAAAATTCACCAATTTCGATATATATATATATATATATATATATATATATATATATATATATATATATTAAATTGCCAAAAATTTATTTGTAAAGTTTGATTTTTGCAGGAGTGAAAGATCGATATATATTTTATATAAGAAATAATGGCAAATATGTTTTTTATGCAATTAAAAAAAGTCGTTTAAAAAATTTACTTTCGTTTTTGGCGGGAAGCAGTTTAGTGTCAAATCGTTCTAAATCTATTTTTTGATGAAATATCGTCAAAAAATTTAAAAAGCTTGCGTGACATTTTTTTTACTCGATAAAAAATTTAACTTTTTCCAAAATTCACCAATTTCGACCAATGCCTGATATAGGGTGCATGCATAAATCAGTTCAAAATTTCTATTTTAGCCATTTGTGAAACCTTGTCTTTTGAAATATGTAAAGAACAATTTTTTTCTTTAACGGAACTTTGAGTAAAAAGTGAAAGAATTGTACTATATTTTTGTAAAAAATAGCCAGTTTTCATACCAATTTCAGAGTGCTGACTTTGAATATTTTTCACGTCTAGATGCATTGAGATAATCCAAAAATTCTTTCAGCATGTTATTTTAAAGTATATAGCAAATTACAAGATATTTTTAAAAAAATTTTACCACATATACATCATCGGACTTTATTTGTATAAGTTACAATTTTTTTAAGCTCGAGGTAGTCAATTTTGATACCCTGTAGATTTTCTTGTGTTATCACAGGGTGACTACAAGATGATCAAAGCTTAGGTCCTCCTCAGCATCTCTTTCATACATTTCAATTTAATCCAACCAGTAGTTTAAGAGATACAGATTTATTACCAAAAAATTTGCGTGGCACATTAAACTAATCTCAATATTTTAACATAAGTGATTGGTAACGTTGAAAAGATAATTTTCTCTTAATTTTAAAATGTTTTAATATTATAACCCACCTAACAATATTAATCTAAAAATAATCAAAATATACATATAGATTTTTTTACTTTTGTTCTTTAGTGAATATGAAATTTATTAATACTATTTTATTATTCAATAACTGAAAAAAGTATAAAAACATGTAAAATATTTTACTATTCTGAAGTTTATTCAACATAATAGGAAATTATAAATTTGGGGAAATTTTTTTTTCCAATCTTACCACTGTGTTGCCTATTTTTCTGATACCTCTAAAATTGCATAATCTTTTAAATAAAAGCTAGATGCGCCAAATTTGAACATGACGTTGAAATTATTATATGATTTATGTACTTTAAGAGAATTTCGGGAAGTACTTTATATGGACACCGTGTGAACCAATTCCTTTGAAATTTGGTAAAGTAATTTATGGTTACCAAACTAGGGTGATCAACGCGGTTTTCCAACCGGTTTTTTCAGTCAATATGCTGTCGGTTTTTTCAAAATGTTCATTTTTCGAATGGCGAATAGAACGGTTTTTTTAAACACAAAAAACCGGTTTTAAAAATAGCACTTTATTTCAGAAAACTTGTACTAAATAGTGATATTTGAAAATTTAGGAATAATTTTTTAAATATTCAAAGACTGATTTCTTATGTTTTTAAAATATAGTTTAAGTCTAAATTGGAATTTATTCTGTAATATTAAACAAATAAATAATTAATAATTATCCTGTATGACCCCAATTAATTTTTTTGATCAAATTTTTCCTTTATTTTTTAAAGGTGTTGTGTTAAAGAAGATTCACTTGCAGAATCGTTCTTTAGTGAATATGAAATTTATTAATACTATTTTATTATTCAATAACTGAAAAAAGTATAAAAACATGTAAAATATTTTACTATTCTGAAGTTTATTCAACATTTTTCTGATACCTCTAAAATTGCATAATCTTTTAAATAAAAGCTAGATGCGCCAAATTTGAACATGACGTTGAAATTATTATATGATTTATGTACTTTAAGAGAATTTCGGGAAGTACTTTATATGGACACCGTGTGAACCAATTCCTTTGAAATTTGGTAAAGTAATTTATGGTTACCAAACTAGGGTGATCAACGCGGTTTTCCAACCGGTTTTTTCAGTCAATATGCTGTCGGTTTTTTCAAAATGTTAATTTTTCGAATGGCGAATAGACCGGTTTTTTTAAACACAAAAAACCGGTTTTAAAAATAGCATTTTATTTCAGAAAACTTGTACTAAATAGTGATATTTGAAAATTTAGGAATAATTTTTTAAATATTCAAAGACTGATTTCTTATGTTTTTAAAATATAGTTTAAGTCTAAATTGGAATTTATTCTGTAATATTAAACAAATAAATAATTAATAATTATCCTGTATGACCCCATTTAATTTTTTTGATCAAATTTTTCCTTTATTTTTTAAAGGTGTTGTGTTAAAGAAGATTCACTTGCAGAATCGTTCTTTAGTGAATATGAAATTTATTAATACTATTTTATTATTCAATAACTGAAAAAAGTATAAAAACATGTAAAATATTTTACTATTCTGAAGTTTATTCAACATTTTTCTGATACCTCTAAAATTGCATAATCTTTTAAATAAAAGCTAGATGCGCCAAATTTGAACATGACGTTGAAATTATTATATGATTTATGTACTTTAAGAGAATTTCGGGAAGTACTTTATATGGACACCGTGTGAACCAATTCCTTTGAAATTTGGTAAAGTAATTTATGGTTACCAAACTAGGGTGATCAACGCGGTTTTCCAACCGGTTTTTTCAGTCAATATGCTGTCGGTTTTTTCAAAATGTTCATTTTTCGAATGTCGAATAGACCGGTTTTTTTAAACACAAAAAACCGGTTTTAAAAATAGCATTTTATTTCAGAAAACTTGTACTAAATAGTGATAGTGATATTTGAAAATTTAGGAATAATTTTTTAAATATTCAAAGACTGATTTCTTATGTTTTTAAAATATAGTTTAAGTCTAAATTGGAATTTATTCTGTAATATTAAACAAATAAATAATTAATAATTATCCTGTATGACCCCATTTAATTTTTTTGATCAAATTTTTCCTTTATTTTTTAAAGGTGTTGTGTTAAAGAAGATTCACTTGCAGAATCGTTTCAATTGAGACAGGCTTCCATATTAAGACATGGTTTCTGTTTATGCTAACTAAAATTTAGAAGATTTTTTCTACAATTTTGAAACATAATTATCTTCTAGTCATCTAGATATACAATTTTCTTAGCATTTTTTCTCTTTCCAGAGCTTTCTGAAGCTACGAAACGACGTAGAAAATTAAAATTTGGCTTAATTATAAAACTTTTTGTCCAACAAATCCTAATGGAGCCATATTTTGAAATTTTTATCAGGGAGCGGATATAAGAGGATTTATGTGTCTTTTACTAAGAATTTTTTCTCTTTCCATAGCTTTCTAAAGCTCCCAGAAGACATAGAAAATTAAAATTCAGCTTAATTATAACCCTATTCGTCCTACAAATCCTAACGGAGCCAGATTTTGAAATCTCTATCAGGGAGCGAAAATACGTTGATCTATATATATAGATTTAAATATATCTTTCCTAAGCAATGTTTCCTTTCCAGAGCTTTCTGAAGCTCCCAGACGACGTAAGAAACTAAAAATTGGCATACCTATAAAACTATTCGTTCAACAAATTTTAACAGTGCCAGATGTTTCTATCAGGGACAAAAAAGTCTGATTTGGTATTAAGAACTTTTGAGTTGCTATACTTATTGTTTGCTCTCCAAATCCTATCAAAAACTGATTCTGTATTTCGGCCAGGGAGCGCATTTACGACGATATTTTTATTTTTAAAGGTTTACGAATTTAAAACTTTAATCAATATAATTCCAATAAATTTGAGCGGCTTCAAATAATTGAATTCGATTAGGGAGAGGAAGGTGTCTAAATGTTGTTCATATTTTTTTATCTTAATTTTCGGATTTGTTTGTGCATATTTTCATTATTATATTATTTTTCCTGACATTGTTAGGCTTTTACGCTTGTATTTAATAAATTTTAACTTAATTATAAAAATTGATTTTTTTAAAGAAATGTAGTCTTTTGATATAAATATTTACTTCTGCAAAAAACCGGTTAACCGGTATAATAATATACTTCTCTTTACTTATTTTTTAACATTATTGAATTATAAAAGAAGAAGAAGAAAAATAAGTGTAAGTAATAATTTTTTTTCTTTTATTTTCATTGAAAATAAAAGAAAAGAAATGATTTATTAAAAAATTAAAACGTTCAAATTTATTGATCGTAAACTTTATTACACTCTCGGTATTGATAGATGTGTTTTTCTCATAAATAATTTGTTTAGTGAAGTGTTGTGAAATTATCAAACAATAGTTAATAACAAGATAAGTAAAAGGCGAATGGACGCTAAACCTTATTAAATATTAGTTATTTAAACTCCACAAAAATTAAAACATATGTATACCTTTTTAAATTAGAAATTATATATTTAATGCCTATAGAAAAGAAACAAAATAAAAAGAAAATAATAAGAAAACAAATATACATTAGTGTTTGTGTTTATGAGTTGCTCTAACTCTCAATTAAGTGAGAGGAGACTCAGTACAAATGGGAAAAATGCGTACATTGTATTGTGCTCCCCGAACAACAATAATATTAAAAACTGCATATATGATCCACAGAAAAACAAAAACTACTTAACAGCAAAACCAATAAATGAGAGATCTCTTTCTCCAACAACAATTACTTGTGCGCCAATTTGTGTAGAACATAGCACAAAAGTAAATCAAAAAAATAAACAAACAACCGATTTAATGGTTGACAAAAAAAGTAATATACAAGACAGTAACAATATAAACAGTACAAATAATAATATTAACAATGGTGATACCAATACGTTGATAAAAGTGCATTAATAAATGTTAATAGTGAAGCAATTTCTCCGTCATTGCCAATATTGAAAAACACTGGTGCCATACCAAAAAATAAAAATTTAGTTAGTTCGGATATTAATGGGAAAGTTCTAACAGGGATGGACCGATATATTACCATCACTAAACGTAAGTCCAGTCCTAGGACATTAAACATGGAACCGAATCCTAAACAAAGGAAAAATTCGGTAAGTCAAAACCGTTTTGCAATTCTTGATAACCAAGATAATGAAGCAATACCCACAAAGCCTGTCAAAGACATAAAGCCACCACCCCTTTATTTGCGCGAGCCAACTACTAACGCTCTTGTAAACAAGTTGTCCCAGCTAGTAGGCAAAACTAAATTTTACGTAGTGTCTCTACGTAAAGGTAATGTTTCTGAAACAAAAGTTCAGACATACACAGAAAAAGATTTTAGAATCATAGTTGATAGCTTCGATAGTGAGAACAAGAATTACTATACCTATCAACTAAAAAGCGCAAAGGGCTTAAAAGTAGTCATTAAAGGAATTGACAATGGAGTACCAACTAATGAGATAAAAGAAGCTCTCGAGTCTGAAGGCTTTGAAGTGAAGTCCGTTCACAACATAATAAATAGAAATGAAATACCTCAACCACTTTTTAGAGTTGAAATTACATATAACTCTTCCCAACTGAAGAAAAAGGGTGCTATTCACCCCATATACAGTTTAAGATATCTTCTAAATCGCAAGATTACAGTAGAGGAACCGATGAAACGCAAAGGTCCTCCACAGTGCTTAAACTGTCAAGAATTTGGACACACAAAGTCCTTTTGTAAGTTACCACCGGTTTGTGTAAGATGTGGAGATATCCACAAAAGTCTGGAATGCCCACATTCAAAATTAGACATCAATGCTAGAAAATGTAGCAATTGTGGCCAGAATCATACTGCAAATTAATGTGGTTGTCCAGTTTACCTACGAATCAAAGAAACAACAGAAACAAAAAGACCTATACTCAATATCAGGAATCGAATTTTCTAAATCTACCCACTTCTAGTGCACAATATAGAAGTAATATGTATATATAAATGATCAACAATCATCGTATGCTCATACGGTCAAAAAGGGTTCAATTACCCAAACGAAAGTGAAAGCAAATGATGCTCTATCATTTCAAAATGCATTTAATAAGGGTTCAGCAACTCCCAACCAAACTCAAAAAATGGGTTCAGTTACCCAAATAAAATACAATAATGAAAATAATGTCCCATTATTTTCATATGCACATGCATTGAAAGCGGGTTCAGCAATTCCCAATACGAATTCTCAAAACTCAATTGAGAATTTTATTCAAACCATGAATAGCTTCATGACGAATATGCAAAATATGTTGCAACAATTAATGCAAAACCAAAGCATGCTCATGCAGATTTAGCTTAGTAAAAAATTAAATCATTGAGAATATGTTACTGGAACGCCAACGGCCTTAGCCAACATAAATATGAAGTACAAAAATTTTTACTAATGCAAGAAATTGATGTGCTATTAATATCCGAAACTCACTTTACACAAAAGAATTGTTTCAGAATAAATGGCTACTACACCTACGACACAAAGAATCCAAGTGGTAGGGCATGTGGCGGCACTGCAATCTTAATCCGTAATGATATAAAGCATTTTCCTATGCCAGAATACAAAACGGATCATATCCAGGCCACTTCAGTAAATATACCTTATATTAAAACAGAAATATCGTCCATATATTGTCCTCCAAAATACAATATCTATCGAGATCAGTTTCTTGACTACTTTTCCACCTTAGGTCCAAGATTTATTGCAGCAGGAGACTATAATGCTAAACATACATTTGGGGCTCTCGCCTTATTACACCCAGGGGTAGGCAACTATTCGATGCAATGTCGTCCAACAAACTAGACTCCATATCTAGTGGCCAACCTACTTACTGGCCTGCAGACATCAATAAGATTCCTGACCTTATTGACTTTGCAATAATTCGAAATATAAAACGCGAATTTATATCAGTGATCCCTTCACTGGATCTCTCGTCGGATCATTCGCCTACTATACTGAGACTAATTAATAATCCAAGTCAACTAGAAACCCAAAGCACTCGTTTTCCAAACAAGAAAACAAACTGGTTAAAGTACAAAATGTACATAAGCTCACACTTACCACAAAATATTTCACTGAAAAGTGAAAATGAAATACAATCTGCCGTTAATATTTTCACAGACATCCTAACTAATACTGCTATAGTATCTACGCCTCCCTCTTTCTCAGGAAGGCCAAGATACAATAAATGTTCTTCCAATGTCGAAAATCTTATTAGGGAAAAAAGAAAATTAAGACGTCAATGGCAAGAATCTCGATCACCAATTGTCAAGACTAAACTTAATCAATGCATCCGAAAATTACGCTTCGCACTGAAGAATCAAAATGAATCCGAATTGAAAACATATTTGCAAAACTCAGATCCCACTAATAAAACAGATTACAGTCTATGGAAGGCGGTGAAAAATATGCAATGCCCTATGGCATTACAAAATGGCCAATGGGCCAAAAATTATAATGAAAAAGTGGAAGCATTCGCTAGTCATTTGGAAAACGATTTCACTCCAAATGACACAGGCTCAACTCTTAGGCCTGTAGTAGTTAGCGACTAATCCAATAAAGTTCCGTCTCTCTGCCGTGAAGTCAGCAGTAAAAGGTCTAAAGGCAGGAAAATCTCCTGGAACGGACAAATTTACCATTACTATGATTTGTTTCTTGCGAAACTCGGCTCTAAGATTTATTTTATTTATTTTCAATGCCATTTTACGTACTGGCTACTTTCCATGTACATGGAAATTGTCAGAGATAGTAATGATACCCGAACCCGGAAAAGACGTCACTCAAGCAACGTCTTACCGTCCAATAAGCCTACTAGTAATAACAGTAGACCTAACCATCAGTTTGGTTTTAGAAAAAAACATGGTACTATTGAACAAGTTCATCGAATTACAAATCTCATAAGAAGAGGTTTCGAGAGCAAGCAGTATTGTTCAGCATTATTTATTGACATATCTCAAGCTTTCTGGCATGGCATGAAAGACTTATACACAAAATTACCACATTACTTCCACAAAACGTTCATAAGTTACTAAAAAACTATATATTAAATAGATATTTTCAAATTAGATCAAAAGACGTGATTTCTTCACGCAGAAAAATTTCTGCAAGTGTACCTCAAGGAAGTATTTTAGGGCCGCTTCTTTATATACTTTATATGGCAGATATGCCCACGAGCCCCATGACTCATACATCATCTTTTGCAGATGATACTACTTTTTTAAGTGTGCACATAGATCCCGTTATAGCATCCGAACAACTACAATCCCACATCACTGAATTGGAGAAATGGCTACACAAATGGAAAATCAATGTGAATGCTACGAAATGTGTCCACATTACATTTACTTTACGCAGGGAAAGTTGTCCTCCTATTCGAATCAACAATATCCAAATCCCTGAACAGGACAAAGTAAGGTATCTTGGAATTCACCTGGATCGGCGTCTAACATGGTCTCGTCACATAGAATCAAAACTTACACAAATGAAACTAAAATCTTCCCAAATCCATTGGTTAATTGGTCCAAGTTCGGCCCTAGACCTGGACTATAAGGTTCTCTTATATAAAGCAATAATAAAACCTATATGGTTGTATAGCATCCAGCTCTGGGGTTCAGCCTCCTCAACAAACATTGAGAAAATACAGAGAAGACAGTCGAAACTTCTAAGAATAATAACAGGTGCACCATGGTACGTCAGAAATAGTAATATCCACAGGGATCTAAATATTCCTACAATTCGTGAGGAGATAAAAAAATAGCTGCATAAATTACATGAAGAAATTAGCGGAACACCCAAACCCCCTTGCAAGGGATCTGCTTACATTTGAAGGTCACAGAAATCTAAGAAGATTGGAAACATTGGATCTTGGAAGATAAAAACTCTACGTTGGATTTTGCAGTGGCAATATCAACATTAATTTAAGTTTAGGTTATGATTTTAATACTTATTGTAAATTTCTGAAAAAGAAAGATTCAATAAAAACTAATCATAAAAAAGACACATCTGCGTACGTCTCATAATATTAAAATAGAAAATCATGAAGAAGAACTACCAACAACATCAACAGCTTCAATCGGTCCAATGTTGAAATTTATTAAAAACCAAACTCTACATTCCCTTGAAGAAATTATATGCAGAAGTGTAGCAGAAGATAATGTCAGTATGAGCTTTTAAGAAATTAGAAGTTATAATGGATTTTTTAAATTCTATAAATTTAAGAATGCCATCAAGTGAAACCACAATATTGAATTATATTGACAATTTTTATTCTGAAAAGAAAAGTGATATTATTACGGAAATTCGACAAATTATTGAAAATAAAGGTCGCCTTTCACTAACAGTAGATGAGTGGTCAGATAACTTTTTTTATAAATACATAAACGTTACAGCAGAAGTTATAATTCTAAAAACAAATCCTTTAAACATTTTAATTTCGGACTTGAACAATTAAAAATAAAAGGAATCGCTTATAACATTTGTTATTTTGACTTTTTGTTTTTGTGTATATATATTACAATGAATTGTTTACTGTTAAGTTGTTTTTGTTTTCCTTTTACAATGAAATATTTGAAAACTTATCAGAATTTAAAATTTTTGAATTATTCGAACAATTCGAATAATTTTAAATGCGTGATGGAATAATTCGAATAAATCAAAATGGCTTATTCGAATTATTTGTTTTATTCGAACAATGAAAAAATCGAGCAATTTGTATACTCTAGTATGTGTAAATGCTATGGATAATTCTGGTTACTTATGTTACTTTTTTGCTTTCAAAAATTTTAAAATTAAAAAAAAAAATAAAAAATAATAATGGTAATTATACAATTTTGAATTGTCAATTTGACCACTTGACGACTGCATTTTTATACAAAATTTTTTACACTAATTCTTAACAAAATTTTCCATCACAAATAGTAAAAACTCTTTATTTCTGTTATAATGTCAGATGATATTATTCGACTCTAATGTATGCCATATGAAACTAAAAATTTTATTAATTTAAAAGTATTAAATTTTTATTTCACTTTGAACTTCACTCACGACCACACTTTAGCGTTGACGACATTGTGCAATTAATAAAAATGATATTTTAACGTAAATATCTGAGCATAGCAAAGCAGACTAATAGCCCGTTCCACAGTGTGAGAATGTACCCTGCAGACAAAGGTGACTGTCCGAAACCGGTTACTTGAATGACGACATTGGGTCACCACTAGTCACTTTACCTAACACCTGACTAGTCACTTTAACATGGGGATGTCCTAGGAAGGAGTGTATCGCCACCAAAGGACCAAAAGGTGGTGATATAGTGACTAGTACGAAAAATTCAATTCATACTAGTCTTTTTACTGGTGAAGTTGAGTCAGTCACCTGACAATCTTTTTAACTGGTCACTTTACTAATCACCTGACTAGTCACTTTAACATGGTTGTGTCCTAGCAAGGAGTGTATTGCCACCAAAGGACCAAAAGGTGGCGATATAGTGTCTAGTACGAAAAGGTCAATCTTTAAATTAGTAATTTTCAGAATGTAAAAAAAATTAAGATTTTTTTGCGTATATTTATACCCTACACCACCATAGGTGGAGATGGTATTATGCGTTTGTGCTGATGTTTGTAACACCCAAAAATATTGGTCTAAGACCCACCTTAGTTTATACCAATCGGCTTAGAATCACTTTCTGAGTCGATTTAACGATGTCCGTCCGTCCGTCTGTCCGTCTGACCGTCTGTCCGTCCATGTAAACTTTGTAATCAAACTACAGGTCGCAATTTTGAACCAAAATTAATGAAATTTGGTACACAGGTTTTCTATAGTCCAGCGACGAAGCCTGTTGAAATTGGTTATGATCGGTCCATTATTTCACTTAGCTCCCATACAAATGTCCTCCCGGAAAAGGGTTTAACGATCATAAATCACTTAAATATAGCAATATTTTAATGAAATTTGGCACATATAAGTTTCATATAAGTCTAAATAAGTGTGCCGATTTTTAAAAATATCGGTACATAATTAACCATAGCTCCCATATAAACCCCTTTCCGAAAATCACTTTAACGGCCATAAATCCCATTAAAACGTTAGTATCAAGCTAATATTCGACACAAATGAGTTTTATATGAACATAAATGATAGTGCCAAATTATACAAAGATCGATCTATAATTTTCCATAGCTCCCATATAAGGCCCTTTTTCGGGAATCACCAATCGGCTTAGAATCACTTTCTGAGTCGATTTAACGATGTCCGTCCGTCTGTCCGTCCAAGTAAACCTTGTAATCAAACTACAGGTCGCAATTTTGCACCAAAATTTATGAAATTTGGTGCACAGGCTTTTTATAGTCCAGGGAAGAAGCCTATTGAAATTGGTTATGATCGGTCCATTATTTCACTTAGCTCCCATACAAATGTCCTCCCGGAAAAGGGTTTAACGATCATAAATCCCTTAAATATAGCAATATTTTAATGAAATTTGGCACATACAAGTTTCATATAAGTCTAAATAAGTGTGCCGATTTTTAAAAAGATCGGTCCATAATTAACCATAGCTCCCATATAAACCCCTTTCCGAAAATCACTTTAACGACCACAAATCCAATTAAAATGTTAGTATTAAGCTAATATTCCACACAAATAAGTTTTATATGAACATAAATGATAGTGCAAAATTTTACAAAGATCGGTCCATAATTTACCATAGCTCCCATATAAGGCCCTCTTTCGGGAATCACCCAAAAGTGAATAAATTCATATAAATGTCAGCCTCAACGTAAAATTCTGTATTCTTATGTTTTATTTTACACTTATGAGTATCGGTCCACATTTGACTCCAAGTCTAGGGTATCATATGGTTGGGCTTGACCGACTATAGCTTTTGCTCTCGTTTTTTTTATCAATTTAATTCAATTTAATATTTTTAAATTTTTGTTTATGGCGCACCCCTGGCTCGAACTCACATCGTTATGTTTTATAGTCATACTCGCTAACCACTCAGCCACAGAGCATTCTTACATACATTGAACTATTTGTTGTTTTAATGAGCATGTTGATTTATTGACCCTTTGAGAGCGTGAGGTGGCTATTGCTTCCACTTTATTTATCTTTTGGAAGTCGATCCTTTTACTGGTGAAATTGAGTCAGTCACCTGACAATCTTTTTAACTGGTCACTTTAATAATCACCTGACTAGTCACTTTAACATGGGGTTGTCCTAGGAAGAGGTGTATTGCCACCAAAGGACCAAAAAGTGGCGATATTGTGACTAGTACGAAAAAGTCAATTAAAAAAAAAAAAAAAAAATCCAGAATAATTGATTTCTTTATTAATTGTAAAATCCTAATTAGCAAGACTAGTACCGCAATTCCATAACTTTTTTTCATTTACTACCGATATCGTTAATTAACAAAATTTTTCGGTTCTTTTTGATTTTGCTATTCTGCACTATATGTTAGCTATATTTTTTCGTAAGTATATTTTAACGACAAATATCGATAGAAATGATAGAACGTCATTATTTGAAAAAAATTAAATTTTAATTGGATTTTTATTTAAAAAGAAAACAATTGTCTTGAAAAAAATGTGAAAAAAGTGTAAATATTATATAAATGTGTGCAGATTGTCTTCCAACAATTAACCAATTTGAGTGTATGTATGGTATGTCGTTGGAAATATTTTTAAAATTAATTTAATGTTAAAAGTTTCTTATATTAGGCCCGTTCATTAAAAATTTGCTTTAAATTTTAAAATAACATAACTATGGAAACTTATGTTTAAAAACTCCTTAATATTTTTCGTTTAAACAAATTATTAAAATATTTTATTTCCTTTAAAAATACCAATTATCACAAAAGTTCTAATTTTTGAAAAATTAAATTTTTTTGCAAATAAATTAAAATTTTCTAAAAAGGAGAAATTTTTAATAAGAATCAAAATTTTAAAAAAATTCTGAAATTTTTCTTAAAATTTAATTATTTATTAAAAATTTTACCAAAATTCTGTATTTTCAGTAAAATAGATTTTTTCACTAAAAAAAAAAACTTTCACTAAGAACTTGTCGTGTGTACCCTGTGCAAAAAAAGTTGGCAACGCTGATGGAAAGAGAAAAATATATATGAACGTTGTCAATTTATATGAATGAAACTTGACAATAAGAAGAAGCATAGTATTTATTAGTAAACAAATTGCTGAACTAAATAAAGAAAGATGGAGTAGGCAGACATATTAGGGATTGCTAGGTTTAGTGGAAGGTTTCGGGGAATAAAACTTCCTTTTTCCTGTTGATTCTTGAGGAGGTGAGACCAGTGGCCATCGAGGGAAACAACTATAATAAAAAAACATCAATTTTAAAATTGCTGTGCATAATTTTTTTATTGGATACAAAAAAATAAAACTTAACACCTAAAATTTAAATAAAAAAAAAAATATATATACAACCTAAATTACAAAAATTCGTTTACACTAAAAAACTAAAACTTTAGTTAACACTTAAAACTAACTTCATTAATTGGACATCTGCAACATCTGCCACTTGCCACTGTGTCGTCCACCCAACGCTGGAGAAGCAGCACAGCACTCCCACGCCAAGGGGTGCTAGGTAAAGGTTTTTTTTAGACCCGTAAGCTTCTTGCGCCGGACAACAAGACGGACGAAAGTAGTTAAAGTGCCTTTTTCCTAAAAAGAAGAGAAAATAAAAATAAAAAAATAAATAAATAAAAATTAAAGAAACATAAAAAGTAAATAAAAATAAGTATTTTTATAGGAAAGAAAAAACTTCTTTTTTTTTAAGGGAAACTTACCATTTTTTTTGAGTTATTTAGTGTAGAATAGGTATGAGCTCAGGCCTAGAATAGCTACACCGCGTAGGTACCGCACCTTAATTAGATGTTTTTTTTTCCTTAAAAATAGAAAAAAAAAAATAAATAAATAATGAATAACATTTAAAATAAAAAAAATAAAAAAAGGAAAGAAAAGTAAAAGAAGAAAAAAAAATCAAATCTAAAACAACAAAAAAGATACAACGAAAGGGGTATTTTTACTATAATAAAAGTTATATTTGTTAATACTTACCCAGACCCCGTACCAACGTAAAAAAAAAAACCTTGAACCTCAGTTAAACTTCCTCCATGCATAGTTCCCGCTACCCGTAAAACAGCCGGCAATACCTGAAAAGGAAAAAGGAAACTTAGTAAATTTATACAACCTATATACTTACCTCCTGAGCTGAAAATTGAAAATTAAAGAAAAATAAAAATATGTTAATATAAAATTGTCAAAACTAAATAATAAGTTAATTTTTTTGGCATTAATAATTCTTAGAATTCCTGTAAATTAGAAACTATTGTTAAATCTCTTATTGATTTTATTGAGAAAAAAGTTAAACTTTGTTCAACTATAAATACAATGAAATACTATGTAAAATAAAGTTAACTGAAGTTATGTTTGTAATGTTTAAAAGAAATTTTTGATTTTTGAATTTTCTATAATGAATTGGTAATTAAAACTTAAAAGCGGTGAGTAAAAGGGAGAGAAGAAACTGGTAAGGTAAGGAAAATATTATGTTAGGGACATTCCAATAAAAAATGAAACTCTGGAATGTTTAGGAGAGAGTTAGCTCTGGGAGGGAAAAACATTTGGCAAAACATCAGTCCAAATATATTAGTTCTTGTTGTGTGTACATTAGGGAGTTTTCGTAATGAACTTACTTCGGGCCTCAGCAATTTTTTTCATACCGCATAATTTTAAAGCTGGTACGATTTTTTTTTTGTAGGTGGATGAATTTCCAGACCTGACGGCAAGGACCACCCCGTCCGGCGAGCTTCAGCCCGGCAATAAGCCAGCGTACCAGTGCCGCCGTCAGTCTGGCAACACCAGCAGTGGTTGTAAACAACCAGCTGTAATTTCGTCCAGTCCACCACTTACAAAATGGCGCCCAACGTGGGGCCCGAAGTAAGATCCATAGCCTAGAATTGAATGAAATAGTTACTATAGGTTTTCTAGTTCGGGAGTATGACCAATTAGGTTAAAATAAGAGTCCCTAATTCGCTGCGACTTCACGGACAGAAAATACTTATTTTTTTTATTTTAAAGTAGTTTGCAATAGATACTTGGCATCTAGAAATTTAGCATGTCTCGTATCGTTCCTTCATCTGTAAGTCCCGAATTTCAAGACCTAGAAGTCTGATTCGCGTTGCGACAAATGAAGTTAACGATATGGTCATGAAGAATTCTAGATCCAACAGTCCCTACTTTTGACTTACAGCTTGAGGCTTAAATTATTTTATTTTAAGAATAATAGTTTTTAATTGCTTAAGTTGTAAGGGAAGAGTAGATGTTATGTTCATCTTGGGTATAGCAAAGAAAATAAAAGTTGATCGCTTACTTTTTTTTTCAAAGGAATCATTTCCGTAAAATTTCTAGCAACTGGTTTAATTGTAGCGAGTCCTAGGTGTTATAGGTAGTTTTAGACCAAGTCCTAGTTGCAGCTCAATTATTTTAGTTGGTAGCCGTCAGAGCTATCCCAGCTATATCCAATTTCAATTTGTTTTTTTTTTATCCTCATTTCCATTTTCAAACTCCTGAAAAATAAAGATAAATCATTATATTACAATTTTACACACAATTTAGGAAATTTGAATATATAACTCACCTTACCAATTTATTTTCTCCTCGAATTACCACCGCGACTTTTTTTTTATTTGATTATTTTCAATTTTCAAATAAATTATTATTTTGATTTTTTTTATAATCTTTTTATCATACGATTTTCTTTTTTTAAATTGTCATTTTTGCTTTTTTTATCCTTAGGGTTTTATCGCCTATATTACAAATTTTAGTGAAATTCAGTATTTGGTTCAACTTTATGGTTTTGACTAAACGCTCAAGTAAATATGGTTACTACAAGTGCGAGTACTACGCTAACTAATAATGCGCTTATCGATCCTAAGGTTTCGCCACCGACGGTTAATGAAGAAGTTCGAAATTCCGATGGCGAATTTATGAGTGCATTGGATATCCAGAGAATTGTGAAAGCCTCTGTGGGTGCGTATCAAGCAAAGCTTATGCAAGAAGTGGATAATAAAATCCAAAATGTCTTTACGGAAATAAAACTGGCCATTTCTCAACGGGCTCAAAATATAGTACCTGCTCCACCAAACCTTACAGCAATCCACACGGTTTATGGGATACTTCCTAAAAACCCTCAGGCGCAATCGTTCTCGTATCCACCACAACAATTTGGCACTGTGCCCTTGGCTCCACTAAGTCCTCAACCACCACCCTGGAATCCTGCTACACCTGTCTTCATTAATGACCGTAGATCCTCAAATGTGGAACAAATATATTTTCCACTACATCCACAAACGGCATATTCTCCGCAACAATGCTTGGCACAACAAGAAAATAACTGGCCATATACCCAGCAACCAATTCAGGTGCATTCGTCCCAACAACCAGTAATAGCAGCAGAAAAACAAAACCTACAGGCCAATCAGCAACAACCACATATTGACTACCAGCAACAGGCTCGTAACCCTAATCCGGAATACTCGCCAAAGGCTAATTTGATACCAGTTTTTCAGCCACCACCTAGTCCACCAGAGAGATATAGTATAGATCCTTCGTGGCAAGTCCAGAATTCCCCTTTGGGTAAATATGAGTTGGCCAAGTGTGGGTTAAAATTTTACAACACCGAGCAAATAATGAAAAATTCTACGGTGGGAGCTTTGATTCCAGAAGTTAGTACTGTCCGGATGCAGTCGGTTCTTTTTAACTGGAATAGTATTGGTCTTGGTAGTAGGTACAAGTTGGATAGAAAACGTAAAAAGCTTATTGACCGTAAATTAAATACTATATTAAAGTCTGGGAGAAAGGAGTTGAAGCGGCTAAATATCCAAATGATCCTACATAAAGCATGTGTTAAACATAGAAAGTCCTACCATACGCGATTTCGGCCCTTCAAGTTTGATCTTGGACTAAAAGTCTACCATCTACACTTCAAGGAAAGTAACGCAAGACGCAGATTAGACGCAAAGCTCGCGGAAAAGTTACTTGAGTGTCGTATAGTCAAACCTATCAAAGTTGAAATTACCAAAGGAAATCTTTAGGGGTACTTCACGCCAAAGATTTGAAGCGTTAGCTTTAGAATCTTTGGTGTATTTAGTCCTAAAGTTTCCCAAATGCGGGACGTTTTATCTTTTTCTCTGTTTCTTATTTCGTCAATTTTCTAGCTACAAATGGTTAGTAAATTAATTACATAAATAATTGTGTTAATTTTAATAATTTTTTTTTTATTCTAGTTTTCTACCCAGGTCTGAGAATTAGGTTTGGCGTTGCATTCGAGGGATATTAAAATATATTAGTATTAGTACAAACTTTATATTATTTCTATCGGCCAGTGGAATTAAACGCTTCATATATTATGTTATTTATTTATTTTCCTCAACTAAAGCTAACGTTTCTAAGCTGGTTACATGTGTAACCGTCATTGGTCCAAAAGTGCATCCTCGTAAGCCCTAGGGGAACTATGCCATTAAGAAGCTAGAGGTTGTTAATCACCTAGACCAATAACATTCTTCTGAGCCCGCATCTTACAGCGAGTCGAGATGAAAAGGAAATAAATATATAGATCTCATGTTTGTTTTTAAATATGAGACTTTTTCTTGTCTAATTTTCACTGACGATAGAAAATGATAAAAGTATGTATCTAATTACAACTTTAATTTTTTTTGCCTCAAATGCAATGCAAACATAATTCGTTTAAGCTCTAGTAAGATAACAAAAAGTGATGGAAAAAACTGTTTAACTAATTTAAAACTTGATTTATTTTATATTAACACTTTTTGTTACTTTAATACAGCTCAGCCTGAATTAGAAAAGTTAGATTCTATATAATTTTTTTATATACTTTTATTTATGTAAATATCTTACTAACTATTTACTCACCAGAAAGTCCAAGTTGGGTTTTTTTTTTTTCTCCTCTGGGACGATTTTCCTTTCTCTCTAGGGGATGAATTGAAGGATTAAACCTGGAAAAAGGAAATCAAAAATTTATATTGTTCTTAATTTTTTTTATTTCACGTTCACTTACCTGAATCTTTGAGTGAATGGCTCCGTCCATAGGCCCCTGAATTCCATTGCCTGTGAATAATACAGTTTTATTAGTTAAGTTTAATTACATTTATAAATATGTATAGTTAAATTTTTATTTTTTTTTACTTTTCAGGAGAATTATAGGGGGTATTATTCGCCGAAGATTTAAGACATCCTCGGTGATTTTAGTCTCTATAATTCTTCCATTTTTTTAGCCTCTTGTGAAGCTTATAATTTCACTTTTTCATTTTACTTACCTTTTCTATTTCATCTTTTACAAGACACTCATCTGAATAATAGATCTGTAAAGAGAAATGGAATTAGATTTTGATTTTTTTTAATATTTTCAAATTTAAAATTATAGATTTACCTTTTTTGAAATAAGTCCATAAATCTGTAAATTAAACAAAATTATTAGTATTTCTACTACAATGAAATATTCTGAAAGGATTGTTTTTTTTTTGATTTGAATTTTGATAAATTAATGTGAATATAAACTAAAACATTCCTTTTAGAAAATATTTTTTTTGTGGGGAAATACAAAGGGTATCTCTCGCCATAGATTTCAGGCTCAATCCTAAAATCTTTGGTGAATTTAGTCTTTGTATTTCTCCCCCCAGTAAAAAGGAAACGAAATAATAATTTATTTCAATGAAAATTTTCCAAAAAGAATTATATGAAATAAGGAATTTTAAATTTATGAAAATTCTTTTTAGATAATTTTCGTAGTAAATTTTCAATTAATTTTAGAAATTTCAAAATCAATTATAAATTTTTTCACTTACCTGTCAGTTACATGAAATGATGAATTTTTATCCTACGGAATTTAGTCCTCATACTGGCACGTTAAGTTTGGATCTGTAAAAATAGTAAGATATACAAACGAGAATTAGTAAATTTCTAATAAAGAAATTTTAATTTTTAGTTTATTATTAATAGGCAAAATTTTCTAAAAATTAAATTTGGAAGTACCTTCACAAATTAGTGGATATTATTATTATTTTAGAAATTTTGATAAAATTTATTTAAGAAGAAAATCATAAAAAAAAAAAGAAAATGAAAATATAAAAACAAAATATATAAAACACAAAAAATTTATAAAACAAAAAAAAATTTTAATTTGTTTTTGCTTTTTTGAATTCACAATGTTTTGAATTCGTAATTTAAATTTTTCACAACACTTTTGTTTGCCACTGTGAATTTTTGTTTATATATTTAGTGAAAATAATTTTATTTTCACACTTTTATCCCACACTGTTTATTTTTATACTTTTTATTTTAAATAATAGTTTTTATCCACTTTCGGTGCATCGATAATTTTTGTCACTCACTGTAATTTCTAAAATTCCAATTTTTCACGCAAATCCATTTTATATTCCACTAACAACATTTTAATTTCACTTAAATCACGTAATTTCAGATTTTTATTAAATTTAATGTAGCTACGTCACGTTACGTTACGTACCCGAATTGTTAAATCCGAGTTCACTTTTTATTTTTTTTTTTTTTGCACTTTATTTTAATTTTTTTATTTTACAAAAGTAAAAATTAGCTTCCGTTACGTCACGTTCCGTTGGCCTAACCGACGGATTGAAATTAATGAACGCGCCGTAAATATTATCTACACCTTATTATAAATGCACCTTTTCACTTATTTGTTGCACATTATTGTGTTTTTTTCATTTTTCGTTTTATACACCTTTTTCACACTTTTTAATTTTGATGCACACAAAATTTATTTTTATTTTCTTAAAATACTTTTTATATACACCATTTTTATTTTATAGAAGAAAAAAAATTTTTTGTGTTGCACACTGTTTTTCTTTTTTTTAAAGCAATTTTTTATACACAATTTTTATTTCTTAAAAAAAATTTTCGTACACACATATTTTTGTGTCACCCTTTAAATTTAATTTTTTTTGATTTTCTACACTTTTCACTTTTAAATAATGAATAAATTCACTGCACTTACCTTTTTTATATTTCCCATAATCTGAATGTAATTTTTGTCGCCGGTCGTCCGTCGCCACCGTTGTAATTTCACCCTATAAAGAAAAAAATTTACTACGCATTAGTTTTTATTAACAAATTTCAGTTTCATTTACTTACCTTTAATCCTTAGGAAAATCCACCATCACCCATAGTTTCCTGAAATAAATAAAAGAAAATAATAATTTTATTACAATTAAAAATTTAAATAAAATATTTTAAGAATTTTAATAATTTTATTTCATAATTTTACTCACCTTTTGATTGTCTGCAGCCACCATTGAAAAAAAATGTTTGGTTGTAATTTTTACAACCACGCTTTACAATTTGTTTCGTTAAATTTTCGTTCATTCATACAGCTGTTCATTGATGATCAGTTGGGGTTGCCAGAGGGGAAAATTTTTGCTTTATACACAGTGTTGTATTTATCAATGAAAATGAAATAGGGTTGCCAGATCGTATTTTTTTTTAGGAATTTATAAAAATACCCTGAAAATCCCAGAAAATTTTATAATTTTATAAATAGCAAATTAATGAAAATTAATAGAAATAATTTTCCCTCCCATCCTGTGTCCATAGATGGACTACAGGAATGGTGGGGTTTGTCGTGTGTACCCTGTGCAAAAAAAAGTTGGCAACGCTGATGGAAAGAGAAAAATATATATGAACGTTGTCAATTTATATGAATGAAACTTGACAATAAGAAGAAGCATAGTATTTATTAGTAAACAAATTGCTGAACTAAATAAAGAAAGATGGAGTAGGCAGACATATTAGGGATTGCTAGGTTTAGTGGAAGGTTTCGGGGAATAAAACTTCCTTTTTCCTGTTGATTCTTGAGGAGGTGAGACCAGTGGCCATCGAGGGAAACAACTATAATAAAAAAACATCAATTTTAAAATTGCTGTGCATAATTTTTTTATTGGATACAAAAAAATAAAACTTAACACCTAAAATTTAAATAAAAAAAAAAATATATATACAACCTAAATTACAAAAATTCGTTTACACTAAAAAACTAAAACTTTAGTTAACACTTAAAACTAACTTCATTAATTGGACATCTGCAACATCTGCCACTTGCCACTGTGTCGTCCACCCAACGCTGGAGAAGCAGCACAGCACTCCCACGCCAAGGGGTGCTAGGTAAAGGTTTTTTTTAGACCCGTAAGCTTCTTGCGCCGGACAACAAGACGGACGAAAGTAGTTAAAGTGCCTTTTTCCTAAAAAGAAGAGAAAATAAAAATAAAAAAATAAATAAATAAAAATTAAAGAAACATAAAAAGTAAATAAAAATAAGTATTTTTATAGGAAAGAAAAAACTTCTTTTTTTTTAAGGGAAACTTACCATTTTTTTTGAGTTATTTAGTGTAGAATAGGTATGAGCTCAGGCCTAGAATAGCTACACCGCGTAGGTACCGCACCTTAATTAGATGTTTTTTTTTCCTTAAAAATAGAAAAAAAAAAATAAATAAATAATGAATAACATTTAAAATAAAAAAAATAAAAAAAGGAAAGAAAAGTAAAAGAAGAAAAAAAATCAAATCTAAAACAACAAAAAAGATACAACGAAAGGGGTATTTTTACTATAATAAAAGTTATATTTGTTAATACTTACCCAGACCCCGTACCAACGTAAAAAAAAAAACCTTGAACCTCAGTTAAACTTCCTCCATGCATAGTTCCCGCTACCCGTAAAACAGCCGGCAATACCTGAAAAGGAAAAAGGAAACTTAGTAAATTTATACAACCTATATACTTACCTCCTGAGCTGAAAATTGAAAATTAAAGAAAAATAAAAATATGTTAATATAAAATTGTCAAAACTAAATAATAAGTTAATTTTTTTGGCATTAATAATTCTTAGAATTCCTGTAAATTAGAAACTATTGTTAAATCTCTTATTGATTTTATTGAGAAAAAAGTTAAACTTTGTTCAACTATAAATACAATGAAATACTATGTAAAATAAAGTTAACTGAAGTTATGTTTGTAATGTTTAAAAGAAATTTTTGATTTTTGAATTTTCTATAATGAATTGGTAATTAAAACTTAAAAGCGGTGAGTAAAAGGGAGAGAAGAAACTGGTAAGGTAGGGAAAATATTATGTTAGGGACATTCCAATAAAAAATGAAACTCTGGAATGTTTAGGAGAGAGTTAGCTCTGGGAGGGAAAAACATTTGGCAAAACATCAGTCAAAATATATTAGTTCTTATTGTGTGTACATTAGGGAGTTTTCGTAATGAACTTACTTCGGGCCTCAGCAATTTTTTTCATACCGCATAATTTTAAAGCTGGTACGATTTTTTTTTTTTGTAGGTGGATGAATTTCCAGACCTGAAGGCAAGGACCACCCCGTCCGGCGAGCTTCAGCCCGGCAATAAGCCAGCGTACCAGTGCCGCTGTCAGTCTGGCAACACCAGCAGTGGTTGTAAACAACCAGCTGTAATTTCGTCCAGTCCACCACTTACAAACTGAATGTAATTAAAACTTCATAATAACAAATCAGTTTCAAAATTCTAAAAATTCAGTTATAAACTCTCATTTTAATCTCTACATTTTTGCTAAAATTCAGTAAAAACATTTAATAAACGAAAACTTTTACGTAAACGAACGCACTTATTATTCATTATATGTTTTTCTAATTACATCTATATATATAAAAATTAATGTGTGTTTGTTTGTATGTATGTATGTTTGTTTGAAGTCTATAGCTATAATGTGTGTTTGTTTGAATGTGTGTATGTTTGTTTGAAGTCTATAGCCGTATAAACGGCTAAACCGATTTTCTTGAAATTTTTACAGTGTGTTCCTATATGCCTGGAAGGAAAAATAGGCTACTTTTTATTTTGAAATTCCATGTGGGCGAGGTGCCACGCCCACTTACTAAATAACTATTAAAAGTAGTTTATCTCGGAAATTGGTAATACTAGAGTACTCAAATTTTGCACGAACAACTTTGACACCTATATGAACATTCTGGAAAAAAATAGGCGAACTAGCAATAGGGGGTGTGGCACATCCCACGCCTAATATTGCTTGCCAATACCAAATGCCGTAAATTTAGGAAACTATAACAGTTACATTTCCCAAATTTTGTACAATAAACTTAAGTGTCAATGTGAACATTTTGTGCAAAAATGGGCGGAAAAGAAATAGTGGGCGTGTCATCTCTCATATAAAGTTAATACCAAAATGTTTATATCTGGGAAACTATAAAAGTTAGAGAGCTCAAATTTTGTACGACTAGCATTAGCTTCAATATGAATATTTTGGACAAAAATTGGTACACTAGCAATAGTGGGCGTGGCACCTCCCATATAAAGAAAATATTAAGTTATCATATCTGAGAAAATATAACAGTTAGAGTTCTAAAATTTTGTCGGAGCCACTTTGGTATCAATATTAATATTTAAGAAAAATACGGGCGGACTAGAAGTAGGGGGCATGGTACCTCCCATATGAATTAAATGCAAAAATTCGTATATCTGGGAAACTATTGGAGTTGGAATGCTCAAATTTTGCACAAAGAATTTTGACAACCATGAAAACATTTGTCTAATAAATTAGCGGATTATGGGGGTATGGTTCCTCCCATAAAAATTAAATACAAAAATTAGTATATCTGGGAAACTATTAGAGCTTGAATTTTCAAATTTTGCACGGGAAACATCTATCTATCTAATTTTTAAGAAAAACGTTATATTTTAATTACTAAATAAATATATTTTTTGAATCCTTTAATTACTATGTATTTCATTTTCATTAACTAACGAATTTTCGATACTTAACGACAAATTTTTGTCGTTAACATAAATATATATATATATATATATATATATATATATAATTAATAATTAACTTTTTTCTTACAAAGTAAAATACTAAAGACTCTGTTAAGCACCATGGAGTCAATAAATTGATATTTGACAGTACACACGTCTAAAAAAGATGCATAAGAGCCAAATGTCCTACCATATATTTATTGCCGTTAGTCAAGTAACCCAACCTGTACTTCCAATGGATGAACTATTCACTTTTTTGACGTTTTTGTGACTTATAAAAAACCAATCGCCACCTCCACGCTCACCAAAGGGTCAATAAAGTATAAATCGCCACTTCCACGCTTTCAAAAGAGTCAATAAATGGTGCTATCGCCACCTCAACGCTTTCAAAAGAGCCAATAAAAGGTACGATAGCTTAACTATCGCTCACAATATATGCGAAGTTAGGGTGTATATGTCAGGTGGGTAGTCACAAATGGACTTTACTGTGCTAAAGCGGGTGAATTGACACCAAAAAAACTGCTGGGTATGTATGTATGTATGCATGTATGTATGTATGTATGTATGTATGTATGTATGTATGTATGTATGTATGTATGTATGTATGAATGTATGTATGCATTTATAAATCTACGATTTGTTCACAAATTTGAATTAATAAAAATTATTCATCAGCATCATCAAAGGATATATAACACAACTTCAGGTGTTACATTTGATCTCTTAGTTTTTGGTGGTTTTCATAAGCAGCAAATTAATGGATCTGATGATATTAATAAGGTAAAACTATAAGGTCACTTTTTATTTCACCGTGTATAAAAAGGGAGGAGTGAATTCCTGGGAACACTTCTGGAATTAAAATAATTCAATTACTAATCACTTCTATAAATCAATAAATTAAATTAATTCACTTACTGTATGAAATATGCAACAGACATTCCATTAAACGCATCCATACATGGAGAGGTGACAGTTCTACACGTAACATATTTTGGTCAACTGTTTTTTCATAATTATGTTTACATCATTCATTGAAGTAGCAGCAGTTAGTAGGGTTTGGAATTCCCGCCCGGGAACTCCCGGGAATTTTTTCAAATTTTCCCTGGAAAACGGGAAATTTTATATTCATGTAGTTTTATAATCCTATAGCAAAAAGTGTTACTATTTGTACCACCTCAGTAAAAATTTTACATTAATGTAAACATACTACTTACTAAATGCATTTTTAGATATTATTACAAAATATATAAAAAATTCGATACAAGTTATATTTTATATTATTGAAAGACATTTCATCGGTGCGCTGATGAAGTCCTATTTTACTATTTTTCACTAGGAAAAAAAAACGTTTTATTTTGTCAATTCACATTACGAATACACGAGTTTTTAACTCTTTTAAATTTTGAAATATGTACAAAAATTAAATATAAAATATTGATAAGAACTTTTAATATCAGAAATAAATAACGTTACTTTTTCAAAATAAAAATTAGTTACAAAATAGGTAAAATTAGAAAAGCCTGATGTTTCTCTCAAAAATGTACAAAAAACAATTTGTTTAGCCATTAAGAATACACCAAACTATTTGGAAATGCATATATAAATGTTAGTTTATTTTTTAGTATATATCAACGTTCTTATTTTTTTTAGTTGAAACTTTCTTTTTAGTAACAAAAACAAACATATATATTTTCATTCAAAGTTTTTACTAAGTCTATTCAAACAAATAGTCTGGGCTGTGTCGTGCAAGAAGTTGAACATTATTCTCTCAAAATCACTCTTATTTCCTAATTTTCGAGTTCGGGAACACTTTTCGGTAAAATAAGGATCCTGCATGCTCCCAATTTAGAGTAAACAAATAATTTCTGGCGCTAATACGCAATAGATTTGAACAGAAGAAAATTTTAATGATTCAAAATATTTTTTTAACTTGAATTGTATAATTGGTAGTGAATTATTTAAGCAATTAATTCTTGTAAAGTCAAACAATTTAAGTCTATGAAATAAATTGTTATGAATACTTTAAAGAAATGACTGGGAAAATAAATTTAATTCGATTTTGAAAATTGAATTAAAGAATTAAACCTTTGGAACCTTTACTTACAATAGGCACTTATTTTATTTGAAATGTTTAAAATTGATTAATTAGAAGTCATACTTCAATATTATTTTTTAATGTTAAAGGGGTTTTACATAATAATACAGTAGGACCTCGATTATCCGTAATGGTCGGGACCGGAAGCATTCTGGATAATCAATTTTCCCGGTTAATTGAATAAAATTTTTAGTAGTATTTTTGGACATTTTTTATTTATATAATTCAATTATTCAAAGATTTAATATAAATGTTTAAATAATATAAGGAAAAAATAATTATTTTGAAAAAAAAAAAAACAGTGAACAATACATAAGGATTTTATTTTGCGTAGTTTCTAAAAAAAAATCATTTAGTGTTGTTTGTTTCTTCTTTTTCAATTTAAAATTTTTTTGTTAACTAGCTTTTCATGAATGTATCTTGCTCATCTTATTTAAACGAGAGAATTCCCCTTTTTCATTTTATTCACATTGTGTTCGATTGTTCAAAAGCAATCGAAAAAAATTATGCTTAGAATCCCGGATAATAACCACGGTTAATCAATGAAAAAAAAAAAAATTAAATGGATGGATGAAAAAGCAGAAAACAAATAGAAATTTTATTTCCCGGATAATCGATGTTGCCGGTTAATCGAATCACGGATAATCGAGGCCCTACTGTACTTTGTATTAATATAAAAATGATTTAAAATATCTTAAAGCAAATTTCGGCACATTTTAATTCTATTTGTGGTCAATTCTGTTCAATTTTTCGTTTTTAATTTTTTCAAATTTTTTATTCCCGTTTCCCGGGAAACAAAATATCACGGGAAACCCCAAACCCTAGTAACACCACATAAATAGCAAGCTTGGGGTGATGTATATTTTGAAATAGTATTACAGACCTTGCCATCTATCATGCATAGAATAAGGCTTGCAGAAACAGAAAATTTTTTGTCTTCGATTTTTACAGATGTTGGCATAAGATTTGATATTTGGTTTTCAATATTTTTGACTTCATTTAAAATAAGATCTTTGTCCTCTTTAGCAAATATGAATTTAATTGGACGACAATACCTTGTGGACGAGGGTGCTGAATTTAATAAACAAACTTTCATAAGATATATTGTCTTGAGAAAATTTTTGTTTATAACGTTTATTAACTGTGTCATCACAATCCCATTTTATCAACAAAGTCACTTGATTAAAATCAACATTTGTAGAAAGAAATTTATCTTTTAATGCCAAACAAAATCTCAAAACTGTATGATCAATCAATGACTGAATATTGATTTCTGCAAATGACTCTGTTACCGTTATTTTTTCTGGATAACGTAATTTTTTGGCCATTTTAATAGACTCATAAGAAGGGTATAGTTTTGAATTAATGTGGGATATGTGCTCTCTTAACAATTGATAGTCATGTGTAGATAAACCCATATGTATTATCATAGCTAAAGATTGATCGACGGAGAGGCTCATGGATTTATTTGAGCTTAGTCTACTTTTTTGTATAAGTTTACCTCTTTTTGGGGAAGCAGTTATGAGTTCACCAACTATTGCAGCAGATTAATGTTTTCATACTGAACGAATTTGCATTTTAGCTGCCATCAGTACGTTTTCAGAAAATATCTAGCTTTTCTTCTTTTTGATACAACTGGACAATCCTTGAAATTTTTACTAGGCCTTCCACATGTACCAAGTGGAGAAGGAACATTTTTTCCAATAACAAACATTGACAAATCAATCTCTTTTTTCAACCAATTTATATTTGAGTGTAAAAACCAAGCTTTTATTCTATTCGCTAACATCCATTTTGAATTGATTTTATTAATTATTTTGTTTAAAAATGATTTTATTGAATCAATATCAATAATTTTGTTTGATGTTGTACTAGTATTTCCAGAAATAAACTCAATAACACTCAAACTTTTCCTCTTCTTTGATGCAAGAAACCAAACATCAAAAATTTTTTGGTTAGAAATACGTTGACACATGATTAGTAATTGCTTTGCGAATTGAAAAGGTGCAAATTGGGGCAAAATTTCGTTACTGATTTTGGAAGACCACCAATTACAAAAGTGCCATTTAGATAACGCGATTTTGTGGGACTTTTTAGTTTTTGTCCAATAAAAATTAATATAGACACAAAAAATTATAAAAAAGTTGAAGACCGAAAATTCCCCACGATTGTTTTTTTGATAAGTTTTTTCGAATTATTATTACTTTCTGTGATAGATAACACATCAGCCTTTAAAATAAAAAAAATTCATAAAAATACTGCTTAAAACAAAAATGTTACCAACATTCAAAATTGAACTTCTCGCCAAAATAATAATGTGCCGTTACTTAATAACGGTTAACACTTTTTTAATACTTTTTATATTTTTCAGTTATCTGGAAGGTTCTTAATTAGAATAACCAACTTTTGATTTATTGGTTCTGTTACAGTAAAATATATTTGGTGACATCTTTTTCATTTAAGTTTTGAAATCAACTCTTGACTATTTCTATGGATCTTCAAAATAGTTCAAAAAATATTCAATTATAGTACTTTAAAAAAATTGGCATATCGACAGTTTGCTATTTTTAAGGTAAAAAATCGACAAAATGCCGACAATCGTCAAATCTGGCACAAGAACGGGTTGTCCGATTTAGACAGTTGAAACGCCAAAAGATGCAGACGAAAATTGTATTTATATTAACATTATTTTTTTATTTGCTCAATATTTTCGGGGTTATTCATGAAATATTGGAATAATTTTCTCCTTAACTCGGAAATTTTTGACTGTAAAAAAAAAAAAAAAAATTAAGATAAACTGAAGATATTTTTAATCGGCCTCTACTAGATTTTTTTAGCATTTTTATTTATGCAATTTTGTTGCTACTAAAATTTCTTCTATGAAGAATAAAACACATGTATGTATATTGAAGTACCCAGCGGTAAAATTTATAAGGCCTCCATTGTTCAGGCCTTCTAGAAGGTCTATTTACACCTTCTTTAAGATGGAATTGCTCATGCTAACATGCCTTCTATAGTAAGACCTAATGCCTCATTCTTGCCTTCCAAAATATCTAAAAGAACATCCGACTTCGCTTCTCTTAAAAGGCGAGATAGAAGCAGCATTTTTTTAATATATTTTGTTTTAAGCAACAACAAAACTTTGCAGAAAAATACATCGCCCTACTTCGCTTCTCTTAGAAGGGAAGTAGGAATATAATTTTTTTTTATTTAAGCAAAAATAATTTTTATTTATTTATTTATTTATTTACAAAAACAGGATGAAATTCCAAAAAAATAAAACAAAAATCATTTTGTTATGTTAAATGCTTTATCTGGCCTTTTAGAAGGAATGCATTGGGTGGCGAATGTGTAAGGCCTTGATTGCAATGACATCACGTGTAAAAAATACATGAACACCCAATGCAAGTAGAATATTTGAAGAAGGCCTCCCGGCTCTAAAAAAGGCGTTCTGGAAAGACTTTTTAGCCCTTCTTTTTACCGCTGGGTATGTTTGTATAAGCGGAAGGCATGTATTTGTTCCCAGCAGTTTTTTCGGTGTCAATTTAACCCACCTAACTCATTCAAATGTGTACGTTTTATTATTGACCCTAACTTCACATATTTTGTGAGCGATAGTTAAGCTATCGCACCTTTGCTCTGATGCATCTTTTTCAGACGTGTGTAGTGTCAAATATCAATTTATTGACTCCTTGGTGCTTAACATAGTCTTTAGTATTTTACTTTGCAAGAAAAAAGTTAATAATTTTTTTTTTTATATTTTTATGTTATGCGTACTACATTAATTAAATGTGTTTTTAATTTAAACACGTGGAATACATCCAATAGAAATGTATTACCTCTCAATTATTTTATATAATACAAAACCCATTCTTGCTAATTAGAATTTTAAATTTATTAAAGAAATCAATTATTCTGCATTTGTGTTTTTTTAAATTGACTTATTCGTACTAGTCACAATATCGCCACTTTTTGGTCCTGGGGTGGCAATACACCTCTTCCTAGGACATCCCCATATTAAAGTGAATAGTCAGGTGATTAGTAAAGTGACCAGTTGAAAAGATTGTCAGGTGACTGACTCAATTTCACCAGTAAAAGGATCGACTTCCAAAGGGTATATAAAGTGGAAGCAACAGCCACCTCACGCTCACAAAGGGTCAATAAATCAACATGCTCATTTCATTTTCTTTTCATATAACATAAAATAATATGAAAAGAAAATGAAAAGATTTTAATAAATAATAAAATATAAATAAAAATAAAAAAAAAGAAATTTACAAAAAAAAAAAAAAAATAATAATAAAATAAATAAAAAAAAATAGAAATAAAAAAATATACACAAAAAAAATTTTTTAATTTTTTTTCATTCTGGAAATCACTAATTTAAAGATTGACTTTTTCGTACTAGTCACTTTATCGCCACCTTTTGGTCTTTGGTGGCAATACACTCCTTCCTAGGACACCCCCATGTTAAAGTGACTAGTCAGGTGTTTAGTAAAGTGACCAGTTAAAAAGATTGTCAGGTGACTGACTCAATTTCACCAGTAAAAGGACTAGTATGAATTGACTTTTTCATGCTAAATTTTCAATATTTTTGTTACTAAAATTCTTTTTTTCTTTAACGAAAACATCAAAAATGTGTCAGTTTATCATCTTTATTTTAAAACTGGTAATGCTGCGATTAAAATAAGGTATGTATCTTAAATAATTTTTCTTGAAACTAAAATAGGTGATGAGTTAAACAAGAATATGCATTCATTTTTTTTTTCTATCACGTACTGATTTTTTTTATGGGCATGACTAATATCATCACCTTATTCAGCGGTCACACTATAAAATTCGAGAAAGGCTTGTCAAATTTAGGCTATAACTCAAGAACCGTTTACACGATTTTGATAAATGATACTCCAAAAGATGCATACGAAATTTTCTTCAACACCCAGAGAAATATCAATCACATACGTGTTGAAAACGATACCATTCTGTGTCAATAGTGAATCTACACCGTATGTGTTTAAATTAAACACTGTGTGTTCAATTTTTAGTGAAAATCGATACCTAATTGGCACCAAGTTGAAACCATTTCGGTATCATATTTTTAAATTACATATTTTTTTTATTAAATTTGTTAACGAAAGGTATTAAAAAGCTGTTACCGTAAATTACCAATGTGACCACAACCGTTGTTGATTTTGAATCGAATTTTTTCCCTTAGTGAAGGTATGTACACAATATTTTTTATTCGCTAAAGAATTTCAGAGTTATGGATCAAAATTTTTAAGATTTAAAAAAAAAAAAAAAAATAATTTTTGCTCTACTAATTACCGAATAACTACGAAAACATAAACTGGACAACAAAATTATGCAAATTCAGCTCAAGGACAATTTAATTCGCTATATATTGGAGTTTAATTTAACTTAATTGAACAAACCGTTCTCGAGTTATACAAGTGTGACAGCCTAAAGACGGGTCATAGTAGTCATGCCCATAAAAAACTCAATACGTGATAGAAAAAAAGTATAAGCTGATTCTTATTTATCACGTTAAATTCCATCTAATTCATTTATCTTTTTTTTATTTAAGGCGAAAATTTTTTATTTCTTTTTGCCCACTAGTGTATTTTCACTTAACTGTAGGTATGCATGGGTATCCAAACTTAACTGTGAATGCAATCAAGATTTCTGCATCAGTTTTTATGCTACGTGACTTTATTTACTCGCAGTTTTGCCAGCTTTGAGATAAAGATGATAAACTGAAACATTTTTAATGCTTTCACTTTTAAAAAGAAGTTTTAGTAAAAAAATAAATCTTGAATTAAGCATGAACATATATTTCGAAATATCTCCTAAACTATTGAGCCGATAAAAATTTGTTAGTAGAACGACTTAAAGCCAATTTTATTCCACACATTTTGGTGTATTATCAACATAAATCGTGCATACCGTTCGCGAGTTAATATCATTGCTAATACCATTATTTTCAAAAATTATGATATCATTTTCGAGTGTACCTTTTAGGAAGAATTATAAATAATATAATTTTCGAGCTTTTTTATCATATTGTTATGATATTACTACGGTGTCAGTTGGTTGTTGGGATCAGGGTTGAGGATTAATAATTACATTTTCAGTTACAATTGCAAGTAATTGTAATTGATATATTTTCAATTAAAGTAATTGTAATTGAAAATTTGCAATTAAAATTACAATTTAATTGTAAATAATTGTTTAATTACACTTTTAAATATGTTAAAATTAAGTTTTATCTAAATGCAATTTAAAAAATCAACGTACGATTTTTATTTCCGATAATTTTGCATATAATCATTATTTTTTATAAAAACTTATACATTTCGAAGTTAATTAGTAATTGGAATTTTCAATTAAAATTACAAACTTAAATTTACAGTGCTATTCTAGAATTGTTACAATTTTTTTATCACAATAAATTTGTTTGTCACTCGGTCCAGAATAGCACTGCTAGTCTCATTATTTAATACGAAGGGTGCCTTTTTTCTATAGAGTGCAGTAGAGTCATTCCATTTAAAACCAACCAGCTGATTTTCTCACCTCTTCCGAATTTGATAATATTTCGTACAATTATTATTATTGTCAAAACTAAGACTAATTCAAAATTTCTGATAATTTCATCAAGTGGTTAGCGAAATATCTCGATTTGAAACTGCAAAATATGTACAAATATGCATACACAAATTACAAATATCTTTCGAAGTATTTATTATATAAGATTTATTGAGATGTCATATTAAAGGTATTAAAATTACCTTTAATATGACGTATAACATGACTTTTTTCTCAACATCAAAATGGTCCATATCTCGCGATTTTTCGTTCGCTTTTTAAAAAATTTGAAAAAATATATGTTAATGATGAAAATGTTTTCTATAACCGTGGAAAGTGGTATCCTGGGACCAGTGTTACCGTTTGGCGACTTTAGTCGCCAAATGCCCCTTTTTCAACCACCTGGACACTTTTTTGGCCCCTTTTTTAAATGGCGACTAAATGGCTACTTTTTAAGACTATGAGCTAAATGACTAAAATTAATTAATTTAAACAAATAAATGAATTATTTTGATATTGTTTCACAGTATAGTAATATAATGAGCTGCGTAATATTCATGAATGGACTGAAACTGTTAGTAACTAAAAATAATAATAAAGTTTATGAATAGCTATTTAAGTCATCATATGCCGAATCTTTTTGGACTGGTTTGAGAAAATAAAAAACAGATACGATGAATACTTTTATCCTAAATTATATTTTTACATTTTTCATAGCAATTCCGTGTTTTTTTTACTAAGTTATCAATAATAAAAAATAGTTTGCCCAACAGACTTTATTCAATACTTTTAGATCCATACGTTCGGTCCTAAATTGGTTCGACGAGGATTGTATGTCAGCTATTTTTGTGAATCAATCTTTATTTTTTAAAAATTAAAATTGTTGTAAAATATTTATAAATTATTTTGTTGGTAATAGAACTTGATTTAGTAGTTTTTCTTAAAACACAACTTTTTTTGTTTTTGTTGTTATCGAATTAAGAAATTTTAAGGAGTTTTTTAGGTTTTTAAGCAGTTGGCCCCTTTTTTTCAAAAAATCCCCCTTTTTGGCGACTTTTTATTTTGAAATCCCCTTTTTTGGACACTTTTTGAAAATTCTCAACGGTAACGCTGCCTGGGACTCGCAATGTTGTAGGAGTTATTACAATAAATGTCATAATAAATACGAAATATTTATTGGAATTTGTTTTGTTTGTAATAAAATAGTAATAAAATTCGGAAAAAAATATTAATATTGACGCTGCACAGTGTCACATTTGGCAGTTTTAGGACGACAAAAATCCAGTTTTGGAGATATTGGTCTGAAATGATATATTCTGTTAGTAGATAAAAATTAAACACTCCCACTTAAAATGGGCGGGTAGAATCACTGCCACTCCCATACTGAGAAAAATTACTTTTTGTATATGTTTTTGTGACATATTTTTTTAAATTTTATTAAAATAAAAGATATTTTAAAAGTAGGCGTGGCAGTATCTAATCACACCAATCACAGTGTAACATTTGCATAACAAATTTTTAGCCATTACCTTAAAATGTTTAAATAATTCTTAAAAAATTGCTAATATGAGGTACCGTATATTTTTCTCTAATATTTTCAAAGATCGCAAAAAGTCGCAGCCAATATTCTCAACTATAAATTCATAGATGTTCTTTTATATAAGAGTCGTATTTTTAAATTGGAACTTGTTGGAACTTTTCAGTTCCAGTCCATTAAAAATAGAATATTCCAAAAAATATATTTTTTTTATTATGATTTCTTTTAAATTGAAAACAATATTTCCAGTATTGATTTTATAGCCTATCAAATTATAATAGAATAATTTGGATACATTTATTATTACATGCCAAAAAACTCATATCAATATCTGCAGTATTTGCTGAGATATTTGAAGTTAAAGTTAACATACTTCTTTACAAAAGTTGTAAATCAAATTAAAATATTTTTAAAAATTTAATCTTTGGAAAACCATAATTCGCGTTATAGACACTTTCCAATACTTTAAGTATTTTTTCCATAATATGTGATACGTTAACTAATAAATGCGAAAAGATTTACTTCAATGAATAAGCTTTTATTTTCGTATTTTTGTCGTTCTAATTTGGATAAATGTGACACTGTGCGCTGGTAACGCAAATGCCGAGTTTAAGTTTGAATACCACGATAGTTCGCGGTTTATAATATCTCAAAATTGAGGAAAATTGTCTTTTTAAAAATACAAATATCTTCCAAAATATTTACGTTACAATGTTCATTAAGGCAATTATTTAAATGTAATGAAATTACCTTTAAAATGATACCTGAAACATGTTTTTATGTTGAATTTTATTGGTAGATAATTCGCGAATTAAATTTCGCGGTCGCGTATTTTCAAAAGTGGTATTTTTAATTTGGTGAAAAATATATATGTAGAAGATGGATACATTTTGAATGTTCTCCGTAAGTATAGTGATGGGACTCTCAATGGCTTCTGATACACGGTATTAAGTACTAAGCCTCTCATCCACTTTTATTGAATTGACTCCAGTTCTCGCGATAAATCGCGTTTTGTAAAATGAATTAAAATTATCTTCAAGTCGTTCTTACATTACTTTTTAATACGGTCAATAGTTATAAAGATATTAAGCCCATCTTTTGAGAAAAAATTAAATTTTATAAAAAATTTCAATTTTATTCCTAAAAAAATTTATTTTATTACGGGTTATCGTTTCTTAATAGTAAGTAAAAGTCGAATTTTTTATTTTTTATAAATAGGGGGCGGATTTATATGCAAATGCATATGATATCTATCCGAATCAGACATTTTGCTAAAAAATGACATCGATTTGTTAGTGCATATTTTTGCATATTTTGTTGAAAATGCATATTTTTGCATATTTTACCTAATAATGCATATTTTTTTTTTTTTTTTTGGTTTTTTTGTTACAATCTTATTTTTATATTTCTCATTTTGAGGTAAAATGCAAGCACCCGAAAACTTTTTATTTTTCAATCAATATAAATATCTTTACTGTTGAAGAAATAATTTTTCATTTGTTGAAAAAAATGTGTGAAGGATTTTTATTTTTTAATATAAATTCCATCATGATGAAAATAAATATCTTTAACGATATTTATTATGTATTTTGTTTAAAAAATATTTTTTTATTCAATGAAATTGTTGTTGTTTAAAATTTTTTCATCCGATGAAAAAAGTTGAAAATACTTTTATTCTTTTGTAATAATAAGTATCAGAAAAGGTATTTATATTTTTATTTCGAATATGATGAACAAAATTAAACTATTGATGAAAAAAAAAATTATTATGGATTTTCATTATTTTTTTTAGTGTTGAAATCCGGTCTCTGGTAAAATGTGCATAACAGTTGTTCCGGTTATTCTCAACACTGTCAAACACTGTCGTCATTTTAATTTTTCTTACTGAAACTATTACTAAATTAGAGGGTTTCGATTCATTAAGTACTCAAATCAGTTTAATAGATAGTGCTATTGCAAAAATCTAAGCTGCAGAAGGCTTCGTTTCAGAATCAATTACTTTACGTTCACATGATGTTTCATGTTTAGAAGAATACTCTTCTTCTGAACTACAATTATTCAATCTACAGACAATCATTTACATTTGACAACTTAGTAAAAAATATGTTTGTGTATATAAATAAAAACCTTTCTAACTAAGGTTGTATTAAACTCAATGTCTCTAATAAAAATATGAACTTAAGGAGTAAAAATTTAAAAAAATACAAATAATTAGTATTGATCTTTTAAAATATAGCTTTAACTTTTAAAAATACAAAATGTATTGTATTTCTTAGCATAAGATGGACTGATTTTTGTCTTCTCTTATGGAATTACTTATTATTTTTTTTCTTTTTATTTAATAAATATTAAAAAAATAAATGCATATTTTTTAATTTTTAAGAATATATTTTGAATTTTTAAGTGCATTTTATAGGCGCATATTTTCCAAAAATAAATGCATATAAATCCGCCCCCTAGTTATAAATAAGTAGTGTATATAATTCATAATCAGGGAAACCACAATATGCTCTAAAAAAAATGGATTTTATGCGCATTAAATATGCAGTAAAAAACGAAAAATATACTCTAAAAAACGCGAAAATATCTACTTAAAAAACAAAGATTTTGTATAATTTGTTTAACAAAATTATTAAGCAAATGGTTTAAATAATATTTCAACGTTATAAAAAAAGGCAAAACTGAAATTTATCAACCGCGTCAAAATTTGATTCCCCATTTTTTACTGTATCTCATAAAAACGTTATTGATCTTCTATTTTCTTATCCATCTAATTCTAGACACTATTATTAGTTCAGATATTATCAAAATTATCATATCGATCATTGACCGCCAAAATATCGTAACCAACAACATTTTCGAAATTCGTGTTTTGATGAAAATCTATAATTTAGAACAGCGGTTCTCAAATGGGGGTCCGCGACCCACAAGGGGTCCGTAAGGACATTCGTGGGGGGTCGCGAAGAGATCTTGAAAAATATTCATGAATAAAAAAATGTTCAATGTAAGTAAATACATATTAGTTAGATGTTGAAGTAAAAATTCCAATAAAATGATGAAACTATTTAAAAATGGAAATAAATCTTTATACAAAAAACATCCCGAAATTAAAGACAAAAATAAAAACATTTTTTCTAAAATGAGTTCTTTTAAGAATCAACTAGCATCAACTTCATGAAAAACCAATAAAAAAAAACCAGAGCTTCGGATGAAAATATTATGATTTATAAAGACAACAATGATCAAATAAAGTGATGTTGAACCATGATACAACATAAAGAAAACTACGATGTGACAGGGAAAACAATTAAAAAGATAAATAGTTCACTTTAATTAATAAAAAAACCTTACTTTTGTTTTTGCAAAAATATAAATGCCAAGAAATTTTTTTTTTTTTAAAGTCGTATCAATGTCGTTTGCAAATCTAACCATAGAATAACATCCTGTGAAATAGGATTTTTAAAATTTGATCGAATGGAGCGACTTTTTAATGCTGAGTACACAAAAGTTTTGTTTTGTAAAGAAATAAAAAGAAAATTAGTTTAACGACTTTATAATTAAAAGCTGACAAATCCATATTGAAAGGATTTATCTTATAACAAACAAGGGGATTTAAAATGTAACACATGTCTAATATTTAATTCTGTATCAACAGATTTCAAAGCATTTTAGTTGAAATATAGCAAAGTTTATCCACTTTTTGGCTCAGAAACACAAAAACTATTACAACAGTTTTTAACAATATACATTCTTATATTAATATACATACAATATACATTCTTATATCTTTTGTCGATCAAACCAAAGTATCGATCTTTTGTGCACAAAGTATGATAATAGATATGTATTTTTCATATTAAAGATTAAAGATACAATATCGCAATTATGAATATTATTTTTAAATTTTATATTTACATAACATTTTATCTGATTTTTAAACTGGTCAAGGTTGTAGTGGGTCGCGCATCAATCGCAAAGTCAAAAGTGGGTCGCGAAGGAAGATCTTGTGAGAACCCCTGATTTAGAACCATTTAGATCATTTGCCAAAACTTCATCGACGTAAAAGGTCATTTCAGATTTATAGCGAAAGTAATTTTATCGTGACATTTTTCATACATATAACAATGTGTAAACAATAACAAAAACGCTGCTCCTATAAAGATTTGTTTTCGTCATTTACAACATTTTTGCGGTTAGGGCTCGATATGCTTTCATAAAAAAAATTGTTTTTACAACATAAACTTCAATAATAATATTCAATCTTGTTGCTACAAGACAGGATTCTCAACGATAAAATGTATCCATTAAAGTTAATTTTAAAATTATTTTTTGTTTTCTCATTTTATTATAAAATCAAATTTGAAAAACAATTCATGAGGTATAAAAAAATATCCTTAAAATGTAAAAATATGCTCTAAAAGGGTTAAATATGATTTGAAAATAACAAGATATGCTATAAATATGCACTAAAAATCACCAAATGCAAAAATATGCTGTTAAGAGTAAAATATGCACTAACAAATCGATGCCAAAATGATTTATTTGTTCTGAAACGGATAAATATTTAATCGATGGCTTCATTTAACGTCCAGGAAAAAACATGCAATTGCATATTTTGGTTTCCCTGTTCATAATTAAAAAGGCGTTTAGAAATGGTCTCAGATAAAAGAGCTGAAAACAAGAAATAAATTAAAAAAATCGAAATAGTGATCTTATTTGTTAAAATCATGATTTTTCTCCAAAAATGGGAATATAGCTCTTTAACTAAAAAAGGTCCTTAATACCTCATTCACATATACTGCAAAATATTGTTAATCCATTTTTATATAAATTATTAAACTACGAAAATGGATTGTTATCTTAACTTTTTTTTTTGAATACGGATAAAAAATAAAATGAAAAAAGACAATGGCGAGCCCAATATGGCGACTGAAAATTTGTATACTTTTATATTAATATATAGTCAAGTTATAAAATGTAGATTATTACAGTTTACATGGTGGGTATATAGATTCGGCCGAGCCGAAATTCTCTAATTTTACTTTATATGGAAGGTGGGCGGACCACGCCCATTTTTGTTTTCCATGTTTATATCGACTCTTAAACTTTTTATACAAAATTTCGTTGTCGTACATGTTTTTGTTTAAGAGATATCAGCAGAAAAGTATGAAATTAAGCTACAACGGACACTCTGTATTTCTACTTTTTAGCCCATAACTATTTTCGATACCAAACAAACCTTATAAAAGGTTAATATATGTACTAAATTTCGTCCCCCTACGTTATCCCGTTCGAGCCCTACCCTGCTTTCAACAGACAGACGGATATGATAGATCGACTCAGAATCTAACCAGGACCCAGAAAATATATACTTTGTGGGGTCTTAAATGATTCTTTCGACATGTTACATACGTAATGACATAATCAATATACCCCCCATCATTTTGATGGTGGGTATAAAAATGGCGAATAGAATATGGAGTTAATCTGAAAGTATTTTATTTAGTAAAATAAGACAAAATTTAAATTGCATAAAACAATTAAAATGCGTGAATTTAAAAACTTTAAATAAAAATCAGATAATAAATTTGTAAAGTTATTTGTTGACCGCCATGTTGCATCCGCCACTTTGATTTTCTTATTTTTTACTGTATAAACGTGGTCAGCACCACCAAAAACCCTACAGTTTTATGTATTTTCTATGTACTCTAATTATGTACAAAAATTCAAAATCTTTATCCAATTTGATTGCTTTCGCCTTTCAAAAAATAAATTTGTGTTCGGGAACTCCAAATCTGTCAAATGTGATTATTTAAAATTTTATCAAATAATATAAAACAAAATTTGACCGCCATCTTGAATTTTAAATTTTTTTATTACAGATTCGTAATCAGCGAACCAAAAACATTATATGTGATACACATTTTTTACGAATTCTAATTGAAGCTGAAATTAAGGGCTCACTGACCAATTTTATCCGCTATATTGCTTTCGCCTTTCCAAATACTAAAAATCAGAAACCAAATTCGTATTTAGAGATTGAATATATTCTAAATGCAATTATTAACAAGCGCGAATGTTATATTCGGCCCGGCCGAATCTATATACCCACCATCAACTTTTTCAAATTTTTCGTTATATGGGAGAGGGCGGTAAAGTGGGCAGTAAAGTGGTCCGCCTACTTTTTTGTTTCCGAGTTTACATTGGTTCTTGAACTATTTGAACACAATTTCGATGATTTTCACCTTATATGGGAGGTGGGCGGTAAAGTGGGCGGACCACGCCCATTTTTGGTTTCCGAGTTTATATCGATCCCCGAACTATATGTACAAAATTTCGTTGTCGTATATGCTTTTGTTGAAGAAATATCAGCAGAAAAGTATAAAACGGACACCCTGTGTTTCTAGTTTTTAGCCCATAATTCTTTTGTTTATTAACCGATTTTGCCCATTTTCAATCCCAAACAAACCTTATATAAGGCAAATATTTGTGCCAAATTTCGTCCCCATACGTGTTCCCGTTCGAGCCCTATCCTGCTTTCAACAGACGGACGGACATAGCTAGATCGACTCAGGAACTAACCAGGACCCAGAAAATATATACTTTGTGGGGTCTTAGATGATTCCTTCGACATGTTACACACGGAATGATAAAATCAATATACCCCCCATCTTTTTGATGGTGAGTATAAAAATTTCGTAAAATAAGAAGAAGAAAAATTGACCGCCATTTTGAATCTTTTATTTTTACAGAATCGTAATCAGCGTCCTAAAAAAACTTATATGTGATATTTATTTTTTACGAAAACGAAGAATTCTAATTAGGGCCAAAATTCAGGGATCGTGACCCAGTTGAATCGTGATCAGTTTATCTAATACTAATACACTATTTAACAATTAGAAATTTTTTTACTATTTTTTTTTTTTTTTTTTCAAATTATACACCGAAAAAAGTCTATGACACATTTTACAAAAAAATATTTCGTACACGCAAAGTAAGAATATGGTGCATAGCAACCATAATCGAGTACTGTCATATTATGGTTGGATTTTATGGTTGTCTGTAAATTATATTATGGTTAGATGTAGCACTATAATATGGTTAAATCACAATAAAAAATTGTTGATATGCAACCATATTTTTGTTGTATATGTACTTCATTCGTGTATAAAGCAATAATATGGTTGAATCACAATAAAAATACTTATAACTTCGAGAAGCAATTATAATGCCAAAAAATAAATGAATAAAAGCCAATTAATTTATCGTATGGTACTTTTATTAAAATTAAGTATAATTTAGTTATATAAAATAAATTACTTTGGTATAAAAAGATGGGTAGATTCATCACCGGTGAATGATGAAATCTGAAAAATTTCTTGAATACTCGTACACGCAGAGAAAAAACATGGTTACAGCATGATCACCACAACTATTCAATGATTATAAAGCTGTTTTCTCTTTGATTTAAATATACTGTGTTCATGATAGCAACGTTTATGATTCTGTTTAATCATTTAATGATTACCCACAATCAAAATTTTAATATGGTTCACTGAATTATAATATGTATTTTAATATGTTTATATGAAATCATATTTATGAATAAATACAATCATTTAGTCAAATCTACAATTATTTAGTTAATTCTACAATCACAAATTTAGTTAATCTACAACCATTTAGCCAATATTTTTATTTGATTTTAAATCATATTTTGTTTTGCACAACTGTTGAATGTTTGTATTTGAATATGTTTATGTTGTCCTTAAATATAAAATATTTGTTTTTTACTATAATTTGATTTCACACAACTATTGTATTTTTATCGTTAATCATATTTATTTTCTGCATAACTATTAAATACACATTTTTGTGTATAAGTTCAGTAGTTTGTTAGAAGGAAAACGGTATAGCTGTGTGTTTTTGGAAAAGTGTTCAATTTATTTGTGTTCCAAGTTTAAAAAATGACAAAATAAAAAAATAAATGAAAAATATGTCTTGTTCTGAGATATGCAGCAATGGTTATCCATATTGGAATGTATGAAGATGACGTTCCATTATTTGGTTTTATAGATATTGCTCTAATGAATCTTGCTATCTTTGCGGTCAAAGGCTTTTAAACCATGGATTTAACTCACATTTTCAAGCCTTTCAGGTAGGTTATGAGGATTTTTATTTTTCAATATCTATTAAATCATTATAATTAAATTTTATTGGCTACATTGCATTATCAAAGAAAACATAAAACTATTAAATTAAATTCTTATGTAAATATTATAAAATATAATATGTAAATAATATTTAAACAATAAATATAAATATATGTTACAAATTAATATGTAGAGTATAAATATTATATAAAAAACTATTAATAACTTATAATTTAATAATTAAAAATTAATAAATTTTTAAACCTGAAAATTTTTTTTCAATATTCTCAATAAATAAATAAAAATTTCAGATAAATGTGCTTTATTTTAAATATATTCAGTATTGCAAACTCGGGGATTATATATATAATAAAATGGGATTATATATATGATAAAATGGGATTATATATATGATAAAATGGGATTATATATATGATAAAATGGGATTATATATATGATAAAAGGGGATTATATATATGATAAAATTGGTTTATATACATGATAAAATGGGATTATTACATGATTAAGTTCGTTTATATGTATGGTAAAATGGGAATATTAAATGATTAAATTCCTTTATATATATGGTAAAATGGGAATATTAAATTATAAAATTGGTTTATATATATGATAAAATGGGATTATTAAATGATAAAATTAATTTATATATCTGATAAAATGGGATTATTAAATGATAAAAAATTGTGAAATCGAAAGAAATATTGTAAAAAAAAGTTATAAATATGATTAAACCGAATCATTTAATGATGAGAAAATGATTAAATGGAATCAGAAAAAATGATTACGTACAAATATACTTATTGTAACCTGGGATCATATATTACAATCATAGTATGTTGCTCTTAGTTTATGGTCACCCGAACCATATTTTTTCTTTGCGTGTACAAGGTAACACTTTTTTTGCACTCCGGAGATAATCTATTGTTTAGTTTTCTTTGCCTATTATCCATTTAAAATATTTTCACAATCTGAAACACTTATGTAAAATACACTATGCAACAAATTGATGATAATTGCGTGGGGGCGGAATCATTTCGACTGCAATTTATAAACCCTCTAAAGGATTTTTCGCTGGAAGGCAAAACTTTTGTTTTATGACCACTTAAACTTTTCTATTTTTGCACCAAAGTAGTTTCAGATAAATAGAAAAAAATAATATAAATATAGTTCGATACTAAAAAATTTAAACATAAATGTTTAGAGTATTTAAAGGCAATATTTCATTAGAACCTTCTATTCATCTATCTCTGATTATATGGGGTCATTTCTAGTCCGTTTAAACAAAATTAAATAAAAGTCCATTAAAACTGGAGTTTAAAATATTCTACAGAAATTTTCTACGTCGAATTTCACTAGGGGTCACCGAAGGTTCAAAGTTCATACGGTAAAGCGTTTATCCAAAGAAATGAAATTGATGAAATTATTATTAATTTTGTTTACGATTTGTATAAAACTTTTAATTTTATGTTATATTTCATTGCCTAGTTTAAGGAGTTTATATAAGAAATGTAGGAAAATTTCATAATTTTTTTTTTTTTAACAACATATAATAAGTCGGATGAAATTTTCAGCTTTGGAGACCCTAATAAAATTTAAAGGAGAAAATGTCGGTAGAACATTTTAACCCACTCAAGTTTAAGCCGACTTTCATGTCATTTCTTGATAAAGGACTAGAAATTACCCCTTATAAGGTAAGATAAATGAATTTGAAGTTCTAATGAAATATTTTCCGTTAAATGCTCTAAACATTTATGCAAAATTATTTTAGCTTCGAACTATATTGATATATTTTTTTCGATTAATCGGACACTACCTTGGTGAAAAAATAGAAAAGTTTAGATGGTCATAAAACAAAAATTTTGCCTACCAGCGAAAAATCCTTTGGAGGCTTTATTACACATATCAAGAGCTACACTGGTCGACAAAAAAAAATGTTTTTTCGTGCTCCTTCAAAAAAAAAAAAAAAAAAAAAAAAAATATGATGGAATTCCGCATGCTAAACTCGAATCTGCTTTCAGTTTTTTCCCATCAGGTCGAGATTTTTTATGGGCGTGTCTAATATTGCTCCCTAAATAAGCCGATTACTCGAATATATTTCACTGTAACTCGAGAACGGTATGCACGATTTATATAAATAATACACCAAAATATGTGGAATAAAACTGGTTTTAAGTCGCTCAACTAACAAATTTGTATCCGCTAAATAGTTTTGGAAATATTTCGAACTAAGTGTCCGAAAAAAATTTGTTCATGCTAAATTCAAGATTTCGTTTTTTACTTAAACTTCTTTTTAAAAGTGAAAACATCAAACATGTTTCAGTTTATTACCTTTATCTCAAAGCTAGCAAAACTACGAGTAAATAAAGCCACGTATCATAAAAATTGCACAAATCATGATTGCATTCACAGTTAAGTTTGGATACCCATGCATACCTACAGTTAAGTGGAGATACACTAGTGGCCAAAAAGAATTTTTTTTTTTCGTCTTAAATAAAAAAATAGGTAGATTAGATGGAATTTAACGTGCTAAATAAGAATCAGCTTTTACTTTTTTTTCTATCACGTATCGATTTTTTTATGGGCATGTCTACTATGACCTCTCCTTTAGGCAGTCACACTTGTATAACTCGAGAACGTTTTGTTCTATTACGATAAATTAAACTCCAATACATAGTGACTTAAATTCTCTTTAAGCTGAATTTACATAATGTTTTGTTCAGTTAATATTTCCGTAGTTATTTGGTAATTAGTAGCAAAAAAAAATTTAAAAATCGTGAACATTTTGATCCATAACTCTGAAATTCTTGAACGATTAAAAGATATTGTTGACATAAATAACTACAATTTTCGTATGCGTCTTTTGGTGTATTATTTATTAAAATTGTGTAAACGGTTCTTGAGTTATAGCCTAAATTTGACAAGCCTTTCTCGAATTTTAAAGTGTGACCGCTGAATAAGGTGATGATATTAGTCATGCCCATAAAAAAAAAATCAGTACGTGATAGAAAAAAAGTGAAAGCTGATCCTTGTTTAACTCGTCAAAATCCACTTAGTTCACATAGTTTTGTTTCAAGAAAAAATAAAAAAAAAATAAATTTTCTTGCTCACCACTGTATTTCTACACAATTGTATGTAATATGGGTCTTTTTACTTAACTGTGAATAAAATCAAGATTTATGCATCAATTTGAAAGATACATAACTTATTTTAATCGCAGCATTACCAGCTTTATGATAAACTGAAACATTTTTGATGTTTTCACTTATTAAAAAAATTTTAGTAACAAAAAAATCGAAAATTTTGCATGTTTTTTTTTTTACACTTATTTAAAAATAACTTCGAAACAGTGAAGCAGTGGTGATTTGAAGATATCTTTAGTCCGCATCTTTTGGTGTATCACTTATGTCAGTGGTACACACCGATCTTGAGCTATGAGGAAATATACTAGAGTAATGACCTTGCTATGGGCGAAATATTAGACACGCCCATAAAAAATAATCCAGACCTGATGGAAAAAAAACTGATAACAGATTCGTGCTTAGCACATCAAAATGCATCAAGTACAACTATTCGTCTTTGGGGGAGGATTTTTTTGTCGACCAGTGTTATTTGTTGGAAACTTTTATTTGGATTATTTTAAAGAAAGTTAAACGTTATAATGACAAAATTCTCCTCTTTCATTTGATATCCATAAGGCTATATAATACTAAATATAAATTAGTAAAATTAAAAATTTACCTCGTGCATCCTTAAAAACTAGAAAGGAAAAACGAACACGAAATGAAAAACTGAAAACGCAGTTATATTATATTAAGTCTTTATTTTCACATGTAAGTATATGGAATTTATCATGTTTGTCTCACACATGATAAATTCCATATACTTAAATTTTTTTGATTTTTGTTATACGGTGTTACAATTCAACTTATTTGTTACCAAGCGAATTTTAAAATCACTGTTTACTTAGCATTTGTCTATTAAAACCATATTTTATTAGCAAAATCATAATACTAAATTGGCAGACCATGGTTAATTTTATTCGGTTTTTGCTTCTTTTGTATTATTAACAAATAATAGAGTGTTTATTTTTTTTATTATTTCTTATACAATTTGTGGTTAAATTCAGCCTGCTGTATTTCTTATTTCCTCTTGTTGTTATTATTTTTTTATTTATTATATTATCTACTTCTTTGCAGCTCATAATATACGTAGTGACTATGAAGTTACTATGTACATACATATTTATGTACTATATTTATAAATTACTTACATAATTCGATATGTATGCTTTGGAAACACTGTGTTGTGAAGTATACAAAGGATAATGTGTTGTTAAAATAAAATGATCCCAATGTATGCTGAAATTGCTACTGTTGCAAATTAAATTTAAGCGTGTCATAGCAAATTTGTGTTTTACATCCTGATACATTTCTTGTCCCATTATCATTTTCATAAATGTCAAAACTTTAGGGAGTGGTTTGAATACAAATACAATTATTCTTTTCTATGTACATAGTATTCTTATTATGTCTGCAGAAAGAGAAATATTACAATGAGGGTTAAATCGTTTGATGGCAGTATGGCAAACACAATGTTTACACACATTGCATATCGCGTGAAATGTTGTGATTGTATCCTCCCAGATATGGCTTCCTTATTTAATTGTCATTGTCATACTTTATAAATGAATTGTACATTGAAAAAAAAAAAAAACCGACGGACACGCAGTCAACGTGATGGGTAAGGTAAATTAATTATATTCTATTGATATTGCTACAACCATGTATAAATGCAAACCATGTTTTATTATAAAGGAAACAAGTTATTGTTGGAACTGTATTGAATCGAATTGAAACGCATTGTAAAAAGGAAAATTATGTTACTTTTATTGTCATGGTATTACCATTTCACGGATTTAAAATTTTATAATATTTATTATCCGAGTATTTATGAATTGTTAAAACGCAAATTTTATAAAAATGTATTTATTTCACGACTAATATAATATTAATAAATCAAACATACATTAATACAAATAAAATGAGTGTTGTCAAAAATTTACCTTATTTAACCCTAATGTGCTCGGATGACATTTGTAGTCATCCATGTATTTTTATGGATATTTGAGTCGAAATACTTTTACGCTTGTTCATTTCTTTTACTTTTTATTTTTTATTTTTTGTTGTTTTTTATATATTTTTTTTTAAGTCGTAACATCAATATAAATTTTAGCTAAAATTATTTTTAATTCAATCTTTTGGTTGTGAGTCTCTCCTTTTGAAACCAACGAGCTGTTTTCTTCTCCCTTTCCGAATTTAGTAATATTTGATACACATATTGTTCTTCCGAAACTAAGACTTGTATAAAATTTCAAATAATTTGATCAAGTGCTTCGCGATTTGAACTTAGATGTTTTCAGTACTAAGATGGTTTAATAAGTTTTTAAAGGTTTTACAAAAAAATGTGACATCCTACAAGTAAATTTTGACCATTAAAAATATATAGTGAAAATATATACAATTTTCAATTCTTCATTAACTACTTTATAGCATGTGCAAACACTATTTTGATACCTATAAGCAGTTAGTTATTTAAAAAAAGTGTGCTAAAAATTTGAAAATAGTAAAATTTGTTATAAATAATTTTAAAGAAAACAAAATTTCCTTTAAAATTATACTTTATGTGGATTTTGAATTATCGATATTTCGCGAATTAAATTTCGCGGTCTCGTATCTCAAAAAATGGTTCTTTTAAATTCGTGAAAAATATATATTGTAAGTATCTTGCTGAGATACTAGCAGCCCATCTAGACTTAACATAATCAGAGTTGTCAGATTTTTTTGAGCCTCTGTCGCCAAATTGTTAATCAGATTTCGCCAAAAATCGCCAAAATAAATTTTATACATTTTTTTTTTTTTAAGAAAAGCTAAAAACAACTGAAATACTATTTTAAAATTTAAATTCAGCATCAACAAATTCAATGATAATTTCAGTAGCTAATAGTAATTGAATAAAAAAAAATATATATATATATATATATATTAATTTCAATACACTTTTCTGACATACATAGCCCAATTTTAGGTCAACAATTTTAAAAATTTATTGAAATTTATTATATTTTTTGACAGAATAATTATAAAATTATATACATATGTAATGAATATTTGTTCTATTAAACTTATAAATTGTTTCGAAGAATTAATTTATTCATAAACGTTTTCCTTTCATTATGGCCCATAAAATTTTAATACGAGTATTCATATTTGAATGATGATGGAAAACAAATTGTCAAACATTTATTGAAGATATTTATAAATTAACCCAACAAACCAAATGATATCGTAATGATATCATAACGATATCATTTCGGTGATACAGAAGCCCGAGAATGATATCATTTATAATTCTAAAATGATATAGGTTGCTTTCTAAAAGGTACACTCGAAATTGATATCATAATTTTGGAAAATAACGATATTAATAATAATATCGTTAAATTTAAGCAGCGCGATAATTTAGCAATATGTTGCAGAATATGTACATATGTATGCTAAAATTAGATGAATATATTATTTTCTAAATATTTTCTCAAAAATTAATAAAATATCAATAATATACTGAAGTAAATGCTGCTCCAAATTATTTTACATGTAATAGAAACTTTTGTAATCCAAAGACAATTGCCCTATAAATCCGAGCTGATAATGGTTCCTTTATCTTGTCCTCATTTATTTTTGCGATTCCACTAAATTTTTCTTTAAAAATATAATTTTCATATAATGCATAACATAAAATATTCTAATACAAAAATTTTCAATTTCATTTTATTTTCCTGAAAATGTTTGAAGTTTTTTTCTAAGAAAAAATAATTTAGATATTTTATTACATAATTTTAAAATTATGATATCATTAATGATACTGTATCGTTTCTTGGTTTGTTGGGAAGGATCTTTATTTTGTTAGTCGGGTTTCATAAACAGCAAATTCTCTTGCTGCAATTCTGAGTTCATAGACGAGAGAAGTAAAGTGAATATAAATGTTTAGCATTCCCTTCTCTTCTCTCTTCTACGAACTCAGAATTGCAGCAGGAAAAATTGCTGTGTGTGATCCCCAACATAGATCAGGGGTTTTTACAAACTCTTGCTTCGTGCGTTTAAATTTGATTATTTAAAGGTATTTCTGAAAATACATATTGAATTTCAAGTTTGAATAAAAATGAATATTCATTTGAAAAAAAGTGATACTTTCTAAATTTCATATTAAATGCTATTCTTAAATAATTCTTAATCCAAAAATAAATTAAAACTTAAAGATAAAATGGCATATTCTCAATTTGATACCTAATGTTTTTGTTAATTCTGGCTATATTTAAGGAAATAGTGAAAACATATTATTTCAATTAATTATTCATTTAATATAAAACCTTTGCATTTAAAAATGTATTTTAAAATTGCTAATAAATGTCTTATGCCAAGGTCGAAATATCATTAAATGTTTTTTACAATTTGCAAAAATTACCAGAATGATAATAAAAATCATGCACAAACAATAGTTTTAGAATTTTTACTATATATTTCTTGCAACTTTGCAACTTTATAAGTATGGAGAAATTAATATATATATATGTGTGTTATCTGTTTAAAGAAATACTTTTAATTTTATGTTCAAGCAAAAGGTCTTAGCGACCACCTTACAATCTTTATACGAACCCCCAATTGAGAACCGCCGTTTTGGATAGAAAAATACTAAAACGGGAGAAAAAGATATAGTCGGTCAAGCCCGACCATATGATACCCTACACCATTGTGTACATTATAATTCGGGGAGAGGTTTTTTATTAGACTTGGAGTCAAATGTGGACCGATACTCATAAGTATAAAATAAAACATACAAATACAGAATATTACGTTGATGCTGCCATATATATGAATTTACCGATCTTTGTAAAATTTGGCACTATAATTTATGTGCATATAAAACTTATTTGTGTCGAATATTAACTTGATACTAACATTTTAATGGGTTTTATGACCTTTAGAGTGATTTTCGGAAGAGGGGTTTATATGGGAGCTATGGTTAATTATGAACCGATCTTTTTAAAAATCGGCGCACTTATTTAGACTTATATCAAACTTACATGTGCTAAATTCCATTAAAATAGTGCTATATTTAAGGGATTTATGATCGTTAAACCCTTTTACGGGAGGACATTTGTATGGGAGCTAGGTGAAATAATGGACCGATCATAACCAATTTCAATAGGCTTCGTCCCTGGACTATAAAAAACCTGTGTACGAAATTTCATTAATTTTGGTTCAAAATTGCGACCTGTAGTTTGATTACAAGGTTTACATGGACGGACAGACGGTCAGACGGACGGACGGACATCGTTAAATCGACTCAGAAAGTGATTCTAAGCCGATTGGTATAAATAAAGGTGGGTCTTCGATCAATATTTTTGGGTGTTACAAAGATCAGCACAAACGCATAATACCCTCCCCACCTATGGTGGTGTAGGGTATAAATAGACGTTGGCTAGTAAGAAAACGTAATAGTTTTACAATGCGAATACCTATTTAATAGGGTGATCGACGCGGTTTTCCAACCGGTTTTAAAACCGGTTTTTTCTGTCAATGTGCTGTCGGTTTTTTCAAAATGTTCATTTTTCGAATGTCGAATAGACTGGTTTTTTTAAACACAAAAAACCGGTTTTAAAAATAGCATTTTATTTCAGAAAACATGTACTAAATAGTGATAGTGATATTTGAAAATTTAGGAATAATTTTTTAAATATTCATAAAGACTGATTTCTTATCTTTTTAAAATATAGTTTAAGTCTAAATTGGAATTTATTCTGTAATATTAAACAAATAAATAATTAATAATTATCCTGTATGACCCAATTTAATTTTTTTGATCCAATATTTCCTTTATTTTTTAAAGGTGTTGTTGTTAAAAAAGTTTCACCTGCAGAATCGTTTCAATTGAGACAGGCTTGCATATTAAGCTATGGTTTCTGTTTATGATAACTAAAATTTAGATGATTTTTTCTACAATTTTGAAACATAATTATCTTTTAGTCATCTAGATATATAATTTGCTTAGCATTTTTTCTCTTTCCAGAGCTTTCTGAAGATACCAAACGACGTAGAAAATTAAAATTTGGCTTAATTATAAAACTTTTTGTCCAACAAATCCTAATGGAGCTATATTTTGAAATTTTTATCAGGGAGCGGATATAAGAGGATTTATGTGTCTTTTACTAAGAATTTTTTCTCTTTCCATAGCTTTCTAAAGCTCCCAGAAGACATAGAAAATTAAAATTCAGCTTAATTATAACCCTATTCGTCCTACAAATCCTAACGGAGCCAGATTTTGAAATCTCTATCAGGGAGCGAAAATACGTTGATCTATATATATAGATTTAAATATATCTTTCCTAAGCAATGTTTCCTTTCCAGAGCTTTCTGAAGCTCCCAGACGACGTAAGAAACTAAAAATTGGCATAACTATAAAACTATTCGTTCAACAAATTTTAACAGTGCCAGATGTTTCTATCAGGGACCAAAAAGTCTGTTTTGGTATTAAGAACTTTTGAGTTGCTCTACTTATTGTTTGCTCTCCAAATCCTATAAAAAACTGATTCTGTATTTCGGCCAGGGAGCGCATTTACGGCAATTTTTTTTTTTTTTATTTTGAAAGGTTTACGAATTTAAAACTTTAATCAATATAATTCCAATAAATTTGAACGGTTTCAAATAATTGACTTCGATTAGGGAGAGGAAGGTGTCTAAATGTTGTTCATATTTTTATACCCACCATCGAAAAGATGGGGGGTATATTGATTTTGTCATTCCGTGTGTAACATGTCGAAGGAATCATCTAAGACCCACAAAGTATATATATTCTGGGTCCTGGTTAGATTCTGAGCCGTCTGTCCGTCTGTTGAAAGCAGGATAGGGCTCGAACGGAGAAACGTAGGGGGACGAAATTTGGCACAAATGTTTGTCTTATATAAGGTTTGTTTGGGATTGAAAATGGGCAAAATCGGTTAACAAAAAAGTTATAAGCTAAAAACTAGAAACACAGGGTGTCCATTTTATAGTTTTCTGCCGATATTTCTGCAACAAAAGCATGTAGGACAGCGAAATTTTGTATGTATAGTTCGGTGATCAATATAAATTCGGAAACCAAAAATGGGCGTGGTCCGCGCACTTTACCGCCCACCTCCCATATAAGGTGAAAATCAACGAAATTGTGTTCAAATAGTTCAAGGACAAATGTAAACTCGGAAACAAAAAATGGGCGTGGTCCGCCCACTTTACTTCCCACATTACCGCCCCCTTCCATATAACGCAAAATTTTAAAAAGTTGATGGTGGGTATTTAGATTCGGCCGGGCCGAATATGTGCGCTTGTTTTCTTTTAATTTTCGGATTTGTTTGTGCATATTTTAATTATTATATTATTTTTCCTGACATTGTTAGGCTTTTACGCTTGTATTTAATAAAACATAATTATAAGAATTGATTTTTTTTTAAGAAATGTAGTCTTTTGATACAAATATTAACTTCTGCAAAAAACCGGTTAACCGGTTTTTTCTGAATTTCAAAAAGTGCAACCGGTTTTTTTAAAATACCAAATATTCGAACTATTCGAAAACCGGTTTCTCAAAAAAGTCGAATAATCGATCACCCTACTATTTAATGATATTTAAAAATTAGCCAAATAAATCGCCACTTTGTTAAAAATCGCCAAAAAATTCGCCATGTCGCAAAACGGAAAATTCAGTCGCCAAGAGCAATTAAAAATCGCCACGTTTGGCGAAAAATCGCCACATCTGACAGCCCTGAACATAATATGTAAGTTTATTCTGTCAGAGAGTGTCAAATTCTCTCTTTAAGAGAATTATTTCAAGTGTAGATTAAAATCCTAGTATTTATAATACTATCTCTTTAAACATTTGAAAGATAAATTTGTTGCTAATTCTCCAAACGTCACTTCTTAGTGACTTCTAGAAGATTGTCGGAAGATTTTTTGAAAAATACAAAAACAAAATACATTGCTCTTGCATATTAATCGTCCAGACATCACTTCTTAGTGACTTTCAGATGTTTGTCAGAAGTGTGTATGAAATTCACATAAACAAAATACAAACTTTATATAGTAGACGCTCACAAATTATAGCTTTCAGTAATTCGAACGTCCAGAAATTAGAATCAGTGTATGCAATACATTAAACGCTCTGAAATTCGAATTTAAAATTCTAATTTCCGAGCGTTTTTTTTGTTATTTGAACACAAGAAATCTCCAATTTATTTTTATTTTGTTTGAACATAGTAAAACTAAAAAGGGGAATCACCAAATAATATATGTTTATTCTCTATTTGTTGTTTTTTTGTCGCATTTATGTATATTTGTGGCCAGTTTATTTGCGAAATTTTATACGCGTGTACATATTTTGACTGTCTCTATTAAAAAGTGAAAGTGTATCATTACAAATGTCAAATAAACGTAAAAAAACACTTTATCATTGGAAACTAAAGTCAAAATATTAGAAAAGCTTGACAAAGGAGTTCAAGGGACGCGGTTAGCCCTAGATTTTAATGTCACAACATCTTCAATCAGCTACATCAAATCACATAGAACAGCAATATTAAATGCTGTTTCCAACACATATCAGGATGCAAGCAATAAATCTTTGCACAGCGCTGAAAATGGAAAGTCGTCTATATGAGTGGTTTTTAAATCAACGAGAAAAAAGTGTACACTGACTGGGCACATACTTAAACAGAAAGCTAAACAAATATTTAAAGAGGAATATCCCGATAAAGATGAAAATGCATTCCGTGCAAGTGATGGATGGTTTACCAAATTTAAGAAACGACACGGTATCCGTTTTTTAAAAATTTGTGGCGAGATTCTTTACAGTGATGTTGCTTCAGTCACTCCTTTTATTCATCGATATCGTATAAAGGTCGCTGAGATGGGGTTAATGGAATCACAAATATATAATGTCGATGAAACCGGATTATTTTTTCGTTGCCTACCAGACAGATCATATGTCTCCGCTTTTGAAAAAAACGCCCCTGGACATAAAATTCAAAAAGACAGAATTTCAGTCCTACTTGGTGCAAACTCTGATGGATCACATAAATTAGTTCCATTGGTAACTGGAAAAGCAAAAAACCCCAGGTGTTTTAAAAGTTTCAATAATCCTCTGCATTACAACTTTTCAAAAAATGCTTGGATGACTTCTCGAATTTTTCACGAATGATTTCACCGAATATTTATTAAAGAGCTAAGAACAAATATTGATTTCAGGTTCAGTAATTTTAAAACATTTAAAAATTACAGGTGATTCGATTTTCTCAGGAAAATAAATTGCCACCGAAAGCCATTTTGCTTATAGATAATTGCTCCGCTCATGCACCCATTGAGAAACTTAAAAGTGACGATGGAAACATAGTTGCATTATTCTTTCCACCAAATGTAAAAGCAGCTTTACAACCAATGGATCAAAACCCTATTAAGTTAACAAAGCTCAATTACAGAAGTATGTAATTTCTCAACATTTCTCAATTAACAAAACACAAAGGACTTCAATGGTGCTGTAATGGCTGCAGAAAAATTGGCGTTGACTTTTACCGATTTTTTTCAAGGTACTAAAACACATTTCCTTGAAATTCAAAACAATATTTCTGATTTATCTAATCGTATAAACACATATGGAAAGTTGTTTGATGACTATAAATCTTTAAATTCCTTAAATTCACCAAATCAATCTTCACCAAAACGTCGGATATCAGCAAGAAACCTTAATAAACCTAATCCTTCTCAGGAAAATGGTCCATCTAGTTCCAAAAATTAAATTCGAACAAATCTTCTGTAAATTCCGATAATACACAATCATCTATAAATTCAATTTCAGTTCCAAATGAAATCATTACAGTATCTAATGCATCAGACTTTAACTTACAATCAGACACATCTGTCCCAAAACTTCATATATCTCCTTGCGAACTAAAAATTATCCCTCCAAGAAAATCAATTTTCATATCACGCTTCGCTTTTGATACCATAACCGAAAATATTGATAATTATATAAAATCAAAATTGAACTTCAGTCCAGATATTCTAATTAAGAAATTTACTTATTCTGAGCCGAGAAATGTTACTTCATTTAAGTTAACTGTTCCTAATAATCTATTCGAAAGAATTATTGATCCTGTGTTTTGGCCTAATAATACGTTTGTTCGTGAGTACGTAATAAGGAATAATCCTAGAACGAACAATGTCGTCAGACTTACACCGGATGTTAATAATTATTCAAAAAACTAATTACGTATACCGACAACAATCTCAATATTGTTTACCAGAACGTTCGAGGTCTTAACACCAAATTAACTACACTGTTTATTAAAAGTTTTGATTTAAATTCTCATATTATTGTTTTTACTGAAACTTGGCTAAAAGATAGTATTTATAATATGGAAATACTCTCTGAACGTTATCAAATTTATAGGAGAGATAGATCTGACAACCGCAAAGGTGGTGGAGTGCTTATTGCTGTCTCTAGTCTACTGCCTTCTGAAGTATTTTGGTCCGGTGAGGATATTGAATTCATTTCTGTAAAAATAAAACTGAAAAACGGTATACTATTTGTATGCTGCTCTTATGTTCCACCAAACTCTGAGAATGTCATTTATGATAAACATTTTGAAGCGATAAAACACAATGTAAATTCACTAAATTCTACGGATTATGTACTAATATTTGGCGATTTTAACTTACCATCTATTTCATGGAATATCTTGCCGGATTCTCCAAATTTAATTCCACTGAATTCAAATAACTTTCAAGACAATATATTTGATTTATGTCTTTATCAAATGAATAATATTATGAATGTTAATAACAAATTGCTAGATTTGATATTTGTAAATGAACAGAATGAATGCAGTGTAACTCGTTCTAGCCCAATTACTTATCCGGAAGATCGCTATCATCCTAGCTTAGAAATAAGCTGCTCTTTTTCATTTCCTGGTACACAGTTTCAAATAATGTTAAACAGTTTTGCTTTAATAAAGCAAATTACTACTTGATAAATAATTATTTAAATAATGTAGATTGGAGTAATTTGTTGTCAATGGAATATGGTAATACCTCAAATATTGATGTTGTAGTTGATAAGTTTTATATATCTATTTTCTCCATTATGGAAAAATGTATCCCAAAACGTATTGTTTACAAAGGAACCGGACCTCTCTGGAGTACTAAACAATTATCAAATTTAAAAAATAACAAGCGCAAATATTCGGCCCGGCCGAATCTATATACCCACCATCAACTGTTTCACATTTTAAGGTATATGAGAGAAGGAGGTAAAGTGGGCGGTAAAGTGGGCAGTTAAGTGGGCGGGCCACGCCCATTTTTTGTTTCCGAGTTTGAATTAGTCCTTGAACTATTTGAACAAAATTTCATTGATTTTCACCTTATATGGGAGGTGGGCGGTAAAGTGGGCGGACCACGCCCATTTTTGGCTTCCGAGTTGATATCGATCCCCAAACTATATGTACAAAATTTCGCAATCGTACATGCTTTTGTTGCAGAAATATCAGCAGAAAAGTATAAAACGGACACCCTGTGTTTCTAGTTTTTAGGAGGTAAAGTGGGCAGTAAAGTGGGCGGGCCACGCCCATTTTTGTTTCCGAGTTTGCATTAGTCCTTGAACTATTTGAACACAATTTCCCCAGCAAAAACTTTGCTTGCCATGTAATGAGATAAGAAGCTAATATAATGGCTCTACACTACTTTCATATTAGATGAATAACTCATTATTTTAACACGCTGATGTCATTAGAGGCAACTACTTACTCTATATTATTACAGGTAGGCATTTCAGAAAGTCATTACTTAGATGTCGTTACAAGAACTAATTACTTTGTAGCTATTCAATCACTCATTAGTTTCAAAGTATTACAGAAGTCATTATTAGCAAAATGAATAGTAACTAGTTACATTATCGGTTACAAGTAAGTACTGAAGTATTGAAAATAAAAAGCAGATAATTTTTTTTTTTTGAAATTTATTTATTTGAAAATATGCTGAAATCAGGATTTGACATACTATTTCATACCATAGACTTGGAGTTAATTCTTGAAGCGCATTCTTGTGACCCGTGCAGAAATTGAATAAAATACCGGACCTTACTGATCTGCCCCCGTCTGAAAATTGTTAAGAGTTTAACAAATTGTTTTAAGATAGCCAATGAATTTATGTAATTGTATTTCCTAAATTGCAATCGCTTCAAATTTGTTGTCTGTTGAGTTTAAAGGTAATTTAAATTTGTGCCAATGTGCCTAAGAGAAACAATACAAATTAGTGGATATTTTTTTTAGTAATATTCAGATACTTACCACTTTTAAACACTAATAATTTACCAATAGCCTTTTGAAATAAGAAATTGATTTTTGTAAACATTAACAAAAAATTGTATTATCTTGAATTTATTTTTTTATGTCAAGAATTTTTAATTTTGAGAAATTTTACAAACATTTTTTCAGACACAAAATTTATTTAGTACACAAGACAGTAAAATTAAATGAACAATAACACTTTTTGCATATAACTAGCTTATTGAGCATAGTACGTATTTTGATGTTAATACAACATTTATAGATAATAAAATTTCCTACAAATTTCCTCTAGTACATTTTTATACCCCTTTATTGGTTTAAGAGTTATACCGTATTTTATGTTTGATGTAGTATTTTACTTAAACTCAAATTACAGAGTTCATGAATGAATTCATGTACGTATAAAGTGGCCTAATGGATTTGTTAACAATAAGCTATTCTGTCTGCTTACGTCATGGTTTCGACTTCACCGGAGACTGGTGTGTTTACGATTAATTATTTGTTTAAGTCTTCGTGACTTTAACAAATAATTAATGTATTTTCATATTTTACCCACTTTTAAAATATATAATTTTTATAATATAAATGAAGAGATAGATAAAAACTAACATTTCCAAAAATCTGATCTTATGTAACTGATTACATATCAAGTTAAAAGTAAGTAGTTACTAATCTACTTTCATGTAGTGCAGAAAGTACGTTGTTACGATTCGAAAGTAACTACATCCGTAACTACATACCATTACGAAGTTTTTGCTGGGTCATTGATTTTCACCTTATATGGGAGGTGGGCGGTAAAGTGGGCGGACCACGCCCATTTTTGGCTTCCGAGTTGATATCGATCCCCAAACTATATGTACAAAATTTCGCAATCGTACATGCTTTTGTTGCAGAAATATCAGCAGAAAAGTATAAAACGGACACCCTGTGTTTCTAGTTTTTAGGAGGTAAAGTGGGCAGTAAAGTGGGCGGGCCACGCCCATTTTTTGTTTCCGAGTTTGCATTAGTCCTAGAACTATTTGAACACAATTTCATTGATTTTCACCTTATATGGGAGGTGGGCGGTAAAGTGGGCGGACCACGCCCATTTTTGGCGTCCGAGTTGATATCGATCCCCAAACTATATGTACAAAATTTCGCTATCGTACATGCTTTTGTTGCAGAAATATCAGCAGAAAAGTATAAAACGGACACCCTGTGTTTCTAGTCTTTAGCCCATAACTTTTTTGTTTGTGAACCATTTTCAATCCCAAACAAACCTTATATAAGACAAATATTTGTGCCAAATTTCTTTTCCCTACGTTGCTCCCTTCGAGCGCTATCCTGCTTTCAACAGACGGACAGACGGACGGACATAGCTAGATCGACTCAGAATCTAACCAGGACCCAGAATATATATACTTTGTGGGGTCTTAGATGATTCCTTCAACATGTTACACACGGAATGACAAAATCAATATACCCCCCATCTTTTTGATGGTGGGTATAAAAAGAATAAACTCTACAAAAAATATAAAAAATGTGGAACTACTTTTGATTATGGAAAATATTCTGTTTGCCGATTATAATCGATTAAATATTACACTTTACAAAAATTATATCAACAGAATTAAATCAAACTTTAAAAGTGATCCAAAAAGTTTCTACAACTTCGTAAACCTAAAAAGAAGATCTAATGAATTCCCACCTGTTATGAAATATCAAAATAGCGAATCTGACGATGAAACAGTCATTGCAAATATGTTTGCTGACTTCTTTTCCTCAACATATTCTAAAGCCAACTATAATAATATTCATTATCCGTATAATATAGCATCATACCAAACTATTAATATTCCCTTGATCGATTGTGCCGAAGTAGAACAAGAACTAAAGTGTCTTAAATCGACAGTGAACCATGGACCAGATGGCATACCAAGATGTTTGTTGAAAAACTGTGCAAAGAGTCTTTCTAAGACTTTATCGACAATTTTTAACATATCTCTCAAATATGGTTATTTTCCAAGTAGATGGAGAAATTCTTCTATCATTCCCTTATTTAAATCTGGAAGTAGGTCTGATATAAAAAATTACAGAGGAATTGCAAAACTTAGCTATATTCCTAAACTTTTTGAAAAATTCGTTACTAAATATTTAAGCTTCAAAATTTCATCGTTACTATCACCGCAGCAGCATGGTTTTAGAAAAGGTTGCTCAACTACAACAAATATTCTTCAATTAACTACCATGATTAATGAAGGATTTTTAAAAAAACCAACAAACTGATGTGATATACAGACTTTAGTAAAGCCTTCGACAAAGTTAACCACTTCTTATTAATAAGTTAAACTTGTTGGGATTTTCCCAAATCTGCTTAGAATGGATAAAATCGTACTTGAATGGCCGAATACAATATGTTCGTTATAAAAATTACAACTCTAAATATGTTAATGTTACCTCCGGAGTTCCCAAGGTAGTCATCTTGGACCATTACTTTTCACTCTTTTCATAAATGATTTGCCGGAAGTTTTGACTCACTGTAGCATATTAATGTTTGCCGATGATGTTAAAATATTCCTCACATTTAATGATATATCCCATCAAGTATTTCTACAAAATGATTTAAATAATTTCTTCTAATTTGATGGAGCTTAATACGAATAAATGCAAACATATGAGGTTCTACAGAAAAAAGTGTTCTTGCTTTTATAAAAAGATGGGCAAAAGAATTCTATGATCACTACATCACGAAGACATTATATACGTCTTTGGTTAGACCAATTCTGGAATATGGTTCAGTTGTGTGGGATCCGTTTTATAATATACATATTGATCACATCGAATCTATCCAGAAACAGTTCCTAATTTTCTGCTTGCGAAGCTTACACTGGAGTTCGTCAGTAGTTTTGCCGCCTTATACAAGCAGATTAGCATTAATTAAACTACCAACTCTTAGAAGCCGCAGAATTATGCTGAATGTTACTTTTCTGCTTAACCTTATCAAAGGAAATGTGGATTCTGAATTCCTCTTGAAAAACATCTTATTCAACGTTCCTGTTCATCCATCGCGGAACTATCGACCAATTCAAATTAAATTTTTTCGCACCAACTATGCTTATGCTGATTCATTAAGGAGAATTTGTGCCACTTTTAATGAATTATATCAATTTATTGATTACGCTCAGAATTTAAATGTTGTTAAACGAAATATTATTATTTTTCTGAATAACTAAATTATTTAAAACTGTATGCGTAAATAATTATGTATATATTGTATTTTTTATATAATGGTCTGAAGGAAATTTTTTCCGTAGACTTAAATAAATAAATTGCTGAAGGTGGTGAACTGAAGAATCATTTGAAATCCGCAATGCAATATTATTACTGAAACAAGCTTGGGATGAGGTACCACAAAGTGTTATGAAGAAATCTTGGTCAAAGTTTTCCAATTGGGACTCTAACCAATACGACAGCGACGATGACGTGCCAATAGCGCAATTATTGCAAATAGATCAGGACTGCAACGAAGTTATTCAGAGAACTCAAGCTCTTTTAGAAGAAATAGCTCCAAACGATTGCATTGGTATAGAAGACATCGACAGATGGAATGAAGATGTGTTTGATGACGGATCTGTATATGTTCTCAGTAGCGATGGTGAGTCTTCAGATAGCAGCGAAGACGATGTTGTTGAAGTCTCACCAGTTGTCTCTAAAACTACAGCCATTGAAAGCGTAAATAATTTAATAAAATGGTGCAATAACAGTAAATTGTTTTCCACTAACCACATAAGCCATCTTTTGGCACTCCGTATTGATATTTCGAATTCGATGAAACCAAAAACACAAACAAATATAACTGATTATATATATCTCTCCAATAACTTTTATCCCTCCAATAACTTTTAACTTTATTATTTAATATTTTTTTTAAATACATATGTAAAATATTTTAGCTTTTTGGACTGAATTGTTATGTTTTTTAATTTAATTTATAAAAATAAATTTAATGTATTGGACTGAATTGTTACGTTTTGTTTTCTTGTTTTTATCAAATAAAATTTAATTAAAAAAAAAAAATTAAAAAGTGTTTTATTTTAGTTTTTGGATAATATATATATAATATACTGAAAAATGTTTGATGTTTTCATTTATCAAAAGAAATTTTAATAAAAAAATCTTAAATTTTTCATGAAGTTTTTTTTGGACTCTCCGAAACTATTGAGCACATAAAAAATGAAGTTTGGGTGGCTTGAAGATATTTTTAGTACTTTGCGCACAAGCTTTACATGAACAGCCAGCCGACCAGACGGACGGACATCGTTAAATCGACTCAGAAAGTGATTCTGAGTCGAACGGTATACTTTAAGGTGGGGGTCCGAAGATTTTTTCTCTGCGTTACAACTTCTGCACAAACACATAATACCCCAACCACCTTTGGTGGTGTAGGGTATAACAAATTTACTACCGTCTAAAATATAAAAATTTATTTGAGAAATAAAAAATTCTGTTATTTTATAATTAAATTGTAATATATTACTTTCAGGTATATTATCTATTTGTTTCATATTTTGTTACAAAAGTTTGTTTGCTGGATCCTTGTTATGATCGCTATATAAGATGATGTTTTATGAAAATTCTTTATAATTCGAATGGAAACAACCCACATTTTAGTACAAGTGTTTAATCGAAATCGACCTGAGAAAATAAAAAAAAAATTATTAAAAATTTTATTTAACATAACAAACTATTTTTGTACCATTTATTAAGTACATAAGATGTGCACTCACTCAGTAATCAACAACCAGTGCACTGCATTCAATTTCAGTCCATACAGATTTATAACTTAATATTTTTAAAGTTTATTTCTGGATGATCTATAGCAACATATAAAAAATTTAAAGAAAACGAAAAAATAAATAACAAAGTTTTTATAAGGAGTGCGATCGAAAAAATCTTAACACACGTTTTGCCTCATAACTTTTTTCGGAATCAATATTGAAAGAGTTTTTTATCTAGTTATAAAGGAAAAATACGTCAGTTATTATTTTTAATAACATCCATGTTGATTTGTCGTCATTTTCATTAAAATGAGTGACAAAAAAGATTTACGTGCTACAAATTATTAAAAAATTAAAAAAAAAAAAAAAAATCCAAATAGGTCCTACAAATAATTGGCCACAGAATTAAATGTTTCAAATGTTATTAGCAGTATCAAGAGAATTTGACTATTGATAGGAAATATGGTTCGGGAAGAAAAAAGGTCCACATGATATCGGTAAAGCCAAGAAAATCGAAAGCATATTGAAAAGAACTCCAAACACATTTGGTAAAAAACAAGCCCGGTTAGCTCAGAGCTCTGACTATTTGGTGCGAAAAGTTAAAGCTAATGATGAGTTAAGAACATATAAAGTTCCAAACGGGAATGCTGCAAAAAATTTAGAAGCCAAGAATAGGACACGGAAATTAAAACCAAATTTCTTACAAAAACACTCAAGTTGTATAATTGAGGAAGAAACTTATGTGCTGGCAGAATTTTCGCAGCTTATGTGTCAAAACTTTTTATTGTTAATACTCTGGGCAATGTTAAAGATAAGTTTAGGACCCAAAAGCAGAAAAACTTCTTAAAAAATACCTGGTATAACAAGATTTTTGCAGTTGCGGCAAAACAGTTGATACATTCGGCTCTTTAAATACCAAAATATGCATAAAGGAATATTTGATAAAAAGACTTCTTCCTTTCGTAAAAGAGCACAACGTGTCCACATATTTTTGGACCCATTTTGTATCATGCCACTACGGTAAGAAAGCTCTGGAGTGGTACCAAAACAATAACATAGTTTTTGTACCAAAAGAGGTTAATTTTCAAAATTGTCCATAGCTTAGATCAGTGGAGAGATATTGAGCTCCTGTGAAAAGTGAATTGAAGAGCACAAAAAAAGGTGTCCCGAAATACTGAATATTTTAAAATAATATACGCACACTGTTCCAAAAAATAGACTGAAGCAACTATCAAATCTCTAACGGAAGGGTAACCAAAAATTTTCCACAAGTTCATAAGTAGTAGTTAGAACTATAACACAGGAACCAGGCAGCACAGAGAAAATCCAGTTAATCCAAAATGGTCCAGTTCATCCAAAATATAAACGACAAAATATGCAATTTCCTGCAGACAACGTCGACGACAATATCGTCAATGATTATTCGGCCAACTGGGTTGGCCATGTCTTTAAGACATCCTTGATGTTGGGTCAACTACAGTGTTAAATCCTAGACGACATATGTAGGACAGCCAGAACACTTCGTCAGTGAATTTTTCTAACAAATGTAGCAAAAGACTTAGACGATCAAAAGAGAGACAATGTCGCCCATTTTGTTAACGGTTAACCGAAAAACCGTTATTTTAATTTTATCCAATTTTCGGTTAACCGTCAAACCGGTTTTTTCAAAAGTCGGTTTTTTATAAACACTGGTTTTAGTGTTTAAAAAAACTGACTTTTCAAAAAACCGGTTTGACGGTTAACCGAAAATTGGGTAAATTTAAAAAACCGGGTTTTCGGTTAAGCGTCTACTAAAAAACCGATTAAACCGGTTAACCGACATTTTAATAATTGCTCTAATTTGAAGCTTAATAAAAATATTTTTGGTTAAAAAAAGTGTTTTTCTACTTATTGGTTTAACCATGCACCAAATAATAAACAGTGCACTGCAGTGTTCTTTATAAATTGCGATCGATTTACGTCGAAAATATATAATACTTTTTTTCAGCCTTTAGACTAATTTTAATATAATTTAAAAAAAACAACTTTTATGGCATCTTTTAGTACAGCTTTTGATTAATAATGATCGAAATTATTCTATAAAGTATTTCTTCAGTTTTTTTTCATATTTCTAGCTTAAAAATAAAATAGAATTATCGAAATTTTACAAAAAGGAAGCCTTAGACCTAGGATAATGTACTTTATATTATGATTCATATTCACCGCTTTTAATGTTTTTCTCTCAAGGAAAATTTTATATAATTTTTATAAAAAAAATGTAATAAAAATATCTGCATAAAATTGGAAAAATAATTTATATTTTTTCTGTTAAAAAGAGGATTTGTTTATAATTTATAGAAGATTATTAATCATTTAAAAGTACATTTTCTGCACTTATTTAGTTCTACTTTTGAAGTCTTTATTCCTATTACCCTATATAAAATCTTATTTTTATCTTAAGCTATACATTAGTAGGTGTAATGTTACATAAGTATTTTCTTCTTTTGGAAAATTTCATTCACATGAAATTAAAGTTTTTGTATGTGGAATGCTTAATTATCTATCTGATTTATTATACATATAGTTTTAAAATATATTTAACTTCCAACAAGTAAATATATATCATTTGGCTACTTGTTAACTCAAACGGCAAGCATTTTTAGTAGTTTAAAAATATTTTCTTATATTTTAAATTCAGAAAAAAGCAACTAAAGGACAAAATTTTGTGATTATTTTTAGAAAATTTTTAAAACCGGTTAATCGACACAGAAAAACCTGGTAATCCGATTAACCGAAATTGAATATTTCAATTAACCGGTTCGCAAATAACCGAAATTTTAGGAAAAAATCGGTTAACCGGTTTATAAACACAAATTAGTTCCCTAATGTTGTCGATAACGATTAAATAGCGGACTATGTCGTCTCTTTTGTCGTCTGCGACTATATAGACGAAAAAGTCGTACATTAAATCGTCAACGATTACATCCTTATATTGGTCATCAATGATCACATAGTCTTGATATTTGTCGCAGACGATTACATGGATGATGTGTCATACAATTAGTCGTTTACAATTACATCAGTGACAAATAAGAAATGTATGGAAATATTGTCATAATTAAAATTAGAATATTAAATTAAATTAAAATTTATTTAAAAAAGGAATTTTACAATATGTTGAGGACATCGATAAAAATTATATCCATTGTTTGAAATTTCTGCTTTTATTTGCGTTTTATTGATGTCATCTGAAAATATGTGTATGTAAAAAATTTTGTTATTAAGTTAATATCAGAATATTTTTATACCCTTCACCACAGGTGTAAAGGGTATATATAAGTTTGTCATTCCGTTTGTAATTTCCACAATTTTCGTCGGAGAGCAAAAAAGTTTATATTTTCGGAATCCTTGTAAGAAGCGATGACGATTGGACCATGTCCGTCCGTCCGTCCGTCCGTCCGTCCGTGTGTCGGTTGAAATGGCGTTTATGAAGCCCACCGATAACTGACATATATAATATGTATGTCAAACGATCGGAAATGCTTTCGAGAATTTTGCTATTGGAATTCAGCAAGATAGGTTCATACAATGCGGAGATATGTTCAAAAAACCGGTTTTTTGAACCGTTTTTCCAGTTTCTGAAGCCTCTGTATACACTACGGACTTCGTTTTTACAAAGAATTCTCGGACACTTTTTTCTGAATTTTTGTTCTGAAGTAATGAAATAAATCGGTTCAGTAATAACTGAGATATCGGACAAAACGCATTTTTTATTTTTTGAAGCCTTGGTTTAAGCTATAGATTTTTATTTTTATACACATCGGTCACAAATATTTTTATAAAATTTCAGTTTTTTGAATCAGGAAGATCGGTTTATAAATGGTGGAGATATGCTTTAAAAACCGGTTTTTAGAACCGGTTTTTTAGTTTCTAAAGCCTCTGAATATACCAGGGACTTCGAATTTTTAAAGGGGGCTCGAAAATTATTTTCTGAATTTTTGTTCTGAAAAAATTAAATAAATCGGTTCAGTAATAACTGAGATATCGGGGAAAACGAATTTTTTATTTTTGAAGCCCTTGTTCAAGCTACAGATTTTTATTTTTATATAGATCAGTCATAAATATTTTTATAAAATTTCGGTTTTTATAATAAACCAAATTCGTTCATAATCAACAGAGTTATGGCCCAAAAACAAATCTGTTAAGAATATAAATACACCAACAAACATGTATATTAAGCATTGTAATGACTATTAGTGACGTTTTTTGTTTTTTGTATAGACAGCAGTAATATGATGAATAACAGTGTTGTTGTTGTTGTTCTTTGTATATGCAGTCTGTACAAAAATAAATAGATATGGAATTGTAGTTGTTTATTTTTAAAAACTAAAACATATCTGTTAAGAATATACATAAATACATACACAAACATGTATATTAAGCATTGTAATGACTATTAGTGACGTTTTTTGTTTTTTGTATAGACAAGTAGTTTAGTTAGAAACAGCAGTAATATAATGAATAACAGTGTTGTTGTTGTTCTTTGTATATGCAGTCTGTACAAAAATAAATAGATATGGAATTGTTGTTGTTTACATAAATACATACATAAACATGTATATTAAGCATTGTAATGACTATTAGTGACGTTTTTTGTTTTTTGTATAGACAAGTAGTTTAGTTAGCAACAGAAGTAATATAATGAATAACAGTGTTGTTGTTGTTCTTTGTGTATTCAGTCAGTTTGTACATACAAAAATAAATATATATGGAATTGTTGTTGTTTCTTTTTTAAAAGCAAAGCCTGTTATGATTGTTTTTTTTTTTTCATATTCAAATTTTCGTAGTTTGAAAAAAATTTAGATTTAGAAAATATGCAAGCATACGTTAAGGCGAAAATTTTATTAATTGTCGGTAATATGGTAATATGATGTCGATAAGATGGTAAGATGGTAATATGGTGAAGGGTATCAAAGATTCGGCACAGCCGAATCTTTTTTCAATTTCATTTGTTTATTACTTGTACTTACTGAATTTTATTTTTTTAATAATAAAAAAAAATAAATTTCACTTTGTTAACATATAAAATATTTACGTTTAAACGTTCTGACTTGTCGTATTCAAATGAATATTTTGTTTTCTAATCTGTTTTCCTTTTATTTATAAACATCGTTAATTTACCGTTTTTCCTGTATACCGGAATTATATAAAGACAATATTTAAAACATTGTCCATTATCTTGTCGTAAACATAGTTTGTTAGATGACAACATTCAAAATTTTGTCGCCCAAATTGTCGTCAAAATAAGTTCGATAAAAGAAAACATTTAAGACATTGACCTTTACACCCAGAGAAATATCAATCACATACGTGTTGAAAACAATACCATTCTTTGTCAATAGTGAATCTACACCGTATGTGTTTAAATTAAACACTGCGTGTTCAATTCTTATTGAAACTCGATACCTAATTGGCACCAAGTTGAAACCATTTCGGTATCAAATTGTTAAATTACATATGTTTTCTATTAAATTTGTTATCGAAAGGTATTAAAAAGCTGTTACCGTAAATTACCAATGTGACCAAAACCGTTGTTGATTTTGAATCGAATTTTTTCCCTTAGTGTATGTTCTTATCAACATTGTTTATGGATGACAACCTTTAAAATAAATAAGTGAAAACATTACAGACATTGTCGCTCATCTTCTGCCCGAAAGTGTATGATCCAAGACTGCATTGAAGACATTGTCATTCTTATTGTCTTTAACATCTTTTAAGGATGAAATATTATGAACATCGTCGTTTAATTTGTCTTTTACAAAGTTGACTGGAGATATATAATTTATAAGACTTCGTCTCTCTATTTGTCGTCAACAGAATCAAATAAAAGAGAACATTGAAGACATTGTCGCTATTCTTGTCGTAAAAAGCATTTGATCGAAGAAGCCAATAAAGGCAATGTCTTTCTTTTTGTCTTCAATATCTATTACGGATGACAGAATTTAAGACATGGTCTTTCATATCATCAACAAATGCTGTAAACTGCCGACAATATATAAGACTGAGTTGCTTACATCATCAATAATAGAGTTTGATAGAAGACGAGATTCATTCCTATGTCTTTTGTCGAGTCGCTACTAAACTTTGATACAAAACAACATGTAAGATGTTGTCGATCTTGTTGTCTTTAACATTGTATTTTGTCACCGATATTCAAGACAAAATGCGATGATTTCTTTTGAGTTGTCGATAAGAAAACTTAGAAAATAGGAGACATGTCTTGCATAAATCGTCAAAGACATCATTTGGCCAACTGGGTATGTTGTTCATACAAAAACATGCAAAGAAAACCGAAAAATTCTTTCTATTTTTTCCTATTGAAGCTATTGTCTTATATTATTTGAGCGTCATGTGGTGAGTGAAGCCAAAAATCCAAAAAAAATATTTTCAGATTTTTCAAAATTTTATAATGCATTTCTATTAAGGATGTTCTAAGCGACAATACCCAAAAACAATTTTTCAAAAATATTTATTTCTAAAAAATTTATAGACCGTCAAAGTTGAAAGTTGTTGGTAATTATGAAAAATGCAATGAAAAAACCATTAAAATTACAAATAGAAAAATGGGTTTATTTTATAAAAATCTTGGGCAAGACTATTTTATTTTACATAAAATGCATAGTATGATGTTACTAAAGTATGATGTATTCAGCTGACCACCTTTTCCAAAACCCTTGTACCATGTGTTGCAAAAATTTGAAATGCTTTAAACGAGGTAATGGTGTAGATAAATAATTAGGTTCCGGTATGGCAGTATGTGGTTCACCTATTATGAAATGAGATGGAGTAAGCGGATTTACGTCACTATCAGAAATAGCACAGAGGGGTCTGCTATTTAATATAGCTTCAATCTGGACAAGAATTGTGTACATGTCCTCAAATGATAGCAGTGTTTTTCCTACAACACGTTTAATATGAAGCTTTACTGATTTTATATTGGATTCCCAGATCCCACCAAAGTTTGGTGCTGACGGTGGTGTAAAATGCCATAGTGTGCCATCCTTTGCTATTGATTCTGCAATATCCGCATTTGTTGATTCATGTAATAACATTTGGGTCATTTCTGATAACATTCGCCGAGCTCCATGAAAATTTGTACCATTATCGGTATAAAGATTGCAACACTTTCCACGGCGTGAAATAAAACGTTTAAATGCAGCAATAAATGCTTCAGCACTGAGATCACTAACCAGCTCCAAATGAAGTGCCTTAGTTGACATACAAATAAACAAGGCAATGTAAGCCTTAGATACTCGAGGACGTTTGCAATTGCTCATTTTGATAAATAGGAGTCCGGCAAAGTCGCATCCGGTGTTGAAAAATGGTCTATATTGCTGAATTCTTTCTACTGGTAAATTTGCCATTAATTGTTGTGTTGTTTGCCTCCGGAGCATAAAACACTGCTTGCATCTGAAAACTACCGATCGAACTAAATGTCTTGCTCCAAGAACCCATTATTGTTGTCGAAGTATTGTAAATAATTCAGACGCACCAACATGAAGATAAGTACTGTGTAAATCCGATATGATAAGTTCAGCTATATGACATTTTGGCATAATGATTGGGTGTTTTATATTAAATGAAACTGAAGCTTCTTGAATTCGACCTCCTACTCTAAGTAAACCTTCTCTGTCTAGAAACGGTGATAGGTTTGTAAGTTGATCCTTTTTTGAAGGTTGCCGATTTTCTCTTAGATCTGTTATTGTATTTGAAAAGTACTCTGACTGTAAACAAAGAATGAGTTTAGTACGAGCTTCCAATAATTCGTTACGTGAGATAAATGAGTATGTATTAACCATTCGATTTCTAAGCCGATTTGTAAAACGTAGAACAAATACGGTTATTCGTAATAGCCTGTACCAATTAGATAATTTGTCGGATAGATCTAGAAGCAATGAACGATGTTCGTTTACTGATGCACAAAGCGCTGTTTTTCGTTGTTCAGATTCCACCTCTTGACGTTTCTGGTTAATATTGAAATTATGTTTTGGCCATTCTTCTTTTGGATACTTCAACCAAGGTGGGCCGGACCACCAAATTTTATGTTTTAATAGATCTTGTGGACTTAAGCCCCTAGATGCACTATCAGCAGGATTCATATCTGTACTGACGTAGTTCCAAAATTTGCGTGGAATTTTTGATAGAATTTCCTCTGTACGGTGAGAAACAAACACCTTCCACGTTCGTGGTGGTGATGAAAGCCAGTGTAAAACTATTTGTGAATCGGTCCAAGCATAAAGTTTAGTTGGTTCGATGTTTAGTGACTCCTTTACAGATGAGTATAAACGGCACAACAGTAAGGCAGCGCATAATTCCATTCTGGGAATAGATAGAACCTTCAATGGTGCAACCTTTGTTTTTGCAGCAATTAAATTAATTTTAATTTCATTATTGTTATCTCGAAAGACGCAATATATTACAGCAGCATAAGCTACACTTGAGGCGTCGCAAAAGCAATGAATTTCAGCATCTGGAAGTATAAATAATTTACGTGGAATTAGAATTTTTTCAAAATAACTAATTGAATCTCTTAGTTGCAGCCATTCTTCGATGATTGGAGGTGGTAACGGATCGTCCCATGAAACCTTGAGCAACCACAATCTTTGAAGCAATATTTTCATAAGTATTGTTGATGGAGCCAGAAAACCAAAAACATCGAAGATTCGAGCGATATCGGAAAGAATTTTACGTTTTGTTACAGCGGTATTATCATATAATCTCTTATGAACACGAAAGGAGTATGTATCGGATTCTGGATTCCAATATAATCCCAATAGTTTGATGTACGAGTCATCGTTTTCAAATTTAGCTTCTTCGCAGTCTTCTTTTGGAATTTGTTCTAGAAATTTTGATGAATTTGAACTCCACTTTCTTAGCTTAAATCCTCCTAAATCGAGTAGTGAAACAAGTTCTTTCTTCACTTTATATAAATCGTTTAAATCGTCCGAACCTGACATTATATCATCCACATAGATATTGTTAAGGATTATAGATGCCGCTCTTGGGAAATTGTTTTGGTTATTGAAGGCGAGTTGCTGCAAAACACGAACTGATAAAAACGGTGCACAAGAAGTTCCGTAAGTCACAGTACACAACCGATAATGAGAAATAGGATGACTAGAATCACTTCTCCACACAATTCGTTGGTAGTCGCGATGTTTTTTCGAAACCCAGATTTGTCGAAACATTTTCGTTATATCAGCAGTAAAAATGTATGAAAATCTACGGAATGGAATGGACACGCCAAATAGATCTCTTTGGATAGAAGGTCCAATCAAAAGTGCATCATTTAGGGAATGCCCAAATGAATCTTTGAAAGAGCCATCAAAAACCACTCTTAATTTTGTAGTACTACTTTCCGGTTTGAGTACTGCGTGATGTGGTAAGTAGTATTGTGGATAATTACCAATTTCGTCATCAGGAATTTTTTCCATATGCCCCAATAATTCGTATTCCTTCATAAAGTCGGCATATTGTGTTTTTAAGGAATGGTTTCTACGAAAACGAGCTTCCATTGTATATAATCTAGAAATAGCTCCATTTTGAGTATTAAAGAATGTTGTGTTTTCAATTTTAAAGGGTAAATCTACAATGTACTTGCCGTCAGATGATTTAGAGTGTGTTGATTTAAAGTGAATTTCTGCGGGATCATTATGTATTAGGTCTGGTTGACTTTTCCTTGTGGAACACTCTTCAATATCCCAAAATTTCTGAAGTATTTTATCTATATCACTTGATACTACATAAGACGCTACGTTTGACGTTACAGACGATTGTTCGACTTGTCCAGATATTATCCATCCAAACAAGGAGTTTATGGCAAATAACCCTGATATATTTAATGAAGTTTTACCATTCTTAAGAATTGCCCAAACAACATCTGCCCCCAATAACAGGTCAACGGAACCAGCTTTGTTAAAATTTGGATCAGCAAGCTTCATTGTAGACAATAATTTATCATTGGATTTACAGATTTTGTACGAGGGTATATCAGTGGTTATATTTTTTAGAATATATGCATTAACTGTTACCATTTCCGAATTTTGAGAAGAATAAATGTTAACTTTTACTTGACCTCTAGTTACTCCAGCATTTGTAGACGAAACTCCCATAATAGATAAACGGCCGTTTGTCCTTCGTAAACCTAATAACTGTACACATGATTCTGTCACAAACGATACTTGGGATCCTGAGTCGATTAAACTTCGTATGGTTATAAATTTTCCAAATTTATCTTGAACACGAACTATAGCAGTTGGCAATATAACTTGAGGTTGGCGATTTGAGACGATATGATTAGTTGTAACTATAGATGAATTTGTGGTTGTATCGGTTGTTAAACGATTAGGTGGATCTAACAACGACGAACTTAATCCAGATATTGTTGTATTACATGGATTTACAACACTGTGTTTAGCTTGCATCGAATCCATATAAAATGCATTATTATTTGGTACAAACTTATCATTGTTGTTGGATGACGGATCAGAAAGATGAACCAATGAATGATGTCTATTGTTGCAGTATCGACAATTAAATTTGGAATTACACGCAGATGCATTATGTCCTGGTTTTAGACAATTAAAACATAAATATTTGTCCTTTATAAATTTTCGTTTATCTTCAATGTCAAGAGCATTAAATTCGTCACACTGAAAAAGTTGATGTTGTTGTTGGCATTTTAAACACTGTTGTGGTGACATGCGAGAGACATTTGACCTAAAGAATGATGATTTTGAAGATGAAGCTACTCCTAACATTTGATTGGATTCCATATAGGTGTACCTCTTCTCTAGGAATTCCAAAAAAACATAAACACTGACATCCGATTTTGACCCTACCTCCTCCGACCATAACTGACGTGTCGTTGAATCTAATTTAGACAGCAATGAGTATATTAACCAAGGATCTCTTGTATTCATATCTATCGCTTTAAGTCCACGAAGGCACTCGTCGGCTCCATCAAGAATTTTTCGAAGTCCTTTGTGACTTGAGACCGAAACAGAAGGCAACTTATAAAATGTTTGAATATATGAAAATGCACATAGATGTGGCCTATCATAACGACTTTCTAGTTTGTCCCAAGCTTCCATATAATGATCTTCAGAAATTGGTATATTTTTAATAAGACTGAATGCTTCACCATCTAGAAACGAGACCAAATAATAAAACTTTTGTGTTTTCGTTAAATTAGCCTTGCTATCAACAGAACCAATAAATAAATCGCGAAATGCTGTCCATTTGCTATAATCTCCGTCAAATTTTGGAATTATGATCTTAGGTAAAGCCACGTCATTAGTTTTAGGAACAAGAACTCCTAGTTGATTAAGTAGGGTGCTTTGTTGACCGGCAAGTTTTTCTAAGGCTCCTTCAACATTTTCCACCTGAATCCTCCGGTACTTAATGGCTTTTGAAAGAGTTGAACAAATAAATAGATACTTAGCCTCGTAATGTTCAAATGTTTCCTCCTCAATACCATCTGCATCATCTACATCATCCTTGTCAACTTCGTATATTTCATCTTCAATTGATACATATTGCTGCCAATAGGATTCTAGTGTTTTAAGACGGGTCTCCAAGTCTTCTAAGCTGGTGTTGTTATTAATTGCGCTGCAGAAATTATGTGCGCGTGTTATACAAGATCGGACACGGCTACGTTTAAGTTTTAATGATTTTAAATTCACCATTATTTTTATTTTAATATATAATTAATTTTTTTTTAATCCGTTGGCGAGAAGGACCAAATTCTATGGAGTGTAATACTTGGATTATTACCTTCGAAATAAACCCAAAGTTAAGAAAAATATACCAGTGGACTGTAATTTTTTAAACGTTACAACTTTACTTCTTTATTGATCTTAACTTAATGACAAAGACACTGGACAAACAAAATTATTTTACAAAAAGTGGTTTTGCATATTCTTAAATTATATGTAATAAATGTACAACTGTATTTGATTGTAACCCTTTTTACGGTATTACTAAATGTACAATAGTTATACTAATATATTAAATATAGCAGGTAGAAAATCGAACGTTGTTGATCTTTTTTTCTTTGTGCTTTTTATATTATTACACAATTGATACATAATTATCTAATCACTGGCGTAACAAAAATCCCGAAAAGTGGGGTAAATGACAGAACCTTATAAAAAAAAAATTGTTATAAATTAATATATTCCAAACCAACTTTGTTTAGGCACAATCTAAAATATGTCGACATGAAATAAAACAAACCAAATTCAATTTTAATTGAGACGTAGATCTCTGTTTATTTCAAATAAATGTTACCTCGTAGAAGGAATAAGCAAATTTATAAATATATTGTGGTGCACGTAGTGCTTAAGTCGAAGATAATATAAGAAGTGAAATTAAAAGCTATTAGTTTGGTGGCAAACAATATTTAAGTCACTGTTAGCGGTTTACTCGTTAGTATAAATGTCAAAATACTTCCAACAAAGTTGCAAAAAAGGGAAGCAAGAATAAATTCTAACGTTGTTAAAAATAGTATATTTGATTGTTATAAAAAAAGGAGCTAACAACAAATCTAACTTAAACACACTTTTTTTAACCAAAAATATTTTCATTAAGCTTCAAATTAGAGAAATTATTTAAATGTCGGTTAACCGGTTTTTTAGTAGACGGTTAACCGAAAAACCGTTTTTTTAATTTTATCCAATTTTCGGTTAACCGTCAAACCGTTTTTTTCAAAAGTCGGTTTTTTATAAACACTAGTTTTAGTGTTTAAAAAAACCGACTTTTCAAAAAACCGGTTTGACGGTTAACCGAAAATTGGGTAAATTTAAAAAACCGGGTTTTCGGTTAAGCGTCTACTAAAAAACCGATTAAACCGGTTAACCGACATTTTAATAATTGCTCTAATTTGAAGCTTAATAAAAATATTTTTGGTTAAAAAAAGTGTTTTTCTACTTATTGGTTTAACCATGCACCAAATAATAAACAGTGCACTGCAGTGTTCTTTATAAATTGCGATCGATTTACGTCGAAAATATATAATACTTATTTTCAGCCTTTAGACTAATTTTAATATAATTTAAAAAAAACAACTTTTATGGCATCTTTGATTAATAATGATCGAAATTATTCTATAAAGTATTTCTTCATTTTTTTTTTTCACATTTCTAGCTTAAATATAATTATCGAAATTTTACAAAAAGGAAGCCTTAGACCTAGGATAATGTACTTTATATTATGATTCATATTCACCGCTTTTAATGTTTTTCTCTCAAGGAAAATTTTATATAATTTTTATAAAAAAAATGTAATAAAAATATCTGCATAAAATTGGAAAAATAATTTATATTTTTTCTGTTAAAAAGAGGATTTGTTTATAATTTATAGAAGATTATTAATCATTTAAAAGTACATTTTCTGCACTTATTTAGTTCTACTTTTGAAGTCTTTATTCCTATTACCCTATATAAAATCTTATTTTTATCTTAAGTAATGTTACATAAGTATTTTCTTCTTTTGGAAAATTTCATTCACATGAAATTAAAGTTTTTGTATGTGGAATGCTTAATTATCTATCTGATTTATTATACATATAGTTTTAAAATATATTTAACTTCCAACAAGTAAATATATATCATTTGGCTACTTGTTAACTCAAACGGCAAGCATTTTTAGTAGTTTAAAAATATTTTCTTATATTTTAAATTCAGAAAAAAGCAACTAAAGGACAAAATTTTGTGATTATTTTTAGAAAATTTTTAAAACCGGTTAATCGACACAGAAAAACCTGGTAATCCGGTTAACCGAAATTGAATATTTCAATTAACCGGTTCGCAAATAACCGAAATTTTAGGAAAAAATCGGTTAACCGGTTTATAAACACAAATTAGTTCCCTAATGTTGTCGATAACGATTAAATAGCGGACTATGTCGTCTCTTTTGTCGTCTGCGACTATATAGACGAAAAAGTCGTACATTAAATCGTCAACGATTACATCCTTATATTGGTCATCAATGATCACATAGTCTTGATATTTGTCGCAGACGATTACATGGATGATGTGTCATACAATTAGTCGTTTACAATTACATCAGTGACAAATAAGAAATGTATGGAAATATTGTCATAATTAAAATTAGAATATTAAATTAAATTAAAATTTATTTAAAAAAGGAATTTTACAATATGTTGAGGACATCGATAAAAATTATATCCATTGTTTGAAATTTCTGCTTTTATTTGCGTTTTATTGATGTCATCTGAAAATATGTGTATGTAAAAAATTTTGTTATTAAGTTAATATCAGAATATTTTTTGTTTATTACTTGTACTTACTGAATTTTATTTTTTTAATAATAAAAAAAAATAAATTTCACTTTGTTAACATATAAAATATTTACGTTTAAACGTTCTGACTTGTCGTATTCAAATGAATATTTTGTTTTCTAATCTGTTTTCCTTTTATTTATAAACATCGTTAATTTACCGTTTTTCCTGTATACCGGAATTATATAAAGACAATATTTAAAACATTGTCCATTATCTTGTCGTAAACATAGTTTGTTAGATGACAACATTCAAAATTTTGTCGCCCAAATTGTCGTCAAAATAAGTTCGATAAAAGAAAACATTTAAGACATTGACCTTTACACCCAGAGAAATATCAATCACATACGTGTTGAAAACAATACCATTCTTTGTCAATAGTGAATCTACACCGTATGTGTTTAAATTAAACACTGCGTGTTCAATTCTTATTGAAACTCGATACCTAATTGGCACCAAGTTGAAACCATTTCGGTATCAAATTGTTAAATTACATATGTTTTCTATTAAATTTGTTATCGAAAGGTATTAAAAAGCTGTTACCGTAAATTACCAATGTGACCAAAACCGTTGTTGATTTTGAATCGAATTTTTTCCCTTAGTGTATGTTCTCATCAACATTGTTTATGGATGACAACCTTTAAAATAAATAAGTGAAAACATTACAGACATTGTCGCTCATCTTCTGCCCGAAAGTGTATGATCCAAGACTGCATTGAAGACATTGTCATTCTTATTGTCTTTAACATCTTTTAAGGATGAAATATTATGAACATCGTCGTTTAATTTGTCTTTTACAAAGTTGACTGGAGATATATAATTTATAAGACTTCGTCTCTCTATTTGTCGTCAACAGAATCAAATAAAAGAGAACATTGAAGACATTGTCGCTATTCTTGTCGTAAAAAGCATTTGATCGAAGAAGCCAATAAAGACAATGTCTTTCTTTTTGTCTTCAATATCTATTACGGATGACAGAATTTAAGACATGGTCTTTCATATCATCAACAAATGCTGTAAACTGCCGACAATATATAAGACTGAGTTGCTTACATCATCAATAATAGAGTTTGATAGAAGACGAGATTCATTCCTATGTCTTTTGTCGAGTCGCTACTAAACTTTGATACAAAACAACATGTAAGATGTTGTCGATCTTGTTGTCTTTAACATTGTATTTTGTCACCGATATTCAAGACAAAATGCGATGATTTCTTTTGAGTTGTCGATAAGAAAACTTAGAAAATAGGAGACATGTCTTGCATAAATCGTCAAAGACATCATTTGGCCAACTGGGTATGTTGTTCATACAAAAACATGCAAAGAAAACCGAAAAATTCTTTATATTTTTTCCTATTGAAGCTATTGTCTTATATTATTTGAGCGTCATGTGGTGAGTGAAGCCAAAAATCCAAAAAAAATATTTTCAGATTTTTCAAAATTTTATAATGCATTTCTATTAAGGATGTTCTAAGCGACAATACCCAAAAACAATTTTTCAAAAATATTTATTTCTAAAAAATTTATAGACCGTCAAAGTTGAAAGTTGTTGGTAATTATGAAAAATGCAATGAAAAAACCTTTAAAATTACAAATAGAAAAATGGGTTTATTTTATAAAAATCTTGGGCAAGACTATTTTATTTTACATAAAATGCATAGTATGATGTTACTAAAGTATGATGACATGATTTTTTTTCCTGATCTCATAGATTTTGCCATATCTAAAATATAAATCGAAACTCAATAACTACGGAAATTTCATATGATTTAACTTCTGACCATTCTCCGATAATAATAACTTATTACGGAAGGACTAACATACCAAATTATCCTACTAATGCTTTTTATAGGACAAATTGGTTAAAATATAAAAAATACATCAGTAGTCATATCCACACAGATCCATATTTTCAGTGTGAGGAAGATATAAACAAATGCGTACAGGACTTTACGTCGTTAATTAATTTAGCTATAGATCACTCAAAAAGTGAAACTTTTAGGAACGATAATAAGCATATTTCTAATTATGAAATTCAAAAACATCTTCTTGAAAAAAGAAAATGTAGAAGAGAATGGCAACAAACTAGATCACCAGCTGCAAAGTTGAGGCTGTCTACAGCAATTAAGAAACTAAGAAAAGCCCTTCAATTAGAAGAGGATCGCCAAAGTAGAAAATACATTGAAAGTTTAACAAATAATAAATATACAAATTTTTCCCTATGGAAGGCAACGAAAGATATTAAGCCACCGGTAGAGGCACAAAATCCTTTAAGGAAGGCTGACGGTACCTGGGCGCGTAGTTCTGAAGATAAGGCAAATTTATTTGCACACTATTTAAGCTCTGTCTTTCAACCAAATCCCCAAACAAATAATTTTGTATTGGGAGAGACACCTGACACTACTCTAAATAATGATTATATAATTGTTGTTAGCCCAGAGGATATTAATACAGTAATCAAGGAAAATATAAATATTAGAAAATCGCCTGGATATGATTCGATAACACCATCCATGATTAAAAACCTACCGAATGTGGCAATTATCGTGCTTTCAATTATTTTTAATGCGATCTTAAAACTAGGAGTTTTCCAAAAATGTGGAAAACATCTCAGATCAAAATGATACTAAAGCCAGGAAAAGATTCTACTATACCATCATCTTATAGACCTATTAGCCTTCTATCCTGTTTGTCAAAGCTGTTCGAGAAAGTATTTCAAAAGAAAATTATGCCATTTTAGAACGATAGAAATATCGTCCCAGTTCACCAATTTGGCTTTCGTGAAAAACATGGAACCATAGAACAAGTGAATCGTCTAACTGGAGAGATAAGGAAATGTTTTGAATTAAAGAAGTATTGTTCAGCTAATTTTTTAGACATCTCGCAAGCTTTCGACAAAGTTTGGCACAAGGGCCTAATATATAAAATTAAATGTTTACTACCACCATGTACCTCCAAATTGCTGGAGTCTTATTTATCTGACCGATTATTTAGAGTAAAATATAACGAATTTGTAACGGAAGAATTTGAAATAAAAGCAGGTTTATCACAGGGAAGTTTTCTTGGACCTACCTTGTACTTAATTCACACTTCTGATTTACCAGTGAGCGATGGACTGTTTCCACATTTGCTGATGATACGGCAATACTCAGTTCCCACGAAAACCCACACTTAGCATCTAGACAACTTGATATTTACCTCCGACGTGTGGAGACCTGGTTGAAAAACTGGCGTATACGAGTAAATGAATTGAATAGTAACCACGTTACTTTCACCCTCAGAAGAGGAAATTGTCCTCCTGTTAAACTTAATGACATAAGTATACCCCAGTCAGACCACGTTACATACCTTGGTATACATTTAGATAGGCGACTAACGTGGCGTCGTCATATAGAAACCAAGGGACTTCATATGAAGTTAAAAGCTTCTAGCATTCACTGGTTAATAAACAGCCAATCAAAACTAAGCCTTGACAATAAAGTCATCCTGTATAAAACCGTTTTAAAACCAATTTGGACATATGGTATCCAATTATGGGGTACAGCCAGTAAAACGAGTATCGATATTATACAGAGGGCCCAATCAAAAATTCTTAGAACCATGACAGGTGCACCATGGTATATAAGAAATGAGAATATCCATAGAGATTTAGAGGTTCCATTTGTAAAAGACGAGTTTGAGAAAATCAGTGAAAAATACATTTTAAAATTGCAGACTCACCCCAACCCGCTTGCAAGACTACTTACTGAAGTTCAACCAAGTTCAAGGCTTCGTAGAGCCGATTTTCCACCCCGTTATTAGCGAAGACAAATTATTCACTATGGCATGCTCTCATTAGAGATAAAGTAGTCTTTAATTTTTAGTTTTAAGATTTGAATACATATTGTGAGGCCTTAAAAAAGGTAGATTCAATATATAAATAAAGAAAACGTAAAAAAAAAAAATGAATTTTTTCATGATTTATTTGTCGTGGGTATTTTATCATTGCATTAAGGTAAATAAAAGAAATAAATAACAATTTTATATCAGGGTTGTCAGATTTTTTTGAGCCTCTGTCGCCAAATTGTTAATCAGAAATCGCAAAAATTAAATTTTATATATTTTTTTAAAGAAAAACTAAAAACAACTAAAATATTTAGTGCTTCAAATTTTAGTCAATGATAATTTCGGTAGCAAATAATAGTAATTTGAATAAAAAAAAAAATATTTATTATTTCAATACACTTTTCTGACACACATAGCTCAAATTTAGGTCAACAATTTTAAAAATTTATTTTTTAACAGAATAATTCTAAAATTATATAATGAACATTTGTCCTATTAATCTTAGAAATTGTTTTGAAGAATTAATTTATTCATGAACGTTTTCTTTTCATCATGGCCCATAAAATTTTAATATTAATATTTGAAAGATGATGGAAAACAAATTGTCTAACATTTATTGAAGATAATTATAAATTAAGGATCTTTATTCTGTTATTCGGGGTTCATAAACAGCAACTTTCCTTGCTGCAATTATGAGTTCGTAGACGAGAGAGGTAAAGTGAATGTAAATGTTTAGTATTCCTTTCTTTTCTCTCTCCAACGAATTCAGAATTGCAGCAGGAAAAATTGCTGTATGTGATCCCCAACTTAAATCAGGGTTTTTTACAGAAACTTGCTTCGTGTCTTTAAATTTGATAATTTAAAGTTATTTCTGAAAATACGTACATTAAAGTGCCTTGATTTGTATGGGGACAAAAAAAAAATTGCAAATTAAAGACTGATAAGTTTTAAACTAATTCCCAAAATATTTCGGTTCAATTATTTCATTTACGTGTGCTGAACCATTTTTAAAAAACCTCGAAAAATATGGTTTTCAATCAACAGTATACACAATTTTTAACTTTTTGTAAAAAAAAATTACAACATATGATAGAAAAACTACTTTTAATATATATTAAGCAAAAAAAAATTCTTTTAAGTTTGTTGTCATTCTCACGAAATTAATTTTTTAGTAAAATTTTCAATGATTTTATTTTAAATAGTATTTTATTAAAGTTCGAATATTTTGGACATTTTCCATCGTAAATTATATATTAGGACATCACTGGGAAGGTCCCATTAAATACTATTAATATGTGCATTGCAAATAAAATTTTGGGATTTCCGGTCCATAATTGGTTAAGTTAATTTTAGCGGCACATAAATGGTTAGTTAGGGACATAAATGTCCCCAAAAATATAAATTAATCAAAAAAGCTGTAAATTCATGTAAATTAGCGGCAAAATTTCAGAAACTATTTTTTATTCGATTATTATCGCGGTTTTAAATTAACTTATTATGTTTTTCATAAATTTATCAATATTTAAGTGTAATGAGTACTTCCATGCGACTTATTTGCAAAAATTGCAAATTTAACCTTTTGGGAGCTAAATGCATAAAATTGACCCTCTAGCTATACTATTGCTATCTTCAATAGTAGCAGGATAGACCATTCTTATGGTACATTAAAACCTAATATATTTTAAAAAATTTCCTAAATATATAAAATTACATGGTTGAACAAAGAAAATATTATAAACAATTTTAGTAAAATCTTAATATTCCGCGACTAAAAAGAAATATAATAATTGTTTAAATAAATATTCAAGTTCGTAGTAAGCCTCTATTATAATTTGAAGTTAATTTTCTTATTACTAAAATTTTGATAATGATATTGAAAGAAATACGTAATTTTAGAGGTGTTTTGGAAATGTTATAGCTCACGTAAATGTAAACATTGAGATGTAATATTTTGGGAATCATGTAAGAGCATACTAATCTTCATTTCTGGAGGGGAACTTTTTTTCGTGAGGCACTTTAACGTACATATGTTGAATTTCAAGTTTGAATAAAAATTAATATTCTTTTGAAAAAAGGTGATAGTTTCTCAATTTCATATCAAATGTTATTCCTAAGTAGTATATGTATAATTTCGAAATCCGAAGATTTTAAATATGTAATACTTTTTAATTAAACCCAAATTGTTAATTCATATTCTTCAAAAATGGAAAATCAAATGGAAATCAACTTCAAGTCAAAAAAAATCCTAGTTTAAAAATGATTATTTTGGTAAATGATACATCAAAGAAAAGACAATATTCTAATCTATCAATTGAAATACTAAATAATGTGTTGATTAATATTCCGGCTAGATTTGGCATCGAAAAGTGAATCGGGAAAAAGGTTATAATAAAAAACCGTAAAAAACACTGAATATGGGTGTCATGAAAAATTAATAAGGATCAAAACCATTTAAAAAATGTTACATCCTAGGTTGAGATATCAAAAAAACGTGTAAAATGTAAGAAAATTGTGAATCTTTGCAAAAGTTCTTAAGAAAATGGCAAGGTTGGAAACCGATACAGTTATAAATACCGAAATTATTATTTTGTTAAAAATACCGGTATTCAAATACCGTTTTCCCCTGTACCGGTATATACCGGTAATTTAGTTGCGGTATTTTAAAAATCGTTTGTTTCTTGGCTTTTATCGTTTGTTTCTTGGTTATATCGATTGCAATAAATATATTCTTAAAGATGTTTAAAACCTAGTGCGACCTCACTTTGATAAAAAGTCTTAGTGCGAACACAAAAAATATATGGACATTTTAACTTACGATATGCTCTTAATTATTTGTCATATGACACCCATGAACGTACTGTTGAAATTAATGTAGGTTCTTAGTTAACTGTTTGGTATTTGCTTCTCTTTAATTTTGGATTTTCTAAAAGACCGAAAATTTTCCTTCAGAAAGTTACAGCTTGTGCTATCTCTCCGGGAATTTGGACCATGATTTCCGGAAATTTTAAAAGCACTTAAACGAATGAAAACTGCATGAATTTTAACAAACGATTATATATTTTCGATTTTTTTAACAAATATAATATGCTAAATCCAGTTGGAAACTATTTATATTTATATAATTTGATAATTCTTTAAATTACTTGTATAGGATGAATCTAAGGCAGATGCGCAATTTTCAAATTTCTTGACTCGCGAGTTTAGACTACAAATGCTGCTTACGCAATGCTGTTTCACACGTACACTATAAACTACTTCGTTCGACTGTATAGTATAATAATAAAGTACTCGCACATCTACAAAAACAAAAATTGCTTGTATTTTGTTAGTGTAAAACCAGAGTTTAATATTACAGTGAACTCTCGATAATGTGAACTAATTAATGTCGGGGTAGTTCATATTTTCGAATTTGTTCACATTTTCGATTGTGATTTTTTTTATATATATTACTAAGTTATTCTTTCTAAAAATCATTTATGCAAGGAATGAAAATGCAAAGATTACTAAAAAAAACTTTTTGTAATTTATTTGGAACATAAAAAGTTTTTAAAAATCCATTTTATAAAGAGTACATACGTAGTATGTACATAAAAAACAAACAAAATATTACGACAAAAAAATAAATAAAATTTACAATGAAAAAAGATAGGTACATACATATGTAATTAAATATGGAAATAATCGGTTATTATTTTCTGTTTTTTCTTTTGTTCGACCAGCTTATTTACCGCCAATTCCCTGATTTTTTTCAATACTTTAATGTCAGTTTGATCGACCATTTGAAATTCAGCCCATTGGACAGCTTTGTTAAAAATTTCGACAGCTTCTTTGGCTTTCATGTTGTTTTCAGGCGCTTCAATAAAACAGTCGTCAACATCGTCGGACTCTTCAATTAAATCATTTTCATCAAATGGCGTGACGTCCTCACAAGGATTATTGATCCAATCTCTAATGTTTACAGCAGTAAATACTTCCTGAGGGCACAATGTCTGTAGAAGATCTGCAGCAGTATTTTCTAAAGATCTAACCTCTGATTGCCACTTTTCTTTTAAAACGCTCAAAGGAACATTAAATTCAGGATCGTCTTCATCATTTACCATATTCGAAATATTTTTCCAACAGTTAGATAAAGTTTCTTTACCAACTCGGTTCCAGGATGCCTCTAGAATAGAAACTCCTTCTTTAAGTGTGATTTTTATACCCACCATCAAAAAGATGGGGGGTATATTGATTTTGTCATTCCGTGTGTAACATGTTGAAGGAATCATCTAAGACCCCACAAAGTATATATATTCTGGGTCCTGGTTAGATTCTGAGTCGATCTAGCTATGTCCGTCCGTCTGTTGAAAGCAGGATAGCGCTCGAACGGAGCAACGTAGGGAGGCGAAATTTGGCACAAATATTTGTATTATATAAGGTTTGTTTGGGATTGAAAATGGGCAAAATCGGTTCACAAACAAAAAAGTTATGGGCTAAAGACTAGAAACACAGGGTGTCGTTTTATATTTTTCTGCTGATATTTCTGCAACAAAAGCATGTACGATAGCGAAATTTTGTGCATATAGTTTGGGGATCGATATCAACTCGCAAGCCAAAAATGGGCGTGGTCCGCCCACTTTACCGCCCACCTCCCATATAAGGTGAAAATCAATGAAATTGTGTTCAAATAGTTCAAGGACTAATGCAAACTCGGAAACAAAAAATGGGCGTGGCCCGCCCACTTTACTGCCCACTTTACCTCCATCTCTCATATAACTTAAAATGTGAAAAAGTTGATGGTGGGTATATAGATTCGGCCGGGCCGAATATTTGCGCTTGTTTTCATTGATTCAAGCAAATCCCCCTCTTTTGCAATAATTGTTGCCAGAAGACTGTTCCTATAATGAAGTTTGGTGATTCTAATTGCATTTTGATCCATTGGCTGGATCAGAGCCGTTACATTTGGAGGCATGAACATAGCTTCTATGGAACCATCCTCGCATTTAAGGTCGGATTCTGGTGGATGGGATGGGGCATTATCTATTAGGAGTAAAGCTTTTACTGGTAATCCTTTCTTCGTTAAAAAATCTGTCCCCTTAATGAAAAATAAAACAGTAAGAATCCCAATTGAACTATTTTTACATGTTTACTTACCTCTGGCACAAAACAGTTGTGAAACCATTCTTTAAAAATGGAAGAAGTCATCCAAGCAGACTTTGAATTTCTGTAGTTTAAGAGACAGATACAATTTTTAAAACTGCGAGCATTTTTCGATTTTCCTATTACTAAAAGTTTTATTTTATGAGATCTTGACGAATTTGCACAGCATAAAAATATTATCCTTTGCTTTTCCACTTTTGCACCTGGAGCGCTTTTCTCCAATGACGTTACATATGTCTTTTGTGGGAGAAGTTTCCAATATAGACCAGACTCATCGGCATTATACTACTGATCATTGGATAAACCCAAATCTTCTATCTTTGCTTTCAATTTAATTTTAAAAGGATTTACGAACTGAGATTGCGCAGAAAGCTTTTCACCGCTTATCTGAAGGAGCCGAATTCCGTATCTCTTTTTAAATTTTTGTAGCCACCCATCGCTAGCATTGAAGTCATTTCCGTTTTCACTTATGTTTTTGTGAATTTGTTTGGCTTTCTCTTTCAACATCAACCCACTTACAGGGATGTTTTTATTCCGCATGCAAATAAACCACTTATAGAGCGATTTTTCCATTTTTGGAAGCTCTGAAGATCGTAATGTTTTGCGTTTTCTGGGTCCATATAACGTATTGTTCACACATTTTAAAATATTGTCTTTTTTATTTTTTATTGAACATATCGTTGATTTTGCAACTTTATACTTTTTACTTAACACTGTAACACTCGATCCTTTTTTTAAATATTCCAAAATTTCGCATTTTTCATTTAAGGATAAAAACTTTCGACTGTTTTTAGACATTACTAATTTTAAAAATAAATTCACGAACCTACCGCAACAAGTTACATAAAGCGACTAGCATTAAATACCTTTAAAATAATGGCATACTATGGTATTTATTAATTCGGGGATTTCCAACATTAAAAATAAATGCTTCTACAAATTAAAAAATCCCCAAAAATTAAAAAAAAATTGTTCACTATTTAGAGCCATTAAACTTTGTTCACTATTTAGAGCGCCTATATAAAAAACTGAGTGTTCACATTAGTAGATAGTTCATTATATTGGATGTTCACATTACCGCCAGTTCACTGTACTACTAAAATATTAAAAAAATTGCATCATTTTTCATATTACTTGAAAGCAAATCAAAAAAATATTTCTTCAACAAACCTACACCATTTAGATCCGTCCGTCTGGTCGGCTGGCTGGCTGTCCATGTAAAGCTCGTGCGCAAAGTACAGGTCGCAATTTTGAAGATAATTTGATGAAATTTGGTACGTATACTTTTTTCAAAACAAGGACGAAGCCTATTGAATTTGGTTATGATCGGCCCATTATTTCACCTAGCGCCCATACAAATGTCCTCCCGGAATAGAGTTTTAACACTTATAGGTGCCTTAAAAATAGGAATATTTTAATGAAATTTAGTACAAATAAGTTTTATATCAGCAAAAATCTGTCTGCCAAATTTCATGAAGATCGGTCCATAACTGACCATAGCTCCCATATAAAATTCTCTCCCGAAAATCACTAACGTGCAAAAATCCCATACAAATGTTAGTATTACAATAATATCAATCACATACGTATTGAAAACGATACCATTCTGTGTCAATAGTGTATCTACACCGTATGTGTTTAAATTAAACACGGCGTGTTCAATTCTTATTGAAAATCAATACCTAATTTGGTACCAAGTTGAAACCATTTCGGTATCAAATTGTTAAATTACATATGTTTTCTATTAAATTTGTTAACGAAAGGTATTAAAAAGCTGTTACCGTAAATTACCAATGTGAGCACAACCGTTGTTGATTTTGAATCGAATTTTTTCCCTTAGTGTATGTTAATATTTGACACAAGTACGTAGTATATAAGTAAAAACAAAACTATGTGGATCGAAATGGTGTAGGGTATCATTTAGTCGGGCTTGACCGACTATATCTTCTTCTCTCGTTTTATTTTCAAAATATATGTTGAACAAAAATTATACAAAACAAAAAATATGCAACATGACCAGTACGAACTGCGTAAAATATTTCAGCTTGTGCATTTTTTACTGCGAAGTAAATGTATAAACGAAGACTTGCGAAGCTGACAAGTTGAATATATGCGTACGAAATATGTGAAAAAATATGCAAAAAAATATGTTGGAAAAATATTCTTGTGCGTGGACATCATTAGTAATGTATAAAAAGAAATAAAATGAATTAGAATTTAAAACAGAAATAAACAAAACCAAAGATGTTTGTTTTTGGGTACTTCTGTATTGGGTATTATGACATAGAAATATAATAACGATGATTATAATAATCTTAAAAATTTAAATAGGAGCTCAATAAAGTGTTAAGTAAGAAGAAATTGTTTTATATATGTTGGGGGGAAAACCGTGTGGATATTTTACCAAATATTAAATAATAATGCGGGGATTAGTGGGGGTTAAAAAGAAATGTATATTTATTTGCCGGTTACGAACCTTTTTGTTTGCAAGCTTGTGTTGTAAAAACAATTATTATTTTTTCTTCTTTTGGTATTTTACATACACTAAATAACACAATAGATAAATAAAGAGTAATTAAAGGGTTTTTATAGCAAGATGCAAGAGAGCCCTTTACACCAAAGGTAATTCAATTACGGGCATCTTACACCTTAACATCCCGGCCCCCTTGCTATATTGCAACCAAAGAACAGGATTTTCGTGGGTAAATTAATATATACAATTAGAATTCAATTAGATTATTAATTCATAAAAAAGCAATTCATATAATAAATATAATTCATAAAATACAAAAAAAAGGAAATACAAAATTATAACCTAATTAATTAATATGAAAATTTTATGATATTTAGAAACAGCAATCATTGTTGAAGATTTAAATGGCTAATTACACCCCAAATTTTCCTATTATGGTCCAGCCAAGTAATGTATCTTGGGCCATAGGGGACCCTATTGCTTCGGGTTGAATACCGGTCTTTATTATGCGCGGGTAGATATCGGCACCAAGGACAATGTTTATGTCGTCGTTTTTGTAAAAGTGAGGGTCGGCGAGGCGCAGATTAGAATACAGGGCAGCAACTCTCTCGTCAATCTCTTCTTTGGGTTGTTTACGGGGAAGATCACTAACGACTTTCACTTTCACACTTAGAATAGGACATTCTTCATGACGAGGACGGAAGCGAATTTTGCACCAACGATCGGAGCCAATGTTTTCGACTTTTAGTTTGTAGCGTTCTACCAGGAATTCGGCCATGACACTCACCTCCTCACACGGGTTTAGCAAACCTCTTACATTGCCCCATTCACCTCCTAACTCAATTTTTATAATTATAGTTGGGAGCAGTGTTACTGTACGAACAGCGGAGGCAGTAGAACTCGTAGCGGTGGGTTTAGAGGCTCGAAGACGTTCGTGGCGATGTAAGAGTGTATGATGACGACTCCCACATTGACGGCAGCGTTCGGTGTTGCGACAGCGGTTTATAAGGTGCGAATGTGCTAAGCAATTTTCGCAATATTTGAGCCGTTTGACTACCTTTAGCTTCTCAGACACGTTCATCTGTTTGAATTTGAGACATCTTCGGATTGAATGATCTCTGTGGCACAACCGACAACTTGATGGCCTTTGGCAAAAATTGCGTTTCTGGTGATCCCTTTCTTCTAACGGGGAGACGCTTCTGCGGTGTTGACGTGGCATGACGATTGCTGTAAATAAATAAAGGTATAAATTAGTTCTGTTCGGGGTTGGGGAGCAAGATTAATTTAACGATAGGCCTAGTAACGATGCCATTGGCAGTTCGTACTTCGGCGACTCTAACTCTACTGTCATTGCCACGAATGACGTTTTCAATGCGGCCAAGCCGCCATTGGTTTGGGGGTAAATTATCTTGCCTTATAATGACAAGATCACCTATGGCGTAATCTCTTTGGGGGTATTTCCACTTCAGACGCTTGTGGAGCTCTTTGAGGTACTCCTCCTTCCATCTTTGAGCAAAATGATGGTGTAAAATCTTTAATTTCTGCCAACGATTGACATGACTCAATGAGTGATCAGTCAAATCAGGTTCTGGCGGCGACAATAAAGAGTTACCGATAAGAAAATGTCCGGGAGTAAGTGCGCAAAGATCTGACGGATTGTCGCTCATTGGACTGAGGGGTCTAGAATTTAGACATGCCTCAATTCGATATATGCGAAGCACCAACAAATGCAAGACCGTTGTCAGAATATAGAGCATTAGGAGTTCCTCGTCGTGAAAAGAAACGTGCAAACGCAGCTAAAGAAGCTTGAGTAGAAATTTCACTTGTGGCTTCCAGGTGTATAGCTTTTGTTGAAAAACAGACAAAAACTAAGACGTAACCCTTAGTGATTTTGCAACCACGACCGACATACGATTTAACATCAAAGGGACCAGCGAAATCTATTCCTGTGTTGGTAAAGGGACGAGAAAACGTGGTCCTCTCAGGAGGTAAGGCTGCCATTATTTGTTGACTTTTCTGACGTTTTTCGATTACACACGTACGACATTTTGATATAATGGATTTTATCAATACCTTCAGGCGGGGAACATAGTAGTATAGTCGCATAAGTCGGTAGAGAAGCGCATTTTGACCGTGTAGAGAATATTTATGTAAGTATGATAAAAATAACCGAGTGTAAAAACCCTGATATGGCAAGAGGACTGGAAACCGTTCATCATAGCTCAATTCTGGGGAGTTGGACAATCGTCCGTTAATTCTCATGACACCATTAGAATCTAAGAATGGATTGAAGGTTAAGAGATGACTTTTTCTAGGTATTGATATATTTTGTGATAACAAGTTATATTCATTTGAGAAGTATAACTTTTGGCAAGCGATTACCATTCGAGACCTTGCATCAACCAATTCATCTCGCGTTAACTCATTGGAAGTTGCTAATTTGTGACGCAGACTTCTATTGCACCTGTAGTAAAAACGATATATGTGGCAGATAACACGCATGGCTCTCGGAAAATCCGAAAAATTCCTTAAAATATCATCATCTGGAGTTCGAGTAAGGTGAACGCGAATAGATTTCGCTTCTTCTTCAGTAACAAAGCTTGTTGGGTTCTGCGGCCATTCGCTCGGGGGAGATCTAAGCCATGAAGGTCCATGCCACCATAAATCACTTGACATAAGTTGGGAAAATGTGAGTCCACGAGATGCCAAATCGGCGGGGTTACTTTTCGAGTCAACATGAAACCAAGATTGACTCCCAACCTTCTCGACAATGGACGAAACTCTATTTTCTACAAAAGTTTTCCATTTGTTAGGGGGTTTCTGTAGCCAGGCCAAGACTATTGTTGAATCGGTCCACAGAAATAATTTATGATTTCGAAGGTTGAGTTGAGACTGGATAGATTCGACCATGGTGGCCATTAACTCTGCTCCACCCAGTTCTTTTCGAGGTAATGACACAAACTTAACTGGGGCGACTTTTGTTTTGGCGACTAACAGATGAGACGAGACCGAACCTAAATTCTCTGTACGTAAATATAAAGTTGCAGCATATGCTTTTTCCGATGCGTCACAAAAGCCATGTAATTCGATGGAATATGATGGGTCAAAATCGACGAATCGGGGAATCTTGATGTGTTCGATATTGACATAATCGTCTAGAAAAGCATGCCATTGTTGTAAGGTTGATGGTTTAAGGTCCTCGTCCCAGTTGGTTTCATCCTTCCAGATTTGTTGCATGATCATTTTGGCAACGATTATTTTGGGCGCAAGCCAACCGGCTGGGTCAAATAACTTAGCGATCTCCGATAATACTGATCTCTTTGAAACTGAGTTTCGATTAGGGTGATTTTTCAGCCGAAAATAAAAATAGTCTCTCCCTGCATTCCATCGTAGACCTAGGGTTTTCGTGGTACAAGATTCTGACAATTTCAGGAACTCTGTATCCAACAAGTGCTCAGGAGAAAGACCTTTGAGTAAGTATTCATTGTTGGCTGTCCACTTGCGAAGAGAGAACCCTGCAGACTTAAGAACTGCTATGATTTCATCTCTAGCTTTCAACGCAGAAGACAAAGTATGAGCACCGCCCAACACGTCATCAACGTACATATAATAGCGGAGAATATCAGCGACTGTGGGGTTTGATCGCTCACACAAGTTCGCTAATTCCAGTAGGGTTCGTATCGCCAGATAGGGAGCACAGTTTACGCCAAAGGTTACTGTTCTAAGTTCAAAATCTTGAGGGGATTCTTGGGGGGAATTGCGAAAGACTATTCTTTGGAAACAAGTATGAGATGGATTTACCAATATCTGACGATACATTTTTTCGATATCAGAATTGAAAACATATCTAAAGAGTCTCCAACGCAAAATTAGTACAGTGAGGTCTGCTTGTAAAGTTGGACCGGGGTAAAGTAAGTCATTGAGACTATTCCCATTCGATGAGGGACTAGATGCGTTAAAGACTACACGTAACTTCGTTGTAGTACTATCGGGTTTCAGAACTGCATGATGTGGTAAGTAATACGTGATATGTGTATTAGAGGGGGTTACATTTGACATTTGATTTAACGTCAAATACTCTGAAATTACTTTATCGTATTCAGATTTCAATTGGGGGTTTTTTAGCAGTCTAGGCTCATTTCGTAGAAACTGTGTAAGGGCAATGTGACGAGAAGATCCAATGTCGATAATGTCAGGGTATTCACGACGAAAAGGCAGTGACACGACAAAACGACCATCTTCCTGACGATATGTTGTTGACTGGAAAAGATTTTCGCAATAGAGTTCCTCTTCTGAAAGTCGAGGTTTTCGTGGGACTTCTTCAAGTTCCCAGAATTTTTTAAGTTGGTTATTCAACGCAACTTCATTAAAAAATGATGAAACAGACTGGCTATTAGTTCTTGTAGCAATTCTTCCAGTGATAATCCAACCAAAAGCTGTTTGCTGTGCCACTAAAGATTGATTATTATCCCATCGAATACCATCCCGTAATATTTTAGGGTATACATCTCCGCCAAGAAGTAGTTCTATATCTGGAGACTGATTTAAACGAACATCGGCCATTTTCAAGTCCGAAAAGGCACTGTCTTTAAGAGCTGATAGCGGATAATAAGGCAAACGACCAGTTAATTTCTTAACCACAAAGGCATCTGCATAAGTTTCAAAAGAGCTGTCAATTGGAGAACCGATTCGAATATAGCACAGTTGAGTAGATGTAGCAGTTAGAGCATCATTCAAACCATGGATTTCTGTTTGTGAAGACCGAGTATTTAATAAAAGCTTACTTTGAAGCTTTTTTGAAATAAAGGTTGCTTCGGAAGCAGAGTCAATTAAAGCACGAACAGTGTACTTAATATCATTAGAATAGATATCTACGAGAGCAGTTCCGAGTAAAACAGTTGAATTCGATGTGGACTGTAATTGTGTTGAATAGGATTGTCGCATTTGTGATGCAGCTTCAGCAGAAGTAGAGGGGTTAGTGTTTAAAAATGTAGTTTGAGGGGGGTTTTGAATACGAGGATTATTTGTATTTGTATTTGGAGCCGAAGCTAAAGGCTGAGGATACGATTGGGGGTTAATATGTTGGACTGCCTTCGGCGCATTTTCATTTCGATGCAGCAAAGAATGGTGCTTTTGTTTACAAATCTGACAAACGTATTGGGATCTGCACTTTTTGAATTCGTGAGAAGTTCCTAAACAATTGGTACATCTTTTTTGCTTCTTGACAATTGAGAAACGTTCGTCAACAGACATTCCCAGGAACGAAGGACAAAGTCTTAAGGGGTGTACTTCAGGACAAAGTGAACAAGTCCCTGTCTTATCGTTGGAAACACTAGTGCGATAGGTTTTAACTTTCTTCTGATCTTGGTTATTTTGTTTTTTCGATTGGGAAAATTTATTATTTGAAATACTAGGATGTACAAAAGTGGTGCGAATATCAGCCACAGATTCTAAAGTCTGAAACCTAGATGTCAAAAAAGCATCCATTTGTTTCCATGTTGGCAACTCCGTACTATTTGGCAGGGATTGTTCCCATAAATTGAGAGTTACTTCTGGTAAGCAAGTAGAGCAGATGTATATAAAGATAATATCCCAATTTTGTGTCAATTTTCAGAAGAGATAGATTTGTAACGCAGTCATTGATTGTACGTTGAATACGCCTGATGTTAGCACCGGTTTCTTTAGAAATGGGGGAAATATTAAAAAGATTCTTCAATTGTGCATTGACCAGAATGCGTTTGTTCTCATTTGTTTGAAGTGGTGCTAGGATTGGCTTGCTGGCAGAGGCCATCTAAAAGTTGATTCGATCTTGACAAAACCTTGACATGTGCCTCAAAAGTGGAATAAAAACGAGATTTGAGCGTTTCAATTTGAACATCCTCTTCCAATTCATTGAATTTATTCAAAATATCATCGTAACAAGTTCGAAAATCTGACCAGAGACGAACAATTTCATCCTTCTGTACCTCTAAGGTATGAAGGGAATGAACCTCAGCCGGAAGAGCCTCAAAGTACGCTTGAAATTCTACAACACGGTCAGAAGCACGAATAAAAGCATCGAGTAGAGACATTATAAACTCTCAAAGCGTGTGATTGTAGATAAGAAAAGAATAAAACTCGAATAAGAATCACGATTCCCTTAACAATTTAATGAAACCAATCCGAACTTGCTAATAACAATTCTTTCAAAAAGTCAAATTAACTCAGAAACTTCAATTACAGCGGTATGATAAAGCAAAAATCAACAGACTTGTATAAATTTATAATCTCACCGACAGAGTAAAATAGTATAACACGTAATGTGTATATATTTGAAAATATTATGCGTATTTTGCCAAATAATAAAGTGCAATATTAGTATATATAAGTAGTAGAAATATTAATATTATAAGTAGTTAAATAACGTAAGAAAAAACTTGTTTGTGTAAATGTAATTTTTAGTGATTTTTTTTTTTTTTATTAATATTTTGATAATTATTTAATTTGAAAAGTCCAACATAATCTTTTAAATGTGTTCGCAAAAAAACTATAACCAATTTCTATTTAATATCCAATAACTTGATTATATTATTTAAATTAGTTTTATTAAATTTAATAATTTTAAGTCGTTTATGAACTTTAGTTTAATTTTAATTGTTTTCAATTTATTTATTTGTTCTAATTGATTTAAATTTGTTTTAATTTATTTTATTTGTTTAAATTTATTTTATTTATTTAAATTTGTTTTAATTTATTAAATGTTTGTGTGGCAACACTTTTTTCGAAAAGAAATGTTCGTTGGTATCTCATAAAATAGCGAACGCAATTCTATTTAGATTCTGAGTATCTTTCACATTCAACAGATACAATATATGTATACAAAATAAAATAAAAAAATGTTTGTTTATATTTGACCTTGTTTTTTTTTTTTATATATCAGCTGTTAAACGTTTTGTTTTTCTCTTATTACTCTTTTGTGTTTATGTTCGCTTATAAGCTGGAGTTGTGTTGGTTGAATTTAGTAAAAGCTTTCTGTTATTGGCTCTGTTATGAGTGCTTACATGTACAATTTGTTGTTTTGTTTTATTTTTATTAAAGCTTTTTGATATTTTATGTTATGTACATTTACAACTTGTTGTGTGTGATCACTGTTGCATTGAAAAACACTGTTATGTGAATATTAGACAGCTTGTTTAACACTGTTAATAAATTGCATGTAGTTTAAATGATGTTAACAGAATTTTAAGAGTTAAAACATTTAGTAAATATGATTTAAACTTGTGGATTTCGTTTCACTTTATCGAGGGATTTTTTTGGTTTTTAACACAAAAAATAATAACTGTAGGACGGGTTTTTGTTTTTGCATTAAGTATTACAAGTTTTTTCTCACTTTAATTTGAGCACTTTTTCCTTTTTTTTTTTTTTTTAATACACATATGCATGTATAAATAAAAATAAATTGGGCACTTACTTTATGTGTTGTGTTAAGGATGATTTTATTTTTTCCAATATGATTGTGTCTTTACATCAATCCAATTTGGGTGGTATTTCTGCAGGTTACAGAGGGGGCTTAGAAAATATTCTCCTGGTGATGTCCACGGCAGTTTAGAATACTTTTCTGAAAATATAATTATTTGTCAAAATATCCACGATCTGGGAATCCGGTTCGATTGGGACCAGAAATGTTGGGGGGAAAACCGTGTGGATATTTTACCAAATATTAAATAATAATGCGGGGATTAGTGGGGGTTAAAAAGAAATGTATATTTATTTGCCGGTTACGAACCTTTTTGTTTGCAAGCTTGTGTTGTAATAACAATTATTATTTTTTCTTCTTTTGGTATTTTACATACACTAAATAACACAATAGATAAATAAAGAGTAATTAAAGGGTTTTTATAGCAAGATGCAAGAGAGCCCTTTACACCAAAGGTAATTCAATTACGGGCATCTTACACCTTAACAATATAAATTAACCAATGTATTTTTGCATGTATTGTTTATGTTGAAAAGGATAACAACTAGGGTTTGGGGTCTGAGAATTCCCGGGCGGGAAATCCCGGGAATTCCCGACGAAAAATTTCCAAATTTTCCCGGGAAAACGGGAAATTTAATAGTCATGTAGTTTTATAATCCTACAGCAAAAAGTTTTACTGTTTGTATCGCCCCAGTGAAAATTTTACATTAATAAATTAATTACTACTAACTAAAGACATAGTTAGATGTTAAAATATATAAAATTCGATACAAGTGATATTTATTGAAAAACATTTCATCGGCGCGCTGATGAAAAGTCCTATTTGACTACTTTCACTAAGAAAAAAACATTTTATTTTTTCCATTCCCATTTCGATTTTAACTACATATTTCTATAATATTTTAATTTAAATATTAATTTTTCATTCCATATCACCATTCACAAAAGCATACTTCTACTGAATCAATTTATACAGAAATTGTATTTTTGTTAATTCAAATCTTCTGCAAATTGAATGGAAATATTTATATTTTTTAAATATTTTATATACATTTTTTCTTTTATTGAATTCATTATATTTTGTTTTTAAATAGGTTTGTTCCCGTACTTTTTAGGTAAAATGAGAAAAGGCTGATGTTTCTCTCAAAAATGTACGAAAATACGGGAACACAAAAACCAATTTTTGGCCAGAAAGAAAACATCAAACTATTTGAAATTCATATGTGAATGTTTTTTTTTTTTAGCATATATCAACGTTCTTAATTTTTTTAATTGAAGCTTTCTCTCTCATTTCCCATTTTTCAGTAAAATAGGGATCCGCATGGTCCCAAATTAGAGTACGGGAACAAAGCTAATATTTTACAAAATTAATCAAAAAATATTTTCTAAGCTAATTCTTAACAGATTTGAATAGAAGAAAATTTGAATGATTCAAAATATTTTTTAAGCTTGAATTGTATAATTGGTAGTGAATTCTTTAAGCAATTAATTCTTGTGAAGTCAAAGAATTTAAGTCTATGAATTAAATTGTTATGAAAGCTTTAAAGAAATGACTGAGAAAATAAATTTAATTCGATTTTGAGAAGTGAATTAAAGAATTAAACCTTTGAAATCTTTGCTTATAATAGGCACTTATTTTACTCGTATGAAATGCTTAAAATAGTTTAAATTTTTAATTTGTTTACAGTATACTTTGCATTAATACCAAAAATATTTTCAATTATGCTGTAAATGTAAAACCTTCAATACTTTGTATGTTGAAGTCTTTAGGTTTTTGAAATGTAATTTTTATTTGTAGTTTTATTTATAGTAAATTTTGTTAAATTTTTCGTTTTTAATTTTTTGAAAAATATTTTAATAAAGAAAATTGGAAACATGACATTTAATAATACTTTCTTTAATACATTTTTTGATATTATTATAGAAAATTAAAATTTGGTATTAACACAAAGTATTATAGTGTAAAACCACCTTAACTAATCATAAATTTGATTTATAATGTTGTTTTATAGTATTGAATAGAAAAAATTACATTCTTTATAAGAAATCATTGCTTTTTTTTAAATTAAATTTCCCGGAATTCCCGGGAAATCGAATTTTTTATTCCCGTTTCCCGGGAAACAAAAAATCACGAAAAACCCCAAACCCTAATAACAACATACAATTAAAATCAAAGTGATCGATTTAAGGTTTATAACGTTCTATATTATTCAGGGTTTTGCTTTGGGTCATTTTTCGGAAGCCTCCGAAATTCTTAAAAAAATATTTATGTGAATAACATTTAAATATTTAAATATAATTTGTAAACTTAACTTTTCAAGTTATAAGTTCAGATGAAATTTGTCAAGTTGAAAACAATTTATAGTTATGAAGATTTTTTGTAGCGATAATTCCGAAGCATAAATATATGCTATATATTTTAGAGAATAGAATGCCATCTGATTTATTATACCCTGAAAGTTAAATGTGCACAGAATTACACAGAATAATGGTTGAATTTTAAATAATCTTGAAATCATATCTATATGAGATATACGAACCATTTTAATTTTAAAAAATCTACAGAATAAACTGATTACTATATGTTATACAACGATCACGGTTTCCTCTAGGCTTGTTTAGAAACTTCTAAAACACATTCGCTTATAGCACTTGTTTAATGTCGTGATTAACAGCCGTATTCAAAAAAATTTGTTAATTTATGTTTTATATATATACTAGCTAATACACAATTTGGCTCTTAATGTGTTTATTAAGAAAATCGTATTCAAAAAACTATTTACTATCTAAATTAACTAATAAACAGTTCTTTGTTTATGTAGGCAACCCTTTTCAGTTTCTCTCCCATTCTTATTGTTAGTGTCGTTAGCAGTAAGAATAAATTATTCATCATTTTTGTTGAAATTTTGATAAAATTTTACTATTTTTATGGTTTTTTCTGTTAAAATGCATAAATTTTAACCCGAAATTGATATGATATATTAATTACACCTTAATCTAAGACGTGTATATATTAATGTACTATTTAGATTTACGTGGAAACAACAAATAATGAAAATGTTAAACATATGCGACTGTAGCGAACATTGGGTTGACATGCCGGCAGCCGGAATTATGATATTTTAATCCAAAAGCACACAAAATATACTTTTTCTTGTCTACGTTTATGATTTTAATTCAAATAGTTTAAAATATGTGTATAGTTTAAACATAATTACAGAAAATATTATTCTGTCCCGAAATTCACTTAATACGTTTTTAAATAGATATTCCGAAACATTTTTTATTTTATTAGAGATTTTAACGTTCGGACATTTTAAAATACGTCGTTTTTGTCAAAATGAATCAAAAAATTTATCATTATTTTTATTTTTCTTGAAAAATGTAACGGAAATAATATTACAAGTAGTGTTTATAAAAAACCGACTTTTCATGAAACCGGTTTGACGGTTAACCGAAAATTGGGTAAAATTAAAAAACCGGTTTTTCGGTTAACCGTCTACTTAAAAACCGGTTAAACCGGTTAACCGACATTTTAATAATTGCTCTAATTTGAAGCTTAATAAAAATATTTTTGGTTAAAAAAAGTGCTTTTCAACTTATTGGTTTAACCATGCACCAAATAATAAACACTGTTCTTTATAAATAGCGACTGATTTACATCAAAAATTTATATGTAATACTTTTTTTCAGCCCTTAGACTAGTTTTAATACAATTCATAAAAACAATTTTTTTTGCATCTTTTAGCACAGCTTTTTAAGCTTTATAATGATCTAAAATTATTCTATAAAGTATTTTTAATATTAGTTTTTTTCCAATTTTAATAATTTAAAAAAAATAATGTAGTTAATAAAAATATCTGTATAAAATTGGTAAAATAATTAAAATTTGTTCTGCTAAAAAGAGATTTGTTTTTAATTTTTAGAAGAATTATTAATCATTTAAAAGTACATTTTCTGCACTTATTTAATTCTACTTTTGAAGTTTTTGTTTTTTCCTATTATCATATATAAAATCTTATACTTCACTTAAGCTGTACAATAAGGGAAAAAATTCGATTCAAAATCAACAACGGTTGTGGTCACATTGGTAATTTACGGTAACAGCTTTTTAATACCTTTCGTTAACAAATTTAATACAAAACATATGTAATTTAAAAATTTTATACCGAAATGGTTTCAACTTGGTGCCAATTAGATATCGATTTTCAATAACAATTGAACAGGCAGTGTTTAATTTAAACACATACAACACGTATGTAATTGATATTTCTCTGGGTGTACATTAGTAGGAGTAATGTTATTTTCATCTTTTGGAAAATTCCATTCGCATGAAATTAAAGTTTTTGTAAATGGAATGTTTAATTATCTATCTGATTTTATTATACATACAGTTCCAAAAAATAAATATATCATCTGACTCAACTCTTAACTCAAACACCAAGCATTTTTAGTAGCTTCAAAATATTTTCTTATATTTTAAATTCAGATAAAAGTAACAAAAGGAGGAAATTTAGTGATATTTTTAGCAAATTTTTAAAACCGGTTAACCGACACAAAAAAAACCGGATAAACCGGTTAACCGAAATTGAATATTTCAAATTAACCGGTTCGCAAATAACCGAAATTTTAAGAAAAAACCGGTTTTTCGGTTAACCGATTAACCGGTTTATAAACACTATTTACAAGGCTTTACCAAAGGTATAGTAAGCAAATCAACGTTTTTGAATACATCTTTAAGGAATTTTGTTTATAAATGGTTAGTAAAGCTGTGTTAAGCTTTTTTGAATACGGCTGTAAATGTTCAAGAGCAATCCTAGAATTCATATATAAATTAAAATATTATTGGCGAATTTCGATCGTCAAGTTTTTGTTTTATAAATCAAGTTTATTTTTCTAGAATGTGAAGTTAGATCACAATTCGAATCTGGCAACCGTAGCTAGGATTTGAAGTAGGCTAGCTTAATAAGACGAGAGCTTAATTTTAATTTTCCACCAAGTCTGGAAGCTTCACAAATCTCTGGATAGATTAAACAAATTTTTGAAAATGACGCATAAATACGCTTATCTCTGCTCACTGCCAAAAATTTCCAAATATGGCTCCGTAAGTAAACCAAATTTAAATTTTCTATGTCGCCTAAGATAAAGTTGCTACGGAAATTATACTTATGTAGAAGATATAGATTGAAATTAAAATAAAATCAAACAATTTAAGTAAGATCTTTTTTCAATAAAATTTTTAGTTCATTCAATCATCTTGACTTGATTTAATGATTTATTTTTTATTTTTTTTTTTTTTTTTTTTGAAAAAATAGTATTTCTGTTTTTAATTTTTTAAAATTTTTAATAACTTAGAGTTGAAAATTAAAACAACAATTTATTGAATTAATTATTTACTAATATAGTGGCTTTTTTCTGTGAAACAATTTCTCCATTAATTTCTCGTAGAAACAAATTTCACAATATAGTAATTGATTTATTTTAACTAATAACTCCGACTTAAATTATAATATATACATACTTACATACATATGTAACTAAATTATGTTTTTATTATTTTAATTTTTTACTCTAATTCCATGTATAAACCAGCAAGCAAGCGGTTTAAGTTAAATAACGATAATTTTTGAAGATGTGTAGGAAAGAACAAACATATTATTTCATAATTATTGTTCATATTTATTTAGTTATTCTATTTCTATGTCATAATACCCAATACAGAAATACCCAAAAACAAACATCTTTGTTTTTGTTTATTTCTGTTTTAAATTCTAATTCATTATACCCTTCACCACAGGTGTAAAGGGTATATATAAGTTTGTCATTCCGTTTGTAATTTCCACAATTTTCGTCGGAGAGCAAAAAAGTTTATATTTTCGGAATCCTTGTAAGAAGCGATGACGATTGGACCATGTCCGTCCGTCCGTCCGTGTGTCGGTTGAAATGGCGTTTATGAAGCCCACCGATAACTGACATATATAATATGTATGTCAAACGATCGGAAATGCTTTCGAGAATTTTGCTATTGGAATTCAGCAAGATAGGTTCATACAATGCGGAGATATGTTCAAAAAACCGGTTTTTTGAACCGGTTTTCCAGTTTCTGAAGCCTCTGTATACACTACGGACTTCGTTTTTACAAAGAATTCTCGGACATTTTTTTCTGAATTTTTGTTCTGAAAAAATGAAATAAATCGGTTCAGTAATTACTGAGATATCGGACAAAACGCATTTTTTATTTTTTGAAGCCTTGGTTTAAGCTATAGATTTTTATTTTTATACAGATCGGTCACAAATATTTTTATAAAATTTCAGTTTTTTGAATCAGGAAGATCGGTTTATAAATGGTGGAGATATGCTTTAAAAACCGGTTTTTAGAACCGGTTTTTTAGTTTCTGAAGCCTCTGCATATACCAGGGACTTCGAATTTTTAAAGGGGGCTCGAAAATTATTTTCTGAATTTTTGTTCTGAAAAAATTAAATAAATCGGTTCAGTAATAACTGAGATATCGGGGAAAACGAATTTTTTATTTTTGAAGCCCTTGTTCAAGCTATAGATTTTTATTTTTATATAGATCAGTCATAAATATTTTTATAAAATTTCGGTTTTTTTAATAAACCAAATTCGTTCATAATCAACAGAGTTATGGCCCAAAAACAAATCTGTTAAGAATATAAATACACCAACAAACATGTATATTAAGCATTGTAATGACTATTAGTGACGTTTTTTGTTTTTTGTATAGACAAGTAGTTTAGTTATCAACAGCAGTAATATGATGAATAACAGTGTTGTTGTTGTTGTTCTTTGTATATGCAGTCTGTACAAAAATAAATAGATATGGAATTGTAGTTGTTTATTTTTAAAAACTAAAACATATCTGTTAAGAATATACATAAATACATACACAAACATGTATATTAAGCATTGTAATGACTATTAGTGACGTTTTTTGTTTTTTGTATAGACAAGTAGTTTAGTTAGCAACAGCAGTAATATAATGAATAACAGTGTTGTTGTTGTTCTTTGTGTATTCAGTCAGTTTGTACATACAAAAATAAATATATATGGAATTGTTGTTGTTTCTTTTTTAAAAGCAAAGCCTGTTATGATTGTTTTTTTTCATATTCAAATTTTCGTAGTTTGAAAAAAATTTAGATTTAGAAAATATGCAAGCATACGTTAAGGCGAAAATTTTATTAATTGTCGGTAATATGGTAATATGATGGTAAGATGGTAATATGGTGAAGGGTATCAAAGATTCGGCACAGCCGAATCTTTTTTCAATTTCATTTTATTTCTGTTTATACATTACTAATGATGTCCACGCACAAGAATATTTTTCCAACATATTTTTTTGCATATTTTTTCAACATATTTTTTCACATATTTCGTACGCATATAATCAACTTGTCAGCTTCGCAAGTCTTCGTTTATTCGTACACATTTACTTCGCAGTAAAAAATGCACAAGCTGAAATATTTTACGCAGTTCGTACTGGTCATGTTGCATATTTTTTGTTTTGTATAATTTTTGTTCAACATATATTTTGAAAATAAAAATATGTAAATGTACAAGTGAAAACATATATGGCGCTCGTTGATTGTGGTATATTTTTAGTATGTTTCACATCAAAAAATATAAATTATGCATATTTTCAAAATGGGCTGTCGTAGAAAAGAAAAAACTATTTACTAATTTTTAAACTCTGTGTAAAACTACTGCCCACAATGTCAAAATGCTTTGAACGGAAAAATGAGAGAATGAAGAGTAAAAAAACTCGAAAAAAATTTTACATATGAATACAAAAACAATTTGACAGCACTGCGAGGTTTGCCAATGAAAAAATTGTAAAACAGCTGTACTTACGAGTATACTTTATTATACTATGGTTCGACTGTTGCTCTCTCATTAATGTCAATGCAAATCAAGTCAAGTTTTTTGCTGCTTCACACATACAAGCGCAAATGTATAGTAGTGTGCGTGCGCATCACTGATCTAAGGTATTAGTTCAAATAGATATCATGTAAGCACTAATAAGCAGCAAGTAAAAAAATTAAACTCATAGAAAGGATCTCGTAAGCATCTTAAATATACGATATAAATTTGTCATTGGTATGGCCAACATCCAGAATTAATCTCTACAAATTTGGAAAAATAAAACATTAAGAAATTTAAGAGAAAAAGATAGTCATGTCGGACCAAATAGCATCATGTTCACAATCATCATAGAAAGTTGACATTTTTCGAAAATATTATTTCATAATTTAGGTACATTTAAATATGCGATACACTTTGATTATTTTCAATAACGTTGATGGATATTTTATATAAAATTTTGAACTCACATTTTTAAGTGAAATCAAAAAGTCCTGAACAATTTTCTTCTGAGCGACTTCAAAGTTCGGATTACATTTAAATTAATCACTCTCATTTAACCATTATTATGGCGCGTCGTTTTGATCCTGCAACTTTAAAATTTTCTAGTGAGTAAATGGGATAATGGGGAGTTAGGGAGTTATTTCTCTTCTACAAAATTCCTCGGCTGTAATTGACACAATAGCTCTTAATCTTACCTAAACAGTTATATAACCTGAAAACTCTTTTGGGTATCATATTTTCTTTATTAATTTTTATGGTGATTTAAACGATATCCGAAACGCTTTTTACATATTTTTGTACCTTTAATCTGTGATGAAATAAAAAAAAATTTTTTGTGCTACTTGATGGATTTTTTAAGTTTATGCAATTTGTAGAATAAAATTAGTTTTTTTTTTTTGAAAAATGTTTCTAAAATTAATTGAAGGATTTTTGTCTGTTTTTTAATTTTTAAAATTTTTATATTTATTCAGCGACTGATAATTTTAAACAAAAAGCATATTTGCATTCTTTGGAATCTCTAGTTTCATAAAAATATAATATTTTTGAGATACCCGATATAGGTACTTAAATATTTACATTTGAAAATGTACAATTTTTTTCGTTTACATGCCTTAAAGATAAAAATTAATGGCATATTCTCAATTTCATACCTAATGCTTTTCATAAATCAGGCCATATTTAACAATTGTAAAAACATTCAATTTCATTTAATTGCAAATTTAAGATAAAACTTTTGTATTTAAAAATGAATTTTAAAATTGTTACTAAATGTCTTATTCCAAGGACGAAATATCATTAAATGTTTTTTACAATCATGCACAAACAAACAATTGTTTTAGAATTTTTACTATATATTTTTTGCAACTTTGCAGCTTTATTTTATAAGTATGGAGAAATTAATATGCATACGTGTGTTATCTGTTTAAAGAAATATTTTTTAATTTTATTTTCAAGCAAAAGGACTTAGCGATCACCTAGCAATCTTTGTATGAACCCCTTGTTGAGAACCGCGGACCACCATTTGAGAACAACCGTTACTTAAAATAGACGTTGGTTGAAAGAAAACCTAATAGTTTTACTACACTGAAAAAAGTAATTTTAATGAATGAAGTACATTAAATGAAATTCATTAATTTTTTCCAAGAATTTATTAGTTTAATGTACGAATTCATTGCTTCAATGAAAATATTCATTAAAATTCAATGAAAAAATTAACGCTATTATGAACATTACATTGAAACCATTCATTAAATTTATTTCTTAATACAATAAGTAAATCAGATATTTGCTTTAATGTGTTAGTTCATTGAATTAATTTATTCAATGTACTAATACATTGATTTAATTAAGAAGAAGCATTACACAATGAACAAAAGCATTGAATCAATGAAATATTTCATTAAATTATATTAAAATAAATGCTTTCTAATGGGAAATAAAGTAAAACGAAAACAAATACAACTCAGTTTTCTTTTATCTTTTAACAAGAAATGACGCGTTTTAAATAAAAGACAAAAAAATAAAAAAAATCTGTGTTGTGTGAAAAACGAAAATAATTAAAAAGTAAATATGTTATAAATCGAATTATTAAAATACATAAATACAATTTATTCGCAAAGAAGAAGTCGAGCAGCATAATTGAATATACCAAATTAAATTAATTACCAAAAAAAAAAAAAAAAGAACTTGGAGACTAGCCTTCCTAACACGTAAGTTTATAATGTTTATGATTTTAAACAGTTTTTAAATATTACATTTCATTTATATTTATGTAGATAAAACCACTAAAACACAGAAGAATGTGTTATTAGCCTCAAATACTAGGGTTTCAAAAAATATTGTGATTTCAAAACCAAGAGGATTATATTCGTAAGTATACATAATTATATGAAATATTTTAATTGAATTCTTAATAAAAATATATTACAGGCTGATCAAGATTTGGATGCTATATTTGGGAATTTCTATAGACAAAAAAATGTAAAGGTAACTAGTTCAAATATTTTAAGCAATTGAACGAATTTTAATAATTTTATTTATAAACTTTTTTTGTTCAGGATAATGCTGTTGTTATATTAATGTGGCGTCTAAATGGATATTCCATACCATCATTGAGCAATATAGAGGACAACAGGAATTACTATATTATTATAAATGACAAAGCAAACACGATCACATCTGTAATATGCATTTTGTTTACTTAAATTTTTTAGTGAAATGTAACATTTTTAAATTTTGTATTTAATTTTTGCTTATATTAACTCAATATCATATAATTTAATCATTTAATTTAAAATAAAAACCAAAAATACAGAACAAGACTATTATTATAATACATTTTCAATGTATAGTTTCATTGGGACAAAATATGAGTTCATTGAAATCAATGTACTGTTCACTGGAATTATTTATTTCATTTAATGAACGTGTTCATTGATTCAATGTAAGAATAAATGTAATCAATGAACTTGTACATTGAATTTTAATATTAATGTATGGTAATACATTGTTTCAATGAACCTGTACATAGGGTCAAAATTAGTGCACAAATTCATTGTAACAATGAACTTTTTCATTGTATTTATGTACCTTTTTGGTTCAGTGTATGCGAATACCTATTTAATGAAACTTTAAAAATTAGCCAAATAAATCGCTACCTTGTTAAAAATCGTCAAAAAATTCGCTGTTGCAAAACGGAAAATTCAGTCGCCGAGAGCAATTAAAAATCGCCACATCTGACAGCCCTGTTTTATATAACTTTCAACTTTAGAGAGAGATTTAAAAAAAACTATAAAAGGCTATATTTTTTATATTTTAATATGATATTGCCCTAAGTCCGAAATTTAAAAAATATAGGTCTCTTTTGCAGTGCCCTGCATTTTCTATAAGTTTTATCATTTATTGACTCTCTTGAAAGCGTGGAGGTGGCGATTTATACTTTATTGACTCTTTGGTGAGCGTGGGGTGGCGATTGGTTTTTTTTATAGGTCACAAAAACGTCAAAAAAGTAAATAGTTCATCCATTGGCAGTACAGGTTGGGTTACTTGACTAACGGCAATAAATACATGGTAGGACACTTGGCTCTGATGCATCTTTTTTAGACGTGTGTAGTGTCAAATATCATTGACTCCTTGGTGGTTAACAGAGTCTTTTGTATTTTACTTTGTAAGAAAAAAGTTAATAGTGTTTTTTTTTTATATTTTTATGTTATGCGTACTACATTAATTAAATGTGTTTTTAATTTAAACACGTGGAATACATCCAATAGAAATGTATTACCTCTCAATTATTTTATATAATAAGAAACCTATACCGCAATTCCGTAACTTTTTAACGACAAAAATTTGTCGTTAAGTATCGAAAATTCGTTAGTTAGCAAATTTTGTCGTTAAGTGTTATTCTGCAGTAAAATTTTACCGACTTTTATCGTTAAACACATTGGTAGTTAACGAAAAGTTTCGGTAAGCTAACTACAAAAAAAATAGCTGTCGTAAAACCATAACGATAAAGAAGCTGATTCTGGCTATTAAATATAATTTTTTTAATTTTGATAACATTGTTTTATAAATAATGTAATTAGAAAAAATATAATGAATAATAAATGCGTTCGTTTACGTAAAAGTTTTCGTTTATTAAATGTTTTTACTGAATTTTAGCAATGTAGAGATTAAAATGAGAGTTTATAACTGAATTTTTAGAATTTTGAAACTCATTTGTTATTATTAAGTTTTAATTAGATTCAGTTCTTAGTGAAAGTTTTTTTAGTGAAAAAATTTAATTTATTAAAAAATACAGAATTTTGGCAAAAATTTTAACTTTTAATAATAAATTACATTATAAGTAAAGGAATTTTTTAAAAATTTTGATTCTTATTAAAAATTTCTCCTTTTTAGAAATTTTGAATTTATTTGCAAAAAAAAAAAAAAATGGAATTTTTCAAATATCAGAATTTTTTTGAGAATTGGTATTTTTAGAGGAAATAAAATATTTGAATAATTTGTTTTCCATAGTTATGTTATTTTAAAATTTAATGCAAATTTTTAATGAACGGGCCTAATATAAGAAAAATTTAACATTAAATTAATTTTACAAATATTTCCAACAACATACAATACATATACTCATATTGGTTAATTGTTGGAAGACAATCTGCACACATTTATATAATATTTACACTTTTTCCACATTTTTTTTAAGACAATTGTTTTGTTTTTAAATAAAAATCCAATTAAAATTTAATTTTTTTTTTTTTTTTCAAATAATGACATTCTATTATTTCTATCGATATTTGTCGTTAAAATATACTTACGAAAAAAATCGTTAACTTATAGTAGAAAATAACAATGTCAAAAACAACCGAAAATTTTCGTTAATTAACGATATCGGTAGTAAATGAAAAAAGTTACGGAATTGCGGTACTAGTCTAGCTAATTAGGATTTTCAAATTATTAAAGAAATCAATTATTCTGCATTTGTGTTTTTTTTAAATTGACTTTTTCTCTTCCTAGGACATCCCCATGTTAAAGTGACTAGTCAGGTGGTTAGTAAAGTAACTGCTAAAAATGTTTGTCAGGTGACTGACTCAATTTCTCCAGTAAAAGGATCGACTTCCAAAAGATAAATAAAGTGGAAGCAACAGCCACCTCACGCTATCAAAGGGTCAATAAATCAACATGCCTATTAAAACAACAAATAGTGCAATGTATGTAAGAATGCTCTGTTCCTGAGTGGTTAGCGCGTATGACTATAAAACATAACGATGTGAGTTCGAGTCGGGAGTGCTGCCATAAACAAAAATGTAAAAATATAAAAAAGAATTAAATTGATTAATATAAAATAATATGAAAAGACTTATTAAATAAAATATAAATAAAAATAAAAAAGAAAAAAAAAAGAAAAGAAATAAAAAAAATATACGCAAAAGAATCTTTTAATTTTTTTATGTACCATAAATTTGGATTGTTTTTTTTAATTTGTTTATGATTTATATACAATTGTTCACTGATTTATTTTTTTCCCTGTATTTTCAGAGATCTTTTAAAATCACGCATATTAATGATGTTCGTTTTCTTAAAAGAAAAAAGTTTAAAGTTGTGTAAATTCGTATATATTATTATGTTTATGTATAAATTTTGTTTAGAATTATTTAATATAGTTTTAAAGTCGTATTATACTAATGTATTATATTCAAAAATAATAATAAAAAAAAATTCTTATTTGGGCAAGTCTAATTTAAATATACATGTTTTATTTATTACACCAACCGAATTATTTTTATATACAGTTCCTATCATGATATTATTTGGCAATCCCAATCGAATTTGTAAGATAGTACTTGGAACCGACTAATTTCGATTGGCTAAAAATTCGGTTGCCACAACGAATCAGTTTTCTCTGTGTAGTTGATTACAAAATATCCAAAAAATATTCTAAGCAATATATATATATAAATATTTTTGTATTATTTTCTCTAAAATATCGAATTGAAAATGTTTATTATTATATCACACAACTTTATTTATTGACAATTTATTTAAAGAATGCAAAATGTAACTTTATGACTAAAATTGTAACTTTTTTGATAAAAAACTGAAACCTTTTCCAAACTACCCCTGGCAACACTGATTAAGCGACGCTGCGAACTGTGGCCCTAGGAAATTTGGCCCCAAAACACTAAACGAAAAATGGTCCCAATTACAGGGCAATTTTTCATAATGAATCATTTCCCCAAAAGTTTTTGGAAACATAACCCCAAAAAAAAAATACAATATTACCCCAAACTTGAAATGAAAAATTGGCCCAATTATTGGGTCACATTTTCGTAACGAAAAGTTACCCCAAACAAAAACAAGCGCGAATGTTATATTCGGCCCGGCCGAATCTATATACCCACCATCAACTTTTTAAAATTTTATGTTATGTGGGAGGGGGCGGTAAAGTAGGCAGTAAAGAGGGCCGACCACGCCTATTTTTTGTTTCCGAGTTCACATTGGTCCTTGAACTATTTGAACACAATTTGACCTTATATGGGAGGAGGGTGGTAAAGTGGGCGGACCACGCCCATTTTTGGTTTCCGAGTTTATATCGATCCCCGAACTATACATACAAAATTTCGTTGTCGTACATGCTTTTGTTGAAGAAATATCAGCAGAAAAGTATGAAACGAACACCCTGTGTTTCTAGTTTTTAGCCCATAACTTTTTTTATTTACTTATTTATTTTTTTTATTAACCGCTTTTGCCCATTTTCAATCCCAAACAAACCTTATATAAGACAAATATTTGTGCCAAATTTCGTCCCCCTACGCTGTCCCGTTCGAGCCCTATCCTGCTTTCAACAGACGGACAGACGGACGGACATAGCTAGATCGACTCAGAGTCTAACCAGGACCCAGAAAATATATACTTTGTGGGGTCTTAAATGATTCCTTCGACATGTTACACACGGAATGACAAAATCAATATACCCCCATCTTTTTGATGTGGGTATAATGAAATATTACCCTAAATTGAAACTAGAAATGTCAAAAATAATTGGGCATTTTTCATAAAAAAAAACCAAAATTAATATTAAAAATTCCCCCCAAAAAAATAATAAAATAAAAAAAATATTTTGAATTTGTTTAACAATATTAAATATATGTACGCCAAATAGTAAAAGAACCATATTTACGTTTTACAGTCAAAAATATGATTCCCAAAAAACGCGGGATTTTCTTACTTGTGATATAAAAAATTTTGTTATTTAAATATTCAATATATAATAGTTTTAACAAAAAGGTGGAACCTTGAACATATTTTTACATTCGATAAAAACTTATTAAGCGAAGCCGGTATTCGTCATACCCAGAGGAGAAAGTTCTTAATCCCGGCAGAAGGCCGGCAACACAGATAAAAATTTATTAGCGAAAAAAATATTTTATAACGCCTTCTGAAAAATTTGATTTTTAAGAGTTGAAAAGTATTATTTTAAAATAATGTTCTTCAAATGTTGTGAAGTTATTGGTTTTTTAAATGAAACGAAAATATTTCTTCTTAAAGTCTTTCATTTAAAAATTATAGAATGAAATAAATTCCTACAAAAATAAAATAATTTCTTAATTTTTTTAAAAAATAAATAAATTACAAAAAAAAATTTAAAAGATACTTATTTCATTATATTTTTCTTAATTAATGAAACAATCTCATAAGAAAATGAAGGTCAAAATATTTTCCTTAATTAATTAAATCTTTTTTAAGATCAGAAAATACTATAAGAAAACTTTTCTTCGCTAATACAAGCCGTACGGAAAGTTCTTTGGCCGTCGTTATACTTCGAAATATAAAATTTCTCCCACACGTATTGTGAAATAAAAATGTTCAAAAAATCTTTGAATGAAAAATAGCCCTAAAGTACAAATAAAACTTTTTTATGGGGCTTTTTTCATTTGATCTTTTAGGGCAATTTTTCATTCCAATTTGGTGCAAATTCATCTAAAAAATCAGATCACAAAATGCCCCAAAAACGATGAAATTTTGCACCAAAATTGCGTAATTTTTGGTCCATTTTTCATTAAATGTTTTGGGGCCATATTTCCTGGGGTCACAATTCGCAGAGCCTGATTAACCATTGTAATGACTATTTTGTTGTTGTTGTTTTTTTTTTATTTTTTTTATTGGCAAGTAGCAAGAGCAGTAATATAATGATTAACGTTATTGTTTTTGTTTTTTGTATATGCAGTATATGTAAGCTGGGTTATCAGATTTTTTGAGCCTCTGTCACCAAAATGTTAATCAGAAATCGCCAAAATTAAATTTGATATATTTTTTTTAGGAAAAACTAAAAACAACAAAAATATTTAGTGCTTCAAGTTTTATATAACTTTAAAATGTAAGTTCAGCATCGACATCGAGTATGAAAACTACTCAAAAAATATTTTTAAAAATTAATAATATTCACACAAATTTTATTTTCAAACAATTAAATTGTGCTGAATCAGGCCCTAAAATTATATAATAAAACTTATAAATTGTTTCGAAGAATTGATTTATTCATGAACGTTTTCTTTTCATTATGGCCCATCTCCCCTTCGAACTCAGAATTGCAGCAGGAAAAGTTGCTGTGTGTGATCCACCACTTAGATCAAGGGTTTTTAAAAATTCTTTCTTCGTGCCTTTAAATTTGATAATTTAAAGGTATTTCTGAAAATACGTAGGTATGTTGAATTTCAAGTTTGAATAAAAATGAATATTCATTTTAAAAAAGTGATACTTTCTTAATTTCATATCAAATGTTATTCCTAAATAATTCTTAATCCAAAAATAAATTAATACTTAAAGATAAAAATTAATGGCATATTCTTAATTTGATACCAAATCTGGCTATTTTTAAGAAAATAGTAAAAACATTTAATTTCAATTAATTATAAATTTAAGATAAAACCTTTGTATTTAAAAATGTATTTTAAAATTGCTAATAAATATCTTATGCCAAGGACGAAATATCATTAAATGTTTTTTACAATTTCCAAAAATTACCAAAATGATAAAAAAAATCATGCACAAACATGAATTTAGAATTTTTTAGAATTTTTACTCTATATTTTTTGCAACTTTGCAACTTTATTTATCTGTTATCTGTTTTTATAGAAATACTTTTAATTTTATGTTCAAGCAAAAAGTTTTAGCGACCACCTAAGAATCTTTGTACGGACACCTTGTTGAGAACCGCAGACCACCATTTGAGAACCGCCGCTTTGGATAGAAAAATGGTAAAAATAGACGTTGGCTAGTAAGAAAACGTAATAGTTTTACTATGCGAATACCTATTTAATAAAATTTTAAAATTTAGCCAAATAAATCGCCACCTTGTTAAAAATCGCCAAAAAATTCGCCATGTCGCAAGCCCTGTATGTAAGTAGGTACATACATCGGCTCAAATGGGACAATGTAGGGGGACGAAAACACAGGGTGACCGTTTCATATTTTTCTGCTGATATTTCTTCAACAAAAGCAGGTACAACAACGAAATTTTGTATGTATAGTACGGGGATCGATGTAAACTCGGAAACCAAAAATGGGCGTGGTCCGCCCACTTTACCACCCACCTCTCATATAAGGTCAAATAGTTCAAAAACCAATGTAAACTCGGAAACAAAAAATGGGCGTGGTCCGCCCACTTTACTGCCTCCTCCCATATAACATAAAATTTGCAAAAGTTGATGGTGGGTATATAGAATCGGCCGGGCCGAATATAACATTCACGCTTGTTTTTTTTTCGTATTAAAATTTTCGTAGTTTGAAAAAAATTTATATTTATAATGTATGAAATTATGAAAGCATACGTTAAGGCGGAAATTTAATTATTTGTTGGTAAGATGGTGAAGGGCATCAAAGATTCAGCACAGCCGAATCTTTTTTTTTAATTTCACTTTTCTTAATTTTTCTAGTTTCATGTAATTTTTCTACTGATGACACTAAAATAAACGAAAGATGTTAGGTGGAACAAAATGAGATAGGAACATCTTTTAAAGATGTTGAGTTATGAGCCCAATACAATTCATATTGGAAGATGTCAACATCTTGTAAAATTGATGTTAGATGTGAGCAAGTGTGAATACCACATAAGTGAATGCGAATCCATAAGAGGGGACTTTGTGGTACTAAGTATTTTGTTCTTCTAAATTCTTTTTGTATTTTCTGTAATATTTAACCTAGAAACATGAAGTTTAATATACACAGTCCTATGTGGATAAGAATTCTCTCTTTTTCGTTCTTCTAATGATACTTTTTAAATTTCTATAATTATAAGAGGGGACTTTGTGGTACTTTTTCGTTCTTCTAATGGTACAATTTGAATTTTCTATAATTTATATAATTTTTCGTTCTTTTAATGGTACTTTTCGTAAGGAGGGATTTTGTGTCATTTTATAATTTTTCTAATGGTAGATTTTGTTTTTTTGTTGTAATTAAAAAAAATTGTAATTAAACTCGAAGCATAACATTAAAAATATATGGTCCTAAGTAGTAAAAAATTCACAAGGGGGGACTTTGTACTTTCTGGCTCTTCCAATGGTACTTTTTGAATTTTTTATAATATTGAACGAAGAGACCTGAAATTAAAGATTCATAGTCCTATGTTGGAATGAATTCTAGATGGGGGACTTTGTTGTACTTTTTTGTTCTTCTAATTGAACTTTTCGAATTTTCTATAATATTGAGCCTAAAATCATGAAACTAAAGATATATGGTCCTAGGTGAATGAGAATCCATATTAAAAGACTTTGTAGTACTTTTTCGTTATTCTTATCGTACATTTTGAATGTTTTATAATATTAAACCTAGAAATATATACATAAATATATATATGTGGTCCTAATTAAGTGAAAATCCACAAGAGAGGACTTCGTTGTTATTTTTTATGAAGTGCTCTAGCAGATTGTGAGAACACCATCGGTGCTGATAGAAAAACGACAAGGGTTAGTGGACGCACGTACATGTGCTAAAAGCCACACGAACAAGAGCTATTAGCCGCACGAGCATGAGCTAAAAGCCACACAACCAACTTCAAGTAGGCAGCTGAAAGACACAGAAATTTAAGACAATTAGAAAACAAAAATTGTACAAAAAAGTTGCAAATGTACCCCTCTACAAATGAAGATTAGTATGTTCTTATATGATTTCCTAAATATTACATCTCAGTGTTAAAAATTACGTGAGCTGGACCATTTTCAAAACACCTCTAAAATTACGTATTTTTTTTTTTTTTTTTTTTTTTCAATATCATTATAAAAATTTTAGTTACAAGAAAATTAACTTCAAATTATAATAGAGGCTTACTACGAACTTGAATATTTATTTAAACAATTATTATGTTTCTTTTTAGTCGCGGAATATTAAGATTTTACTAGAAATTTTTCACATTTTCATTGTTCAAACATGTAATTTTATATATTTCGGACACTTTAAAATATATTAGGTTTTATTGTACCATAGGAATGGTCTATCCTGCTGCTATTGAAAATAACACGTAATTAACCCATTAAGAGATAGAGGGTTAATTTTATGCATTTAGTTCCCAAAAAGTTAAATTAGCAATTTGCCGTTAAAATTAACGTAACCAATTATGGACTGGAAATCCCAAAATTTTATTTCTGCCCCTAAAGGGTTAAATCAATCTATATATCAATAGTATCAATAAAATCATTGAAAACTTTACTAAAATTATAATTTCGCGAGAAAGAAAACATATTTTAAAATATTTTTTGCTGAATATCTATTGGACGTTGCACAGTGGTCCCAAAACGGAATTATTGGAAATAATTCTGCAACTTTAGAATTGCTGGATGTATTTGAATGAAATTTCACATAGGTAATTCTGAGGTATATGGCAATTGATTTGGATGAGGAGAGATTCGTAGCGGGTCTAGAGGACGTTTTACATGCATTTATTTTACATGCATTTATATTAAGCATTCTTTTAGAAACATGAAAAAAATTTATTGTCCAGAGGAAAATAATGGATATCACCTTTTTGAAAAAAATCACAAAAAATAAAAATTTTTTAAAAATTTTCTAATTCAAAATAATATACACTATCGGACAAAATAAAGTGCGGTTTTTTACTATTGCCATTTAGTTCATAATTATTGTCTTCTAGGTGCATAATGGTCTACATTTTTGGTGTGCAGGTATTTGTCGTATTATATTCTTTAAATTAATATGCCAAAGAAGTTTTTGAAATATGTGTATTTCAAATATGGGACAAAAGTGTTGTGTTGATCATGCATATTCTTAAGAAGTGCTAAATTTTATTATTCTATTCATAAATTCTATTAAATTTATTATTGCATTTGAAAAATAAGGATAAATTCGGGCATATTATTAGTAATTCTTCAACCACAATCCAGTAAAATTTCTTGATTCCAAATAGAGAAAATTAATTAAGATTAACGTAATTTTCTTTAAAGTACAATATTTTAGAATCTGAGACTAAAAGATTTATTTCATTATACAAAATTACAATTCAAAATGAAATTTAGAAAAATTGATAGGGCAGAAATCCTAAGACTACAAAGTAAAATCGTAATGATATCAATATTCTCGCCAAAAGAGAATCATCACCTAAATTTATAAAAAAGGAAGTAATTTTAAATATATTAGCTTTTACTGCCAAGAAAAAGCTCAAATATATGAGTTTTAGACGTACCTATTCTAAGTAAAAGTTACATCATTGTTGTGCTAATATAACAAATATATAAACATAAATCTTATTAAAACTTTTAAAAAAACTGAGAAAATTTTGGAAACTGCCGTGGAAAAATCTGAATTTTCAAATTTTCTTATTAGAAGATCGTATAAAAAATGTTTTCTTAAATTTGGTACATATGAAACACATTTGTTTGAACATTGTCTGGACAGTAAGGCTTGTAATAATTAAAATTACTTCCTCCTTTATCTGTCCGCTTAGAAATATGAGATTCTTTTTGGCGAGAATTGCGATATAGCTACGACTTTACTCTTACTGGATTGTGGTCGAAGAATTATGCATGAATTTATCCTTATTTTTCAAACGCAATAATAATTTTAATAGAAGTTATGAATAGAATAATAAAATTTAGTACTTCTAAGAATATGCCTTCCATTTTTATCAAAAAATTTAAAAAATTTTGGGAAATAATATTATGTCGCACAAAATGCATGACTAACACAACACTTTTGACCCTTATTTGAAAAACACATATTTCATAAACTTCTTTTGCATATCAATTTAAAGAATACAATATGACAAATACTTGGACACCAAAAATGTGTACTATTATGCACCTAGAAGACAATAATTATGAACTAAATAGCAAATGTAAAAAACCGCACTTTATTTTGTCCGATAGTGTAACTTTTTATCTAAACCACATAGGTATATGATCTTTGCACAAAAATTGTTTAGAATTTTGTACAGAATCCATAGAATATTTTAGAAAAATTTTGGACGTAAATTGTGCCCGCCAAATTAGAAAAACTAAAAAAAAAAAAAACATGTCAAAAAATGGCTCAAAATTTTACTTTGGTCCAAATATCTCTAAGAGTAAAACTGATAACGAGGGAAACCAAAATATGCTCTAAAAAAATTTGTTTTATGCGCATTAAATATGCAATAAAAAACGAAAAATATGCTCTAAAAAACGCGATAATATGCAATAAAAAACAAAGATTTTTTATAATTTTTTTAAAAAATTATTAAAACAAATGGTTTTATCAACATTTCAACGTTATAAAATAAGGCAAATCTGAAATTTATCAACGGGTCGAAATTTATCTCCCATTTTTTTACTGAATCTCATAAAAACGTTATTGATCCTCTATTTTCTTACTAGTGTTTATAAAAAACCGACTTTTCAAAAAACCGGTTTGACGGTTAACCGAAAATTGGCTAAAATTAAAAAACCGGTTTCTCGGTTAACCGTCTACTTAAAAACCGGTTAAACCGGTTAACCGACATTTTAATAATTGCTCTAATTTGAAGATAATAAAAATATTTTTGGTTAAAAAAGTGTTTTTCAACTTATTGGTTTAACAAGGCACCAAATAATAAACACTGTTCTTTATAAATAGCGACAGATTTACATCTAACGTTTATAAAACTTTTTTCAGCCTTTAGACTAGTTTGATTATAATTTATAAAAACACTAATTTTTTTTGTAAATGATCAATATTTTTCGAACTTTTTTTTTTATCATTTATAAAAACATTTTTTTTTTTTTTGGCATATTTTAGCACAGCTTTTGAAGCTTTATAACGATCTAAAATTATTCTATAAAGTATTTTTAATATTAGCTTTATTTCAATTTTTCTAAGTTAAGAATAAAATAAAATTATTGAAAAAAAATTTAACAACAAAAAGAAAGCTTCAGACCTTTATATTATGATTTATATTCACCGCTTTTGATGTCTTTATCTTAAAGAAATGTTTATTTAATTTTTATAAAAAACTGTAATTAATAAAAATATCTGTATAAAATTGGAAAAATAATTAACATTTTTTCTGATAAAAACGGATTTGTTTTTAATTTTTAGAAGAATTATTAATCATTCTGTACTTTTACGTTTGAAGTCTTTATTTTTTTCCTATTATCTTATATAAAATCTTATTTTTCTCTTAAGCTATACTTTAGTAGGTGTAATGTTATTTTCTTCTTTTGGAAAATTTCATTCGCATGAAGTTTAAGTTTTTGTAAATAGAATGCTTAATTATCTATCTGATTTTATTATACATACAGTTTTAAAATATTTTTTACTTCAAACAAGTAAATATTATCACTTGACTACTTGTTAATTCAAACAGCAAGAATTTTTAGTAGTTTGAAAATATTTTCTTAAATTTTAAATTCAGAAAAAAGTAACAAAAGGAGGAATTTTAGCGATATTTTAGCAAATTTTTAAAACCGGTTAACCGACACAAAAAAACTGGATAAACCGGTTAATCGAAATTTAAAATTTCAAATTAACCGGTTCGCAAATAACCGAAATTTGAAGAAAAAACCGGGTTTTCGGTTAACCGGTTTATAAACACTATTTCTTACCCACCTAATTCTAGACACTATTATTTGTTCAGAAATTATCATATCGATCACTGACTTTAAAAATTCGTGATTAGATGAAAATCTATAATTTAGAACCATTTGTCAAAATTTCATCGACGTATCAGGCCATTTCAGATTTATAGTTTTGTTTTCTGCACTTACAACATTTTCGTGGTTATGGCTCGATATGCTTTCATAAAAAAAATGTTTTTACAACAACAATAAAGTGGTATCCATTAAAGTTAATTTTAAAATTATTATATATTTTTTTTTTTTTGTCATTTTTTTATAAAATTATCCTTAAAATGTCAAAATATGCTCTGAAAGGGTTAAATATGACCTAAAAATAACAAGATATGCTATAAATATGCACTAAAAATCTCCAAATGCAAAAATATGTCGTAAAGAGTAAAATATGCAAAAATATGCACTAACAAATCGATGCCAAAATTATTTATTTGTTCTGAAACGGATAAATATTTAATCGATGGCTTCATTCAACGTCCAGGAAAAAACATGCAATTGCATATTTTGGTTTCCCTGCTGATAACCCACATATGTAAGCGTATTTTTTGTAGAGAATTATAAGTACTATCTGTGTGCAAAGTTTTTTTTTTTCAATCAAATCATAAATGAAATTTTAGCGATTTTTTTAAAAATGTTCATACCCGAGGTGACCAACTTTGGAGGTCCACCCTTGGTCCATGTGAAATTTCATTCAAATACATCAAGCAGTTCTAAAGTTACAGAATTATTTCCAAAAAATTCCGTTTTGGGACCACTGTGCATTGTTTTTCTATCATATGTTGTAATTTTTTTGACAAAAAGTTAAAAATTGTGTGCACTGTTGATCGAAAGCCATATTTTTGGAGGTTTTTTAAAAATGGTCCAGCTCACGTAAATGAAATAATTGAACCGAAATATTTTGGGAGTGAGTTAAAAACATATCAATCTTTAGTTTTAGGGGGGGTACATTTGCAATTTTTTTGTCCCCATACAAGTCAAGGAACTGTAATGTATATATTTGAATGTTATTAATAATTTCTTAATCAAAACTGAAAATAAGCGTTTTTAAGCAATGAACGGTTTATTATTTTTAAGAAGACCACATTATATTACATATTCATATTACATATTTATGTATATTTATTTCAATAAAGAGGTTAACAAAGTAATAAATGTGACATAATGCTATATCATTTCACTATTTTGACCCTTTTCAAGTATTATAGATTCAATGTTTCTTGATAATCTTGTTGCACTGTCCACTTTATTTTTACATTCAATCGAAATTGATTGTATTATTGTATAACTTCATAAAGCTTTTTTTTATACCCTACACCACCAAAGGTGGTTGGGGTATTATGTGTTTGTGCAGAAATTGTAACGCAGAGAAAAAATCTTCGGATCCCCACCTTAAAGTATACCGTTCGACTCAGAATCACTTTCTGAGTCGATTTAACGATGTCCGTCTGGTCGGCTGGCTGGCTGGACGGGTGGCTGGCTGGCTGGTACATATGCTTTTTTCCACACAAGGACGAAGCCTATTGAATTTGGTTATGATCGGCCTATTATTTCACCTAGCCCCCATACAAATGTCCTCCCGGAATAGAGTTTTAAGACATAAAGATGCCTTAAAAATATGAATATTTTAATTAAATTTAGTACAAATAAGTTTTGTATCAACAAAAATCCGTCTGCCAAATTTCATGAAGATCGGTCCATAACTGACCATAGCTCTCATATAAATTCCTCTCCGGAAAATCACTAACGCGCATAAATCCCATACAAATGTTAGTATTATGTTAATATTTAGCACAAGTAAGTTGTATATAAGTAAAAACAAAATTATGTAGATCGTAATGGTGTAGGGTATCATATAGTCGGGCTTGACCGACTATATCTTCTCTCGTTTTTATTTAAAACTAATCCGATATACAACATACTATTTATTTAGAAGTTTTTGCTTATTTCGTACATTATATTTTGTATTAAGGGGTAGTATTCTTTTGATTAAAACCCACTTTATTAATTTTCTCCAAATGTAATTTTAAATTATAAATTTTAACACTTCTAAATTCTTTACTTATTGACATATTGCTGAAAATTTCATAATGGTCCTAGTACTTATAACAACGCATTTTTATATAATATTAATGTTAAAGGTTTCACGTAAAAAAACGAACTGTTAATATGCAAACAAGTTCACAATTGAAGTTGTTTGAAAAAATTCAAACTTTTACCTATCTATTGCATATTAACCCTATTACAGGAAAACTATTTTATATATGTATGTATTATTTTTAGACTATAAATTTCAAAAGTATTTTCAGTTTTTTACAGGTAAAAATACAAAATTTTTTATGAATGTATGCAGATGTTTCAAGTTTACGTATTATAAATGGGTTTATAATGATTTTAAGTGACAAAATCATGAATGAAAAATTTTTTATTCTTTTTTATGTAAGAAATAATGGGGATTTCCCAAATGTTATTACCTAGTATGTGCGATTTCTTATTATATTTACTACGTGTAAAGTTTGGGTTAAACTATAATCAATGCACAGTGTCACATTTATCCAAATTAGAACGACAAAAATAGGAAAATAAAAGTTTATTAATTGAAGTAATTCTTTTCGCATTTATTAGTAAACATATCATACATTATGGAAAAAATACTTAAAGTATTGAAAAATGTCTATAGCGCGAATTATGGATTTTCAAAGTTGCAACTTTTAAAAATATTTTAATTTTATTTACAACTTTTGTAAAGAAGTATCTTAACTTTAACTTCTTATATCTCAATAAATACTGCAGATATTTATATGATTTTTGTTGTATATAAAAAAATATATCCAAATTGTTCTGTTATAATTTTCTAGGTTATAAAATAAAAACTGAAAATACCGTTTTCAATTTAAAAGAAATCATAATATAAAAAAATATATTTTTTGGGAAATTATATTTTTAATGAACTGGAACTAAAAAGTTCCAATGAGTTCCAATTTAAAAATACGATTGTTATATAAAAGAATATACATATGATAATATTTGAGAATATTTGCTGCGACTTTTTGCGATCTTTTAAAATATTATACAAAAAATGTGCGGTACCTCATATTAGTAATTTTTTAATAATTATTTATACTTTTTAAGGTAATGGCTGAAAATTTGTTATGCAAATGTTACACTATGTTTGGTGTGATTAGATCTTGCTACGCCAACTATTAAAATATCCTTTATTTTAATAAAATTTACAAAAATATTTCAGAAAAAATCTAAATTATTTATAATTAGCGAAAATTTTCGGTTGCGGCGCATCGTTCCACAAAAATATTATGATTATTTTTGAACAAACTTTATTACCCATAGATACTATTTAGGTTATATTTATAAATTCTCTAAAATATCTTTAAGATATATCAAAAACGAATAAGAACAAAAAAAATAAATGCGTTTTTTAATAAAACAATATATTAGCTTTTTCTGGCTTTATTTTTTTGGGACATTTAGCCTTTTCTGACCTTTTTTAAAGTTTAATTTAGCTTCTTTTTTTCTTATATATATATATATATATAGTGCATTTTAACTGATTCAAGATTTTAATTTCTAAAGTCTTGAGTTCTAAGATGTTTAATAGCAAAAAATAATAACGAACTTAGTACGATTTTTAACGGAAGAAATTCCAACAAATGTATTTTTTAAGGCAATTTTTTGTTTCATCTGAATAGGTTCATTAAGAATAAAATCAATTTGCGTCAAGTATTTGTTGAATTCACAATTGTGTGATTTCCTTACATTTTCAACTGTTTTCTATAAGAATCTTTAAAAACTGGTCGCGTAAAAAATTTTTCGATAAAGAAAAGAGCAAAATTATAGCGTACGGACAATTCAGACTTAATCTATGCAATATCGCGAAGAAAAATTGTGCGAAGTTAAGATATTGTCAACAACTTTTTAGGAAATCACTCCCGCTATGGAAAAAACATGAAAAAAGGTATTTATAAAGCAACAACGAACGCTGACAGAAGATTCACCATTCGAGATGCCTCCAATTCTACTGATTCTGCGTCAAAAATTAATAAAAAATCAGGTATTTTAGCAATTGTTTTACCGTAAAATGTGTTATTCGAAATCCAGTGCACATAAGAAGACTAAAAATTATAAAGAACCCATCTCTAAACACTGAAACATATTGTTCTATAGAATGGAAAAAAAATCAATATGGAAGGCTCCAATGACTATAAATATTATTATTTTTGTCATTTGAGAAAAAAATGACGCTAATTATGTATCCCATAAATATGCGAAGGAAGTGTAATGGCGTAAAGTGCTACTTCATATTCGAATTTCTATGCATAGAATTACAAAAAAAAAAAAAAAACTTACAAAAGTTTACTGGAAAAGAATTTATAACATTTTATACACTATTTTAATTCATTTCATGGATATTCCAGTTCGACAATGCTCCTATTCACACCGCAGGAGCGTGAAAACAAAGTATTCGAAGTCAAAATTTTACCACTTAGCAGTGGTTATCATACTCTCTCGAACTTAATCTAATAGAAAATTTATGGAAATTGCCGTTCATTATCTGAAGATATTAAAAAAAGTTGGAGCAAATATTCTTTGTTACAAGTTGAAACAAATTATATTTGGAATGTCCCTTCCAAATATAATTTTTTTGGTTAAATTAAATAATAAAGGCTATTATTAATAATTTCCGACTAATATAACAAAACCAAAAAAGAGCCATATTAATCAATACATCTTGTTGTTTTATTGAATAAATAATGTTGAATCCTCTTGTTGGAAAAAAAAAATCATAATAAGTTATCACTTAAATTTATTTTGCTTGTAGATATCTTAGAAATGACGACTTTATAATTTATTATGAAAAAATATTAGTTTTCATTATTATTTTAAAAATAACAAGAGGTTTAATGTAACGAAAATCTTGAACCTATTCAGTTGAAATATATATATATAGTCCATTCCATGAAAGATTTATAAAAAATGCCAATTTTTTTACGGATGGTCATCCGATTTTGTTCATATTTGATACGCATATAATATATGTAGCCATTTAAATAACTCCATTTTTATTATTATTTTTTTTTTTTTTGAATTTTAAAAAATTCGCGAATTTATTCAAGATTTTGATTTTCCAAAAAGTCAAAAAAATCGGAAAAGTGTGTAACTTTAAACATTAATAACTCTAAAAGTTGTTAACGGATTTTAATGATTTAAACTGCATGTAGAAGATGAATATGTCTTCTTTTAATGCAGTAATTTAAAAATAATATTGCAATTTAAAAATGCATTCATAATGCAACTGCAATTTTAGGATGCATTAATTTAAATATGTTTGTTAAAACTAGCACAACACTGCTTAATTTTAGTTTATACAAAATGAATTTTTATAATGAATTATTATTTTTTTTTTATTATTCTTATGTATTATATAATTTAATTTAATATGAATTTGAATTGTTTATTATTCTTAATTATTATAATACACATTTGTTATATGAATACATGGTCCTATTTTCATAAAGGATTTTAAAAGAAGCTATTTGCCGTCGGTAAAAATACTCCAACAAGAAGTAAAAATTATCATCAGTGAGTAAAGAAAGAAACAATGTCAAAGTGAATATTAATGAAATTTATAAAAAATCTCGACAAGTGAAAAATCTCTAAAAGTGGAAAATTAAATTAAAATTTGCCAAAAATAGTGCCAATTTGCCAAAACTATATAAAATATAAAAAATAAATCGGTTGCCAAATTTCATTTAAATACAATAACGGAAAAGTGACAAATTGAAAAATAAGAAAAATTCCAGATTTTATTGGAAAATTACCGCAACACATAGCGGAATAAATGAAATGAAAAAAATCTTTAAAATAATCTTAAAAAACATTGCCAAATTTCAATTGGAAAAATTAAAGAAAATTCCAGACAAATTGGAAAAATACAGTGTTGCGTACCGCAAGCTAATATAAAAAAGAAATTTGCCAAATTTCAAATTAAAAAAAGTTTAAACTCGAAATTAAAAAATAAAAAATTGTGTTTTTTTTTTTTTACAATAAGATAAAAAAAATCAAAATAGTTCAAAGAATTTAAAAATTAAAATTATTAAAATTTTAACTTCAATTTTAAAAGAAAACTGAAAAAAGAAGAAATACATAAATAATATTTCTAAATTAAAGTAAATAGAAAAAAAGCTAAAATATAAAAGTGACCAACATAAACACAAAGTGCATAAATAAATTGCCAAACAATAAAAACAAAACACACAAAATAAAACCCAGTTGCCAAATTTCCCAAAAAATTAATAATACAAAATAAAAAAGTTTAAAAGTGCAAAAAATTCCAATAAGGAACTGTTAATTTCTTAAATTTTATAAAATCTCTTTTCCTTAAAAAAATTACTTAAGTGCATAAAATAAAAAACCACCACCATTTAGTCAACGATCAACAACAACAATAAATCATCAAAGAGAATAAACAAAGCATACATACAAATTAATTTATTAGTGATGCTCTTACATGTGTACTCTTAAGAATATTGTTAAAGAAGAAAATAAAAAACAACGGAACAAACAGCACAGTGGAACGAATTAGCAAAAATATTGGTCAAATTTAAAAAGTTAAAAGAATATTTTCCAATCTAATTATTAGTACAGGAAATTAATATTACTAACGAAAAATCAATAAAGAAGCAACATTTTACGAAAACAAACGCATAGAAGAGCTACACTTAAAAAAAAAGTAATAAAAAAAATTGAAAATAAAAAAAATTATTTTTATTCTCTTAAAAGTAGTAAGTAGTGATTTATATGGTTTTGTGCATTATCTCTTTGTCGATACCTGCAGTTTATAAAGAGAACATAAAAAAAACCATTTACCAACAAAATTAATTGCACTCTTAATAATTTAAAATTTTTTTTTGGAATTTTTTGTGTTGTTATTTCACAATTTTAAAAATAGTGTGATTTATAATTGGCAATTTATGATTATTTATGCTACAGTGGTCACTTAAGAAAAAAAACATAAAATATTATTATTTTTTTTTTGAAAAATTGTATTTTTAGCAATAATTAAAAAAAAATAAAAAATACATATTTAAGCAAACTCTTGCTGCTAAACAATGATCGCTAAACAAAATCGTACAAAAATAATTCTAGCGTTTAAGAAGAACGAGGTTTCTTCTGATAAAATTTTTGTTTTATAATAAATAAAACAAAGATAAATATACAAATATTTTACCAATTATACACAGTGGTTATCAACGACAAAATTTTTTGGCAATAAAATTTTTTTTTGGCATTTAATAATCGACGAAGAAATTATTTAGCAATTTTTTGCTAAAATCTAATTGGCAAATCATTTAATTAACAAAAAGTTTCATTGGCATACTTCAACGATAAAATTAAAAATTATTTAAACAAAAATAAGTTTTTACTACAAAAATAAAATAAAAAAAATATTGTTACCAGAGTTTAAAATTACTACTAAAATATTTAAAAAATTGCATAATTTTTCATATTTTTTGAAAGCAAATCATAAAAATATTGCATCAACAAAAGTTTTTATTATAAAAATACTAAAAATATACCACAATCAACGAGCGCCATATATGTTTTCACTTGTACATTTAAATATTTTTATTTTCAAAATATATGTTGAACAAAAATTATACAAAACAAAAAATATGCAACATGACCAGTACGAACTGCGTAAAATATTTCAGCTTGTGCATTTTTTACTGCGAAGTAAATGTGTACGAATAAACGAAGACTTGCGAAGCTAACAAGTTGAAATATGTGAAAAAATATGCCTGTGCGTGGACATCATTAGTAATGTATAAAAATAAATAAAATGAAGTAGAATTTAAAACAGAAATAAAAAAAAAAATTGTTTGTAGTTTTTAGTTATTTATTAAATGTTAATTCATTATTAATGTGGAAAAGGAACTATTAAAGTATATAAAGACTAGTCAAATTAATTATGGGATTATTAATGAATAAATATGTGGGTATTGTGACATAGAAATATATTAACGATAATTATAATCTTAAAATCTTAAAAATTTAAATAGGAGCTCAATAAAGTGTTAAGTAGGAAAAAATTGTTTTATACAAATTAACAAATGTATTTTTGCATGCATTGTTTGCAAAAACAGCAAAGGATAACAACATATATATATAATACAAACTTTAGGATGACATTATAATACAAACTTTAGGATGACAAAATTGCCAATAACATCATGTGTATGTTAGTATGGAAAACATAGAGGATACAAATAAATTAAAAAATTACAGTAAGAATTGTGTTGAGAATAACAAAAAAAAATTGTTTTTGTTTTTTTATTAATATGTAATTTGTTCTTGCATATATAATAAAATTTGTAGAGCTGTGTGCAAAATAGTTATAGAATTGTGAATTAATTTTAAAAACATAATTTAGTTACATACGTAAGTATGTATATATTACTTATAATTTAAGTCGGAATTATTAGTTAAAATAAATCAATTATTATATTGTGAAATTTGTTTCTGCGAGAAATTAATGTACAAATTGTTTCACAGAAAAAAGCCACCAATTAACAAATATATTAGAAAATAATTAATTCAATAATTTTTTATTTTAATTTTCAACTCTGTTATTAAAAATTTTAAAAAATTAAAAACAGAAATACTATGTTTTCAAAAACAAAAAAATATTAAATCAAGTCAAGATGATTAAATGTATTAAACATTTTATTGAAAAAAGATCTTACTTAAAAGGTTTGATTTTAATTTCAATCTATATCTTCTATATATAATTTCCGTAGCAACTTTATCTTAGGCGACATAGAAAATTAAAATTTGGTTTACTTACGGAGCCATATTTGTAAATTTTTGGCTGTGAGCGGAGATATGCGTATTTATGAGTCATTTTCAAAAATTTGTTTAATCTATCCAGAGCTTTGTGAAGCTTCCAGACTTGGTGAAAAATTAAAATTAAGCTCTCTTATTAAGCAATGCCTACTTCAAATCCTAGCTACGGTTGCCAGATTCGAATTGTGATCTAACTTTACATTCCAGAAAAATAATCTTGATTTCTAAAACAAAAACTTGACAATCGAAATTCGCTAATAATATTTTATTTTATATGTGAATTCTAGAATTGCTCTTGAACATTTATTCACAGCATTAAACAATTGCTATAAGCGAATGTGTTTTAGAAGTTTCTAAACAATCATGATCGATGTATAACATATAGTAATCAGTTTATTCTGTAGATTTTTTTTAAATTAAAATGATTCGTATATCTCATATAGATATGATTTCAAGATTATTTAAAATTCAACCATTATGCTGTGTAATTCTGTGCACATTTAACTTTCAGGGTATAACAAATCAGATGGCATTCTATTCTCTAGAATACATGGCTTATATTTATGCTTCGGAATTATCGCTATAAAAAATCTTCATAACTATAAATTGTTTTCAACTTGACAAATTTCATTTGAACTTATAACTTGATAAGTTAAGTTTACAAATATCTTGACAATCAAGTTCATTTAAGTCCATCTGGTAACCCTAATCCTAATGGAGCTAGATTTTTAATTTTTTATCGGAGGTGGAAATACGTTGTTCATAATTATACTTACTTAAAAAACTCTTCGTCCTTCAAATTCTGGCAAAAAAAAATTTTAAAAGTGCTTACAAGGTGCGGAAATAGTGAATCATATCATTTTCGAAGCATTTTTCCACTTCCAGAGCATTATGAAGCTCCCAGAGAACGAAGAAAACTATTCGTGCTAGAAAACTAATCGAATCCAAATTTTCTATATCTTTTTTGGTTTTAAATTTACTAATAGAATGCTTTAATCATTATTATGAAATAAGGTTCTAATAGCTTCAAATTTTTAACTTCATTTAGAGAGAGGAAAGATATTTAAATGTTATTCACATAAATATTTTTTTAAGAATTTCGGAGGCTTCCGCAAAATGACCCAAAGCAAAACCGTGAATAATATAAAAAAAAAAAATATTTTCATTCTGAATGTGGCTGATTTTGTGCAGAATTTTATTATATATAATTAAATAATTATCTGAAAGAATTTTATTATTAAATTGCAGGTGACCAGAAAGCAAAAAGGCTTCACAAAAGTATATAATTTTTATTTCAAACATTTTGTTATTCTAAACACAATTCTCAACTTAAAGCACTGTAATGTGGTTATTTATTTGTTTTCTCTTTGTTTTCCATACTAACATACATATGTTGTTGTTGATAAATTTGTCATCCCAAATTTTGCATTATAATTTTCCTTTTTTCCACACACGTTATAAACCTTAAATCGATCACTTTGAATTTAATTGTACGTTGTTATCCTTTGCTGTTTTTGTAAACAACACATGCAAAAATACATTGGTTAATTTGTATAAAACTATTTTTTCCTACTTAACACTTTATTGAGCTCCTATTTAAATTTTTAAGATTATTATAATCATCGTTATTATATTTCTATGTCACAATACCCAATACAGAAATACCCAAAAACAAAAATTTTTGTTTTTGTTTATTTCTTTTTACACATTACTAACGATGTCCACGCACAAGCATATTTTTTTGCATATTTTTTCAACATATTTTTTCACATATTTCGTACGCATATATTCAACTTGTCAGCTTCGCAAGTCCTCGTTTATTCGTACACATTTACTTCGCAGTAAATAATGCACAAGCTGAAATATTTTACGCAGTTCGTACTAGTCATGTTGCATATTTTTTGTTTTGTATAATTTTTGTTCAACATATATTTTGAAAATAAAAATATTTAAAAGTACAAGTGAAAACATATATGGCGCTCGTTGATTGTGGTATATTTTTAGTATGTTTCACATCAAAAAATTTTAATAATGTATATTTTCAAAATGGGCTGCCGTAGACAAGAAAAAACTATTTACTAATTTTTAAACTCTGATTGTTACTAATTTTACATTATTAGTAATCAACAAAAAATTTTTTCCACAATTGACAACTAATAAGAACCAAAAGCTAATATTTCCAGTATTAGTAATTTATTAATTTAATTTTAACTCATTTTATTTTGGAAAATTAAAAAGCTAAATTTGCAATTTCTTACAATATTGGGAAAAATTTTTTGTTTCGATCAAAAACTTTTTAAAAACTTTAACGATATTTATATAACATTTAAAATTTATTTATTATATACAAAACATAATTATTTGAGCGTTACAGATCTCTTTCTCTCTCTATAGCAATTTCTTGCAACTTTTTGATAATTTGAATAAAATTTAAATACAATTTCTTGTAATATTCTCGATCGGTAAATAAATTTTCCGGGTTTAAAAAAAAAAAAAATTAAAATTTAAATATCTATATTTCAAATTACAAATTACAGTCCATTTACACAATCTATTATTCAAGATTCTAAACATTCTAATTCGGGTTTTCGGTTTATCAGTAGACTGAATTCTAATTACATCATTTCGTCGAATATCAAGATAATTAATTTAAATTTTCTCTTGTTTTAATTCGATTTTTTCTCAAAATCCAAACTACAAAGGATTTCTAGTTGCATTTCGAATATCAAGAGAATCAATTTACAATTTTCTCTTGTTTTTAATTCAATATTTTTTAAAATCCAAATTACAAAGGATTTCTAGTTTCATTTCGAATATCAAGAGAATCAATTCATAATTTTCTCTTGTTTTTAATTCGATATTTTTTTAAATCCAAATTTCAAAGGATTTATTTCTATTTTGCAATTCGAATATCAAGAGAATCAATTCACAATTTTCTCTTGTTTTTAATTCGATATTCTTTTTAAAAATCCAAATTACAAAGGATTTCTATTTTGCTATTCGAATATCAAGAGAATTAATTTACAATTTTCTCTTGTTTTTAATTCGATTTTTCTTCGAATCCAAATTACAAAGGATTTGTTTCTATTTTGCTTTTCGAATATCAAGAGAATCAATTTACAATTTTCTTTTATTTTTAATTCGATATTTTTTAAAATCCAACTTACAAAGGATTCATTTCTATTTTGCTTTTCGAATATCAAGAGAATCAATTTACAATTTTCTCTTGTTTTTAATTCGATTTTTTCTCCAAATCCAAATTACAAATTAATTTTTTTTGCGAGTTTTTCAAAATTCAAATTTTATATTTTCGAATATCAAGAGAATTGATAAATTTAAAATTTCTCTTGTTTTTAATTCGAATTTCCCCTAAAAACCGAATTACCAAGGATTTATATTTTCCAGTTGGAATACTAAGGGAATTAATAAATTTTAAATTTTCTCTTAGAAACCTCATTTCTCTTAGAAACCTCATTTCTCAAATCATTTTTATAACTGGTGAAAACAGGAATATTCACGTCTCCTAATTTATTAGGATATATTTCCCAAATTAAGGAAACTTTAATTTTGAGTAGTTTTTCAATTTATTCGATTATAAAATGGCATCGCTTCCTAATAAATTTGCATTTGATGCAAACAACTTAATCGCTTTTTGCAAAAGGTGTGACGGTCAAAATTTTGCAACTCAATCTGAAGCATATGTCAATATAAGAATTAAAGATATTGATTCTCAATGGGAAAAAGTTGAGAAATCATATGAAGAAACAATGCTTTCAGAACTGAGTGAAGAAATAAAAACCACTGCTCAGGAGCAATACGACTCATGTGTCGAAATTTATTATTTGACTATGTCCAAACTTGTGGAATGCATAAGAACAAGAGTTAGCTTAGAGTCTCGCGTTAGTATTGATCCAAATACTTCTAGCATTCCAAGTAGCAATTTTAGTACTGGTCTAAAACTTCCCCCTTGCGATACACAAATATTTTCAGGTGGTTATGAAGACTGGCCAGCATTTCGTGATATGTTCACAGCAGTCTACATTAACCACCCAAGGCTAACACTCGCTGAAAAGCTTTACCACCTTAGGAATAAAACAACTGACACTGCAGGAGCAATAGTAAAAAGATTCCCTTTGGCAGATAGTAACTTTACATTAGCCTGGGATGGTCTAAAATTGCGTTACGAAAACGTTAGAGTATTAGTAGACAACCAAATCAGAAATCTTTTTAATATTCCGGTTGCGAAAACAGAGGATAGCGAGTCTTTACAAAGAATTCATAGCGCCGTAAATGATTGCTTGTCGATGCTTCAAACATTAGGTGTGTCAGTTGAAGGTAGGGATCCCATGTTAGTCAATTTAGTTTATTCGAAATTGCCACATGAAACATTAGCACACTGGGAGCAGTCTCTAAACGCAAGTCGAGAGTTGCCACCTTGGTCCCGACTAAGCGATTTCTTATTAAAAAGATGCGAAGTAGTAGAAAGAATTTCCACTATAAAAGTAACAAAATCTACTTTTCTAAATGAACCAAATTCTAAATCACAAATTCAGATGTACGCATCTCAAGAAAAATTAAATTACAAATGTAAAATTTGCGAAGAAGATCACAATTTAAGAACATGTCCCGAATTCTGCAAACTTTCTATTCAAGAAAGAGTTGATTTCATATTCAAGAATCAATACTGCAATAATTGTTTATCACAATCCCATTCAAAGAAAAATTGCTCAAGCAAAAATACCTGTCTAAATTGTGGTAAAAAACACCACACTTTGCTTCATATGCGCTCGTTCAACAATTTCCGCAACAATGACCAGAACTTGCAAAATAAAAATGGTCAAGGAAATCAAAATAATCGATCTGTTCATAAAAATCAAAATAATCGATCTCTTGAGTTAAGTGAAGCAGAACAGAGACCTTCCTCTTCTCAAGCAGCCAAATCAGCACAAATTCATGCCAATTATTCGGCAAATAGTACAAACGTATTACTACGCACCGCATTAGTTCAAATCAAATGTAGAGGCGAGTTATTTACAATTCGCGCTCTGATTGACCCCGGGTCGGAAAGAACATTTATATCCGACAAAATTCGGAATCTTTTAAACATACCATCCAGAAAATCTTACTTTGAAATCATTGGGATCGGGGGTCAAAGTCAAATTGCCGAAAGGGAATGCGATTTGGATTTAGTATCGAAAATTAGGAACTTCCGGTTTCAAATTACGGCAATTGTTCTGCCAAAAGTCACCAATAAAATCCCTTCAACATCATTTAAGGTAATAAACTCTTCTGACCTTTCAAACCTCGATTTAGCAGACCCTCATTTTAACGTCTCAGCTCCTATCGATCTAATTCTGGGCAATGATAGTGAGAGATATATTAATCTCGAAGGCATTAAAAGAGACATATGTGGTTCAGATTCAGCCTATAAAACTATTTTCGGCTGGGTTCTCACTGGCCCCGTTCAAACACAACCAATGTGAAGCCTACTGAAGATTCTAATCTAGTCAATTTCCTCAAGAAATTCTGGGAACAAGAAGAAAATCCAGTTTCTCGTCCGATATCTTCAGAGGATGAATATTGTGAACAATTCTATAAACAAACCACACACAAAGCGTTTACCAAACGGTCGATACATGGTACGATTACCATTTAGACTCGATTTTCCAAAAGATAGATTTTTAGGCCCATCAAGATTTATGGCTCTCAGCCAATATGTTCGGATGGAGCAAACGTTAGCGAATGATCCGTTATTACACTCGCAATATAATGATGTCCTAACCGAATATATCACGCTCGATCACATGGAGGAAACCACTTCTAAAGAATATTTTTCAGAAAATAAATGCGATTCATTTTATCTTCCACACCATGCGGTTATTCGTCCCGAAAACAATTTTAAGCCCACATTTGCTAATCCCAATTTTTCCATTCAACATACTAATATCCAACTTTCTCACGAAGAAATTAACTCTGTAAAAACTCGATTACTCATTCTATCACAACAACAATTCTATAGAACTGAATACGAATCTCTATCTGATTCACAATCGATCTCCAAAGATAGCTCTTTATTTACGCTGAATCCATTCCTGGATTCTAACGGAGTATTACGAGTGAATGGCAGATTAGCCAACTCGTTACTACCATACAATGAAAGATTTCCCATAATTTTACCCCGAGACTCATTGCTTTGCAATCTATATTTAACTCACCTACATGAATTCCTAGCTCACGGCGAATGTAGTCTTATGTGTCGTATGATTCAAACCGAATTTTATATGACACGGCTTAAACTCCGTGTAAAAAAGATCATTAGGTACTGTAAAACCTGCATTATCCACAAAAAACAATCCTGCTCTCAAATAATGGCAGCTTTACCTTCAGATCGCTGTATACTCTCTGCCCCATTTCACACCACTGGCATCGACTTCGTAGGGCCCTTCGAGCTAAAAAGCTCCACTCTCCGTAATTCTCCCATTATAAAAGGATATGCCTGCGTATTCGTTTGTTTTGCCACAAAAGCGGTTCACTTAGAACCTTGCTCAAGTCTTTCGACCGCTGCTTTCCAGGCAACTTTCTCCCGATTCGTCGGACGTCGTCGGTTGAAACTTCGTTGGCGCGAGCCGAGCAATTGGAAAAGAGTTCAGAAACTTCTTAAACTCAGTTTCCACAGATATTGCTCTCCGAAGATCCAACCGATTTAACAGCATTAACCCCCGGACATTTTCTCCGGGGCAGTCCGAAGATGGCTCTTCCTGAACCATCTGGCGACAATTTATCATTAATAAATCATTGGGTCAAACTTAAATGGAAGGAAGAATGCTTGAAATCCCTCCACAAAAGTTACAAATGGAAATTCACAACACCTAATTTAAAAGTAGATGATTTTGTGGTAGTAATAGACGATCTTTTACCGCCCAACGAATGGCGTTTAGGCAGGATAGAACAGGTTTACAATGGGTCTGATCATAATGTTCGAGTAGTAGATGTCCGAACAGCCACTGGCGTCATTACTCGACCAATTACAAATACTACAAACGACTCTCGCGGAGTCAAAATAATACTCACCTATCCAATTTCCCAATTCTTTCTCAATTTAATTCAATCTCTAACTCTTTATTTCACTAATCTCTTAAAGAATCACTAAAATGTATTTACTAAACTCTAATCCCTCATCATTTAACAATCTAACACAAATAATGCCACTATCCCCCATTATTGTTTCACCACTACTCACAAACTTCTAATTTCAGCTCCAGAAACCAAGCATCCCGGGATCCAGCCATACACCAATGCCAGTTGTGTTACCGGTATCATGCCCTAAGGTTTTGCAGACGGTTTTTGGCAATGGGGTCCACGGAGCGAAACCAAGTGGCTCGCAGACATCGATATTGCATAAAATGTTTCGCTCGGACCCACACAGTATATGAGTGCGATAGCCCAGACAGTTGCATGTATTGCGGGCTACTACACCACACACTACTGGGCGAAAGAAGCACTACCAATAGTAGTAGTCGTACCCGTACCCATGTCAACCGCCCCATTCGCAGGGCCACCAACTCCAACAACAACGTCCGAACAACATCAACCGACCATCGTACCAATATCGCCACGCCAACCCCACGCACCAACAACCGCATCAGATCCACTCATACTACCACCAACATCCGATCCATCAACAGCACCAGCAATAACAACCGCCGGCCCAACCGTACTGCTAGCAAAAAAAAAAGCTTAAACGACTACAACCAACTCAACCTAATCAGCGAATCCTCTCAGAGACGATCCGCTCCCTTGCCGTCGTTCTGTGTGCTTCCTCTACCTCTTCATAAGTTGCACTCGTGCAAGAGGGGCGCCATGTTAAAACTAGCACAACGCTGCTTAATTTTAGTTTATACAAAATGAATTTTTATAATGAATTATTATTTTTTTTTAATTATTATTATGTATTATATAATTTAATTTAATATGAATTTGAATTGTTTATTATTCTTAATTATTATAATACACATTTGTTATATGAATTTCTTTACGTGTATTAATTCCTTGAATTGTTAACTTTATGTATAATAATTATGTTATTGTAGTGAAACAAAAACGAAATGAAACAATAATCATGTACTAAAAGCCTTAGCGGCAATTTATGTAAAAAAAGAAAAATCACTTACAAACATCAATTAAAAGGGTAAGCATCTCTTGCTTTAATAAAACAAACACTTAACATAAAAACTAATTCCTTTGGTTTTTTTATTTATCTATTTTTTCTACTGTTCTCAAAACCCGCACAACATAACTTATAATTCCTCATTCCTGAGAAATTATAAGTTTTTAAGGATTTATTTTCATCCAAAAAATAAATCCAATTTAATACAATGTTAAAAAGCAATATCTTTACTATAAAATGCAAAAATAACTGTTCTGGGACAAAAAAATCTACTATTTTTAATATTAAAAAAAATTCATCAATTTTTCTACACAAAAATTAAAAATTTTCAAAAAATTTTGATTTTTACTTTTTTTTTGGTTATAATATGTAACTTTAAATGTTTATAACTCCTTAAGTATACGTCGGATTTGATTGATTTAAAAAGTAGTATAAAGTTTATTATGATAAATATTATAAATTATATTATATGAATCAAAAATATTTTTTTTTTTCTAATGATGCACTCACGAAAAGAATGCAATTTTCGGATGAATTTTTAAGAAATGTCTACCCATTTGAATTAAAATGTTTTTGCTTAATATTGAAGACAAATATGTTTATTGTATAAAACATCAGGACTTAATCTGGGACAAATAGGTTTTCTACCGCAAATAACAAATTATTAAATATTATGATTAGCAATATGACAAAAAAAGTACTTTTTCATTTTCAAGTTATGAATGCTGAATGATTTTTATTGCTTCGGGGGTAGAGTCAGCTACCTTAATATCTAATTAGGGGGTCCATCGCTTGTCCTAAAACGGAAATATAGGGTGACCTTTAAAACTTGGATTTTTTAACTATTTATGAATTTAACGCATTATTTATGTTAACAGCTAAAAATTTAATGTTTTTATTAGTTGGATTCTGGGTAGTAATCTTCTATTTTCGAGAAAAACAAAATGGCAACAACAAAACATGGAAGTATGAAAATACTACTGCTAACATTTAACGCGGCACAAATTGGGCTGAATATTATGTCTTGCCATTCAACACAGTTGTTAATGACTTCAATGTCTAAAATTCTACGGTGGTGCTTGACGATCGCATTTTTCGTTTACGAGAACACAAGAAAACAAGAAAACACAAATCACAGAAACAATGAAAAAAAAAATATAAAGTGATTTTCTGAAAAGGCGTTTATATGGGAGCTATGGTTAATTATAGACCGATCTTTTTAAAAATCAGCACACTTAATAAGACTTATATAAAACTTATATGTTCCAAATTTCATTAAAATATTGCTATATTTAAGGGATTTATGATCGTTAAACCCTTTTCCGGGAGGACATTTGTATGGGGACTAGGTGAAATAATGGACCGATCATAACCAATTTCAGTAGGCTTCGACCCTGGACTATAAGAAACCTGTGTACCAAATTATGTTCAAAATTGCGACCTGTAGTTTGATTACAAGGTTTACATGAACGGACAGACGGACGGACATCGTTAAATTGACTCAGAAAGTGATTCTAAGCTGATTGGTATAAATTTAGGTGGGTCTTAAACCAATAGTTTTGGGTGTTACAAACATCAGCACAAACGCATAATACCCTCCCCACCTATGGTGGTGTAGGGTATAAATAGAGTGCATATTTAAAAAAACGGGAGTTTATTTTTACTGAAATGAATTATAAATTAGAAGTTAAAACTATACATACTGTTTTTAATTTAAAACCCCATAAAGTATATGTTTTCTGGGTCCTAGTTAGATTCTGAGTCGATTTAGCTATGTCCGTCTGTTGAAAGCTGGATAGAGCTCGAACGGCACAACGAAGGGGAACGAAATTTGGCCCAAATATTTATATTATATAAGGTTTATTTGATATTGAAAATGAGCAAAATCGGTAAATAAACAAAAAAGTTATGAGCAAACTACTAGGAACACAGAGTGTCCGTTGTAGCTTAATTTCATAATTTTCTACTATATCTCTTTAAATAAAAGCATGTACTATAACAAAATTTTCATGGGTCGATATAAACTTGAAAACAAATGTTATTGTTTTTCTTCGTATCAATGTTTTTGTTTAGAAATTTTTTTACTGATTTTCAGTTAATTTTTCAACAGATTTTCAAAAAAAAAGTTTTCTTGGAAAGGTATTCAAATTACCTTTATAATTGGTGAACATAGTTTGTACAAATTATTACTGCTAGATGGCGCAAAACTTATTTTTTATTCAAAATGCATCAAAACACCCTGTATTTGCAAATATTATGAGTTCATACGTTCAGCAAAAATACTCGCCGAAGGATTTTGTACAAAGTTGTCAAACATCATTTGGTCAAATTCTGAAAGTTTGAAGGTCAAAATTTTGATTTTCTTTAAAAATAACGGTAATTTTGTAAATAACGGAATCATGAAAAAGTCGCAAAACAAAAGTTGCTACGAAGCCCTAAAGAACCATTTTCAACAATAAAAAAGTTCTTTTTCGCAAAAAGTCGATTTTGGCATATTGCTAATTATGATTCAAATTAATTTTAAAATAAGCTCATAAAAATTAAAAAATACAAAAATTTTAAAAATAACGGTAATTTTGTAAATAACGGAATCATGAAAAAGTCGCAGAACAAAAGTTGCTACGAAGCCCTAAAGAACCATTTTCAAAAAGTTCTTTTTCGCAAAAAGTCGATTTTGGCATATTGCTAATTATGATTCAAATTAATTTTAAAATAAGCTCATAAAAATTAAAAAATATAAAAATTAAAAAATATAAAAATTAAAAAAAAAAAATTGTATGAAGAAATATTTAAAATTTTTTTTTTTAAATAGTGAACCATTTTGTCCCAGAATAATTTATATTGCAATTTTTAGAAAAAAATTGAAAGGGTAGAAATTTTTCAAAAATGCATACTAAAATTGTATTCGCATTATGAATGCATTTTTAAATGATAATATTATTTTTAAATTAATGCATTTATAGTGGACATATTCTTCTTAAATATTAAATCCGTTAAGAAGTTTTAGAGATATAGATGTTTAAAGTTAGAGACTTTTGGTAGTTTTTGACTTTTCGAAAAATCAAAATCGGGAAGAAATTCGCGAAATTTTTCAAAATTTAAAAAAATAAAGATGGATATATTTAAATGGCTCCATAGGGTATACGTATGCTAAATATTATTAAAATCGGAAGACATAAAAAATATTCTTGGGCGTTCTTTCATGAAATGGACTACATATATATATTATGGTTCGTTTCGATATCCAAATCTTTTGATATTTGGATATCATATATATATATATATATATATATATATATATATATATATATACAGTGAACTCTTGTTCAAATTTTCGATTGTGATTTTTTTTTATATATATTACTAAATTATTCTTTCTAAAAATCATTTCTGCAAGGAATGAAAACGCAAAGATTACTAAAAAAAACTTTTTGTAATTTATTTGGAACATAAAAAGTTTTTAAAAATCCATTTTATAAGAAGTACATACGTAGTATGTACATAAAAAACAAACAAAATATTACGTCAAAAAATAAATAAAATTTACAATGAAAAAAGATAGGTACATACATATATAATTAAATATGGAAATAATCGGTTATTATTTTCTGTTTCTTCTTTTCTTCGACCAGCTTATTTACCGCCAATTCCCTGATTTTTTTTCAATACTTTAATGTCAGTTTGATCGACCATTTGAAATTCAGCCCATTAGACAGCTTTGTTAAAAATTTCGACAGCTTCTTTGGCTTTAATGTTGTTTTCAGGCGCTTCAATAAAACAGTCGTCATCATCGTCGGACTCTTCAATTAAATCATTTTCATCAAATGGCGTGACGTCATCACAAGGATTATTGATCCAATCTCTAATGTTTACAGCAGTAAATACTTCCTGAGGGCACAATGTCTGTAGAAGATCTGCAGCAGTATTTTCTAAAGATCTAACCTCTGATTGCCACTTTTCTTTTAAAACGCTCAAAGGAACATTAAATTCAGGATCGTCTTCATCATTTACCATATTCAAAATATTTTTCCAACAGTTAGATAAAGTTTCTTTACCAACTCGGTTCCAGGATGCCTCTAGAATAGAAACTCCTTCTTTAAGTGTGATTTTTTTCATCGATTCAAGCAAATCCCCCTCTTTTGCAATAATTGTTGCCAGAAGACTGTTCCTATAATGAAGTTTGGTGATTCTACTTGCATTTTGATCCATTGGCTGGATCAGAGCCGTTACATTTGGAGGCATGAACATAGCTTCTATGGAACCATTCTCGGATTTAAGGTCGGATTCTGGTGGATGGGATGGGGCATTATCTATTAGGAGTAAAGCTTTTACTGGTAATCCTTTCTTCGTTAAAAAATCTGTCACCTTAATGAAAAATAAAACAGTAAGAATCCCAATTGAACTATTTTTACATGTTTACTTACCTCTGGCACAAAACAGTTGTGAAACCATTCTTTAAAAATGGAAGAAGTCATCCAAGCAGACTTTGAATTTCTGTAGTTTAAGAGACAGATACAATTTTTAAAACTGCGAGGATTTTTCGATTTTCCTATTACTAAAAGTTTTATTTTATGAGATCCTGACGAATTTGCACAGCATAAAAATGTTATCCTTTGCTTTTCCACTTTTGCACCTGGAGCGCTTTTCTCCAATGACGTTACATATGTTTTTTGTGGGAGAAGTTTCCAATATAGACCAGACTCATCGGCATTATACTACTGATCATTGGATAAACCCAAATCTTCTATCTTTGCTTTCAATTTAATTTTAAAAGGATTTACGAACTGAGATTGCGCAGAAAGCTTTTCACCGCTTATCTGAAGGAGCCGAATTCCGTATCTCTTTTTAAATTTTTGTAGCCACCCATCGCTAGCATTGAAGTCATTTCCGTTTTCACTTATGTTTTTGTGAATTTGTTTGGCTTTCTATTTCAACATCAACCCACTTACAGGGAGGTTTTTATTCCGCATGCAAATAAACCACTTATAGAGCGATTTTTCCATTTTTGGAAGCTCTGAAGATCGTAATGTTTTGCGTTTTCTGGGTCCATAAAACGTATTGTTCACACATTTTAAAATATTTTCTTTTTGATTTTTTATTGAACATATCGTTGATTTTGCAACATTATACTTTTTACTTAACACTGTAACACTCGATCCTTTTTTTAAATATTCCAAAATTTCGCATTTTTCATTTAAGGATAAAAACTTTCGACTGTTTTTAGACATTACTAATTTTAAAAATAAATTCACGAACCTACCGCAACAAGTTACATAAAGCGACTAGCATTAAATACCTTTAAAATAATGGCATACTATGGTATTTATTAATTCGGGGATTCCCAACATTAAAAATAAATGCTTCTACAAATTAAAAAATCCCCAAAAATTAAAAAAAAAAATTTCACTATTTAGAGCGCCCATATAAAAAACTGAGTGTTCACATTAGTGGATAGTTCATTATATTGGATGTTCACATTACCGCGAGTTCACTGTATATATACAGTTAGGGACAAAACTATTTGTACACCTCATATATTTCGTATACCTTCACGCACATTTTCAACAGATCCGCTGTTTTTATACTTGCTTACAATGTATTGTACTGTGGAATGTTGCAAATTTACTAAATTACTTATATTCCGGAGAGATTTTCCTTTTTTATGTTCACCAATAATTAAATTTTTAATATCCAAACTCAACTCTTTTCGCTTTTCCATTTTTGATGTGCTTATTATTCAAAACGTTAAAACCAACTTCTTATTTTGTAAAATAAAACTCGATTAACGAAGAAAATATAACGGTATTTAAAAAAATCATTATACAAGAGTCCAACGTACAAATAATTGTACAAAGTACTGATGTACAAATACTTTTGTCCCAAAGATTTTTACTTAAATTGTACTTTTTTTTAACAATGTGTTATATATTAATTTATTTTTTATCAAATAATTCAATAAAAATGGACCTGAATTAAAACTACATATAATAATTTTTTATTCTTTATAAATTATTGAAGATATACGAAATGCATGGGTGTACAAATAGTTTTATCCCTAACTGTATATATATATATATATATATATATATATATATATATATATATATATATATATATATATATATATATATATATATATATATATATATATATATATATATATATATATATGTATGTATATATACAGTGTTGGAAAAAATAATAGGGACACCCTAATTTTTCAATATATTCTTACTTTTTTATTTACTATTCCATGAATATTAAAAAGAATATACATAAAATTAAATAACTTCAAATATTTTAACTTATAAAGTAAAAGTAATTAACTAGTTCTGCCAAAAAATTTATTTTTTTTAAAAAGGCCTGGAATAAATAATAGGGAAAGTTAAAAAAAAAAAAAAATAAAAATAATATTTACTTTTTTTTAACATTACCATAATTTTCAAATACTCTTTCAATACTTGGTTGAAGATCCTTTCATTTTTATAACATCCTGACAACGGCGATTCATAGATCCTACAAGATTCGCACATACCTCGGGCGGAATTGAGTACCAGGTTTCTTGAATTTTTCTTACAACTCTTGTTTATTTTTTGATTTAAAGCTACCAATTTTATTTTTGAGGACTCCCCAGATTCAAGTCCGGTGATTGGGACGGCCACTCCATTACATTGGGACGGCCACTCCATTACGTTTCATTCTGCTGAAACCACGTTTTGACACTTCTAACGGATCATTATCCTCCATGAATTCCCATTTTAGTGACATTTCATCCTCAACAAATGGAAGCATTTTATTCTGGAGAATGTCTATATAGTCAGCAGCATTCATTTTTCCCTGAATCCAAACTATTTGACCAACTCCAGAGGCCGAAAAACATCCCCATAGCATAGTAAATAAATTTACTTTTTTCGTCTGACCATGGTTCGTTGTTTCAGTTTTTACGGCACAGGTGTCGCCTGGCAAATTCCAATTTTTTTTTGTATGTTTTTCTTGCTCAACAGTGGTACTTTTTCAGACTGCGTCCCATTAATCCGACTTCCTACAGCCTATTTCTTATTGTTCGCCTTGTCACTGAAGAACACAATTATTTTTTAAGGATACTTGATGACATAAAGGGGTTATTTTTAGAAACTAGAACTAAACGTTGGTCAAAACGCGCCGACGTTTTAGGCTTTCTACCTCTAGTTTTATGACTTTTTTCGAATGAATGGCATTGAATACTTTAGTTTTGGAACACTTCATTATCTTTGCAATTTTTTAATTGATAACCCGTCCGAACTTAATTTAAGAATAACTTTTTTTTCAGATTAAGTGCAATGAACACCACGACCCATTTTCCAATTTATTTACCGAAGACATAAATCATAAACACGAAACCAATATGATTAAATTAATCACATAAACATTGCTTTACGGATTTTTAATATGTTTATGTTAAAAATAATAATTTTTATTGATTAATAGCAATTTTTTGTAGTGCGTCCCTATTATTTTTTCCAATTGAAATTACAACTTTACTGATTTTTTTTTGGAAATAAATATAAAATAAAAGTGCAAAAGAGAAAAAGTTAACAAATAATGAAATTCCGTTATTTTAGGAACAGATAAATAGGGGGACCCCAAAAAAAAAAAACTTAATATAAAGAAACTGCTTGCATCTGTTTGCGGGTCGTCCCTATTATTTTTTCCACCACTGTATATATATATATATATACAGTGGTATATATATATATATATATATATATATATATATATATATATACATATATATATATATACAGTGGTGGAAAAAATAATAGGGACGACCCGCAAACAGATGCAAGCAGTTTCTTTATATTAAGTTTTTTTTTTTTGGGGTCCCCCTATTTATCTGTTCCTATATATTCCTATATATATATATATATATATATATATATATATATATATATATATATATATATATATATATATATATATATATATATATATATATATATATATATATATATATATATATATATATATATATATATATATATAAACGATACCATTCTGTGTCAATAGTGAAACTACACCGTATGTGTTTAAAATAAACACTGCGTGTTCAATTCTTATTAAAAATCGATACCTAAGTTGAAACCATTTCGGTATGAAATTGTTAAATTACATATGTTTTCTACTAAATTTGTTAACGAAAGGTATTAAAAAGCGGTTACCGTAAATTACCAATGTGAGCACAACCGTTGTTGATTTTGAATCGAATTTTTTCCCTTGCAAAAACTCACGATTTTATTTTGCTTTTTTACTTTCTCAAAAACCAAAAAAAATTCAAAAGTATGTATGTTTGAATAGCAATATCTCTGAGAAGGCTTTGTGAATTTTAATGATTTAAACTGCCTATGAATTTCACATATGGCGGCTTTACGGCGAACATTTTAAAAAAAAGAACGATTTTTTAAAAACGCATTTTAGTGCAATTGCATTTTTCGAATGCATTTTTCTTTAAATATGCTATTCAAAATTTTTAATTTTTTAACATAATTGAAAAGTTTGAAATCTTTACATTAAAATAAAAGTGTCAAGTTTTTGGGACCCGAAAATCTTATATGGATAATCCAATTTTTATAAAAACTTGTTCCCAATTTTTCATATAAAAATACATTTTTTTCAGGTTTTTGGAATTTTCTTTAAAATTTGTATAAACCCAGGAAAAACTTTGCTTGCCATGTAATGAGATAAGAAGCTAATATAATGGCTCTACACTACTTTCACATTAGATGAATAACTCATTATTTTAACACGGTGATGTCATTAGAGGCAACTACTTACTCTATATTATTACAGGTAGGCATTTCAGAAAGTCATTACTTAGATGTCGTTACATGAACTAATTACTTTGCAGCTATTCAATCACTCATTAGTTTCAAAGTATTACAGAAGTCATTATTAGCAAAATAAATAGTAACTAGTTACATTATCGGTTACAAGTAAGTACTGAAGTATTGAAAATAAAAAGATATTTTTTTTTTTATTTATTTATTTGAAAATATGCGGAAATCAGGATTTGACATACTATTTCATACCATAGACTTGGAGTTAATTCTTGAAGCGCATTCTTGTGACCCGTGCAGAAATTGAATAAAATACCGGACCTTACTGACCTGCCCCCTTCTGAAAATTGTTAAGAGTTTAATACGTTTAACAAATTGTTTTAAGATAGCCAATAAATTTTTCTTACCTTTATGTAATTGTTGCCTGTTAAGTTTCAAGGTATTATAATTTTGTGCCAATGTGCCTAAGAGAAACAATACAAATTAGTGGATATTTTTTAGTAATATTCAGATACTTACCACTTTTAAACACTAATAATTTACCAAAAGCCTTTTGAAATAAAAAATTGATTTTTGTAAACATTAACAAAAAAATTGTATTTTCTTGAATTTATTTTTTTATGTCAAGAATTTTATGTCAAACATTTTTTCAGACACAAAATTTATTTAGTACACAAGACAGTAAAACATAGAATAGAACTAGAAGTTTATGTGAGAGCCACCCTATACTAAATTTTCAAAAAATTTACTAATTTTTTTGAAAATACAAAAACAAAATATATGTGACTACACATTTTTTTCTCTCACATAAATATCTAGTTGTTAATCTATGCAGTAAAATTAAATGAACAATAACACTTTTTGCATATAACTAGCTTATTGAGCATAGTACGTATTTTGATGTTAATACAACATTTATAGATAATAAAATTTCCTACAAATTTCCTCTAGTACATTTTTATACCCCTTTATTGGTTTAAGAGTTATACCGTATTTTATGTTTGATGTAGTATTTCACATAAACTCAAATTACAGAGTTCATGAATGAATTCATGTACGTATAAAGTGGCCTAATGGATTTGTTAACAATAAGCTATTCTGTCTGCTTACGTCGTGGTTACGATTTCACCGGAGACTGGTGTGTTTACGATTATTTGTTTTAGTCTTCGTGACTTTAACAAATAATTAATGTATTTTCATATTTTACCCACTTTTAAAATATATAATTTTTATAATATAAACGAAGAGATAGATAAAAACTAACATTTCCAAAAATCTGATCTTATGTTACTGATTACATATCAAGTTAAAGGTAAGTAGTTACTAATCTACTTTCATGTAATGTAGAAAGTATATTGTTATAATTGAAAAGTAACTACATCCGTAACTACATACCATTACCAAGTTTTTGCTGGGAAAGTTAACAAAATATAAAAAGTATGCAATTTTAAATATTCATATCTCTTGAAGTTATTCATGGATTTCTGCAATTTAAAAAGTATTCAAAAGTCCATTATATTTATTTTGTGTAGTTCTGTCAGCATTTCCAAAATCTCCTTTTCGTTGCAAAATATTTTCAAAAAATAAATGCAATTTATAGATGCATTTTTTTAATTGCGAATTTATTAAATTTCAATTTTTCTAAAAGTGTATTTAAAAATACTTTGTTTATTATAACTCGAAACAATAATTATTCTGATACATAAAGTTTTACTATTTTTAACGAATTTTTAAAAAATAACACAATACATTTTTTTTAACAAAATACGTAAAGCTACTCATAATACCAGAAAAATATAATTTTTATATCAAAAAATTTAAATTAGTTAAAAATGAAATTGAAAAAAGATTCGGCTATGCCGAATCTTTGATACCCTTCACCATATTACCATCTTATCGACATCATATTACCATATTACCGACAATTAATAAAATTTTCGCCTTAACGTATGCTTGCATATTTTCACATATATAAATCTAAATTTTTTTCAAACAACGAAAATTTGAATATGAAAAAAAAACAATCATAACAGGCTTTGCTTTTAAAAAAGAAACAACAACAACAATTCCATATATATTTATTTTTGAATGTGTTTATATACAAACTGACTGAATCAGTGTTGCCAAAACGGTGGTTTTCCCGCTAGATCTGGCGTTATTTTGTTGTACATAGCGGGTACTTTCCATAAAAAACCGCTAAGTGGATTTTCTGGTTGCAAAACTGTTCTAGCTGGCGGTTTCTAGCGGCTTTTCTTTATGGTAAAAACATGGTTTTGAAGCAGAAATAAGAAAAATAAAAGATATTATTTTACTTCTACAACAAGCTAATTTATCTAAAATATGAAGTTACCCAGCAAAAACTTTTTGGTTTTCGATAATGACGACTACTTTTTAAAGTACTTTCCTGGAAAGTAGGCGTCATTATTATTTGCCTTCTTGACATTACATAAATAACTACTCAGTAGTATAATTGCAGAGTAAGTTACAATCACATGGATCAGTTGTCTAGAGCGCAGGATTAGCAATCAGAGGGTTTGCCGGTTCAACCCCATTCTGATACTATTCGTTTTTTTAACAAAATGTTTCAAAAATATATTTTATGCTAAAACAAGTTTTTTAGCTTTGAATATTAAGTGCGAGATGTTGTAATGAGTAAGACGTTAGTCATTAAAAACGACTAGTAATTGGGGTCCCAAGTTCAAACCTCACTGACGGCAAAATTTTTTCGTTTTTTTTTTTATTTTTGTTTAGGTACATATTTTTTAGTATCACTAGAGTCTAAAAATAACTACTAGAATTCATGGACAACTCGAACAAAAATAACTAGTTACTGAGACAAAAAATAAGTAGTTTATTTCTATTTCCAATTATACCTGCTAGCTTACCAGGAAAGCAAAGTTTTTGCTGGGTACCAGAAACTCGGAAATTGTACATAAAATCAACTGTTGTTTTTTTTTATAAAAAATATATTGAAATTAATTTTTTTTTTCTTAAAATGTTAAATCATTACTACGTTATAGTATGGAAATATCTTTAAAACCCTGTGTAGTATTATTGGGTAATTTGATTCGAAATAAAACGTTTTCGAAAATCAATGTATTTAAAATAGAATTGAAATCTACAATATTTCGCTATATGATGATACAATTGAAACACATTTTTTTTTTTTAAGAATTACAAATGTTCAACATATCAATGTCAGACGAATATAGTGAGATCTAAGCAAAAAACATATTATAAGTTTTCAAAATTGATTTGATGACTCTGAAATGCATTCAGGTACTCAAAATTAAGTTTTTTTAAGGATTAGATACCAATTTTAAATATATTTGAAGAGAGGAAATATTTTAGCGGTAAAAATTGGCGATTTTATTTTAAGTGTAGGTGGTTTCTAGCGGTTTTTAAAATACAATCTGGTGGGACATGGCCACAAAGTTTTGGCAACACTGGACTGAATACACAAAGAACAACAAAACTGTTATTCATTATATTACTGCTGTTGCTAACTAAACTACTTGTCTTATAGGCAAAAACGTCACTAATAGTCATTACAATGCTTAATATACATGTTTGTGTATGTATTTATGTATATTCTTAACAGATATGTTTTAGTTTTTAAAAATTAACAACAACAATTCCATATCTATTTATTCTTGTACAGACTGCATATACAAAGAACAACAACAACACTGTTATTCATTATATGACTGCTGTTTCTAACTAAACTACTTGTCTATACAAAAAACAAAAAACGTCACTAATAGTCATTACAATGCTTAATATACATGTTTGTGTGTGTATTTACATTCTTAACAGATTTGTTTTTAGGCCATAACTCTGTTGATTATGAACGAATTTGGTTTATTAAAAAAACCGAAATTTTATAAAAATATTTATGGCTGATCTATATAAAAATAAAAATCTGTAGCTTGAACAAGGGCTTCAAAAATAAAAATTTCGTTTTCCCAGATATCTCAGTTATTACTGAACCGATTTATTTCATTTTTTCAGAACAAAAATTCAGAAAATAATTTCCGAGCCCCCTTTAAAAATTCGAAGTCCCTGGTATATGCAGAGGCTTCAGAAACTGAAAAACCGGTTCTAAAAACCGGTTTTTAAAGCATATCTCCGCCATTTATAAACTGATCTTCCTGATTCAAAAAACCGAAATTTTATAAAAATATTTGTGACCGATATGTATAAAAATAAAAATCTATAGCTTACACCAGGGCTTCAAAAAATAAAAATGCGTTTTGCCCGATATCTCAGTTATTATTGAACCGATTTATTTCATTTTTTCAGAACATAAATTCAGAAAAAAAATGTCCGAGACTTCTTTGTAAAAATGAAGTCTCTAGTATATACAGAGGCTTCAGAAACTGGAAAACCGGTTCTAAAAACCGGTTTTTTGAACATATCTCCGCATTGTATGAACCTATCTTGCTGAATTCCAATAGCAAAATTCTCGAAAGGATTTCCGATCGTTTGATATATATATTATATATGTCAGTTATCAGTGGGCTTCATAAACGCCATTTCAACCGACACACGGACGGACGGACATGGTCCTATCGTCATCATTTCTTACAAGGATCCCGAAAATGTAAACTTTTTTGCTCTCCGACGAAAATTGTGGGAATTACAAACGGAATGACAAACTTATATATACCCTTTACACCTGTGGTGAAGGGTATAAAAAGGGGAAATTATGCACAGTATATGTGTGCGTCCCAAAAATTTGAGATTTTTATTTTAATGTAAAGATTCCATGCTTTCCAAATACGTAAAAAAATTTAAAAATTTTAATAGCATATTTAAAGAAAAATGCATTTCAAAAATGCAATTGCATTTAAATGTATTTTAAAAAGTATTTTTTATTTGTTAAATATTCATGTTAAAGCTGATATAATTACAATTCAAACGTCGTTTAAATCATAAATTTCCGCAAAGCCTTGCCAGAAATATTTGTATTTAAAGTTGTGCACTTTCGAGATTTTTTAGGTTTTTTCGAAAGTGAAAGATATATATATATATATATATATATATATATATATATATATATATGTCTGTATTATAAAATCAATTTTTCAAACTTTCCGCAAATTAATCCTAAAAATGCCGCTATAGAAAATCAGAAAAATTGGTTCACAAATGGTATAAGCCAAAAAATTATGTATGTTGAATAAATTGAAGGTATTAGTTTCAGAGAAATAAATAGAATTTACAAAAAAAATAAAATAAAATTCAATAAAATATTGAATTAAAATAACTAAATGAAAAACATGAATAAAAAATATTTTAAGAATCTTAAATTAGAAACAACAAATCAGAATTTTCATATTTTTCCTTGTACTAAATAGCTTGTGTATACTTTGAGTTCTTAAGGTGGTAGAAATGAAATAATAATGTCCGTCCTTCCGTCCGCCTGTATGTTAAAATCAGTCATAATAAAAAAAATATTTTTTTTTATAAAAAAAGTTAGAAAAGAAATAATGTATAAAACATATCTTGTATTTTATAAATTAAAAGTAACATTTTCAGTTCCTTCATTCCTTACCTTATTAAAAATTTCATATATAATCGGACTCCTTTTTTGGAAGGATAGTTGAAATAAGATGGTCCGTCCTTCCGTCCGCCTGAGTATTAAAATCAATTAGACTTTAATATAAGCTTTAGATTTCGAATTTATTTGTTGTTTTTAATATAAATTGTTGTTTTTAATATAAATTGAAATAAATTTATGTTCTTTTTATAATATTAGGCCCTAAACTATAAGCAGTAAATAGTTTCTAAAATTATCAAGAATTTTTGAAAAATCCTATAAAAATTGTATTAATTATTTTTAATTAAAACAACAAATAAATTTAATTAAATTAATATATATATATATATATATATATATATATATATATATATATATATATATATATATATATATATATATATATATATATATATATATATATATACATCTATATATATACTGCTGCGCAGAACAAAAGCAACAAAATTAGGGTAAACCTAAGAATAATTATATTTTTTAGATTATTTGCAATAAAAAATATTTTTACGAAATTATATACATATTTAAGGATTAACAAAAACACAAACATTTAAAGAACTTTAACTTTGTCTATTAACAAAAACTATAATAAAACACTACAATCTTCATATAGGAGTGTGCACAACAATAGCAACATATTCATATTTTGATTAATTTTGTTCTATATTTTTCATTTTCTGTAAAATTTAGTAGTTTTAATGCGATTAAATTGTTAGTTGATTTCTCTGTAATGATTTCCATTTGAATTTGTTGACTAAACAACACTTTGGACTGCACTGATCTTGAAGCTGCATAAAAAATCTTCTATAAATGTGTATGCGTTATGTAAAGAATTCAACAATTGTAAATATTAAATTCCTCTTTCATTTGTACGATAATTTAAACTGAAATTAATATAAATTATTTCAATTTGTCCAATAATTTAAATTTAAATGAATAGTTATTTCTGTTTTTACATTTTTGAAAAATTTTGAAATGTGCAATTTTATTTATTTAAAACTAGTATTTGTGCTATTTCGTTATAAGTGTAGTTTTTTGTATGAAATATTCATCTTGGGACCATAAAAATGTGTTCGTTATAAAAAAAGTTCGCAATCCAAGAAATCTTATATAATAAAAAATTGAGAAAATCGTACCTTTAAAGTAATTTAATTTGCGGATATTTATTATACTAAAGCAATATTTGGACCATGCTATATATATATATATATATATATATATATATATATATATATATATATATATATATATATATATATATATATATATATATATATATATATATTTTTTTTTTAACATAATTAAAAAGTTTGGAATCTTTACATTAAAATAAAGGTGTCAAACTTTTGGGACGCGAAAATCTTTTATGCATAATTAAATTTTTATAAAAACATGTTTTAAATTTTTCATATACAAATTATTTTTTTTTTTTTTTTAATTTTCTTTAAAATTTATATTCAAGTCTCTTGAAGTTATTGATGGATTTCTGTAATTTAAAAAGTATTCAAAAGGCCATTATAATAAATATATATTATGTAGTTCTATTGTGTAGTTCTGTCAGCATTTCCAAAAACTCCTTTTCGTTCAAAAATATTTTCAAAATATAAATGCAATTTATAAATGCATTTTTGTTAATTCCGAATTTATTACATTTGATTTTTTCTAAAAGTGTATTTAAAAATTCTTTGCTTATTATAACATAAGGCAATAATTAGTCTGGTAAATAAATTTTTACTATTTTAACGAATTTTTAAAAAGTAACACAATACATTTTTTTTTAACAAAATATGTAAAGCTACTCATAATACCAGAAAATTATAATTTTTATACAAATTTAAGTTATTGCTTTTTTTTTTTTTTGTAAATGGCAGTTTTATAATAAAAATATCTGTATACAGCATTATTTACACATATTTTTGTTATTTTTTCTTTTACTTATAGTTTTTTTAATAAGAATTATTATTTGTGACAATATAGGCCGATGCAATAAATTTTAAGTTTATTTGGAATAAGAAAATTGGAAAGTAACTTTGTATTATAATACAAATTATAGAATACTGCTTACTTAAGCTATACAAATTTGTTTTGGAAGCACAATTTAAAAAATTAAGAATTTTCAATGCATGAAGAAGGACATCCGCGAAAAACTTCATTCAGATATTATTAAAAATAAAAAGGTAACTCGATACAAAAATGGATTTCCACTTAGATAGATTATATAGTCTCTAATATTTAATATATACTCTGCTCAAAGTCAATTGAAAATATTTAAAGAAGTTACAGGCTAAGCAAAATAACACTGCTCACTGAAAAGCTTACTCAGTAAAGGTAAATTTTTTTATTTCCGTTTTTATAAAAGAAACAATTTATAATTTCATATAAATAGGTTGCTTTCTTCTTTAAATCAACAAAATTAATCATATTAAAAAATAAAAGTACTTTGTTTAATATAAAACAATATTCATATGTATCCACCATGACCGGATACGCAACGTCGCGTAACCCGCTAAAATGCCGAGGCATACAACTTAAACCGCACAGATCAAAAAAATAATTTTGGGGACAGAAAAGATGTAATTATGTCTGTATTTGAATTCTAGCGAAAAAAACTATGCCCTTTTCTTATAAATCTAAAGAAATTTTGATATTTTTAGGTTGATAAGTTATTAAAAAGTACAGAAATTTCGTCATACATAGAGAAAAATCTTGTTTAATTCTATGTTTTTGCACGGAAAAACTGCGAAATATATTTTAAAACTTTTGAAGGGTTGGATTAAACGTCATTGCTTAAAATTTTTGCTTAACATTTTTTAACCATGTGGTCAAATACTCAGAAGAGCTGTGGAAGATTTTTTATGCAGCTTCAAGATCAGTGCAGTCCAAAGTGTTGTTTAGTCAACAAATTCAAATGGAAATCATTACAGAGAAATCAACTAACAATTTAATCGCATTAAAACTACTAAATTTTACAGAAAATGAAAAATATAGAACAAAATTAATCAAAATATGAATATGTTGCTATTGTTGTGCACACTCCTATATGAAGATTGTAGTGTTTTATTATAGTTTTTGTTAATAGACAAAGTTAAAGTTCTTTAAATGTTTGTGTTTTTTTGTTAATCCTTAAATATGTATATAATTTCGTAAAAATATTTTTTATTGCAAATAATCTAAAAAATATAATTATTCTTAGGTTTACCCTAATTTTGTTGCTTTTGTTCTGCGCAGCAGTATATATATAGATGTATATATATATATATATATATATATATATATATATATATATATATATATATATATATATATATATATATATCTATATATATATATATATATATATATATATATATATATATATATATATATATATATATATATATATATATATATATATACATCTATATATATACTGCTGCGCAGAATATATATTTATATATTTAATATTTTTGAACGAAAAGGAGTTTTTGGAAATGCTGACAGAACTACACAATAGAACTACATAATATATATTTATTATAATGGCCTTTTGAATACTTTTTAAATTACAGAAATCCATCAATAACTTCAAGAGACTTGAATATAAATTTTAAAGAAAATTAAAAAAAAAAAAAATAATTTGTATATGAAAAATTTAAAACATGTTTTTATAAAAATTTAATTATGCATAAAAGATTTTCGCGTCCCAAAAGTTTGACACCTTTATTTTAATGTAAAGATTCCAAACTTTTTAATTATGTTAAAAAAAAAATATATATATATATAGCATGGTCCAAATATTGCTTTAGTATAATAAATATCCGCAAATTAAATTACTTTAAAGGTACGATTTTCTCAATTTTTTATTATATAAGATTTCTTGGATTGCGAACTTTTTTTATAACGAACACATTTTTATGGTCCCAAGATGAATATTTCATACAAAAAACTACACTTATAACGAAATAGCACAAATACTAGTTTTAAATAAATAAAATTGCACATTTCAAAATTTTTCAAAAATGTAAAAACAGAAATAACTATTCATTTAAATTTAAATTATTGGACAAATTGAAATAATTTATATTAATTTCAGTTTAAATTATCGTACAAATGAAAGAGGAATTTAATAATTACAATTGTTGAATTCTTTACATAACGCATACACATTTATAGAAAATAGCTAAAAATCGCTTTGCCACAAAGAGTAAACATGCCAATTTCAAAACCACGGTAATAGAAGAAAACGTTGAATTTATTATAAAAAATATAATTAATCTCAATTTGCCACCTGTAAAATGACTAGAGAATGCAAAAAATATTTTTCTGATATATTAAAATCATTAATATTTAAAAATCATAAATAACAGTCCCTTTTTAAATCATAAAAATAACTATGAAACAACAAAAATTCAGAAGTATTTCGTAATTCTACAATTATTTTGCACACAGCTCTACAAACTGGATCATTCATACAAGAACAAATTACATATTAATAAAAAAAACAATTATTTTTGTTATTCTCAACCAGAGTTTAAAAATTAGTAAATAGTTTTTTCTTTTCTACGACAGCCCATTTTAAAGGCTCCATTACTCTACCGTAAATGTAAATGTAGCGAATCAGCTGACACGTTTTGCTTATGAGAGTTATGTGTGTTTGTGTACTCAAAAACGTAAATGTTACGTAGCAACCTAATCAAATTAGGTCGCTCTACGTTTTTACGTGACAGCTGAAAGGACAGTGTTGACATCTTTTTATTTCAATATACTAAATCTGCGTAAAAAATCGATATAATAAGTTTATCAACTGAACAATTTGTTTTGCTGTTTTCTTCGGAAAAAACTTGTTAAAATAATTTAAATAAAGTGCGAAGTTCAATCAATAAATTAAAATTTAAAAATTTTGCAATAAAAGCACAAATTTCGTTTTGTATACAAGTCGCTAAAGCACGAACCAATAAATCTAGCGATTTTTAAACTGAATTTGTTTTACTAAAAAAATGTGTAATTTACATCACTGATGTTGATGTGAACAACACAACAACAAAATACTGGCTACATTTACGCTTTTTGAGTAAGCACCCACTTACGTTTCCAGGTACATTTACGTATTTACATTTACGGTAGAGTAATGGAGCCTTAAAAATATGCATAATTAATATTTTTGGATGTGAAACATACTAAAAATATACCACAATCAACGAGCGCCATATATGTTTTCACTTGTACATTTAAATATTTTTATTTTCAAAATATATGTTGAACAAAAATTATACAAAACAAAAAATATGCAATATGACCAGTACGAACTGCGTAAAATATTTCAGCTTGTGCATTTTTTACTGCGAAGTAAATGAGTACGAATAAACGAAGACTTGCGAAGCTGACAAGTTGAATATATGCGTACGAAATATGTGAAAAAATATGTTGAAAAAATATGCAAAAAAATATGTTGGAAAAATATTCTTGTGCGTGGACATCATTAGTAATGTATAAACAGAAATAAAATGAATTAGAATTTAAAACAGAAATAAACAAAAACAAAGACGTTTGTTTTTGGGTATTTCTGTATTGGGTATTATGACATAGAAATATAATAACGATGATTATAATAATCTTAAAAATTTAAATAGGAGCTCAATAAAGTGTTAAGTAAGAAAATATTGTTTTATACAAATTAACCAATGTATTTTTGTATTGTTTATGTTGAAAAGGATAACAACATACAATTAAAATCAAAGTGATCGCTTTAAGGTTTATAACGTGAGTGGAAAAAAATAAGAAAAAAGGAAAATTATAATGCAAACTTTGGGATGACAAATTTACCAACACCATCATGTGTATGTTAGTATGGAAAACAAAGATGAAGCAAATAAATAACCACATTACAGTACGAATTGTGTTGAGAATAACAAAATGTTCAAAATAATTGTTGAATTACCAAATACTGCTGAATTTTTGTTGTTTCATATATCCTAGACTACGAATTTATAAATAATTTGTTTATATAAAAGTCCTAATTATAAATAGTTACTTATAACTTTTATGAAGCCTTTTTGCTTTCTGGTCACCTGTAATTTAATAATAAAATTCTTTCAGATAATTATTTCATTATTAATTCTGCACAAAATCAGCCACATTTAGAATGAAAATATATATTTTGCTACATTATTCACGGTTTTGCTTTGGGTCATTTTGCGGAAGCCTCCGAAATTCTTAAAAAAATATTTATGTGAATAAATATTTTTTTTTATTCTATTAGTAAACTTAAAAAAATATCTATTAGTTTTCTAGCACGAATAATTTTCTTCGTTCTCTGGGATATTCAAAATGCTCTGGAGATGGAAAAATGCTTCGAAAATGATACGATCCACTTATTTCCGCACCTTGTAAGCACTTTTAAAATTTGCTTTTGCCAGAATTTGAAGGACGAAGAGTTTTTAAGTAAGTATAATTATTAACAACGTATTTCCGCCCTCCGATAAAAAATTGAAAACCCAGCTCCATTACGATTAGGGTTACTAGATGGACTTAAATGAACTTGATTGTCAAGATATTTGTAAACTTAACTTTTCAAGTTATAAGTTCAAATGAAATTTGTCAAGTTGAAAACAATTTATAGTTATAAAGATTTTTTATAGCTATAATTCCGAAGCATAAATATGTGCTATATATTTTAGATAATAGAATGCCATCTGATTTATTATACCTTGAAAGTTAAATGTGCACAGAATTACACTGCATAATGGTTGAATTTTAAACAATCTTGAAATCATATCTATATGAGATATACGAATCATTTTAATTTTAAAAAATCTACAGAATAAACTGATTACTATATGTTATACATCCATCACGGGTTCCTCTAGGCTTGTTTAGAAACTTCTAAAACATATTCGCTTACAGCACTTGTTTAATGTTGTGAATAAATGTTCAAGAGCAATCGTAGAATTCATATATAAAGTAAAATATTATTGGCGAATTTCGATCGTCAAGTTTTTGTTTTATAAATCAAGTTTATTTTTCTAGAATGTAAAGTTAGATCACAATTCGAATCTGGCAACCGTAGCTAGGATTTGAGGTAGTCATAGCTTAATACGAAGAGAGCTTAATTTTAATTTTCCACCAAGTCTGGAAGCTTCACAATCTTTGGATAGATTAAACAAATTTTTGAAAATGACGCATAAATACGCTTATCTCCGATCACTGCCAAAAATTTCCAAATATGGCTCCGTAAGTAAACCAAATTAAAATTTTCTATGTCGCCTAAGATAAAGTTGCTACGGAAATTATACTTATGTAGAAGATATATATTGAAATTAAAATAAAATCAAACAATTTAAGTAAGATCTTTTTTCAATAAAATTTTTAATTCATTCAATCATCTTGACTTGATTTAATGATTTATTTATTTTTATTTTTTTTTTGAAAACATAGTATTTCTGTTTTTAATTTTTTTAAATTTTTAATAACATAGAGTTGAAAATTAAAAGAAAAAATTATTGAATTAATTATTTACTAATATAGTGGTTTTTTTCTGTGAAAAAATTTGTCCACTAATTTCTCGCAAAAACAAATTTCACAATATAGTAATTGATTTATTTTAACTAATAACTCCGACTTAAATTATAATATATACATATGTACTTACATACATATGTAACTAAATAATGTTTTTATTATTTAAATTTTTTACTCTAATTCCATGTATAAACCAGCGAGCAAGCGGTTTAAGTTAAATAGCGATAATTTTTGAAGATGTGTAGGAAAGAACAAACATATTATTTCATAATTATTGTTCATATTTATTTAGTTATTCTATTTCAATGTCACAATACCCAAAAACAAGCATCTTTGTTTTTGTTTATTTCTGTTTTAAATTCTAATTCATTTTATTTCTGTTTATACATTACTAATGATGTCCACGCACAAGAATATTTTTCCAACATATTTTTTTGCATATTTTTTCAACATATTTTTTCACATATTTCGTACGCATATATTCAACTTGTCAGCTTCGCAAGTCTTCGTTTATTCGTACACATTTACTTTGCAGTAATAAATGCACAAGCTGAAATATTTTACGCAGTTCGTACTAGTCATGTTGCATATTTTTTGTTTTGTATAATTTTTGTTCAATATATATTTTGAGAAGAAAAATATGTAAACAAAATATTTAAGAGAACTAGAAAATTGATAATGTTCAACTAATAAATACAAAAGCTAATTCACATCAAAAATGTTAATAATGCATATTTTCAAAATGGGCTGCCGTAGATACGAAAAAACTATTTACTAATTTTTAAACTCTGATTGTCAGGCCCTTTCGTAGTACCGACAAATTCGTATGATTGAGCAACGCATTTTTATGTTCCAATTCAAATAATTCACATAAAATATTTAGATTTTATTAATATATATATTTTTTTATAAAAAACTACATAACGAAACAAAATATAATTAATTTGTATTATTTTGAATTCAAAACAAACTAATGTATGTACATATACATATCAGAGTTTAAAAATTAGTAAATAGTTTTTTCGTTTCTAGGGCAGCCCATTTTGAAAATATGCATTATTAACATTTTTTGATGTGAAACATACTAAAAATATACCACAATCAACGAGCGCCATATATGTTTTCACTTGTACATTTAAATATTTTTAGCAGTTCTACTCAAAAAGAAGCACACACCAACTTATTTTATATTAGCTTTTGTATTTATTAGTTGAAAATTATCAATTTTCTAGTTCTCTTAAATATTTTGTTTACATATTTTTCTTCTCAAAATATATGTTGAACAAAAATTATACAAAACAAAAAATATGCAACATGACCAGTACGAACTGCGTAAAATATTTCAGCTTGTGCATTTCTTACTGCGAAGTAAAGCTGGAGGTCCACACCACGCGTTTTCGCGTCAAAGCGTTGCATGCATTTCATACCTTCTTCACATTCTACGCTTCAAGTTACATGCAACGCTTTTTACGCGCCAATATTTGTTTTGATCAGCTGTTAACAAAATAAAAACATTTGATTGAAAATACTTGAATAAAACATTTCGTACAAAAATGGCAAATGAAATTGAAAATTTTAAAGAATTTATAGAATTAATTGAGTTTGTGAATATAATATTTTGTGCCATAAGTGTTTACAATAAGCTCCAAAAGAACAAACGACGATTTTGGGTGCGTCCTTTGTACTTGGAACGAGATGTGTCTGGTTTTTTGCGGCAACTTTCCTAAAGTTAAAAAACAGCGACCATGAACAGTTCCGGATAGCAACAAGAATGTCTCCAGACATCTTTGACTGTCTGTTCACAATTCTGAAGGATAAACTTGAGAAGAACTCAGCGAGAGCTATACCAGCGGACTGTCGGCTCTTCCTAACTTTAATGTAAGTTTAAAATTATGTATATTATTAAATAATGCTATAATTGTTTCCCATTAAGTTATTTAGCGCATGGCACTAGTAGGCAATACCTCTCATTGACGTTTAAAATGTCTGTGACCGTAGTAAGACGAATCGTTTTGGAAACGTGTGAGGTTATATGGAATGAATTAAGTGGCATTTACCTATCCTTACCAAACACGTATGAATGGGAGCGAATAGCGGAGGATTTTAAAAATATGTGGAATTTGCCGAATTGTGTGGGGGCGATCGATGGCAAACACGTCGCCGTAACATGTCCACCACATTCAGGTTCAAATTATTACAATTATAAGGGTATGGTTTTATATGTTTTTATAACCATCATCAAAAAAGATTTGTCTATAGACTAGTCTATAGACAAGACTATTTACTAGACTGTAGACTAGACCATATCCTAGTCTATAGACTAGATTCTATAGACAAGACTATAAACTAGACTATAGACTAGACTATAAAGTAGACTAGACTATAGACTAGATTATCGACTAGACTATAAACTAGACTATAAACTAGACTATAGAATATAAATGTACTTGTTATTAGAGTTTTATGTTTTTTAGGAACATATAGCATTGTACTAATGGGTGTGTGCGATGCGAATTACACTTTCACTGCGGTTGACATAGGTGCCTATGGAAGCCAAAGCGACGGTGGAGTGCTAACACATTCGGATTTTGGAAGGCTATTGCGATCAGAAAACTTAAATTTTCCAGCGGACACAATATTGCCAAATAGCGAAGTCATGGTTCCTTATTATTTAGTTGGGGATGCCGCTTTTCCTCTTAAGTCATACATCATGAGGCCATATCCCGGACTCTTGTTAAGTGATGAAAAGCAAAACTTTAATAAAGGGTTATCTAGAGCCCGCAGGACCATAGAAAATGCTTTCGGTATTTTGACAGCACGGTGGAGAATTTTACGTGGAACCTTGTATATGTTACCGGAGTCTGCTGAAAAAGTTGTATGCGCCACGGTTTTACTTCACAATTACTTAAAAATGCACGATGCAACATATTGTCCACCAGATTTTGTAGACCGAGAGAAAGACGGTTTAGTTACGGAAGGCTTGTGGAGGCAAGAAACCCAGCCACTGGAAAAAGGCCCAAAATTCTCTTCCAATAATTCAACCAGAAATGCATTCCAGCTAAGATACATTTTGTGTGAATATCTTTATAAAAATAAAATATAAAAAATTAAATTATTTTTTCAATTTTAAATTTAAAGATCGTTTTATTTTTTGCTTTTCAAAATTCATATGTTTTAAAGCTAATAAAATATTAATTTTTTTATAAACTTAAATGCTTTTTGTTTCATTTTTAAATCTTTTTGTTTTTCAAAGAAAAAATTCAAATATACTTTTTTAATTTAGGTACACCTATGTAGATAGAAGTTTGAAAAATCAGTCTTTTTTATTTGCTGCCACTTGGTCACGCAAATAAGTTATGAAAAAAAATTTGGCTTCCTTAACGACTGGGTAAATCATCGAAAATTTCTCGCACCATTGAAAAAAAACCTTCATGCGGCCCACTTTCTTTTTGAGATGATGGAACGGCAAACCGAGTTTCTGCTATTTTTGTCATTTTATTTAAAAATTCGTTGAAGGCTTCGCTATCATTCTCCCGCCTTGGCTTCTTTCGGCTGCTATGTGGCACATCGACTGGACAGGAGCTGGATTCAGTATCTAAAGTTGGTACGATAACTGGTGGTGAAGTAGTCAGCTCCTCATCTAAAAACGACGTCTGTTCACAAAAATTTTCAAATTAGTGAATAATTTAACAAATATTTGTATACATACATCTACAAGGCTCTCAATGCTTTGTGAGCGGTCGTCTTCCAAAAGTGTAAAATACGATTCATCTGCACTATTTTCATCAGCATTTTTCTCACGAATTGGTTGTGTTGAAGTCAAGCTTGTTATTGTTCTGTAATGGAAAAGGAAAAAATCATTTTATTCCCTTTTTAATACACAAACATAAATTACCTTCGTGGTTTTATATGTTCGCGCAGAAACTCCATTTGCTGTTGGTATGGCCATTGGTTTTCCTCGAATTCTGCAGCACTACCAGAAGCATGATAGCTCTCCGCACATTTTTTAACAAATCGGTCCCTCAGAGTTTTCCAACGAGATTGGCAAACGTTCTCTATAAAAAAGGCAATACAAAATACCGTCATGAATGTGTACAAATAATTTTTAATTTATGTATATGTTATTACCTGGTACATTTAATTCCTCGGCAATGGATTGGAGCCGCGTAGAATGCGAAAACGCGTAGAACGCGTGGTGTGGACCTCCAGCTTAAATGTGTACGAATAAACGAAGACTTGCGAAGCTGACAAGTTGAATATAAGCGTACGAAATATGTGAAAAAATATATTGAAATATAAATATATTTTTTAACAAATCGGTCCCTCAGAGTTTTCCAACGAGATTGGCAAACGTTCTCTATAAAAAAGGCAATACAAAATACCGTCATGAATGTGTACAAATAATTTTTAATTTATGTATATGTTATTACCTGGTACATTTAATTCCTCGGCAATGGATTGGAGCCGCGTAGAATGCGAAAACGCGTAGAACGAGTGGTGTGGACCTCCAGCTTAAATGTGTACGAATAAACGAAGACTTGCGAAGCTGACAAGTTGAATATAAGCGTACGAAATATGTGAAAAAATATATTGAAAAAATATGTTGAAAAAATGTGCTTGTGCGTGGACATCTTTACACCCAGAGAAATATCAATCACATACGTGTTGAAACTGTGTCAATAGTGAATCTACACCGTATGTGTTTAAGTTAAACACTGCGTGTTCAATTCTTATTGAAAATCGATACCTAATTGGCACCAAGTTGAAACCATTTCGGTATCAAATTGTTAAATTACATATGTTTTCTATTAAATTTGTTAACGAAAGGTATTAAAAAGCTGTTACCGTAAATTACCAATGTGAGCACAACCGTTGTTGATTTTGAATCGAATTTTTTCCCTTAGTGTAGTAATGTATAAACATAAATACAATTAAGTAGAATTTAAAACAGAAATAATCAAAAATTTTTTTTATTGTTTGTAGTTTTTAGTTATTTATTGAATAAAATATTAAATGTTAAATCATTATTAATATATATAGGATTGCATTAATATGGAGAAGGAGCTATAAAAGTATATAAAGAATAGTCAAATTAATTATGGGATTTTTAATAAATAAATATGTGGGTATTGTGACATAGAAATAGAATAACGATGATTATAATAATCTTAAAAATTTAAATAGGAGCTCAATAAGGTGTTAAGTAGGAATGAATTTTTTGCAAAAACAGCAAAGGATAACAACATACATTTAATATCAAAGTGATCGATTTAAGGTTTATAACGTGAGTGGAAAAAAAGAATATTATAATGCAAAATTTGGGATGACAAATTTACCAACAACATCATGTGTATGTTAGTATGGAAAACAAAGAGGAAACAAATAAATAACCACATTACAGTACGAATTGTGTTGAGAATATCAAAAATAATTAATTTTTTTTATTAACATCCCAGCAAAAACTGTTTGGTTTTCGGTAATGACAACTACTTATTAAAGTACTTTCCTGGAAAGTAGGCGTCATTATTATATGCCTTCTCTACATTACATAAATAACTACTCTGTAGTATAATTAAAGAGTAAGTTACAATCACATGGATCAGTTTTCTAGAGCGCAGGATTAGCAACCAGAAGGTTGCCGGTTCAACCCCATTCTGATACTATTCGCTTTTTTAACAAAATGTTTTAAAAATATATTTTATACTAAAACAAGTTTAGTAGCTTTGAATAATAAGTGTGAGATGGTGTACTGAGAAAGACGTTAGTCATTAAAAACGACTAGTTAGTGGGGTCCCAAGTTCAAACCTCACTAACGGAAAAATTTTTTCGTTTTTTTTTCGTTTTTGTTTAGGTTCATATTTTTTAGTATCACTAGAGTCTAAAAATAAATACTAGAATTCGTGGACAACTCGAACAAAAATAACTAGTTATTGAGACAAAAAATAAGTAGTTTATTTTTATTTCCAATTATACCTGCTAGCTTACCAGGAAAGCAAAGTTTTTGCTGGGATGTCATTTGTTCTTGTATGTATGATCGAATTTGTAGAGCTGTGTGCAAAATAATTGTAGAATTACGAAATACAGCTGAATTTTTGATGTTTCATATTTCCTATACTACGAATTTATAAATAATTTGTTTATATAAAAGTCCTAAATATGAACAATAATTATGAAATAATATGTTATGTTCTACACATCTTCAAAAATTATGGCTATTTAACTTAAACCGCTTGCTTGCTGGATTATACATGGAACTAAAGTAAAAAATTAAAAAAAATAAAAACAAAATCTAGTTACATATTTAAGTATGAATTATTAATTAAAATAAATCAACTACTATATTGTAAAATTGGTTTTTGCGAGAAATTAATGGACAAATTATTTCATGGAAAAAAGCCACCAATTAACAAATATATTAGAAAATAATTAATTCAATTAAAAATTGTAAAAAATTAAAAACAGAAATGCAATGTTTAAAAAAAAAAAAATTCATTAAATCAAGTCATGATGATTGAAGGAATTAAAAATTTTATTGAAAAAAATATCTTACTTAAATTTTTTGATTTTGTTTTAATTTCAATCTATATCTTCTATATATAATTTCCTTAGTAACTTTTTCCTAGGCGACATAGAAAATTTAAATTTGGTTTAATTATAAAACTTTTTATCCTTCAAATCCTAATGGAGCCAGATTTGGAAATATTTGGCAGTGAGCGTATTTATGCGTCATTTTCTGAAATTTTTTTAATCTTTCCAGAGCTTTGTGATGCTTCCAGACTTGGTGGAAAACTAAAATTAAGCTTTCTTATAAAGCTATGCCTTCTTCAAATCCTAACTAGGGTTGCCATATTCGAATTGTGATCTAACTTTATATTCCAGAAAAACAAACTTGATTTCTAAAACAAAAACTTAGCAATCGACATTCGCCAATAATATTTTATTTTATATATGAAAGTGCGTATTTAATAGGGTGATCGATTATTCGACTTTTTTGAGAAACCGGGTTTCGAATAGTTCGAATAGTTGGTATTTTAAAAAAACCGGTTGCACTTTTTGAAATTCAGAAAAAACCGGTTAACCGGTTTTTTGCAGAAGTTAATATTTATATCAAAAGACTACATTTCTTTAAAAAAATCAATAATTCTTATAATATTCAAGTTAAAATTTATTAAATACAAGCGTATAAGCCTGACAATGCCATGAAAAATAATATAATAATGAAAATATGCACAAACAAATCCGAAAATTAAAAGAAAAAAATATGAACAACATATGGACACCTTCATCTCCCTAATCGAAGTCAATTATTTCAAGCCGTTAGAATTTATTGGGATAATATTGATTAAAGTTTTAAATTCGTAAACCTTTCAAAATAAAAAAATCGTCGTAAATGCGCTCACTGGCCGAAGTAAAGAATTAGTTTTTGATAGGATTTGGAGAGCAAACAGCAATTATAGCAACTCAAAAGTTCTTAATACCAAAACACACTTTTCGGTCCCTGATAGAAACATCTGGCTCCGTTAGAATTTGTAGAACGAATAGTTTTACAAGTAAGCCAATTTTTAGTTTCTTACGTCGTCTGGGAGCTTCTGAAAGCTCTGGAGAGAAAACAATGCTTAGGAAAGATATATATAAATCCATATATATAGATCCACGTATTTTCGCTCCCTGATAGAGATTTCAAAATCTGGCTCCGTTAGGATATTTAGGACGAATAAGGTTATAAGTAAGTCTTCTGGGAGCTTCAGAAAGCTCTGGAAAGAGAAAAAATGCTAAGAAAATTATATATCTAGATGACTAAAAGATAATTATGTTTCAAAATTGTAGAAAAAAAAATCATAAAAAATTAGACTAAATTTTAGTTAGCATAAACAGAAACCATGGCTTAATATGGATGCCTGTCTCAATTGAAACGATTCTGCAGGTGAAACTTTTTTAACGCAACACCTTTAAAAAATAAAGGAAATATTGGATCAAAAAATTAAATTGGGTGTAAAAATATTACAGATATTACAATAGATTTATTTACAGAATAAATTCAAATTTAGCCTTAAACTATATTTTTAAAACATAATTATCAGTCTTTATTTACTATTTAGTACATATTTTCTGAAATAAAATGTTATTTTTAAAACCGGTTTTTTGTGTTTAAAAATACCGGTCTATTCGATATTCGAAAAATGAACATTTTGAAAAAAACCGACAGCACATTGACTAAAAAAACCGGTTGAAAAACCGCGTCGATCACCCTAGTATTTAAAAATTTCTGAGTAATAGGGATAGTGTTTTTAAATATTTTCGAAAATAAGAATTTACATTGCATATCCGTTGTGGCATTGAAAAATGTTAAGAAATGCAGTATTAAATTTTTTGCAATTGTTTCGTCCTTCAAATTCTAGCAAAACCAAATTTTAAAAATGCTTACGAGGTGAGGAAATAAGTGGATCATATCATTTTAGAAGCATTTTTCCATCTCCAGAGCATTATGAAGCTCCCAGAGAACGAAGAAAACTATTCGTCCTTGAAAACTAATCCAAATTTTTCTATAAATTTTTTTAAGTTTACTAATTGAATACTTTAATCATTATTATGCCATAAGGTTCTAATAGCTTCAAATTTTTAACGTCTTTTAAGAAGAGGAAAGATATTCAAATGTTATTCACATAAATATTTTTTTAAGAATTTCGAATGACCCAAAGCAAAATCATAAATAATATAGAAAAATGTATATTTTCATTCTGAATGTAGCTAATTTTGTGCAGAATTTTATTATATATAATTAAATAATTGCCATACTTGAAAGTGCCATAATAGACATTGGTTGATAGTGATTATTCGCAAATATTAGGTAATTTTTTCACTTTTTCTATAAATTTTTCATTTTGTTTTATTTTTGGGTAATATTTTATTTAGATTATTTTTCTCTATTTGATTTGGATCATTGTGCTGGCATTTGGCATAATAATAATAATATATTTTTTCTGGAATTGCCGGACTTATAGGCTAGTATATTTATAAAATTTTGATTCAAAATGAAATAATTATGTTAATTGAAAAATATGCAAATCCCACTTGGTATGCGAGACTCTTGGAAGAATTTTTTAATTGCCACTTCCTGTTTATATTTTTGCAGTTTGCAACAAGTACATTTTTCATAAATTGATAGGTTTTACCTTCTGAAAGAATTTTATTATTAAATTACAGGTAACCAGAAAGCAAAAAGGCTTTACTAAAGTTTTAATTTTCCAAACTGCGTAGAAATTACTATTTTTAATTAGGACTTTTATATAAACAAATTATTTATAAACTCCTAGTCTAGGATATATGAAACAACAAAAATTCAGCAGTATTTCGTAATTCTACAATTATTTTGCACACAGAAATTCGATCATACATACAAGAACAAATAACATATTAATAAAAAAACGAGAGAAAAAGATATAGTCGGTCAGGCCCGACTATATGATACCCTACACCATACAGTATATTTCGGGGAGGGGTCTTTTATTAGACATGGACCCAAATGTGGACCGATACTTATAAGTGTAAAATAAGACATACAAATACAGAATATTACGTTGATGCTGACATTTATATGAATTTATTCACTTTTGGGTGATTCCCGAAAGGGGGCCTTATATGGGAGCTATGGTAAATTATGGACCGATCTTTATAAAATTTGGTACTATCATTTATGTTTATATAAAACTTATTTGTGGCAAATATTAACTTGATACTAACATTTTAATAGAATTTATGGCCGTTAAATTGATTTTTTGGAAAGGGGTTTTATGGGAGCTATGAGTAATTATGGACCGATCTTTTTAATGAAACTTATATGTGCCAAATAATATTCAAATATTGCTATATGATCGTTAAACCCTTTTCCGGGAGGACATTTGTATGGGGGCTAGGTGAAATAATGGACCGATCATAACCAATTTCAATAGGCTTCGTCCCTGGACCAAAAAAATGCTGTGTACCAAATTTCATAAATTTTGGTGCAAAATTGCGACCTGTAGTTTGATTACAAGGTTTACATGGACGGACAGACGGTCAGACGGACGGACGGACATCGTTAAATCGACTCAGAAAGTGATTCTAAGCCGATTGGTATAAATTAAGGTGGGTCTTAGACCAATATTTTTGGGTGTTACAAACATCAGCACAAACGCATAATACCCTCCCCACCTATGGTGGTGTAGGGTATAATTAATTATTTTTGTTATTCTCAACACAATTCGTACTGTAATGTGGTTATTTATTTGTTTCCTCTTTGTTTTCCATACTAACATACACATGATGTTGTTGGTAAATTTGTCATCCCAAATTTTGCATTATAATATTCCTTGTTCCTTACTTTTTCCACTCACGTTATAAACCTTAAAAGCTCAACTACATAGAATACTTTCGCTTCAACTGCGACTGACAGCTACGCAACACATAAATGATATTAACCCAGTCGTTGCATTATTTTATTATTAAAATTTTATATAATAAAATATAAAGATGTAAAAATTCTATTATGTTCTCAGTTGAAATAATGAATTGCAAATTAAAATTTCCGACTTAACGAAAAAATATTAAAATAAGAATAAAACTAAAGATGTCCACGCACAAGCATATTTTTTCAACATATTTTTTCACATATTTCGTACGCATATATTCAACTTGTCAGCTTCGCAAGTCTTCGTTTATTCGTACACATTTACTTCGCAGAAAGAAATGCACAAGCTGAAATATTTTACGCAGTTCGTACTAGTCATGTTGCAAATTTTTTGTTTTGTATAATTTTTGTTCAATATATATTTTGAGAAGAAAAATATGTAAACAAAATATTTAAGAGAACTAGAAAATTGATAATGTTCAACTAATAAATACAAAAGCTAATATAAAATAAGTTGGTGTGTGCTTTTTTTTTGAGTAGAACTGCTAAAAATATTTAAATGTACAAGTGAAAACATATATGGCGCTCGTTGATTGTGGTATATTTTTATTATTTTTATAATAAAAACTTTCGTTGATGAAATATTTTTATGTTTTGCTTTCAAAAAATATGAAAAATTATGCAATTTTTTGAATATTTTAGTAGTAATTTTAAACTCTGCTGACAATATATAATTCGTACTAGCGAACGTCCACTGTATGTGTAAAATCTCATTCAAAAATATTCATTAACAAGAATTTTATTGCATTATTAAAAATGAAAAATATGCAAAAAATCACAAATCCATCCTTTCTCAGGGTTTTTTGCAAAATTTTTTTTCCATATTTTTAATTTTTAATTATACAATAAAATTCTTGTTAGTCAATAGTTTAGAATGAGATTTCACACATGAGTAGATTTTTTCATGCTTAATTCAAAACGCTATTCACTTTTTTAGATTTGTCTACAAAAATCCCGTAAAAAAAAGCTTTAAAAAATTTATAAAAATGGGATTTTTTGCTTTTTTTTGTTATATCTTTCAAACCGATAACGGGGAGCAAAAATTTTTATTGCGAAAAAAATAAAAACACTTTGGATTAAATAAAAAGTACAACGTTTTTTTGATTCCAGCTTTGCGATTTGAGAAATTAAGCCGAAAATTCGAAATTAGTTGGAAAAATAAGTCAAATTTGGGAAACCCTGGTTCACACAAAAATCGATTTTTAAAAGCTTTTTTCCTTTAAAGTATTTTGTGTTTAGTTATCTTTTTGTGTTTAGTTATTTTTTCAAAATTCTTTTATTACACAACTTTTCTATTTGTTTTTAATGAAATAAACAATGGGGCTAAAATTGGACCCGCTGTAGCGAAAAAACTTCACCAAGACAGGCTAAAAAGTAAAAATTTTAATTTTTGAAACTTAAACAAAAAGAAATAATATAGGCATGCGACAATATTTTTTGTAGATATTGACTATCAGAATCCTCCCATATAAAAATCTTTGAAGTCGGTTCAGATATTAGTAATCAGGATCGTTTTTAATAAATTTTATACCAGAGGTGTCCAACTTTGGGACCTTGTGGACTCGCGCCCTGTAGGCCTATATGGTCCAAGCTCAAAACTTAAACTTTCCTATCACCATGTGAAATTTCATGGAAATCGGAGCAGGCGTTCCGAAGTTCCATAATTATTTCCATTTCATTTTTTGAATCGCACACTGCGCGCCATTTATAAACTGATTCAAAAAACCGAATCTTTATAAAAATATTTATGACCGATATGTATAAAAATAAAAATCTGTAGCTTAAACAAGGGCTTCAAAAAATCAAAAATGAGTTTTGCCCGATATCTCAGTTATTATTAAACCGATTTATTTCATTTTTTCAAAATAACAATTCAGAAAAAAATTTCCGTACCTTCTTTGCAAAAACGAAGTCCCTAGTATATACAGATGCTTCAGAAACTGGAAAACCAGTTCTAAAAACCGGTTTTTTAAGTATATTTCCGCAATGTATGAACCGAATTTCAATAGCAAAATTCTCGAAAGGATTTCGGTCGTTTGATGTATATATTATATATGCCAGTTATCGATGGGCTTCATAAACGCCATTTCAACCGACACACGGGTGGACGGACAGACATGGTCCTATCGTCATCATTTCTTACAAGGATCCCGAAAATGTCAACTTTTTTGCTCTCCGATGAAAATTGTGAGAATTACAAACGGAATGATAAACTTATATATACCCTTTACACCTCTGGTGAAGGGTATAACAAGTAAATAACATGTAGTCTACACCATGCACTTTTATTATTTTCGGAGAAGGAATTTATTATGTGCTGGATTTCCGAAAGAAGATTTCATATAAGATATATGGTGAATTATGAACCGAATGTGATAAAGCTTTGCACTAGGTTTTCTTCTCATTAAAAAACTTATTTGCCTCAAATATTATTGCTATGTTGGCATTTATACGGGACTTACGCACTTTAAAATTATTTTCGGAAGATGGGCTTATATGGAAAGCATGTTCATTTTTTTATCGATCTTACCAAATATTAAAAAATAACAAAAATTTTATGAAATTTTGTCTCCTGTAAAATTTTATATATGGTTTATACGACCTTATAAGCAGCCATATTTCATATACATTAGGGATATAACCAAATTTTCGCGATGGCGAATATTGTGTTATTTACGAAAATAATTCTTTCGGGTCATTTTGGAATAAAACCCTCACCCACAAAAACGATTTTTTAAAATCTGCCCAAAAAAAGTACATACATTTTAAATAAAAAATTCTAAATATTTTATTAATAAAGTAAAATAGTAAAGTGAAAAATTTTGTTTTTAATTAGTAAAATACATAAAATTCAAATTTAACGTCGACATTGTTTTGCATAATGGATAAATGTTCTGTAGTACTTTAATACCACGTTGTGTACATATGTATGTTGTTTCGCTATTACGTTGGGATTGTTGATTTCCAAACTTTACCGCGTTTTGTGGGTGAACTTTTTCGACAACCGCGAAAAAGTAATATCATTTTTTTAAATAATTTTCGATGGCCTATTCGACTATGCTAGGGCCATTTTGATGTTTGCAAAAAATATGAAAATGTTATAGCCCTAATATACATACATATATGGGCAATTCTCGTTTTAAGTTTGCCTTTATGAAACCGACCTTCAACCTCAAATATTTTTTTAAATTCTGAGTTTTTTAAACACCTTTTAATGAAATTATGTTAACAACACTTTTTGCTGTGACAAAAAAAAAATTCAAGACAAGAATTTTTGGCAAGCACCCAAAGTCAAAAATTCCAAAAAAAGTGTTTGAAACTAACAAGTTTTTTTTTATTTCTTATTCTTACTGTAGTCGCAAATTTTAGCATAAATGTCCAATTCTTCTAATGTAGACTACAAACACTTGTAGAAAAAGACCAGCATGGATTAAATTAGCGTGCCATTAACCAATGTCAAATTGTGTTGTGCAAAAGTCGTGAAAGCAAATTTTTTGAAATTTTAACATTTTGCAATTTTTTCGCTGGGAATTTTACGCCGTTTCGGTTATTTCAAAATTCAAAACGGAGCCTAAAAGCTCTTGAAATTATGCATCATTTGACATATATCTCAATAATATGCCCTCAACAGAAATGCTGCAGGAGATACCCATACTTGAAGAGTAAAAACGTGAATGGCTCCAAGAGGTGCCCTTTTCGCGAGGCACACTCGCAACGTAATTTCAATGAAGCTAGAGTATAGTGTTATCAAAGAAGGTTTCCAAATGACATTTAAGAATCATTGTGGCGTTTTAAAATATTAATTTGCTAAATGTGTATAGCTATTTTAAAAAATTCAGCAATTTTGCATATTTTGTTATAGCGGATTTTGGCGTTATAAATCAATTTTAAACTGAAATAAGTTCATGTGTAAAGTTTTACTTACTCAGAAAATATAATTTCACTAAAAATATTCATCAAAGGCTTTCATGGGCTGAGAACCCGATGTTTTTTAGTTTAACATTAATCGTCGAGGCACACCCAAGGCGCTAATCAAAATTGGTGATGATATATGTCAATCTGTAGCTGCTTTAATACCAAATATCAAAATCAATATGGAGTTCGAAAAAAAGTAAGATTTTTTATTTAATGCAACTTTAAAGATTCGAGTAAGTGCAATTAAAAAATGCATATAAATGACATATAAATTGCAATTAATGGATGAATATGAACAACACTACATCACTAAAAACTGAATTTTGCAAATTTTATAAGAAGGTTTGATAATTATTAAATCGCTAATATATCCACGCATACTTATCGTGATATTTTTAATTTGTATTTTAGATACAGCATAGTAGAGTACATCAATGCAATAATTTTTGATTTAGGACTATAAACAGAATTTTTGCAATTTTTTTAAAAATTTGTATCTTAAACCGCCATAACATTGATGCCGTTCGGTAAAAGTCATTCACGCGAACAGATCTGTGTTCCACTAGAGCCAAGCAATATTGGTACTAAATATCGTTGATGTGCCATTTAAAAATTTTCGACATTTTTTTAAACATCAAAAGTAAACGTTTTTGAAGAATTGCCCATATGTTTTTTTAACAAATTTTTAATATAGAATAGAATGCCCTTAATAGAATCGCATTAAAAAACTGTTGTAAAAATATATACTTTATTTATTTTTGGCTTCATTCACTACACAGTGTGTCGTATTTTAAGGGTTGTTGTACGATAGTATGCTGTTGATTTAATCCCGCTTATATTTTTCATCACAACATGGGCTCAACAGTTAACTTTACATTTATTTTTAAATAAGTGTGGGTTCAACATTTGTCCCTTTTTTCTTTTCCATCACCTTGTTTTATAATCTTAATTTGTTCTACATATTTCTATGTTTGGTAAGGTGTGAATTTTTTAGTTTTTTTGTATTATTTATAGCCATGTGCTTGTCTCTGCCTACGTACCTACATACATATACATTTGTATGTACATATGTATATACGTTTTTAAGTGGAATTTTATTTTCATAATTTAACACTAATTTAACCAATTAGGATGTTTAACATACAATTAATTTTGAATCTACAGATAAAAATGTTATTAATTCGTTTTTGACCATCCGCTATATGTGCAATCGATTGCAATCTAATATGTGTATCAGTGATGTCAGATGGAAGGAGTTTTTAAGGCAAATTTGTGCCGAAGGGAAAAAGGGAGAGAATTTTAATTTATGTCAAAACAAAGGGAATTTTTATATGTTTAAATTTACCCAGCAAAAACTTTGGTTGCTATGTAATGAGTAAAGAAGCTAATATAATGGCTCTTCACTACTTACACATTAGCTGAATAACTCATTATTTTAACACGGTGATGACACTAGAGGCAATTACTTACCCTATATTATAACAAGAAGGCATTTTAGGAATTCATTCAAGAACTAATTACTTTCAAGCTGTTCAATAACTCATTGATTTTAAAGCACTGTTGAAGTCATTATTACTAAAAACAATAGAAACTAGTTACATTTTAGATTACAAATCATTAATGAAAAAATGTAATATTTTAATGTAGAATAAATTTTAAATATTTTATATATCGAGTGCTTATGTTCCAAATGGGACTCATGCAGATTTAGAATTTTTTTTTTTTTTTTTGCGTCAGACTCTTTAGTTTTCTGTTTTTTATATACGGTGTTAATTTTGGAGCCAAAAGTTAATTCTAAACTATGTTTTTCACTTTTTGTTTGTGGGCTATCTACAAATAGTATATTTTTTTAATGAAAAACGGGCTATCTGCAAGTTTTTGTTTGATTTTCAAAGTTATGTAAAAATAAAAATTTTAAAATAATGAGAGTTTTCTTTGCGATTTGAAGTTTTCTTAAACATTTTGAATTAGAATCTTACTATATCTCACAAAAATTTTGTTATCTCAATGCAGTCTTAAGAAAAGGCTATGAAATTAGATTTTTAACTTTTTTTAGATGCTTATAGATCATACGCGGGAACACCTATCAACATTTTATGAAGCTAAGAGGAGCACTATACAATTTTAAATGGTTAAACTTTTTTTTTGGCAAAAATTTTATTCCAAAATTTAATATATAATTTTAGTTTTAAATTTTTTTTAATTTAATTTAAGTTTTAATATATATATCAAGGTTGGAAACCGAAACGAATAACAGTATCGGTAACGGTATCGTTTTTATTTATTTTTATTTATTTCGGTAACGTTATCGATAACGGTATTTTAAATTATATCGGTATCGGTATACCGGTACCGAAACTAAAATACCGGTAAATACCGTTATTATTAAAAAACTAGTAAAAACTTAAAAAAGTTTAATTTTTAAGTAATTTTTACTTGAATTTCGCAAAAAAATATTAAATTACATGTTTGTATATGAATATTTTTTCGTTAGAGAACTTCATACGATTTTTACAAATGCTTATTTTATGGCAACATTTAGGAATATTTAACTCGAATTTTTAAAGGCAGTACAGTAAAGTAAAAAAATTGGACAAAATTTGTATTTACCACAGTTTTTTAATACAGACAAAAATCGTTCAATTAATTTTGGAAACATTTTTCAAAAAAAAAAAAAAAAATTTTATTCTACAAATTACAAAATGTAAAATTGCATAATGGCAAAAAATCCGTAAAGTAGCAGAAAAAAACAGAAAAGCATAACATTTTTTTTTATTTCGTCACAAGTTACAAAATATGGAAAATGCGTTTCGGATATCGTAGGAATGCTCGTTTCAATCACCATAAAAATTAGTAAAGAAAATATGATTCCCCAAACAGTTTTTAGTTTGTATAACTGTTTAGGTAAGAGTAAGAGCTAATGTGTCAATTACAGCCGAGAAATTTTGTAGAGAAGAAATAGTGCTACAACAAGAAAGTACTAATTATGTCCATAACTCCCCATTATCCCATTTACTCACTAGAAATTTTAAAAGTTGCATGATCAAAACGACGCGCCATAATCATGGTTAAATGAGAGTGAGAAATTTAGATGTAATTCAAACTTTGAAGCCGCTCAGAAGAAAATTTTCCCGGACTTTTCGATTTCCCGAGATTTCACTTTAGAATGTGAGTTCAAATAGTATAAAATTGTTTATAGCTTCAATAGGGTGGTCCATCAACGTTATTAAAAATAAAGTGTATCGTATATTTAGATGTACCTAAATTATGAAATAATGTTTTCGAGAAATTTCAACTTCCTGCTATATGGTCTGACGTGACTATCTTTATTTTTTTTCCGAATTTCTAGAGATTAATTCCGGATGTTGTCCATGGCAATGACAAATTTAAATCGTATAAATCGTATTTAGATGCTTACAAGATCCTTTCAATGAGTTTAAGTTTTTTTTTACTTGCTGCTTATTAGTGATGACATGATATTTATTTGAATTCATAACTTAGATTCATCCTATACAAGTAATTTAAAGAATAATGAAATTATATAAATAGTTCCCAGCTGGATTTAGCATATTATATTATTTTCTTTAAAAAAATCGGTAATATATAATCGTTTGTTAAAATTCATGCAATTTTCTTTCATTTAAGTGCTTTTAAAATTCCCGTGAATCATGGTCAAAATTCCCAGAAAGCATATCGTAAGTTGTGTTCGCACTAAGACTTTTTAAAAATATATTTATTGCAAACGATATAACCAAGAAACAAACAATAAAAGTCCTTCTTAAAATAAAATTCTATAATTATTACATTAAATAAACTCTTATTATTAAAAATAATTTTATATTTCTTATTTTCTCAAGTAAATTTATGAGAAATTATTCTTACAATATCATATGTTGAAAAAATATATTTTTAAAATACCGAAACTATATTACCGGTATATACCGGTACAGAGGGAAACGGTATTTGAATACCGGTATTTTTAACAAAATAATAATTTCGGTATCGGTATCAGTTACGGTAACTAACTTTAAACGGTATTTTATCGGTATCCGTATTTATAACGGTATCGGTTTTCAACCTTGATATATATATATATATATATATATATATATATATATATATATATATATATATATATATATATATATATATATATATATATATATATATATATATATATGTATTTTTTTGTTATAAAATATAAAAGATAAATATACAATCCCTTTTTAAATTTTTAATTTAAGAAAAGTCTAAAATACATACTATAAAATTCACTAAATAAATAATTTAATAAAATTGTTTAGAAATTTGTTGGAGTGACAGCAAGAGCCATTACTACGCCATCACACATCTTTTATGAACTGTTCTTAAAACATATTAACTGTTCCAAAGTTACACCACCATCAATTAAAATATTATTTCTCTACTAAGGAATAATAACATTTCTATTTCTCAAAGACCAATCGAAAATAATAGCGTGTAAAATATTGTCACTATTGAATGTAGTTTGAGTATCTACAAAAATCCTTTATGTTTTAAGAAAACGTTGATGGAAAAAAATTCTTCCTACTCGCCGGACATAATTTGTATATGGATGTGAGTATTAGTGAGACAAATTGCATCTTCTAATTTTGAGCCTGCTCATGAAGCTCGATTACCTGATTATACTGGTACATATACATATACATACATATAATGCCAACTGAACAAGCTGGAGGAGTATTAATTTGGACTGATAGCCTCAGTGCATCTCGAGCTATTTTCAAAAACCATAATAATTCTTATGATGGCATGATTTATCACAATAGTAATAATATATTAAAATGTTCTGGATTCCTTTACACATTGGGATTCAGGGTAATATAGTTGAAGACACTGACGCTAATACAGCCTTGAGATAACCGAAACTTGTGTTTTCTCAAAGTATTACTGAACCCGTTTAAGAAACAATACTCACAAACTATAACGTTAGATACAACAGTATCTTGAATAAGAGCCAATGTATATGTTAGGCTAGCACGTCTAAAAACTTTAGTAAATACTATGGGAAATCAGACCCACCTAAATGCTCCTTTTGTAACGTTTTTCTTACTATTCCTATTGGCCATATTGATTGAATGTCTTTTTTTTTAGAAATGGTGAATTTTTGGAGAAGATACTTGACTGCTCACCAGATGACAAACTTTCTGAAATTCTTAGAAGTTTACGGAAGTATACACGGGAAATTTGTATTTTTTTTAAACGTTTTATTATTATTTATTTATTTATTATTATTATTATTTTTTTTACGAATAATTTTAAATTCATATTACTTTTGTTTTCATTTAGTTTTTCTTTAGCTATAGTTTGATATACAGTCCACTCACGAAAACGTGAACACTCGAAAGCGTGAACGGCCTGTGTGAACAAATTTTTTTACACAGGCTATTCTAAAACGTGAATAAAAAATGAAAGCTCAAAAACGTGAAAAATTTTTTTTCTTAATGTTTGGTGTTTTTAAATTGAGAAATCTCCGAATAAGAATAAAATGTTTTTACTTCTAATCATAGAAGCATATAATACCTGTTTTTGTTCGTTAAAACAAAAAATTTCTATATTAATGTTTACCAATCGAAAACGTGAACATCCTTGGTTAAAATTAGTTCACGTTTCCGCGAGTCTACTGTATAATAAAGTTGTTCACGATAGGCTGGTTATCAAGTTATGTGATTATCTAGTAATATTAAAAACAACAAAATACATTACTTGTTAAAATTTTCAAAATTTTCCAACACTACACATAAACAGATAATCCCATAATCTATAAACAAGGGTATGAGTTGGGTAAAGTTGGTTATAATAATTAATATAACCACATAATCACATAAACTGATAACTAGCCTATCGTGAACTACCTTAATATTAATATTGGAGATAAACATTTTTGAAGATTTCATACAAATTTTGCATTTTCATATCCATTTTAAATTAATGAATTTGTAAACTTAAAAAAGAAAAAATAAAATAGAATTTTCAAAAGTCTGATCATAAATAAATAATTACATACCGGGTTATAAATAAATAGTCACTAAACTACATCTATGTAATGCAAACGGTATGTCGTTGTCACTGAAAGGTAACTATATCCGTAACTACATGCCATTACCAAGTTTTTGCTGGGTATCTCAAAAAACGAAAAAAAATTTAAATAATTAAGGAAAAAATGCAATATTATCAAAAATACTCATTTAAAAATAGAAATTTTAATTTGCGGAATGGATATTTTTAGTGTTCTCGTTCTTTTTTTTTAAATATTTTTTTGTATATTTTTTATTGAATTACAGACAAAAACTACACTTATGTAAATTTCACTGCAATTATACTAAACATTTTTAGTTTTTGTTAAAAAATAGCAACTTTAAGAAGGAGGGAAAAAAGGGAATTTTTTAACTAAACAGAGGGATTTTTCTTAAATTTTATTAGGTATCACTGATGTGTATTAAAGTCAGTGTTGCCGTTTTGGTTAGTTTTTAAACCCAAATTGGTTATTTTCCAATATGATGATGATTTTTTCAAATTATTATTATTATTTTTTTTTTTTTTTGTAAATTAAATGTTTGTTTTCATAAACAAGTTTTAAAAATAATATTTACTTCATTAATACTATTTATTATTGCCTATAATAAAAGAGAGATAATTTAAATAGTAAAAATTCTATTAATTCTATATCAAAATTCAATTTATGGGTATAAAGAAAATATTTTAAAACAATGGAAAATGTTATGATTTTGGATTGGTCATTTTTGGGGAAAAGTTCTAACAATGTAAGAAATAAGCTGAACATCATATCATAGGTAATACATATATCCTAAAAACTTGGTATAAAATTAACAAAGCAAAAGGGTAGAATGGCAGTTACAAAGTTGTTTAAGTAATATAACAATAATCTTAGGTGAGTTCTATGTTCGAAATTTTACCAAAATTATTTGGTAAAACTCCCTAAATATTTTGAAAAATTATCATTATTTCTTAAAAAAGAAAATTTTTAAATTAAATATATTTTGGAAATATATAATTTTCGAATACAAATTTAATTTATACATATTTACAATTGGTGTTCTGAAATAATAAAGAAGTTTTAATGAACACTAAATGCTGGAGCTTCGAGTTCCCAAAAAATTAGATACGTAATTAGGACAATTAGGCAAACGAACTAAGGTGCCCGGCAAAACTATAAGGTTACTTTTCATTGCACCGTGTATTAAAAAATACAAAGGTTATTTAATGGTAGTACTTGCAAAAATATTTATTACTAAAAGGTGTTCCTTTATACACCTTTTGGTATCATTTATTTGACATTTGATCTTTTTATAGACAAAAGTGTTGAAAATGTGAACCTTCCAGTGAGTCAAAATAATAAGGTCAGTTCATTTCTTTTCCACTAAAATCATATTTTTTGCAATTTATTCCTTGACTATCTTTATTTATAGATTTATAGAAGTGTTTAGAAAGTGAATTATTTAAATTCCAGAAGTGTTCCTTGGAATTCATCCCAGCTTTAAAACTTTCCACTTTTACCTATCCCTCTGAATTGTACGATTGTTTTGCAAGATAAAAGTGCACAACTAATTCTAAAATAATCTAAGTAAAATTTAATTAACATTGAAAATGTGAAATTGATAAGATTCCTGCATAACAGACACTCTAGGGTCCTCAAAACAGGTCTAAGTATATCTACTACCAATGGTTTCTACTACCAATGGAACGAAAGCAAGTCGAGCGAATTCGAATCAGTTGGGGTTTCTGTATTTCCTTTTCGTTCGCATGGAGTTACGTCTTTTCACATTGTTTTTGTTTTATTTTTCTTTCAGAGCAATTTTTTTTTTCATAAAAATATTAAAAATGCTACTAAATTGTTTAAACATAGATACAACTAAGTAAATAAACAAAAATAAATAAAAAATTAAAAAAAAAAAAACAAAAATTTTGTTCAGATTTTTTATTTATTGAATAGCTATCTATTGGAGTTTAATTTATCTAAATTGAACAAACTGCTCTCGAGTTATACAATTGTAACTGCCTAAAAGCGGAGTCATAGTAGTCATGCCAATAAAAGAAAATCAATACGTGATGAAAAGAAGTGAAAGCAGATTCTTATTTAGCACGTTTAATTCCATCTAATACAGCTTTGAAATGAAGATGATAAGCCGAAAAATGTTAAATATTTTAGTAAAAAAAAAAAAAATATATATATTTTGCATGGAAAAAATTCTTTTCACACTTATTTCGAAATAACTCCGAAACTATTGAGCGGATGAAAATTTTATATTACAAAGAATTAAAGCAAACTTTATTCCGAATATTTTAGTGTATAAATTATATAAATCGTGCACTGTTCTAGAATTATAATGAAATATACTCGTGTAATCGGCTTATTTGGGGTGCAATATTAGACACGCCCATAAAAAAAATATCGACCTGATGGAAAAAACTGAAAGTAGATTCGTATTTAGTATGTCGAATTCCATCTATTCCACATTTTTTTTTTTTTTTTTTGGAATGAGGACGAAAAAAATTTTTTTTTTTTCGACCAGTGTAATTTTTCGACAACTGCTTGCTTCTTCCAGATGATTTCAATGGGATAACATCAATTTATTGCGGAGGTGATAATCACCTTACTGAAAAAAGGATGATATTTTGAAGACAAAATTTATTTTACAAATGGCAAAAAATAAAAAATTTATTAACTTTTTTGTTGTTTATTTCAAAATTTTCTTTAAACTGATAAAAAAAAAAATACAATATTAAACAAATATTGCTTTAATGATTTTCTTCCAAGTAAAAAAAGAAGATATTGCGTAAATATCTTCTTCTAAATGTTTGTAGGGCTACTTCGAAATTGTTTGAATTTATAGCCTGTTTCTCTATGTCGAACGAATGCTTTCCTTTGCCTTCTAAGCGAACGAAAACTAATTTGGCTTTCTCTAACTCCCTTCTATGCGAACAATGAATTGAACGACAAGTCGAATGAAAACGCGTTTTCAAATAAAATTGGGTTTCTGTTCGAACGATACGAACGAAAATGCCAAAATCTGTCACTTGCTATTTTGCTTTCGACTGGTTGGATTTTTTAATGAAAAACAAGAAAATTACTCACCAAGACACTGCAAATATTCCTCATTCATATTTATTCTTCATTTAGATATATATCGTAGCGATAAATGAGGATTTTGATTCAGAAAACTGTTTTTTATTGAAAATGTGAAATTGATAAAATTCCTGCATAACAGACACTCTAGGGTCCTCAAAACAGGTCTAAGTATATCTACTACCAATGGAACGAAAGCAAGTCGAGCGAATTCGAATCAGTTGGGGTTTCTGTATTTCCTTTTCGTTCGCATGGAGTTACGTCTTTTCACATTGTTTTTGTTTTATTTTTCTTTCAGAGCAATTTTTTTTTTTTTCATAAAAATATTAAAAATGCTACTAAATTGTTTAAACATAGATACAACTAAGTAAATAAACAAAAAAAAAAAAAAAAAAAAAAAAACAAAAATGTTCAGATTTTTTATTTTTTATTCAAATTATCTTTGAGCTATATTCACATATTTAATAATTCCGTAGTTATTCGGTAATTAGTAGCCAAAAAATTAAAAAAAGAAAATAAAAATCGGGAAATTTTTATATAATTGAGTGAATAAAAAATATTTTGATATACCTTGAAGAGTTTTTGTCTATCATTTATCAATTTGGACAAATCTAGGGGTGCCAGACGTACTGATTTTAACAGTACGTCTGGCACTGATTTTAACAGTACGTCAATAACAGTGTATTGATTTTTTTCAATTGTACTGTTTTATTTACAACACCCAAATCGGTACGCAAATGTACTGATTTTTACAATTTATACTGTTTTTTTTTTTTTTCTTAAATGCTTTTTTATGCAACAATACAAAACATGTCTCTATTTTAATATTTTAGAACAAAAAATTTTGTTCTGTGTACAAAAATCCGAAGATGTTATGAAACGCCCTGTGATACGAACACACATCTTTTATTTGCAACGTTTTTATTGTTTATAAATAAATATCAAAACATATATTTTCAGAGCAAACAGAATCATTTTGTCAAAAATTTATAAAAAAGTTCCAGATATTTTAAAACAAGTTAAAAATATATACAAAATTTCAAGTTACATATTATTTAAAGAGTCCAGTAAGATAAATTTAAATTACTACTATAAGTATGCAGTGTATATTTGAAAAATTTCCTTTTTAAAAATGGATAATAAAGACATAATTTCCGATGAATCTTTGTCGGATAGCTCAACCACAGATGTAGAAGAAGTAGTGACTACAACCAAAGAATATTCATATATAGAAGGCGCATCATGTAGAAACAAAATTTCTTATGGCGGGTTCTAATCATAGAACCTGCTCTCATGTAATTCTCGCTCTCAACATTTTGCATTGATGAGGGGGATAAGTAACAAGGGAAAGCTAAATCCACCACCAAAACAGAGAGAGAGAGAAAGAGTTTAAATATATGTGTTTGTACATGTGTGTATTCCTTATAAAGAATTGCAAATAAAAACACGCACACATATATATAAGATTGTACATGTATAAAGATCTTTATTTCAAATTGAAAGAAACAATTTGTTTCTTGTATTTTGAAAAAAGTGCCAACAGAATTTTTAGTTGTTTATTTACTAATGGAAAAGATATGAACGTTAATAATACAGTAGGGCATAGCATACATGTTTTGTTGTTTTACAAGTAGAAATACTTTGATCTGCACCGACGTGCTTATACCTTTCTTAGTGACGTGACAAATTTTTGTATGATTTCGAAGTTGTCAATTTATATTTTATAGTTATATATTTGATAAACTAATAATTGTTATATTTTACTTTTATATATAATATTTTTATATATTTCATAAAATGTGCATATAATTTGTTTTTGGTGTTTTTTTTATTATTATTATTAAAAAAAAAGTTTTTATAGAGAATTTTTAGTTTTTGAAATTATTATTTAAAAAAATATTTAAATTTTTTCATTTTTAAAAGTATATATTTTTCCATTTTTTGGATTTTTTAGAAAGAAAAATAAAAATATAGTAAAAAGTAAATAAAAGTTTTTCCTTTTTTTCGGAAAAAAAATTATTTTGTGATTTTTTTCCATGTTTTTGAGTTGTATTTTATTTGAAACAAGAAATTGTTATTAAAATATAAATTTTTTATAGAAATAAATAATATTAATATTTTCAATTTTAAAACTTATTTTTTTATTTTATTTAGTAAAAAAAATGTTTTGAATAAAAAAAGTATTTCATTTCTTTTATTTTTGGGCAGAAATAACATTTATTTCGAAAAATAAAGAAGTTTTTTTGATTTCCTTTTTCTAAGCAAAAAGTTATTATTATTTTTTTTTTATACAAAAAGAAATAAATATTCATACAGCAAAGTTTCAATTTATAGACCTAAAATTTTTTATAAACAAAAATACTGATTTTTTTTAATATATAAGTTATTTTTTTGGCAGGAAATAAGTTATTTTTTATTTATTCATTTATGTATTTTTGTCATAATAATTTTTTTATATTTCAAAAGATCTTTTTTCAATATAATTCCACCTTTTTTACAGAATAAAACTAAATTATTAAAGAAAAATCTAATTTTTTTGGTGACAAATTTGTTATGAATAAAAAAAATAAAAATATTTTTTTATATTTTTTTCAAGTGGATATAATTTTATATTTTTGTTTTTATTTATTTAATTAATTAATATACTTAACTTTAACATCTGTTACTTTGAATACATAAGTAACAAAACTACACAAATCAAATTTTAAATTACAAATTTGATATTCTGAAAGTATATTTACATAAGCTCATATGACGTTAAAAAAGGTATAAGTAGTTCGGTGATGATTAAAGTATTTCTACTTTTAAAACAACAAAACACATATGCTATGCCCTACACTAACATACACGATCGTATTTTATCTCCTGTAGTAAATAAACGACCAATTCCTTGTTTCTACTTTTTTATAGGCACTACACCAGCGATCGCCACACTCATACATTCACAATTATGTTTATGTATGTTTTGTTTTTCCCATTATGAAATTATACACCAAAAAAATAATATAATTTTTATAGTAATTTTATTTTGAAAGTTTCTTCGTCAATTCAAGACTTGTAAGTGGAAATACACGTTACTAGTTTAGAATTTGAATAGTAATAACCAGGGATTGCAACGATTACCATAGTAATCATAAAAATTACGATTTAATGTTTATTTTTTTTACTCTTTGATTAAAAAAAATAACGACATATAAATAATTAATGATTTTAATTTCTTATTAAAAAATATCAAATAATACTAAATTTAATTCAGCACGAACGATTATTTCAAATTTGTATTTTTTAATAAAAAAATTAAAATTAATTGTATTAAATTATTATTTCTTAATTAAAAAAAAGATAGTTGTTTAATTAAGAGATAAAAAACCATATTAATATTTTTCATGAGTGTATCTCAAGCAACAAGCAGTAACACAACATTCTTGCTTGAATGCTCGTGCGAGACTGACTTTTTTGTGTGTTTTTTATTAATTTCAAGAGCATAACAAAAGAGATAAAAAACACGCAAGCTTCTTTTCCTTTTGTCTTCCCTCCCGCATCTAGAAATACTTTTTAAAAATATTTCAGTTTTCATTGACATGCGCTTTCTATATGTTGTATATTCTTTGCTACAACGTATCCTAAGCGAGAGAAACAAATTGGCATTCGACGTAAAAACAAATTTAAAGATAGTTGGAAAAACAAATTTAGTTGGCTAGCAAGAGCTAACGAGGAATCCAATGCCAAATGCTTCGTTTGTGGTATTTGTTTTTCAATTGCAAATGGCGGTATTACTGATATTAAACGCGATATGAAGACAGCGAAACATATGCGGAATTTAGGAAGCTATCAACAAAAGCCTGTAAGTCGTTTTTTTAACAATAGTTCGAATAAAGAAACAGAAGGAGCAAGAGAGTCAAGTTCAATGGCAGAGGCAGCTTTCGTCTATCATACCATCATACATAGCAGACTGCAGTAGTAAGCTTTTTAAACAAATGTTTCCAGACTCAAAGACAAAGTTATCGAAGATCGCTACTAATATTTTGGAGAAGTATTCTATTGAAACTATACTAAAGGACTTGAATGATGATCACCCTTTTTCCATTTCAACCGATGCGTCAAACAAAGGATTGTTCTCCGATACTTTTCTAAGCATACGGGAGTAAATACAAAACTTTTGAACTTTTATGAGTCAAATTCTTAAATGTCAAAAGATATTGCTGATTCGTTGAAGTCTAAATTGGAAGGCCGGAATTTAAACTTGGCCAACGTCACCAGCTTTTGTGCAGATAATGCAAATGTTAATTTCGGATGCAAAAAAAGTGTTTTTGTTGAGCTTACGAAAAATAATCCAGATATCATCGGTATGGGATGTTTGTGTCATATCATTTAAGAATGGATTGCAACTTTTAAAACTCGATGTAGAGAATATTGTAATAAAGGTTTTTAGTGAATTTAGTTCATCAACAAAGAAGACTTAAAGTCTAAAAGAAATGTTCGAGTTCTGTGAACTAGAATGGAGTGAAATGCTTCTCCACGTGCCGACCCGATGGCTCAGTTTAACTCCAGCAATTGATTTCTCAAGAACTATCTAGCCATCAAAACGTATTTTATTTCTCAAGATAGTTGTCCAGCTGTTTTGAAACAATTTTTTGAACATGAGACTTCTGAAGCTTATTTGGGATTTGTCCACCACACAGGTACTGCATTATTGTCATCAATTAAGAAATTATAACAGGACAATTTAATTATAATCGACGTTTACAAAATAATTAAAATGCTTCGTGACAAATTTGAAGAACAAAGAAATGAAAATTTTTATGGTTACATAGCTGAAACTGTTTGCAGCAATTGTAATAACTCCCAAGAGGTTTCTTTATTTAATTTAAGTGAATTAATTATAAAAAAAAAACTATGAATACAATTGTAATAAATTTTACAATTTTTTAAAAACGGAAGATGGGAAGAATGGCATTTTAAAACATATAAAAGAAAACATTTGAAAAGAAAAAAATATAATATTGTAACTTTATATATACATATGTATATGTAAATATATAAATAATTAATAATCTAAAAAGCATTTTAATAGTATGTACTTATATTTAAAAATATTTTAACATTTGTTTTTTTAAAAAAAAGCATATACTTAAGTACATTTGAAATTAATTTACTATATGATCTCATATTTTAAATGTTTTTCTAATTAATACCTTAAAATGTTATGAATTGAATAAATTGATATGTTTTTGTATTGTACTGGTTTTTTGTCCTCAATGTACTGTTTTTCCGAATTCCAAATCTGGCTACCCTAGACAAACCACTCGAGAATTTTATAGTGTGAACGCTGAATAAGGTGATGATATTAGTCATGCCCATAAAAAAATCTGATTCCAATTTTTTAAAAACGGAAGATGGGAAGAATGGCATTTTAAAACATATAAAAGAAAACATTTGAAAAGAAAAAAATATAATATTGTAACTTTATATATACATATGTATATGTAAATATATAAATAATTAATAATCTAAAAAGCATTTTAATAGTATGTACTTATATTTAAAAATATTTTAACATTTGTTTTTTTAAAAAAAAGCATATACTTAAGTACATTTGAAATTAATTTACTATATGATCTCATATTTTAAATGTTTTTCTAATTAATACCTTAAAATGTTATGAATTGAATAAATTGATATGTTTTTGTATTGTACTGGTTTTTTGTCCTCAATGTACTGTTTTTCCGAATTCCAAATCTGGCTACCCTAGACAAACCACTCGAGAATTTTATAGTGTGAACGCTGAATAAGGTGATGATATTAGTCATGCCCATAAAAAAATCTGATTCCTGTTTAGTTCGTCAAATTCCATCTAGTTCAGCTATTTTTATTTAAAGAAGAAAGTTTTTTTTTGCATGAAATTTTCACTTAACTGTGAATAGTCTGCATCTTTTGGTGTATCACTTATGTCAATCGTACACACCGTTCTTGAGTTATGGTGAAATATACTAGAGTAATGTCGATCAGTGTTATTATTTTTTTATATATATATTTTATTTCAATAAAAAAATGTTTAATACAAAAGTAATAAGGTATCAGCGTCACTTGGACATATTTGAGACGAAAATTTAGAAATTAAAAAATATTGGAAAAATGTGTGTGTCTCTTAGCAAAAAAAATAGATATCTTATGTGAACGTGCAAAATTTACGTGCTTTATGATGTTAAGATATGTATGCATGATTTACAAGATGTTTATCATGTTAATTATATTATTACTCGATTCTTATACCCTTAACCACATGTGTAAAGGGTATATATAATTTTGTCATTCCGATTGTTATTTCCACAATTTTCGTCGGTGAGCAAAAAAGTTTCGGGATTTTTGTAAGAAATGATGACGATAGGACCATGTCCGTCCGTGTGTCGGTTGAAATGGCGTTTATATCAAACGATCGGAAATCCTTTCAAGAATGAAATTCAGCAGGATCAGTTCATAAATGGCGGAGATATGCTTAAAAACCCGGTTTTAGAACCGGTTGTCCAGTTTCTGAAGCCTCTGCATATTCCAGGAACTTCGTTTTTGCAAAGAAGGCTCGGACATTTTTTTCTGAATTTTTATTCTGAAAAAATTAAATAAATCGGTTCAATAATAAATGAGATATTGGGCAAAACGCATTTTTGATTTTTTGAAGCCCTTGTTCAAGCTACAGCTGTGAGCGGTCTGGAAGTTAGTATTTTAAGCAACCTTGTTCGTCGAAACGGCTAACGAAGCACTTAGTGTGACTTTTTGAACTTTTAGCGATAAAGTAAATTAGTAAATAAAGTAATGCAGCGTATTTAATATTTGTTCCTATAGTGTGAAATATATTTTTTTGGGGGAAAATAAATACAATATGACTTCCAGAAATAATTTTAACAACACATATGTATATTTTTTTGTCACATTACACAATGATGATGAGGAAGTTCTATTTCATATATTAAATAGAAAAGGCATGCTGACGACTAAATAAAGCGATATTATAAAGTACAAACGATTACAGATCGACTTCATCTTATGAGTTCTGTAATAAAACCTAAGTACGCGTTTAATAATTTCGGCCAAATATGCAGTGAAATATCTCACTAAATCAAGATTTATCGGTGCTGCTCTACATTTTCTGCATCAAAATAAACATTAATTATATTAATAGACTATTCAAAATATACAGTCATAGTCATATATATTTACACATTTTCAAATTTTTCGAATTTTGAAAAGAAGAATATTTTATAACAACAAAAATATTTGACTTCTTTTCCAAATTTTCGAAAAATTTGAAAATGTGTAAATATATATGACTATGATAAAGGAATATTCATATATAGAGGGCGCATCATGTAGAAGCAAAATTTCTTATGGCGGGTTTTAATCATAGAACCCGCTCTCATGTAATTCTCGCTTTCAACATTTTGCATTGATGAGGGGGATAAGTAACAAGGGAAAACAAAATCCACCACCAAAACAGAGAGAGAGAGAGAAAGAGTTAAAATATATGTGTTTATACATGTGTGTATTTCTTATAAAGAAATGCAGATAAAAACACACACACATATACAAGTTTGTACATTAGAGTGCTCCAAGCTTGTATGAAGGAAAAAAAAATTTTGTCCTACAGGCCGTCCCCCCTCTAAAATTGTTCTATGGGTTATAAAAATACGTCGTGCAAAAAATTAGGGCAATAGGACTACGTTAACTGGTGCCGCAACGGCTCTGAAGCTTGAAGATGCATTTACAAGGGGAAAATACACTTTTTTTCAGTTTTCACAAACATTTTGTCATTAAATAGTTAGTTTTGCATTTTATTGTAAAGGAAACGTAATGTACGCAGAATTAGTGATACAAAAAGATATAAAACACAAAAATTGGTTGAAAAATGTAAAAGTTATTGAAAATTCTCCAGGCCATTAACGTGTTTTAGAGCACTTGAATTCGAAATGTGACAAAAAAATAAATATATTTTTAAAAATATTCGAATAAAACAATTGTATTACTTAAAATACATCTGTAGTTACTTGAATATGAGTTTTTGTCCTTATAGAATAACGTAAACCTGTTCTCAGCTATGGTAAAAAAATTTTGATATTTTTAACTGTCGTTTCAAAACTCAAATTTCAGTTTTTTTGATACTATGTTAAACAAATTTCAATATTTTTGGGAGATCTCATAGGGATTTATGGACAACAGTTTACAGAATAAAACATTAAACAAATTATGTCAATACCTCCATAGTTTGCCTGTACCTGCATTTTGAATTCGGCGGATTTCGAGAAAAACCCATTTTTATGTAATATTTTGGCAAATCAGCCATTTTATTACATTGTTGTGTATTTTAAATGGAACTTTTTTAAAATTTTATAATCCACATAATTCTAAATATAAATCAAGAGTTTCGTACAATTTGGACGACATTAACCCATAAACTTTAAAGATCAAAGGTCAAATTTTGTAATATTTGCAATTTTTGATGGAAACTGGTCGAAATTTTATCTATTTTTCGATAGATTATCATAAAACTTAAGAAATTTATTTATTAACAACCTATATTTACAATGATAGTGAAAAAAAATGAAATTAACCCTTAAACGGCCTCGGGGTCAATATGATCCCGATGATTTCAATAAAACCCGTTTGCAATCCCATTAATTCAGCAAATTGATAAAAAAAATTAGGCTTTAACCCTTTTTGAATATGGTGTCTCATTAATTCAGCAAATTGATAACAAAAAATTGGGTATAACTCCTTCTGAAAGTTTCAGAAAATTGAAAATTGAAAGGTTTAATAACCAAATTTTTTTTTATCAATTTGCTGAACCTTTCAAAAGGGGTTAGTACCCAATTTTTTGTTATCAATTTGCTGAATTAATGTGACACCATGTTCAAAAAGGGTTAAAGCCAAATTTTTTTTATCAATTTGCTGAATTAATGGGATTGCAAACGGGTTTTATTGAAATATATTCAAATTGGCATGTTTTTAAATCATCGGGATCATTTTGACCCCGAGGCCGTTTAAGGGTTAATTTCATTTTTTTCACTATCATTGTAAATATCGGTTGTTAATAAATAAATTTCTTAAGTTTTATGATAATCTACCGAAAAATAGATAAAATTTCGACCAGTTTCCATCAAAAATTGCTAATATTACAAAATTTCACCTTTGACCTTTAAAGTTTATGGGTTAATGTCGTCCAAATTGTATGAAACTCTTGATTTATATTTAGAATTATGTGGATTATAAAATTTTAAAAAAAGTTCCATTTAAAATACACAACAATGTAATAAAATGGCTGATTTGCCAAAATATTACATAAAAATGGTTTTTTTTTTTTGACTGGCAAAATCTGAAACTTGGTTTTATGGAGCACTCAATATGTTATAAAGATCTTTATTTAAAATTGAAAGAAACAAATAATATTTCTTTATTTTATTTTGAAATAAAATGTGCCTACAGAAATTTTAGTTGTTTATTTACTAATGGAAAAGATATGAACGTTTATATTACTGTAGGGCATAGCATACATATTTGTTGTTTTACAAGTAGAAATACTTTGATCTGCACCGACGTGCTTATACCTTTCTTAGTGACATGACAAATTTTAGTATGATTTCGAAGTTGTCAATTTATATTTTATAGTTATATTTGTTATAAACTAATAGCTGTTATTTTTTACTTTAATATTTTCTATTTTTATATATTTCATAAAACGTGCAGATAATTTGCTTTTGTTGTTTTTTTATTATTGTTTAAAAAAATTGCAATTAAAAAAATGTTCTTATAGAGAATCCATTTTTTTTTTTTTGATTTTTTACAAAAAAAAAAAAAAAAAAAACATTAAGTAAATAATAAATAAAAGTTTCCTTTTTTTTAATTTTTTCCAAGATTTTGAGTTGTATTTTATTTGAAACAAGAAATTATTATTAAAATAAATATTTGTTTATAGAAATAAATAATATGAATATTTTTAATTTTAAAACATATTTTTAAATTATATATATTTTATTTAGTAAAAAAGTTGTTTTGAATAAAAAAAAAAGTATTTCATTTCTTTTATTTTTTGGCAGAAATAACATTTATTTTGAAAAATAAAGAAGTTTTTTGATTTCCTTTTTCTGAGCAAAATGTTGTTATTTTTTTTTTTTTATACAAAAAGAAAAAAATATTCATATAGCAGTGTTTCAATTTATATACTTAAATTTTTTTATAAACAAAAATACTGAATTTTTTTTTTTTTTAAATATATAAAAGTTATTTTTTGGCAGAAAATAAGTTATTTTTTATTTATTAATTTTTTTATTTTTGTCATAACAATTTTTTATAAAGTAGGTATATACAAATTAAACATTTTTTACAAAAGATCTTTTTTCAATAACTAGTTCGGTGCTGGTTAAAGTATTTCTACTTTTAAAACAACAAAACACATATGCTATACCCTACACTAACATACGCGATCGTATTTTATCTCCTTTAGTAAATAAGCAACCAATTTCTTGTTTCTACTTTTTTATAGGCACTACACCAGTGATCGCCACACTCATACATTCACAATTATATTTGTGTATGCCCGCTTGACCACAAACTTCGATAAAGATATCGCCTTCGAATAATTCTCGAACATTTCTCTAACAAAACCTTCGAGAACGAGTATCGAAGGCGTTTCGAGAATGAACTCGTAGAGTTCACCTGTCGTTCAGTTTGTGGCAGCAAATCGATCGATATCGAAGGTTCGTTTGTGATATCTATATCGAATTTTAAGTGATATTGTTAGCGAAACGAGAAAATGTTATCGAACCGTTGGCAATAATTCTATTCTGTTTCATTCCCATTTCGTTTCCCTTTTAAAATTAAAAGATGATTTAATTTTTAAAGCAGTTTTGCTTATTTTAAACTTAACACAATACACCAAATATTCAAAAAATAAAATAGACTTAAGTTAATTTTAAAGTTAATTAACAAATAACGTACAAATAAAGATGGTATGTCGATGGTTCCAGAGAAAGTCTCAATAATATCAGTTTTTCTGTTGTCCGAATCCATATTTTTTTAGATAAAAGTTTACTGAATTAATCTGCCAGAAAAAAATGTATCATTTAGATAAATATTTTATGTTGCGAATGTTTTTTAGACATGTTGTAATGTTAGTTAGTTCTTGCGAACATTCGCTAGTTTCTTGTCTCAGGTCAATCGGGTGGTTTGTTCTTCTGGCCCATTATGAAAAAATAACATCATTTTTATAGTAATTTAATTTTGAAAGTTTCTTCGTCAATTCAAGACTTGTAAATGGAAATACACGTTTACTAGTTTAGAATTTGAATAGGGATCGCAACGATTACCATAGTAATGATAAAAATTACGATTTAATGTTTATTTTGTCTATTCTTTGATTAAAAAAAATAACGATAAATTATTAATTTAGGATTTTAATTTCTTATTAAAAACTATCGAATAATACTAAATTTAATTCAGCACGAACGATTATTTCAAATTTGAATTTTATAATAAAAAATAAAAATTAATTGTAGTAAATTATTATTTCTTAATTAAACAAAAAAGATAGTTCTTTAATTAAGAGATAAAAAATCATATTAACATTAAATATTTTTCATGAATGTATCTCAAGCAACAAGCAGTAACACAACATTCCTGCTTGAATGCTCGTACGAGACTGACTTTCTTGTGTGTTTTTAATCATTTCAAAACATAGTTGCCAGATAAATTTGGTGAAAAATCGTCAAATTTGGAGAAAAAAACCGTCAAAATCGTCAAATCACCTATTTGAAATCGTCAATATAAAAATTACGTTTTTTTTTATATATTAATGAACATTTTTTATGCTTTTTCTGATGAAAAAATTAAATTTTAAATTGAAAAGAAATTAAATAAATTACATTAATTTTATATTGGTGGCATATTATGAAAATCAAGTACATAGTACATATTAAGTCTGAAGATATACATACTTATGCATACTTATTTAAATATACATATTTTTAGGATTGTTATTACATTTTTATTAAAGTTTTAGTATCTTGTTACATATTTTGCCATTTTCCCTTTTTTTAATCTTACAAAAAATGTTTAGCAATTATGCAACACTTCGCTTATAAACTACATTTTTTATTTTGTAACCATTATTTCATTAAGTAGTAATTTTTTTCAATCAATTCTTTCCAATACTGTAATGCGATTCGCGCAATTCAAAGTTTGTCACTATTATACGCGTTATACCAAGTTCGCGTTAAATGAAAACTCTTATTTCAAAAAAATTACTAATAATAGAATCTCGTTATAAAGAAATTGCGTAAATGAAGTATCGTGTATAGCCGTTTCGTAATAAAAGCATACATAATTGTATCGAATATAATATTATATTGGTTCCCATAAATCTTTCCTAATAAATGAACTATTTATATTAGCAAATTTTTTCATTAAAATTGCTAATATTTTTGTACCAACTAATTTATTTTCAAAGAATAATATATACAAAATTTTAAAAATAGTTCTGAATTTTCTTTTAGAAAAAATCGTCAAATTAGGGGTAAAAATAGTCAAATCGTCAACAAGCCATTTTTAGACCCAAAAATCGTCAAAATGACGATAAATCGTCAAATCTGGCAACAGTGTTTCAAAAGCATAACAAAAGAGATAAAAAACACGCAAGCTTCTTTTCCCTTTGTCTTCCCTCCCGCATCATGAAATATTTTTAAAACATATTTCAAGCCCCAACCAGTCAACTTTCCATCGCAACGTAGAATGAAGAAAAGTAGCGTGAAAAATTTTGTTCAACCAGTCAACAAAAGTAAACGTAACATATGTTTTTCAACATTCATTGTGTAAACAACCCTGTTTTTCGGTTATTTTGTGAGCAAAATAAATTACAGGGTTGTTAAAAACTCACGCAGCTACGTAAAAATCTATTTTCTGTAGATTTCTGCGATACGCTACCTAGAATCTTTGTGTCACATCTGCATAAAGCTGGTTGAAACAGCTGATTGCGATACGATGATTTTTTGTTGAGTGGTTGGGCCTTCAGTTTTCATTGACATGCGCTTTCTATATGTTGTATATTCTTTGCTATGACTGTATGTTAAAAACAATTAAAGAACTATTTTTTTTTTTAATTTCCTTAAAAACTGCATTCGGATCTAGTTTAGCGACAAATGTCTTATCGATTGTGTTCTACTCCCAATATAACAACCAGCATCCTAAAAATATCGAAAAGCTCCTATCTACAGGTAAATTTATAAAAATAGTGTAAATTGTAAAAAAAGAAAGATTTGCAGCTTCTGCGGCTGAAAAAAACACTGAACTACTAAGGAATACTGTAAAAAAATGCAAAAAAGTATCACAAATTTAAAATATGCACAGAGAATGCAAAAACATTTGTTTTTAAACTCTTTTTTGGTTAGAATAATTATAGGATGCACACATTTAAAAAAACGTCTGTTGCCTATTCCAAATTTTTTACACAACTAAAACAAAGGGTACCTTTGTAACACCATCTCTGGAAAAGTACAAATATTGAGGTCTTTTTAGTTTTTGCTTAATATTTTGAAAACAACGGAAAATATTTAGGAATGTTTGCTGTTATTTTATTTAAATTAATTTATCAACCAAAAATCAATTATTCATTTTAATGATACGTCTTGAAATATTTTTAATAAAATTTAGTGTTAGTCGTTTCGACTAACGATGCCCTCGGAAGGGTAAAAGTATCGAAGCCCTTTTTTCTTTTATTGCTTTTACAGAATTAAAAAAAAATATTTTTTTTTTTTATAAAAATCATTATTAAATAACTTATTCTAAAAACAATAACAAAACAGTGCAATGAAAACAGAAAATAAATTTTATTATAATAAAATAGATCAATTTATTTATTATTTCCCGTAAAATTCTATTTCGATTGATAATTTTATCAGCAAAATTGTGTTATTTTCAGCCTTGTCCTTTAATAAGAAAATACTCGTGGTACCATGTGAAGTGAACAATATGTATGTGTTCTGTTGCTACCCAGCAAACACGTTGTCAAAAGTTTGAAATATGATGACTTTATCATTTGATATCAAACATGTTTCTCAAACATGTGTCAAATGTGGATAGAGGTTTGAATTTCGAGTTTGAATATAAATTGAGAATCATTTCAGAAAAAAACTTTGAAAAATTATATTTTCTCAAATTGATATCAAATGTTTTTATCAAATCATAAAAATAACTTTAAAAATTGTACGCACTTAACTTGGTATCAAATATTATTATCAAATTATTCATAAATCTAAAGACAAGTTTACAAAAATTTTAAATAATGTGTTTTCTCAATTTGATATCAAATTGTTTATAAATCTTATAAATATTTGTAAACAAAATTAAAAAAAAAAGTTTATGAATAATCAATTTAAATTATCTAATCACTATTAAAAAAAAAAAAAAGTTATGATCAGAGACCGGATTTTAATACTAAAAAAACAATCTTTTTATATTTATTTCAATCGAAAAACAATCTTTAATGTTCAAAAAATAATAAAAATCCATCATGATTTTTTTTATTTTCATCAATATTTTAATTTTTTTCATCATGATGGAAATAAAAATATAAATATCTTTTGTGATATTTATTTCAAAAGTTGAAAATTATTTTGAACTTTTTTCATCGGATGGAAAAAATTCTAAACAACAACAATTTCATTTGAATAAAAAAATATTTTGAAAACAAAACAAAAGTATGAATAAAAAAAAACAATCATTTGAAATTTTTTTCGAACTGATATTTATCGTTAAAGATATTTATCGTAAAAGATATTTATTTTTTTCATCATTGATGGAAATTTTTTTTCCATCAATGATGAACAACAAATGAAAAAATATTTTGAACATTAAAGATATTTATTTTGATTGAAAAATAAAAATAAAACGTTTTCGGGTGCATGGTTATGATAATTATTTAAAAAAAAAATATTTAAAAAGAAAATAAATATTTACACGAACTTTAGGTATCGGATATTTGGAAATAATTTTCCTTAAAAAAGGATCTAAAATTTGTGGTTTTTGTAAATAAGTATATATATTTTATATATTCTTATTTCTTTTAAACAAAAATTTTTATTTACAAATTACATATTAATATATTATTTTTACAAACAAATACTCAAAGCTACAAATTAATAAATGAATTAACAAATAAAATAATAAATAAAATTAAAAATCAAATAATTTTTATTTATGTTCCACATTTAGTCACAATATACATTTGAAAAATGTTTGAGAATTTCATTTGATAATGATTTGATAATAATAGCATTTCTTAATTTGAGAATTAATTCCCCTTTTTGTTGAGAAAGCTATTATTTTCAAAGCATTTTCAAACGTTTGATGTTTGAGAAAGGGTTTGATTTCAAATCATTCTCAATTTGATATCACACTATTGTGTTTGCTGGGTACTTACTCCTAGTTATTCGACAAATAACACTAAAGGAAAAACTAATAAAATCGGTCAAAAATACTGGGTATATATGAGAAAACTGGACCAAGAACTTGAAAAATTGTGGTAGTAAAAATGTCAAATGCAAATAACTCAAAAATTATAACAGATAAATAGCACAGGTAAGCATATTTTTTATAGGCCTTACTGAGGGCTTTAACAATCGGATAAGAAACAAAAAATTGACATCTTCAAATTTTCTATGTAAGAGGTACTCCAAATTGAGTCTTTTAAACTTAAAATTGTACACTGCTCTGCTACGCTTGTGTGAAATTTTATGTAAGTTCAACCTGCCGATTTGAAGTTTATTGAAGGTTTATTTCCAAAAAGGAAGTAAAAATCGACATTTGAAAAGTTTATCCATTCACCCCTTGACACTTTTTAACAATTTGGCAGGATTTAAGCGGATTTTTGTGCTAAACGTTTACAGATTACACTGGTTGATAAAAAAAAAAAAATTTTTTTCGTCCTCCTTCAAAAAAAAAAAAAAAAAAAATATATAAAAAAATATATATATATATATATATATATATATATATATATATATATATATATATATATATATATATATATATATATATATATATATATATATATATATATATATATATATATATATATATATATATATATATATATATATATATATATATATATATCGAGGGCTTATATTCAAATCGGTCCTCATGGAGATTTAGGAAAACATTTTTTTGCGTCAGACTCTTCAGTTTTCTATTTTTTATATATGGTGTTACTTTTGAAGCCAAAAGTTAATTCCAGCACTATGTTTTTCACTTTTTGTTTTTGGGTTATCTACAAACAGTATATTTTTTTTTAAGGCAAAACGGGCAATGTGCAAGTTTTTGTTTGATTTTCAAAGAAATGTTGAAATAAAAATTGATAAATAATGAGAATTTCCTTAGCGGTTTGAATTTTTCTTAAACATTTCGAATTATAATCTTAATATATCTCATAAAAATTGTATTATCTCAATGTAGTCCGGAGAAAAAAGCCATTGAAGTTAGATTTTTTAGCCTTTTTTAGATGCTTATAGATCATACGCGGGTACACCTATTAACATTTTATGAAGCTAAGTGGGAGCACTATACCCTAGATTTAAAGACAGGAATGAACAAATTTTAGTAAAATTCGTAATTATAAGCAAAACATCTTAGATACCAAAATCAGTTTCTTAAAAAAATGATAATTAAATAAAAAGTGCAACAAACATCGTCTTTAAAGGTTTTAATAATTTTTGAGTTGTTGATATGCAATTTAATAAAATTTTAATTGGTTTAAAATTTTTTTGCAAATTTTTTTTGCATGCAATTTTTTTTTCAAAATTTAATTTAGAATTTTAATTTTAAACACATTTTCGTCCTTTTAGTAAACATTCCTGTTATTTGAAATTTCAAACGATTAAAAATGGTCCATCCAACAAGAAAATTTCGCTTTTTTTTATCTCCTGATTGGTATGACATCATAAATTTAACATATTGTCAATTTTTTTTTCAAAAATATTATGTTTTACTTATTTAATTTCCAATAAACAAAACGGGCTATGTGAACATTTTATAACAAACATTAAAAATAATTAAGACAAAACGGGCTATCTACCTTAACTTCGTGAATAATGGAGTTAAAAGATTTATTTTTCAGTGTGAGGTTTAGTAGACGTAATATTAATAAATCGTAGAAGAACGGATTGCAAAATATTGAAAAATGAGGGAAATAAACAGTTTTTATATTCTCCTGAAAAATTATGTTTTGCATGAGCCCGTTTTGAATATAGACCCTCGATATATATCGTCCATTCCACGAAAGAACGCCCAAGAATATTTTGTATGTCTTCCGATTATAATAATATTTGGCATACGCATATCCTATGGAGCCATTTAAATATCTCCATTTTTATTTTTTTTTAATTTTGAAAAATTTGCGATTTTGATTTTTCGAAAAGTGAAAAAAAATCGCAAAAGTGTCGAACTTTAAAACCGAATATCTTTAAAAGTCGTTAACGGATTTTAATGATTTAAATTGAATGTTTAAGAAGAATATGTCCACTATAAACGTAGTAATTTAAAAATGATATTATCATTTAAAAATGCATTCCCAATGCAAATGCAGTTTTAGTATGCATTTTAGAAAAAATTCTTCCCTTTAAATATTTTTTTTTTAAATATTATAACGTTTGCTAAAAATTGTAATATAAATTGTTCTGGGACAAAATAGTTCATTATTTTAAAAAAAAAAAATTTAAATATTTCTTCAAATTTCTTCATACAAAAAAAAAAAAAAAAAATTTAATTTTTGTATTTTTTAACTTTTGTGGGCTTATTTTAAAATTAATTTTAATCATAATATTTCATAATTTGTTATTTGCGGTAGAAAACCTATTTGTCCCAGATTAAGTCCTGATGTTTTATATAATAATATCTTCAATATTAAGCAAAAATATTTAAAATCAAAAGGGTAGAAATTTCTTAAAAATGCATCCGAAAATTGCATCATTTTCGTGAGTGCATCATTAGCAAAAAAAATATTTTTGATTCATATAATATAGTTTACAATACTTATCATAATAAACTTTATACTAGTTTTTAAATCAAGAAAATCTGACATATAGTTAAGGAGTTATACAAATTTAAAGCTACATATTACTAAAAGAATATAATCAAAAAAAGTTAAAAATTAAAATTTTCTGAAAAATTTAAATTTTTGTATAAGAAAATGGATGAACATTTTTTTTAAATATTAAAAATAGTAGATTTTATTGTTCCAGAACAGTTATTTTTGCATTTTATAGTAAAGATATTGCTTTTTAACATATTAAAAAAGAATTAAAATCAAAAGGTTAGAAAATTTTCAAAAATGCATTCTAAAATTGCATTTGCAATATGAATGCATTTTTAAACTGCAATATTATTTATAAATTACTACATTAAAAGAGGACATATTCATCTTCTACATGCAGTTTAAATCATTAAAATCCGTTAACAACTTTTAGAGTTATTGATGTTTAAAGTTACACACTTTTCCGATTACTTTTCGGAAAATCAAAATCGTGAATGATTTTTTTCGAAAATTTATATTTAAATGGCTCCATAGATTATATGCGTATCAAATATGAACAAAATCGGATGACCCTCCGTAAAAAATTGGCATTTTTTATAAATCTTTTATGGAATGGACGATATATATATGTAGACTAGATAGAATTCGACAGCTAAACACGATTCAGCTTTGAGTTTTTTCCCATCAGGTCGAGATTTTTTTATCGACATTTCTAATATTTCGCCTTAAATAAGCCCATTGTTTGAGTTTATAGCACTTTAACTAAAGAACGGTGTGCACGATTTATGTAAATGTTACACCAAAATATGCGGAATAAAATTGGCTTTAAGTTTTAATATTAAATTTATATCCGCTAAATCGTTGCGGAGTTATTTCGAAATAAGAGTCCGAACAATTTTTTTTACTAAAATTTCTTTTGAAAAGTGAAAAGATCAAAACTGTTTCAGTTTATCACCTTTATCTCAAAGTTGGTAAGACTACATGTAAAATAAGCCACGTATCTTCAAAATTTATGCAAATTTATGCGACACACTCTTTCACTAACACACCATACTTTTATATTTTTTTTCACGCACTTTTATTGTATTTTTACTCCCGTAACACGAATATTTTAAACAAACTGAAAATATATTTTTTAAATTTATTTTTGACATTCCTTTTTTGTATGTTGAAATTTAAATTGAACGAACAATGTTGCTACTTTTGGTATTAAAAATAAAACAGAATTTAAAATAATTTTAAATTATTTTCATATTTATCAACAAAAAGCTAAAAAAAAATGTAATTACATTACTATTTGTGGATGTAACCCGCATCAAGAGATAAAAATCTGCGAATATAATTGTGATGAATTATATTTAATAATTTGTTAATACTCTTTTGTGCAACTATGTATGATTATGATGTGTGGTGAAAGTGGTTTCAGCACTAATACATATAAATAAAATTTGACTAACACAATCTTAAAGTTAGGTTTTTTTTGACAACAGAGTTAGGTTTTTTTGACAAGCCTTCTTTTCTTAGTATTCTTTGGCCCCATATTTAAGACTAATAACTATACGTGGCGTTAGCAATTATACATTTTATTTAAATTTATATTGTTGAAATTTGTATTTTTAAAATATTTAAACACAATTTATTTTTAAATATTACATTAAAAAATGTGACACAATTTATTTTGAAACGTCGCAACGTGACGAAATAAAAATCTTTCGGTCAGTAACATCGAATTTTTATAACAAATTAGTTTCTAAAACAATTATTTCTCGAAATTTAACATTTTATACTGATTTAAATTCGGTTGCCTCTCATAAATGTTCAAAATAATTTTTGGAAAAATGCAAATTGGTTAAGCTAACTAAATAAACTACAATAGAAATTATATTTCCATTAAAATTATATTTTTAATGTTACAGTTATTAAATATCTAAAGTATTTACAAACTCACCTCAATTATAAATAAATATTTATCATATTTAATAAAATTTAATAATTGCAACGGTTTTCCAATCAATCTTTTTTCTGTGTGTAGTCTCCGTCTTAAGGCAGTCACACTTGTATAACTCGAGAACGGTTTGTCCAATTTAAACAAGTTAAACAGATAGCGATTCAAATTATCTTTAAGCTATATTCATATAATTTTTTGTTGACTTAATAATTCCGTAGTTATTCGGAAATAAGTAGCGAAAAACTATTATTTTTAATTAAAATAATGTTAACATACCTTTAAGACAATTTTTGTCTACATCTTTAGGTGTAACATTTATCAAAATCGTGCAAACGGTTCTTTATAGTGTGAACTCTGAATAAGGTTACGATATACAGTCAATCGCATAAATGTGTATACGACCCGTATATATTTTTTAACTTTAGATTTTTGTACTTATTTTTAAAAATATTTGCAAAAATGTTGGTCTTATAGTTAATGGTAAATCTATCTCTAGATTAAGAAAACCAAAAACATTCAGAAATAATCGAATTATGTCACTTATATAAAAGAACCACTGAACGTGACGATTTGGATCCACAACTTAAGAGAGTGCGATTTGCAAGTCCAGGGTCATCAACATTATAAACATAATATGAATATTTTTTTTTTATTATTTTTGTAAGAGATAGCATAGTATCTCAATGATGAAGTAAAGAAAAAACAAATGAAATTAAAAAATTTTCGGGAAATTTTCCACCTTAGCGCTACCTAAACGTTGTTAAGAACCATTCCTAGAAAGTTCACATGTTCTAGAAAGTTGTTTATTGAGATCTTAGGTACATTTTTGTAGTTGACTGTTTCCTTGAATTTTGAACGGTTTGCTACCTGTGGACCTCAACAGGGGAAAAAAGTTAAAAGAAAATCGAATTTTTTAAATTTTTTTGCGATTTTGATCTTGAAGATAAAGTTTTTTTGATTTAATATGTTCAAATTTTTGTTCTTTATGATAAGAGCTACAACTTCAAAATCAACATTTCGAACGGTTTGCAAGATATGAGCCTGAGAAAATCATCACTTTTTTTTTTTTCAAAAATGACATCGAGGCCCCAAATCTTTGGGGGCCCATAAAAAAAAGTGCATGAATTTGGGAAAAACTGAGAGACACTAGTCCTTTTTTTGGTCTTTTATCACGTAGTGGTGTCCGTATATGGTTATATTTTTTCGTGTTGCACTGTGTAATACAATGGGTCCAAATAAAAATTAATTAAAAGTTATTGAATTATTATTAAATATCCAGAGATTTTTAAATTTTTGATATATTTTTGTTTATAGAAATTGGGGTATTCAAAACTTTACGGCAATTTTATTAATATCTGAGAGACTTGGGGAGATAAAAAGCGAATAATTCTGGGAAAAATGTCGGTAATTTAAAGAATCTCAATAATTTTTACATTTCATGAACTCCTTACGTTGAAAATTTTTGAAAAGGTCAAGAGTATATCCACTCATAATTTGTCATGGCTTAATGTGGAATATCTGCAGTGTTTTCAAATTATGAATTTTTTACTACACTTTTATATTTTTTACTACACTTTTATAAAAATGCTTGACATACCATTTAAATTTCCTTCAAACTCCTTTTAAAATTTTGAAAATATACTAAATTACTATACCCACAGTAAATCTTTACTATATTCTTTAGTATTGATGTATACAAACATACAAATTTTGATACTTTGAATGGCTCTAAAGGGAAAGAATCTTTCAAAATATTAAAAAACCGAATAGTATAATTGTGTAGTGGCAACTACTCCCAAAAAGAAATTATATATGTATATCGTCCGAAAAAGTAAATCAGCTATACAAAACTGATAGAAAGACACATAGCCAGAGTTCAACGTATACTACTAAACCCCAGACTGCTTCAAGGGTAATTTTAAAATATATTTAATATTTTTGAAAGAAGTTTGGCAGGAGTTTCGAAGATATGTTAAAAATTTATGTAAAATTTTACATGAAAATGCTAAATTTATCCATAAATCATTAAATGTTTCATCCATAATTTGAATACGCTGCACATATTCTACATTTAGCCATGTCAAATTATGAGTGTATAATACCATATTCTTGACCTTTTCAACAATTTACCAGGTAAGGAGTTCTTGAAATGTGAAAATGATTGGGATTCTTTAAATTACCGACATTTTTATCAGAATTATTCGCTTTTTATCTCCCCTAGACTCACAGATATTAATAAAATTTCCGTAAAGTATCGAAAACTCCAATTTCTACAAATAAAAATATATCCAAAATTTAAAATTCTATGTATATTTAATATTAATTTAATAATTTGACATGTTTTCTTTTAATTAATTTTTATCTGGGCCTATTATATTATTTTACACAATAGTTATATCCGATTAAACAATGTCTCTCATGCCTCGTATACATACCTTTGCGATGTAAATTTCAGTGGTTCTTTTATGTAAATTGCCATAAAAGCTGACTAATATGATTATTTCAGAATTTGTTTGGTTTTCTTTATCTAGAAACATACCATTAACTGACCAACATGTTTATACCCTACACTACTAAAAGTGGTTAAAATTGGTTATGATCGGTTATTTCACCTAGCCCCCATACAAATATCCCTCCGGAATAGGGGTTTAACGATCATATATGTCTTAAATATAGCAATATTTCAATGAAATTCGGCACAAAGGAGTCTTGTGCAAGTGTCAATCTTTCATCAAGTTCGGTCGCATTGAGAATTATCGAGGAAAGATGGGATGAAATAAGGGAATACACTAATATGACGAAGAGCTTATTTTTACGAATTCTAAAATTTTGCATAAGGACAATCGATATTTTCAGTATGGGGACAGAATATATTCCCAGAAGAAGGGACTTCCCATGGGCTCTCCTGCATCACCAATCGTAGCAGATATTGTGATGGAGAGACTATTGGAAACTTGTGTCGATAAATTGACGACGAAACCTGAAATTCTGACGACTTATTTTGTATCATTAGGGAAGATAAAATTGAGGAAACACTGACTACATTTAATAATTTTCATCCTATTATAAAATTTACTATAGAGATAGAATCCAACTCCAGACTTCCATATCTGGATACAGTTGTAATCAGAGATGATGAAAGGATAAAAATTGACTGGTATCAGAAACCTACTGCATCGGGGCGAATAATCAACTATTTTTCCAAACATCCAAGGAGAATAATAATTAATACAGCCACCAGTATGATTAATGGAATTCTAAGTATTAGTGACGTGTGTTTTCACGTGAGGAATATTGGCAGAATTAGGACGATATTGCATGGAGATAGTTTTCCAGTAGGACTTATCGATAAACTTATCCGCGCTTTTGAAAATGGGGTAGGAAAGAAAAATGCTGACCAAACGCATGAGACTAAGATTTTTAAATCTTTGACATTTGTTCCTCAAATCTCTGAAAGATTTGAAAAATCAGGAATATTTGACAATACCATATATAGAATGGTTCATAGAACTGACAATACCATAGGGATATTATACAGTGGAATAAAGGACAAGATACAGATGACGGAAAAATCTAATGTAGTTTATGAAATATCTTGCAATGGGAACGGTACATCGAATTGTGATAAAGTTTATATAGGTACTACCAAAAATAAGTTAAAGACAAGGATTGCTGGGTATAAATCGAATCAACGTAATATACAAAAGCAGACGTAGATAGTGTAGCTCAGATCTACCGACATTTAATAAACGAAAGAAAACAAGGAAAACGACGATCATAAACAGGAAAATTTTGTGTGATAACCCATTCAGTGCAATAATAACTCTTGACGATGGTAGTCAAACTACGGTGGAGAATAAGTTTATGTCCTTTATTGTTGTTTGTAAACATTTTTTATGTTTTCAAATATTGTTTAATGATATTATTTATATTAATGTAATGTCATATATGTTTATGCTGTTATTTATTATGTTTTGTTATGTATTTATAATTATACTCTCTGATAGCCCCGATGATGCTACCCAAAGGTGTAGCGAAATATTGGCATCTTTTATTAAATAGAATTTATTAGATAAATTCTATAACTTCTGGACCTCGAGCTTGATTAAATGTTTTTAACTTATTACTGATTAATTAGGTCGATATAAAAATCCCAACAAACCAAATGGTATCGTAATGATATCATTACGATATCATTTTGGTGATATAGAAGCCCGAGAATGATATCATTTATAATTCTAAAATGATATAGGTTGCGTTCTAAAAGGTACACTCTAAAATTATATAATTTTTGAATATAACGATATTAGTAATGATATCATTAAATTTAAGCAGCGCGATAATTTAGCAATATATTGCAGAATACATACATATACATACATATATGCTAAAATTAGATCAATATATAATATTCTAAATATTTTATCAAAAATTAATAATAATAAACATGTAATACGAAACTTTTGTAATCCGTAGACAATTATCCTTTAAATCCAGGCTGATAGTGATTGCAATTCCACTAAATTTAGCTGTAAAAATTCAATTCCCATATAAAGCATAACATAAAATATTCTTCTAATACAAATATTTTCAATTTAATTTTATTTTCCTGAATGCTTGAAGTTTTTTTCTAAGGAAAATATAATTTCGATATTTTATCATATAATCTTAAAATTATGATATCATAAATGACACTGTATCGTTTCTTGGTTTGTTGGGATTCTATTTATATACAGAAAAAATTAAATTTCGTATTCAATAACTTTTTTCTAAAACTCAAACATATTTTTAACTGAAATCGGACCTATCACTCAATTTGTAATTTCATATTTATAATACTATTTATAAAATGTAATATTTAAAATTGATATAAATTTCAATAAATTTCTTTTTATAAAAAATTGCAAAAACTCGCGATTTTATTTCGCTTTTTTCTTTCTCAAAAACCAAAAAAATTTCAAAAGTATATAAATTTTAATAGCAATATCTCTGAGAAGGCTTTGTGAATTTCAATGATTTAAAAAAAAGGAATTTTTTGGAATTTTCTTTAAAATTTGTATAAAAGGTAACAAAATATAACAAGCGCGAACTATATTCGACCCGACCGGATCTATATACCCACCATCAACTTTTTCAAATTTTACGTTATATGGTAGGGGGCGGTAAAGTGGGCGGGCCACGTCCATTTTTTGTTTCCGAGTTTACATTGGTCCTTGAACTATTTGAACACAATTTCGTTGATATTCACCATATATGGGAGGTGGGCGGTAAAGTAGGCGGACCACGCCCATTTTTGTTTTTCGAGCTTATATCGATCCCGAACTATACGTACAAAATTTCGTTGTCCTACATGCTTTTGTTGAAGAAATATCAAAAGAAAAGTATAAAACGGACATCCTGTGTTTCTAGTTTTTAACCCATAACTTTGTTGTTTATTAACCGAGGATAGGGCTCGAACGGGGTAACGTAGGGGCACAAATTTTTGTCTTATATAAGGTTTGTTTGGTATTGAAAATGGGCAAAATCGGTTAATAAACAAAAAAGTTATGGGTTAAAAACTAGAAACACAGGGTGTCCGTTTCATACCTTTTTTGTTGATATTTCTTCAATAAAAGCATGTACGACAGCGAAATTTTGTATGTATAGTTCGGGAGTCGATATAAACTCGGAAACTACCGCCCACCTCCCATATAAGGTGAAAATCAACGAAATTGTGTTCAAATAGTTCAAGGACCAATGTAAACTCGGAAACAAAAAATGGGCGTGGTCCGCCCACTTTACCGCCCACCTCCCATATAACGTCAAATTTGAAAAAGTTGATGGTGGGTATATAGATTCGTCCGGGCCGAATACAATTTGAGCTTGTTTTTTTTTGTGTAATTTAGTCAGCATATCCAAAATCTCTTCTTCGGTCCATAATATTTCAAAAATATAAATGCAGTTTTTAGATGCATTTTTGTTAGTTGCAAATTTGTTAAATTTTAATTTTTCAAAAGTGTATTTAAAAATGCTTTGATAACTTGAAACAATAACACAGGTCAACAGCAAAAAAGGCTTGAATAACTACTATATAGATTTGATGTATTATGGTTCCAGTAGTCCAAAAATGGGCAAAATTTTAAATTCTATGGAGAGGTTTTTAAAAAATTTTTTTTTTGTAAAATTACAAATTTTTTTAGCCGTTTTTCCACATAATTAATGATAACTCAAAAAGTTTTAGTCCGATATTATTGAAATAAATTTAGAAAAATTTCTATTTACATAGCCTTTAATCCCTTTATATATTGCTTTTCAATCGGCTCAGTAGTTTCGGAGTTATAATAAAAAAATGAAACAAAAAATATATTTTTTATGTGAAAATAGCAAGTTTGATTCGTTTCGAATTTAATCGCAATTAAGTGAATTCGCTCATCTTCACAAAATTTTAGTTTTTTGAAACATTTCTCCAGTTGTGTTGTCATAACTCAAAAACAACTTGCCCGATTTTGTTAAACTAAATTTAAAAAAATGTTCGCTAACAATATCTTTAAATGATGTATACAATTGTTTTTGATGCGATCAAGAGGTTCAAAGTTATGATAAAAATTTTTAGGCAAAAAATATAAACTTAGCAAAAAAATTAAAAAAACAAGCGAGAATGTTACATTCGGCTTTACCGAATCTATATACCCACCATCACCTTTAAATATAGGAGGTTGGCGGTAAGGTGGGTGACCACGCCCATTTTTTGTTTCCGAGTTTACATTGATCCTTGAACTACTTGTACAGAATTTCGTTGACACTTCACCTTATATGGGAGGTGCACAATAAAGTGGGCGGAACACGCCCATTTTTTGTATCCAAGTTTATATCGACTCCCGTACTGTTTATACAAAATTTCGTAGTCGTACATGCTTTTGATTCAGAAATATTAGCGGAAAAGTATGAAACGGACACCCTGTGTTTCTAGTTTTTATCCTATAACACTTTTATTTATTAACCCATTTTGACCTTATTCAATTTCAAATAAACCTTATATAGGAAAAATATTTGTGACAAATTTCATCCTACTACGATGTTGTCCCGTTCGAGCCCTATCCTGCTCTCATCAGACGGACATACCTAGATAGACTCATAATCTAACCAGGACCCAGAAAATATATACTTTGTGGGGTTTTAAATGATTTTTTCGATATGTTACATACGGAATGACAAAATCAAAATCGGTTAATAAATGAAAAAGTTATGGACTAAAAACTAGAAACACAGGGTGTCCGTTTCATACTTTTCTGCTAATATTTCTGAAACAAAAGCATGTACGACAACGAAATTTTTAGTAAATAGTACAAGGGTCGATATAAACTTACCAAGTTGAACATCTATATATTCTTCTATAAAATAAATACTTATTTTTTTAGAGGGTAAATGAGGATACTATTTGAGGCCTTTCCCGGTCTGTATTATAAGACTGGGGCTTTCCAGAATGGTATTTGGAATAAATTGTGTTTTCGATCTTTTGTTGGGTTAAAGTTCCAAATCTATAGATCCTTTCTGAAACGAATAGTTCTCGGAATTGGATATAATCGATGACTGTAATCTTTTTTCAGTTTTTTATTTTAAATACCGTTATCGAGATTTAAAAAAAAGTAAAGTTTCATAAAAATGTTTCTAAAAAAATTAAAAAATTTTAACAAAACTACTGCTGACCCCATTTTTTTTGTCCACACTGAAAAAGGACTATTTGAGCTTGAGACGATGTACCATGTTCGGGTTAATGTTAAAGAGTTTTATTTTTGTATAGGTTTATAACCCAATATATTCGCAATGATTTGGCATTAAAAGTTTTACTGTTTTGCATAAAATTTAGTCGAAAACTGAAAAAAATTTAAATAAATACACCTGACCCTATTTTTTTTTGTCCGTAACTGTATATATATATATATATATATATATATATATATATATATATATATATATCTGCTCAAAATATAATAATATATAATTATAATTTTTCTCATATTATATAAAACTTTTTTTTATCATTTTTTTTATTGTTTTTATGCAATAGGTTAAGTTGAAAATATTATAAAGTAATAGTATTCTGACACAGAAAATTAAAAGAAACAATCAGTGAACCAAATAGGAGAGAAAAATGATTCAAAACTAGCAAAAACTGCAAAGTCGTTGCTTGAAATAGCAAATAGGGGCTTAGAAACTCGTATTAGACCTCTTAAAGAAGCCCAGAAACGGAAAGGAGGATTATTGTATTGGCAAAAAAGGACACCTTCATTTCTTTAAAGGCTATTTCCGCTATAATTTTTGATGAAGTAGGTCCGCAAACAGTTTGGCTTTGTCTTAGGTAAAACAAATTTCCGGAAAAAATTTCCAGAAAAGTTATCTCAATGTGTATAAAAAAATTTTAAGATTCTGTTAAAACTTCTTAAAATAAATTAACTTTAGTCCGAATGTGAACGTGGAAAAAATGGAGAGACAAAAACTTTCTGGCGAAATGAAAACAATTTTGTTAGGAAATAACTTCCTTAGAAGTGTCCGCCGCCCTGTAGGGAAAAAACTCCACGTTAAATTCACAAATTTTACTGTTTCAGAGTGAGGTGAAAATATAAAGGTTTGGGAATGTTTTTAATTGAATTCAAATGATCCCATTTATCATGCTGATAAATACAATAAATGCATATAGAATATTTTCGGACCTATTCCATCAAAAATTTCAACTGAAATAGCCTTCAGAAAATTGAAGGGGTACTTTTTTGCCTATAAAATAATCCTTCTATCCGATTTTGGAGTTATTTTATGAGGTCTGTTACAAGTTTCAATTGTTTGATTTTTATGTAAAGCATTTTGTAGAAAACGCAGATATTTTCCTATACCCCTACTTGAAATTATAAGCTACTACTTTCCATTTTTCTCTCCTATATGATAGTCGGGGTTCACACGCAGCAATTTTTCTTGCCGCCATTCTGACTTCGTAGGCGAGAGAAGTAAAGAGAATGTAAAAGTTTACTCTTCCCTTCTCCTCTCTCTTCTATAAACTCAGAATTGCGGCAAGAAAAATTGCTGTGTGTGAACCCGGACATACAATGGTTGTTTTACCCAATTTCTATGTTAGAATGTTATTTCTAAATGCAACTATTCCTATTCTATTATGTAAAAATAATCAAAAAAGTACAATAAAATTCGACTTAATATCAAAAAATTAGAAATAAATTAACTGTATCTATTACATTTTTCTAGTTTTCATCCTTTTGAATTCCACAGTTTATTACCATTCTAAAAATGCCAAAATTAAGAAAATTGAACAACTAATAATCAGTGTTGCCAGGACTTGAGAAAAAAAAGAAGCTAAATTAGACTTTAAAAAAAGTCAGAAAAGGCTAAATGTCCCAAAAAATAAAGCCAGAAAAAAGCTAATATATAGTTTTATTTAAAAACGTATTTATTTTTTAGTTGTCATTAGTTTTTGGTATTTCTTAAAGATATTTTAGTGATTTTGTAAATCTAACATAAATAGTTTTTATGGGTAATAAAGTTTGTTAAAAAATAATCATTATATTTTTGTAAAATGAAGCGCCGCAGGCGCAAATTGTCATTAAATATCAATAATTTCGATTTATTTGTGCGAATTTATATACAAAAATGCTTAAATTGATGATTCTGTAAAAAAAAATATTGGTAAATTTTTAGCCTTTTTAAGGCTATGTTAAGAATAAAAAAGTCTAGAAAAAAAAGCTAGAAGCTAAAACGAAAATTTTGAGGCTGAAAGCAAAATAAAAAGGCTAGATTAAGCCTTAAAAAGGCTAAACTGGCAACAATGCTAATAATGTTTACTTATTAAAATAAATTTGAGTAAAACGCGTAATTTACAACCAAATACACCCGAGTAAAGTACGATTTCAACCAAAATTTCTGGGAGAGAAACGAAACTCGTCATATCGTTTATTCTTGGTAACTTATACATCATGAGAAAAATGTTCGATAATTCACAATCAAATTTCATAAAAATATTTTGTTTTGTACATAACTCCCTTAAGTATCTTTGGCTATTACAACAATTTTAGATCCAAAAACTATTCAAAGGACCCATAAAACGTCAATAGGAAACTACATTCCAAGTTGCGTTTCTCTGCCTGAAATTCTGGTTGAAATCTTATTTTTCGGGGTCTACTTGCGCAAAAATTACGTGTTTTACAGTAATTTTATTTTAATAACAATTATATTAAGTATTAATTTTTCAATCTTATTAGATTTTAGGAATTTCAGAAAGCTCATATTGTGATGAATTCAACAATATTGTGAATTCCAGAAAATTGTGTTTAAAATTAATTTTTAATGATTCATGAAAGGAAAAATTTTGGTAAAAAGTCATCATCTTCAAGATTTTGATCACTTTGAGCCACCTCTAAATTTTTTTCAATCAGTTCAAAACTTAGCATGTCTCTGTTTTTCGATTATCCGAACATTTCCAGGGGGTGAGAACAAAAATCTGGACACTTTGTGTAATGAGGTCCACCCTAATATATATATATATATATATATATATATATATATATATATATATATATATATATATATATATATATATATATATATATATATATATATTTGTTCGAGTGAGAAAAAACGTAAAAGGCGTATAACAAAATCAAAATCTACATAAAATTCTAGGGAAATTACCCAAAGAAAGTATGGGTCTAAAATGAAAACCTAGCTCCCGCCGAGAGACATGAAGATTTTATTTTAAGATTTTTCAAAAAAATTTCTTAGATTTAATGGAAAACAACATGCTATCACTAAATCCAAACATAATATTATGGTGGGTCAATTCAATTCAGCAAAAAACATTTAGAAAAGTGTATTTTGGTAAAAAAGCATTCAAGAAAAAATAAATATTATTCAATAAAAAATAAAATAAATACAATGTTGTATTTACTTGCAACTATGTTTTCAAATATCTTCTAAAATCTTAAGTGGTATAGGAAATCTGTATTAACATACGAATTTTGGCAAAATGTTGAAAATAGCGTTCGTGATATAGCTTTCCAAGAATTAAGGTATGACCAATAACCTTTAACCTTTATTTATAAAAAAATGTGGAATGTCATTTTGAAGGTACTCTCATTACCTATTATTTGAAACCTTCGGATCTGTATCTTGAGAAGTTTTCGAGATAGCAGCAATTATATCAAGAAATTGAACGATCTTCCGCAATTTTCATGTCTCTAAGTTTTGATTTTAGACCCATAGTTTCTTAGACAAGTTTTCTTAGAATTTATTGTAGATTAATTTTTGCTATATATATATATATATATATATATATATATATAGAAATAAAAAAACTTGTTAGTTTCAAGCACTTTTTTTTGAATTTATGACTTTGGGTGCTTGCTTGTACCACATGGAACCGTTTCAGGTATTGAGTTTTTTTTTTTGGTACAACAAAAAGTGTTGTTAACATAATTGCATCAAAAGTTGTTTAAAAAAGTCAGAATTTAAAAAAATATTTGAGGTTGAAAGTCGGTTTCATAAAGGCAAACGTAAAAAGAGAATTACCCATATATAGTATATATATATATATATATATATATATATATATATATATATATATATATATATATATATATATATATATATATATATATATATATATATATATATATATATATATATATATATATATATATATATATATATATATAGTGTTGTTAACATAATTGCATCAAAAGTTGTTTAAAAAAGTCAGAATTTAAAAAAATATTTGAGGTTGAAAGTCGGTTTCATAAAGGCAAACGTAAAAAGAGAATTACCCATATATAGTATATATATATATATATATATATATATATATATATATATATATATATATATATATATATATATGTTAACAACACTTTTTGTTGTACCAAAAAAAAAACTCAATACCTGAAACGGTTCCATGTGGTACAAGCAAGCACCCAAAGTCATAAATTCAAAAAAAAGTGCTTGAAACTAACAAGTTTTTTTATTTCTTTTTATTGCTGTAGTCGCGGATTTTAACTTAAGTGTTCAATTCTTCTAAAGTAGACTATAAACACTTGTAGAAAAGGACCAGCATGGATTTAATTAGCGTAACAAAATTTTAAAAAATTTTATAATTTTGCAGTTTTTTCACTAGGGATTTTACGCCGTTTCGGATATTTCAAAATTCAAAACAGAGTCTAATAGCTCTTGAAATTATGCATCATTTGACATATATCTCAACAGAAATTCTGTAGGAGGTACCCAAACTTGGAGAGAAAAAAACGTGAATGGCTCCAAGAGGTGCTTTTTTCGCGAGGCACACTCGCAACGTTATTTCAGTGAAGCTAGAGTATAGCGTTATCACAGAAGGTTTCCAAATGGCATTTAAAAATCATTGTGGCGTTTTAAAACATTAATTTGCTAAACGTGTATAGCTATTTGAAAGAATTCAGCAATTTTGAATATTTTGTTATAGCGGATGTTGGCGTTATAAATCAATTTTAAACTGAAATAAATAAATATAATTTCACTAAAAATATTCATCAACGGTTTTCATGGGCTAAGAACGCGATGTTTTTAGTTTAGCATTAATCGTCGAGGCACACCCAAGGCGCTAATCGAATTGGGGGTGATATATGTAAATCTGTAGCTGCTTTAATACCCAATATCAAAATCAATATGGCGTTCGAAAAAAGTACGATTTTGCATTTAATCCTACTTTAGAGATTTGACTAAGTGCAATTAAAAAATGTCTTACGACTTATTTAAAAAAAAAAAAGTGGTGAATTTTGCAATAAATGGATGAATATGAACAGCACTACATCACTAAAAACTGAATTTTGCAAATTTTATAAGAAGGTTCAATAATTATTAAATCGCTTATATATCCACGCATACTTAACATATCGCCATATTTTTAATTTGTATTTTAGATACAGCATTGTAGAGCACATAAGTGCAATAATTTTTGATTTAGGACTATAAATAGAATTTTGGCAATTGTTTTTTAAATTTTATCTTAAACCGCCATAACATTGATGCCGTTCGGTAAAAGTCATTCACGCGAACTGATCTGTGTTTCACTAGAGCCAAGAAATATTGGTACTAAATATCGTTGATGTGCCATTTAAAAATTTTCGATATTTTTTTGAACATCAAAAGTAAACGAGTTTGAAGAATTTCCCATATATTCAAATAAAACTTATTTTCTCAATTTGAAGCTTATTTAAGAAAATACAGAGGATTTTAAGTTTCTAATGATTTCAGACCTAATTTTCAATTTTGATGAAATTTTATGAGTGATCACAAAAAAAGCTTATTTTCTCAATTTGAAGCTTATTTAAGAAAATACAGAGGAAGAGAAATATATATATATGGCAGTTATCGGTGGGCTTCATAAACGCAATTTCAACCGACAAACGGACGGACACGGTCCTCATCGTCATCATTTCTTATAAGGGTCCCAAAAATATAAACTTTTTTGCTCTCCGAGGAAAATTGTGGAAATTACCAACGGAATGACAAACTTATATATACACTTTACACCTGTGGTGAAGGGTATAAACATACTAACAAAGTATTTATCTTAAATTTATATTGCGTATACACAATTTTAACTTGTATTTTCATATTTAAACACTTTTCCGAAAAGAGAAAAGCTAATTTGAATGCGTCTCTGCTTAGGAGTAAGAACTCGCAAGGTTAGGTTCAAATGATCGCGCGTTATCGAATGCCAACATTAGAAATTTCGATATTGAATAAGAGAATCCCAGAAGTAAATAAATTCGCACATTAGTTCGCATACGAATGCGAGAATTACCCCCTGTTCCTATGGGAGTTCATGTTTTTGTACTTTTGATATTACATTTTTTTTTTTTTTTTTATAGATAAAAATAATACCTAGTTGTTATCTGGGGGGCAATTATCGCATTCGTATGCGAACTAATGTGCGAATTTGTTTACTTTTGGGATTCTCATATTCAATATCGAAATTTCTAATGTTGGCATTCGGTAACGAGCGATCATTCGAATGCAACCTTGCGAGTTTTATTTGTAAGTAAAGAAGCATTCAAGAAGGTAATTTACTTTGCGAAAAAGGTAATAAATAAGAAATCGGTACAAAAACAATTCCTGTTGTTTTGTCTTCGAGAATTACATTTTAACCTACTGAATTTGCCTTCGTACTCAGATCGTCTTGCTCTCATGAAATTACTAACTTTAAAAAGACGAAGGACTATGCTGAATGTGTCATTTATTCTGAACGTTATTAATGAAAATATATGCTCTGGATTTTAAATTAATCAAATCTTATTTAATATACCTCAACGCCAATCCCGTAATCTGTGAAATTTTTTAGAAGAAATTATGCTGATCCTCTGAGAAGAAGGATCAGTTATACAGATTTGTTGATTTTTCATTAAATCCAAATGATGTAAAAAAATTATTAATAATCTTTTTAAACACACAGTAAAATATTTGTATTTATATTTATTGTTTTCAGTTCTTATTTTGTAAATTGTCTGTAAAGAAAATATCTATAGACAAATAAATAAATAAATTAAAAAAAAAAAAAACATACAGACGGCCAAAAACTCTAACCATCTTTATGAAAATCTTGCCACTTAACTGATGCGTTTCTCCGGTATGTGTCGCAATCTTATATACAAATTAGAAAAACACTGTTATTTAAGCATTTATTTATTTACTTTTTAATGATTTTGAGGTTCTCTTTCACGTCTAAATTGGAAAATGACCAATAAAAAGGAAATAAGATAAAACTTAAACTTTTATTCAATGATTATTTCTTAATTTCTGATTTTTCTTTGTTTACTTTGTAAAAACATGTATTTTTTTTGTTTACATTTTCTATTATTGAAATCAAATTTATCCAAGTTTTTCACAACACTGAAGAAGCATTTCGATGCGTTTGGTATCGAGTAATATCATTAGAAAAATAAACACTATCGAAACTACTTTCGATTCGAAGTTTATTTCGATCGCGAGTGCGAGAATTACCAAGAATTTATGGTCCCAAGAAGAATATTTCATACAATAAACTACGTTTATAACGAACTAGCACAAACACTAGTTTCAAGTAAATAAAATTACACATTTCAAAATATTTCAGGAGAGTAAAAACTAACAGAAATAACTTTTATTCATTTCAATTTAAATTAATGGACAAATAGAAATAATTTTCATTAATTTCTTTTTAAATTATCGAACAAATAAAAGAAGAATTTTATATTGACCTTTTTAACATAATGCATACATATTTATAGAAAATAGCTAAAAATAAAAATAAGAGGATTAAAATCTAAATTAAATAAAATCGTTGTACCTCAAAGAATAAACATCTCAAAACATGCATGATTATAAAAAATATAATTAATCTCAATTTGCTACTTATGAAATGACTGATGAATGGAAAAAATATTCTTCCCGATATATAAAGAAATAATGATTTAATTACAAATATTTGTATAAAAAAAAAAAAAAGATACATGTACATATTTTGTTTCCAAATAAATTTGTTGGAAATTTTACGGATATAACGAACTACATTTATAACGAACTAAATTTGTCGGTCCCTTCGAGTTCGTTATAACCGTGTTTGACTGTATTTCAAATTTTTTTGCACGTTTTTGGTTTAGAAGATTCGTAGTGTACGAAAAAAGTACTAGTTTTATACATCTTTAACGTTCGAAGGTTCAAAAACTACCAAATTATTGTTATTATTATATTTTTGAGGAAAATAATGTTGCCAATAGTGCGTGTAGATTCTCATCCACATAGATCCATATATCTTTAATTTCGTGTTTGTAGGTTAATTATTACAAAAATTCGTTTTATTTTTCTCATTCTCTTAGGACATATTCAATTTTATGTTTCTAGGCTGAATATTAGATAATATTCAAGAAAAAGTACCACAAAGTCCACTCTTGTGAATTCTCACTCATTTAGGAAAACGTGTACTTAAGTTCATATTTCTAGGTTTAATGTAATAGACAATTCGTTATTGAATTTGAATAATATATTATTTTCCGATTTAGATTTTTTTTTTTTTTTTTTTTTTTTGTATGAAAAAATTACCGAAAACAGATAGAATTTTTACCCAAATTTGTATTTTTCATTTCTCGATTGGGTACGAATATGAAACGTATGGCCACGATCAATTATAAATTAAATAATTTTTAGCAATTTTTCTAAATTTTTAATCTTTGAACCATAATTATGGTTATAAAATAAAATAACCTATAGTTCTAAAATGTAGCACTCTATTAATTTCTGTAATCCGTTTTTTCCAAATAGTATTACCGCTAAACTTATTTACGATTAAAATCAGTTTCAGTCTGGCTAAACATTTTTGATAATAGGCCATATAAATAAGAACATACCAATCGGGAAAATGTGACAGTCGATACTAATTCTTCCTTTTCATTAAATGTTAAAATTAAGATGTTAAGTATAAATCACTAGGTTTTGGTGTCCGGAAATCCCGACAAAATACTGTGTGGAATTCCCAGGACTTTTAATTTATTTTTTTTTTTACATTTTGATAGTTGTTTTTCTTTTCTTTTAGTTTTAACTGAGAACATAATTTAATTTTTACTTTTTTATATTTTATTATATAAAATTTGAATAATAAAATCATGCAACGACTGGGTTAATACACTATGCAACAAATTGATGATCATCGCGTGGGGGCGGAATCATTCTGATTGCAATTGATAGCTCTTGATATGTGTAATAAACCCTCCAAAGGATATTTTGCTGGTAGGCAAAATTTTTGTTTTATGACCACTTAAACTTTTTTATTTTTGCACCAAAGTAGTTTCAGATAAATAGAAAAAAATAATATAAATATAGTTCGAAGCTAAAATATTTAAACATAAATGTTTAGAACATTTAAACGGCAATATTTCATTAGAACATTCTATTCATTTATCTATAATAATAAGCGGTAATTTCTAGTCCGTTTAAACAAAATTAAACAAAAGTCCATTAAAACTTGAGTTTAATGGGTTAAAAAGTTCTGCAGAAATTTTCTACGTCAAATTTCACTAGGGGTCACCGAAGGTCCAAAGTTCATACGGTGAAGCGTTTATCCATAGAAATAAAATTTATGAAATTATTATTAATTTTGTTTACGATTTGTACAAAACTTTTAATTTTATGATATATTTCATTGCATAGTTTAAGGAGTTTATATAAGTTATGTGGGAAAATTTCATAATTACAACATATGATAAGTCGGACGAATATTTTATCTTTGGAGACCCCTAGTAAAATTTGAAGAAAAAAATATCTGTAGAACATTTTAACCCATTAAACACAAGTTTTAATCGACTTTCATGTCATTTCCTAAAAACAGACTAGAAATGGCCCCTTATAAGGTAAGATAAATGAATTTAAAGTTCTAATGAAATATTCCCCGTTAAATGCTCTAAGCATTTATCTAAAATTATTTTAGCTTCGAACTATATTGACATAGTTTTTATCGATTTATCTGTAACTAGCTTGGTGCAAAAATAGAAAAATTTAAGTGGTCATAAAACAAAAATTTTGCCTACCAGCGAAAAATCCTTTGGAGGGTTTATTACACATATCAAGAGCTATCAATTGCAGTAGGAATGATTCCGCCCCCAAAATACTGTTGCATAGTGATATCAAAGAATTTTTTTGCAAACCAATTTTTAATACATATTTGTAAGATACAGTTTCTAATACAAATTATGAGGTTTACTTATTTTATTTGAGTAATATATTTAAAGTTTTTAAATCTTAAAACATGACGTTATTACTTGTATTTTACTTAATGTTTTGATATTCAATATGATTTATAAGTTTTTGTTTAATTTTATTTAATTAAAATAAAAATTATCCTCTTTATAAGAAATAATTGTATTTTTTCTTTCAATTAAAGTTTTAAAAAATTCCGGGGAGTAACGGGAAATTAATTTTTTCGTTCCCTTTTCCCGGGAAAAGAAATATTAGGGAAACCCCAAACCCTAATTATCACTCACTTATTAACTGCAAACATTTTTCATTACTTATATTGTTCGATAGATCGAAAAACACTAAGTTTTATTTTAATTGTCATTAGTGGATGTATTCCGTATGTTTTTTTTCAAGACGGGGGTATTGTGTCCGCTTAATAAAGCATTTTAAAATGTCTTTTCCGCACTTCTTTTTCCCACTGGGTAAATATTTACCTATAATTGCCCAATGACTGGAAATCAAGAAACAATTGGGTAATTGAAAACTGTACAAATAAACATTTAAGGGGCTACCATTGGATAATTTTATAAAATATTTAAACCACACCTTTTTTATTTATCCAATCACAGGCAACAAATATTGGGGTTAATGGCGTTGATGTTTATACATATATATATATGCTTATCTCTGTCTCTATTTTATTATCTTTTTCTTTCAATTTAACCCTCCTGCTTATATATGATTATCCTTTTCACACACCAACAACATAATATATCTCTTTTCTTCATTCAGAATTCTTTTGATGGCAATCAATTGCTCTTAATTGTTGAATGACAAACCAACAACTATCTTGTTATCAAAATGTGTACTTTTTAGTTGGTGGTGTAGTATTTATTTACATACATATATACATATATGCGTACACATCTACGTATGTACGTACCCTTACATACATACAGAGTGTATGTCTTCAAACTAGCTGCTATTGTTTTATTTTTTTTTTTTTTTTATTTCAATTAACCGAATTATACATACATATATACATTGTATGTCCATATACAATATGTATCTACATACATATGTATGTTTAACAGCTTTTAACTTGCTCAAATATTTGGTAATGTATTATATTAAAAAGAACTAAAACTTCTATTTGAGAAACCTTGTATATCATTGTATTGATCTATGTATCCAACGGCTGACGACAGAATACAAAAAAATTTTTTAGCATGACATTTTAAAGTGAAGTAAATTTTCTTTTAATTGAAACATTTACATTTTTGTTGCTACCGAATGCAAAACAACGTAATATCAAAATTTGAGTAGGGATCCCGAATCCCGGTATTGGGCGAAAAAAAATCCCGGGATTTCATTTTCGGGATTTATTGACATAAATAAAATCCAAAAATTAACTCAAGAAAAATTTCAAAAATAATTTAAAAATCTATTACATATTTAGATAAGAACATTATATGTAGGTCTGTTCGTTTGTAGGGTAGATTGGGGCAGCTTCGGCTTTGGGGTACCTTCGGCAATGACGTTTTCGATATGAAGCAACCATTTTGCATCACTAACTATTTATGTAAATGTGTCAAAAAGCTTAATAAATAACTCACACGAAGTTTGTAATCTCTAGCCTACCAACTGACTTAGAAGCAGGTGTTTTAATATTTTTGCAAGTGTTTTTGTAATGTTTTGACTCTAATTTTTAAGTATTTTGTATTTGAAAATATTAAATATTTAAAACAGAGTTTACAAAATAACATTAAAATTGTGCTATTTTCCTAAAAAAATAAATGAAAGCCAAATCTTTGTTGGAGATTTAAAGAAAAAAGGAAAACAGTGTAAGTAGTGCTTTCGGGGTAGATTCTGCGTTTTAAATCGGGGAACATTCGGCATCGGTGGAATGTATGATGTTTTGCGTGGTGTTAAGACTCCAACGTCCGCCGGTAGAAATTACAATATTAAACGCCAAACAATTGAATCACACTTAAAAAAACGAGATAGCTATTTAATAAGCAATATTATTGTGTTTCGTTGTAAGGGTTAAAGAAATATGTTTATTTTTCAATATTTTTATCCAGCTAATAAATGAATACTTAGTTGGCTTATAACCAACATCTAATTCTATCTTTAAATGAATTTTTAATATCCAATTGATTGTAAAAACATGATAGACGAATGTGCCTCATTAAATGCTGAAGCTACCCCGGCATGGGGCACATTCAGCAAAAATTATTTTTTCTTCTAATTTACAAAAATAAGTAACCAATACTAAGTATTCATAAAATTTTATACCAATATATTATTGTTCAATATCCAAGGATAACAAGAAGCTATAACATTTTTAAATCTGTCGAATACATTCTTAGATTCAGACCTTTTAAAAAAAAGGTGCCAAACTGCCCCAGTCTCCCCTATGCTGTTCTTACTTGTTTTACTATTTTTGCAAGTACAGTAGGACCTCGATTATCCGTAACGGTCGGGACCGAAAGCATTCCGGATAATCAATTTTCCCGGTTGAGTAAAAATTTTGAGTAGTATTTTTATAAATTTTTTAGTTATATAATTAAATTATTCAATTCTTATTATTTTCAAATAAATATGCAGAAAACTTGCATTTTACCTTGCTTTGACTCATTTTATTCAAACAAGGGAATTCCACTTTTTTTTATTCACATTATGCTTAGAATCCTAGATAATAAAGGTAATCACGGTTAATCGATGCAAAAATTAAACTAAATGGATGGAAAAAAGAAAACAAATACAAATTTTCTTTCCCGGATAATCGACGTTGCCGGTTAATCGAATCACGGATAATCGAGGCCCTACTGTATTTTACTCAAAAAGTGTTTCTGTACACATAAAAATAGTAAAAGTAGTAAACATTTATTCTTTTATAAAACTTATTTATGCACCTTTATGATCTTTGGAAAGGGTCTGTTTATAAAAGCTGTGGTCAATTATGGACTGATCATTTTAAAAATTGGTACATTGATTTGTATTAAATAATATGTGCCAATTCGTCTACACATTGATTTGGTATTTTAAGGTTAAAAACGATTTTATTTGTGTTGAATTCTACCACATAGGTTCAAACTCTATTCTTCCAAATCAACCTGTAGTTTACATGGATGGACATTAACTATTGATGATATTCAACAAGGCTTAAAATCATACATATCCTTAGATAAAAGAAATTTTATAAGAAATATGTGAAAAATAATCTGCATTGGAACATATTCCCAAATTTTGGAGATGTTTCCAGGAATTAATTAAAAGCTTGTTTCTTACAATTTTTTAAAATTTTTCTTTCTTTCTTTCTTAAAATTTTTCTTTCACAAAAACGATTTCAAACGTTTTTATTATGTTTACGAATGTTATATACTCGTTGAACATTGGTTTACATACAATGTTGGTCAATGTAAACGGGACCAAAAATAAGACACTATTCTCGATTCTCTAAAAAAAATAGTGATGCTATCAACTATTTATTTCATTTTGTGAATACACTGTTCGATAATAATTGTGGCGGAAAACAAAACATACCCTTTTTACTACTTCTAAGCTCACATAATACTTTCAAGCCACATCTCACGTAGAATTTTTCTTCTTCAAGAAATTCTTAAAAGCACTTCATTTGCCGCAAAGGACAAAAATCAGAGAAGACATATCTATGTATGTAATTTTTTTTATTAACGAGGTGAAATCATCGAAAGGCTCTGGCACTACTAGAATACCAGAAGTGCAAGACTCTAACATGCTAAAACACCTCGGGGCACCGATACATAATCCCTGTGGAACTACCACTATGCTATCCGTCACAGGGTGGCAGTGGTATAGACCTTAACTAAATTGTATCATCTTTACGAATTCACTCCAATCTACGAAGTTCAACAAGTACGGACTTCACATAGAATAATCCTCCCAGTGTTTTGGGGAGGATAAAATAATTTTAATTATGTTCGAGGGGTTAATGCTACAACCTAAAGTGGTTTCCAGGTGTAACCTGTTTTTACAGAATCTATTGCATTCGAAAAAGACATGTTGAGCATTTTCCTCTGCTCTGGGGGAACAACTGGGACAAAAGGGATCACTATCGCGTTCAAACCTGTATAAGTATGACCTGAAGCAACCATGTCCACTCAACAATGAGATAAAAATTCAGATCGCCGCGTTTTCTTGAGTACCATATCTCAACGTTAGGGATCAGTAAGTTGGTCCATCTACCTTTATCAGATGTAGACCAACGGGGTTGCCATTCATCAAGTGTAATGCGTCTTCTCTCTGTGGGGTTGATTCCTTGGACAAGAGTTCCTGATTCTTTGGCTTGTAGATTTATGGGTATCACACCAGATATAACAAAGGCAGCTTCATCCGACACAGTACGAAATGCAGAGCAGACTCTAAGGGCAGTCTGTAAATGGGAGTTATTTTGCGGCTATATGATCGGAATTTTAGAGCTTCGGTCCATTTAGGTGTTGTATACAGTAAGATACTTCTTACAACTCCAATTAACAATTTCGTCTGAAGATATCTAGGACTTCTTGTGTTTGGCATTATGCGAGATAATGCAGTTATAGTTTTAGCAGATTTTTCACTTATATATCGAAGGTGTTCAATAAAAGAAACGCGGCAATCAGTTATTACACCGAGATATTTAATGAATGGTTTAGTCTCGATGTTACACTTTTTATGTATGTATGTATGTATGTATGTATGTATGTATGTATGTATGTATGTATGTATGTATGTATGTATGTATGTATGTATGTATGTATGTATGTATGTATGTATGTATGTATGTATGTATGTATGTATGTATGTATGTATGTATGTATGTATGTATGTATGTATGTATGTATGTATGTATGTATGTATGTATGTATTTATGTATCAACCTAATATTTGAAAACTAATGTCCGACGCACAGTGAATCGAATTTTAAGTCTTGAAGGACAAACCATCAGATTGTTTAAATAAGTGTAATATAACTGTGAAATAATAAATATAAGACAAAATATAATGTTAATTGTCAAAATAGTTTACTTTGAAAAATAAATTTTTTGATGTAAAAATGTAAGTTTTTATTTTACAAAAAATTTCTAGGATATTTTTTTTTCAAATATAATATAATACCTAAATTTGTTTCTTTATTGTAATGGAGTAATATCAGTTGCTTATGCTGATTATTAAAATAAGTGGATAGATCAAATAATTCTTATTTTATTGAAAAAATTGACTAAAACGACCACTTTGAAATTTGTAGGAAAATTGAAAAAAATGTGAAGGATAATTTTATGCCATTGCATAATGAACACTGTAGTGTTTTTTATCTAGATGCTTAATAATCTAATATCTGCTAAACTTTAAGACTTTTGGCGGACGGAATGTTAATAACTTTTTTTTATCAATTGGCATTTTTAAATTATGCTCTTGCAAATGTATTTTTAAATTGACCTTAACCAATATTTTGGAATATTTCAAAATTAGACAACCTAAGCTTTAAGACATTGTTAATTACTTATGAATCCGCTGAAAAACACACGCATTTTATCCTACTAATCATTTGAGCTCATGAAATAAAAAAATAAAAAATAATTTGCAAAATTTGAATGGTTAGTGTAATCTAATAGCATAATTTTTAATTTATTTGACAAAAGTTTCCTAAATGTGGAATGTTGTGCATTAAGGTGGGATCACGCGATTGCTGCAATACATCAATTATTGGTATATTTTATACGTCAATCGTGTGATTTCACAACTTATTGGCTCATATGTCAAACCACAACAATATTGTTCTTATTTTGCCCAATCAAATGCAACCCTGGTGCGACAATCATGTGAACGCTTGATAGGCAAACATACACAAATAAAAACGTTAAAAATACACCAATATTTATTGTGTTCTAGTGCGGCAATTAAAGACGACAATACGCGCCAATAATATTTTTTAATCAAATATTTTTTTGTAGCAGCATTTATTTTCGTAAGTTTTGCGATATATGGTGACACTAGATGCAATAATTCCTTAAATGTTTCATCATTCACCTTTAAAAAATTGTTGAACAAAAAGTTTTGTTTTTTTATTTCTCGAAACTCCATCAATGTTTTTTTATATGCGCCATCAGTGCTTCTTTTTGTGAGCCACTCTCTGACCCATATACTTCTTTTAAGATTTTTTTTTTTTTTTTTTCATTTTTTTCGTCTTCAAGTGCACACACGATAATTAAAGCCGACGCAATTTTCTTTTTTTTTCAATGAACAACTCATTTTTCCACGAATATATTAAAATTTTCTATATTTTTGTAAACAAAAAAAATCTAGCACAGCTGTTGCCATATATTAGAACAATCGTGTGACAATTATTAATTGGGACAATTTCTTTAATGGACCCCTATTCAGCACAATAAAAATTGTATAAAATTGGTGCATTGCGACAATCGTGTGATCCCACCTTTAGACAACAAAAAATTTATTCATTCTGATGACATTTAACCATTAATATTTGTCCTTCTATATTGTTTGATTCTATCCAGTGTACGACGGGCCGAAAAAATTTTTAACGTCCAGTAAACCATCATTCAGTAATGACGAATCACCTGATCTGAAGCAAATAATGAAGAGTTAATTGCAAAAATACCACAATATTGGAGGTCAAATAACTTTAAAACTTAATATTCTTTAATGTATTTTTTACTTCAAAATTTGGCGGTACGAGTAACGAGAAAGAAAAGCAAATGCAATAAAATTTGGGTAAAATCGAAAAAGTAATATGTACCAATGATTTTTGGACGAAGGCATAATGAGTTTCTACTGTTGGACACTAATGCGTGAAATAGATCCCAAACAATACGAATGATTCATTATGACAGAACTTTCCGATATATCACATTTTATTGAATAAATTGATTATTATTTCTCAAATATAGTAAATAAAATTTTTGTTCATATCTGGAACACTAAAAAAAAAGTTGTTAACGGATTTTAATGATTTAAATTGCATATTTAAGAAGAATATGTCCACTATAAATGTAGTAATTTTAAAATAATATTGTTATTTAAAAATGCATTCACAATGCAAATGCAGTTTTAGTATGCATTTTTGAAAAATTTCTACCCTTTCATTTTTTTCTTCTTTTGATTTAAAAAACATTATAATGTTTGCTAAAAATTGCAATATAAATTGTTCTGGGACAAAATTGTTCACTTTAAAAAAAAAAAAATTTTTAAATATTTCTTTATATAATTTTTTTTTTTGTTTTTTTTTTTTGTTTAAATTTTTGTATTTTTTAATTTTTATGAGCTTATTTTAAAATTAATTTTAATCATAACATTTCATAATTTGTTATTTGTTTGTTATATTAAATGTTAATGTTTTATACAATGAACATATTTGTCTTCAATATTAAGCAAAAATATTTAAAATCAAAAAGGTAGAATTTTCTTAAAAATGCATCCGAAAATTACATTCTTTTCGTGAGTGCATCATTAGCAAAAAAATTATTTACTTAGTAATTACTAGTTTTTAAATCAACAAAATCCGACGTATACTTAAGGAGTTATAAACATTTAAAACTACATATTACTAAAAGAGTATAATCAAAAAAAGTTAAAAATAAAAATTTAAATTTTTGTATGAAAAATTGATGAAAATTAAAAAAAAAAATATATATATATATATATATTAAAACGAGAGAATAAGATATAGTCGGTCAAGCCCGACCATATGATACCCTACACCATTGTGTACATTATAATTCGGGGAGGGGTCTTGACTTGTAGTCAGATGTGGACCGATACTCATAAGTGTAAAATAAAACATACGAATACGGAATATTACGTTGATGCTGACATTTATATGAATTTATTCACTTTTGGGTGATTCCCGAAAGAGGGCCTAATATGGGAGCTATGGTAAAAAATGGACCGATCTTTGTAAAATTTGACACTATCATTTATGTTCATATAAAACTTGTTTGTGTCGAATATTAACTTGATACTAACATTTTAATGGGATTTATGCCCGTTAAAGTGATTTTCTGAAAAGGGGTTTATATGGGAGCTATGGTTAATTATGAACCGATCTTTTTAAAAATCGGCACACTTATTTAGACTTATATAAAACTTATATGTTCCAAACTTCATTAAAATATTGCCATATTTAAGGGATTTATGATCGTTAAACCCTTTTCCGGGAGGACATTTGTATGGGGGCTAGGTGAAATAATGGACCGATCATAACCAATTTCAATAGGCTTCGTCCCTGGACTAAAAGAAACTTGTGTACCAAATTTCATTAATTTTGATTCAAAATTGCGACCTGTAGTTTGATTACAAGGTTTACATGGACGGACAGACGGACGGACGGACGGACGGACATCGTTAAATCGACTCAGAAAATGATTCTAAGCCGATTGGTATAAATTAAGGTGGGTCTTAGACCAATATTTTTGGGTGTTACAAACATCAGCACAAACGCATAATACCCTCCCCACCTATGGTGGTGTAGGGTATAAATAGTAGATTTTATTGTCCCAGAACAGTTATTTTTGCATTTTATAGTAAAGATATTGCTTTTTAACATATTAAAAAAGAACATATTCATCTTCTACATGCAGTTTAAATCTTTAAAATTCGTTAATAACTTTTAAAGTTATTGATGTTTAAAGTTACACACTTTTCCGATTTTTTTGACTTTTCGGAAAATCAAAATCGTGAATAAAGTTGACGATACATACATATGTACAAATAAGAATATGTATATCTATTAAGGTATCCAATCGATTAACCGTCGTTCGGTTATCCGGTTAATTTTTGTCGATTAACTGTCCGAATAAATTAAAACTGTCTAATCTCGAATAACGAATAAACCGAATAACTTGTGTCGAATAACCGGTTAACCGAAATGTAGTTTTCTTGAGTTATAAATTATAATTTTTTTTATTTTTATGACAAATTTATGTAAATTACATAAACTGTTACATTCCAGTAAAAATAAATAAAAATAATTTTTACTGAGGTACTTTTTCTTCTGCTTTATAAGTAATAAAACAGATATATAGAAAGATTTAAATGAACAACGTAATATCAAAATTTGAGTAGGGATCCCGAATCCCGGTATTGGGCGAAAAAAAATCCCGGGATTTCATTTTCGGGATTTATTGACATAAATAAAATCCAAAAATTAACTCAAGAAAAATTTCAAAAATAATTTAAAAATCTATTACATATTTAGATAAGAACATTATATGTAGGTCTGTTCGTTTGTAGGGTAGATTGGGGCAGCTTCGGCTTTGGGGTACCTTCGGCAATGACGTTTTCGATATGAAGCAACCATTTTGCATCACTAACTATTTATGTAAATGTGTCAAAAAGCTTAATAAATAACTCACACGAAGTTTGTAATCTCTAGCCTACCAACTGACTTAGAAGCAGGTGTTTTAATATTTTTGCAAGTGTTTTTGTAATGTTTTGACTCTAATTTTTAAGTATTTTGTATTTGAAAATATTAAATATTTAAAACAGAGTTTACAAAATAACATTAAAATTTGTTCTATTTTCCTAAAAAAATAAATGAAAGCCAAATCTTTGTTGGAGATTTAAAGAAAAAAGGAAAACAGTGTAAGTAGTGCTTTCGGGGTAGATTCTGCGTTTTAAATCGGGGAACATTCGGCATCGGTGGAATGTATGATGTTTTGCGTGGTGTTAAGACTCCAACGTCCGCCGGTAGAAATTACAATATTAAACGCCAAACAATTGAATCACACTTAAAAAAACGAGATAGCTATTTAATAAGCAATATTATTGTGTTTCGTTGTAAGGGTTAAAGAAATATGTTTATTTTTCAATATTTTTATCCAGCTAATAAATGAATACTTAGTTGGCTTATAACCAACATCTAATTCTATCTTTAAATGAATTTTTAATATCCAATTGATTGTAAAAACATGATAGACGAATGTGCCTCATTAAATGCTGAAGCTACCCCGGCATGGGGCACATTCAGCAAAAATTATTTTTTCTTCTAATTTACAAAAATAAGTAACCAATACTAAGTATTCATAAAATTTTATACCAATATATTATTGTTCAATATCCAAGGATAACAAGAAGCTATAACATTTTTAAATCTGTCGAATACATTCTTAGATTCAGACCTTTTAAAAAAAAGGTGCCAAACTGCCCCAGTCTCCCCTATGCTGTTCTTACTTGTTTTACTATTTTTGCAAGTACAGTAGGACCTCGATTATCCGTAACGGTCGGGACCGAAAGCATTCCGGATAATCAATTTTCCCGGTTGAGTAAAAATTTTGAGTAGTATTTTTATAAATTTTTTAGTTATATAATTAAATTATTCAATTCTTATTATTTTCAAATAAATATGCAGAAAACTTGCATTTTACCTTGCTTTGACTCATTTTATTCAAACAAGGGAATTCCACTTTTTTTTATTCACATTATGCTTAGAATCCTAGATAATAAAGGTAATCACGGTTAATCGATGCAAAAATTAAACTAAATGGATGGAAAAAAGAAAACAAATACAAATTTTCTTTCCCGGATAATCGACGTTGCCGGTTAATCGAATCACGGATAATCGAGGCCCTACTGTATTTTACTCAAAAAGTGTTTCTGTACACATAAAAATAGTAAAAGTAGTAAACATTTATTCTTTTATAAAACTTATTTATGCACCTTTATGATCTTTGGAAAGGGTCTGTTTATGAAAGCTGTGGTCAATTATGGACTGATCATTTTAAAAATTGGTACATTGATTTGTATTAAATAATATGTGCCAATTCGTCTACACATTGATTTGGTATTTTAAGGTTAAAAACGATTTTATTTGTGTTGAATTCTACCACATAGGTTCAAACTCTATTCTTCCAAATCAACCTGTAGTTTACATGGATGGACATTAACTATTGATGATATTCAACAAGGCTTAAAATCATACATATCCTTAGATAAAAGAAATTTTATAAGAAATATGTGAAAAATAATCTGCATTGGAACATATTCCCAAATTTTGGAGATGTTTCCAGGAATTAATTAAAAGCTTGTTTCTTACAATTTTTTAAAATTTTTCTTTCTTTCTTTCTTAAAATTTTTCTTTCACAAAAACGATTTCAAACGTTTTTATTATGTTTACGAATGTTATATACTCGTTGAACATTGGTTTACATACAATGTTGGTCAATGTAAACGGGACCAAAAATAAGACACTATTCTCGATTCTCTAAAAAAAATAGTGATGCTATCAACTATTTATTTCATTTTGTGAATACACTGTTCGATAATAATTGTGGCGGAAAACAAAACATACCCTTTTTACTACTTCTAAGCTCACATAATACTTTCAAGCCACATCTCACGTAGAATTTTTCTTCTTCAAGAAATTCTTAAAAGCACTTCATTTGCCGCAAAGGACAAAAATCAGAGAAGACATATCTATGTATGTAATTTTTTTTATTAACGAGGTGAAATCATCGAAAGGCTCTGGCACTACTAGAATACCAGAAGTGCAAGACTCTAACATGCTAAAACACCTCGGGGCACCGATACATAATCCCTGTGGAACTACCACTATGCTATCCGTCACAGGGTGGCAGTGGTATAGACCTTAACTAAATTGTATCATCTTTACGAATTCACTCCAATCTACGAAGTTCAACAAGTACGGACTTCACATAGAATAATCCTCCCAGTGTTTTGGGGAGGATAAAATAATTTTAATTATGTTCGAGGGGTTAATGCTACAACCTAAAGTGGTTTCCAGGTGTAACCTGTTTTTACAGAATCTATTGCATTCGAAAAAGACATGTTGAGCATTTTCCTCTGCTCTGGGGGAACAACTGGGACAAAAGGGATCACTATCGCGTTCAAACCTGTATAAGTATGACCTGAAGCAACCATGTCCACTCAACAATGAGATAAAAATTCAGATCGCCGCGTTTTCTTGAGTACCATATCTCAACGTTAGGGATCAGTAAGTTGGTCCATCTACCTTTATCAGATGTAGACCAACGGGGTTGCCATTCATCAAGTGTAATGCGTCTTCTCTCTGTGGGGTTGATTCCTTGGACAAGAGTTCCTGATTCTTTGGCTTGTAGATTTATGGGTATCACACCAGATATAACAAAGGCAGCTTCATCCGACACAGTACGAAATGCAGAGCAGACTCTAAGGGCAGTCTGTAAATGGGAGTTATTTTGCGGCTATATGATCGGAATTTTAGAGCTTCGGTCCATTTAGGTGTTGTATACAGTAAGATACTTCTTACAACTCCAATTAACAATTTCGTCTGAAGATATCTAGGACTTCTTGTGTTTGGCATTATGCGAGATAATGCAGTTATAGTTTTAGCAGATTTTTCACTTATATATCGAAGGTGTTCAATAAAAGAAACGCGGCAATCAGTTATTACACCGAGATATTTAATGAATGGTTTAGTCTCGATGTTACACTTTTTATGTATGTATGTATGTATGTATGTATGTATGTATGTATGTATGTATGTATGTATGTATGTATGTATGTATGTATGTATGTATGTATGTATGTATTTATGTATCAACCTAATATTTGAAAACTAATGTCCGACGCACAGTGAATCGAATTTTAAGTCTTGAAGGACAAACCATCAGATTGTTTAAATAAGTGTAATATAACTGTGAAATAATAAATATAAGACAAAATATAATGTTAATTGTCAAAATAGTTTACTTTGAAAAATAAATTTTTTGATGTAAAAATGTAAGTTTTTATTTTACAAAAAATTTCTAGGATATTTTTTTTTCAAATATAATATAATACCTAAATTTGTTTCTTTATTGTAATGGAGTAATATCAGTTGCTTATGCTGATTATTAAAATAAGTGGATAGATCAAATAATTCTTATTTTATTGAAAAAATTGACTAAAACGACCACTTTGAAATTTGTAGGAAAATTGAAAAAAATGTGAAGGATAATTTTATGCCATTGCATAATGAACACTGTAGTGTTTTTTATCTAGATGCTTAATAATCTAATATCTGCTAAACTTTAAGACTTTTGGCGGACGGAATGTTAATAACTTTTTTTTATCAATTGGCATTTTTAAATTATGCTCTTGCAAATGTATTTTTAAATTGACCTTAACCAATATTTTGGAATATTTCAAAATTAGACAACCTAAGCTTTAAGACATTGTTAATTACTTATGAATCCGCTGAAAAACACACGCATTTTATCCTACTAATCATTTGAGCTCATGAAATAAAAAAATAAAAAATAATTTGCAAAATTTGAATGGTTAGTGTAATCTAATAGCATAATTTTTAATTTATTTGACAAAAGTTTCCTAAATGTGGAATGTTGTGCATTAAGGTGGGATCACGCGATTGCTGCAATACATCAATTATTGGTATATTTTATACGTCAATCGTGTGATTTCACAACTTATTGGCTCATATGTCAAACCACAACAATATTGTTCTTATTTTGCCCAATCAAATGCAACCCTGGTGCGACAATCATGTGAACGCTTGATAGGCAAACATACACAAATAAAAACGTTAAAAATACACCAATATTTATTGTGTTCTAGTGCGGCAATTAAAGACGACAATACGCGCCAATAATATTTTTTAATCAAATATTTTTTTGTAGCAGCATTTATTTTCGTAAGTTTTGCGATATATGGTGACACTAGATGCAATAATTCCTTAAATGTTTCATCATTCACCTTTAAAAAATTGTTGAACAAAAAGTTTTGTTTTTTTATTTCTCGAAACTCCATCAATGTTTTTTTATATGCGCCATCAGTGCTTCTTTTTGTGAGCCACTCTCTGACCCATATACTTCTTTTAAGATTTTTTTTTTTTTTCATTTTTTTCGTCTTCAAGTGCACACACGATAATTAAAGCCGACGCAATTTTCTTTTTTTTTCAATGAACAACTCATTTTTCCACGAATATATTAAAATTTTCTATATTTTTGTAAACAAAAAAAATCTAGCACAACAGCTGTTGCCATATATTAGAACAATCGTGTGACAATTATTAATTGGGACAATTTCTTTAATGGACCCCTATTCAGCACAATAAAAATTGTATAAAATTGGTGCTTTGCGACAATCGTGTGATCCCACCTTTAGACAACAAAAAATTTATTCATTCTGATGACATTTAACCATTAATATTTGTCCTTCTATATTGTTTGATTCTATCCAGTGTACGACGGGCCGAAAAAATTTTTAACGTCCAGTAAACCATCATTCAGTAATGACGAATCACCTGATCTGAAGCAAATAATGAAGAGTTAATTGCAAAAATACCACAATATTGGAGGTCAAATAACTTTAAAACTTAATATTCTTTAATGTATTTTTTACTTCAAAATTTGGCGGTACGAGTAACGAGAAAGAAAAGCAAATGCAATAAAATTTGGGTAAAATCGAAAAAGTAATATGTACCAATGATTTTTGGACGAAGGCATAATGAGTTTCTACTGTTGGACACTAATGCGTGAAATAGATCCCAAACAATACGAATGATTCATTATGACAGAACTTTCCGATATATCACATTTTATTGAATAAATTGATTATTATTTCTCAAATATAGTAAATAAAATTTTTGTTCATATCTGGAACACTAAAAAAAAAGTTGTTAACGGATTTTAATGATTTAAATTGCATATTTAAGAAGAATATGTCCACTATAAATGTAGTAATTTTAAAATAATATTGTTATTTAAAAATGCATTCACAATGCAAATGCAGTTTTAGTATGCATTTTTGAAAAATTTCTACCCTTTCATTTTTTTCTTCTTTTGATTTAAAAAACATTATAATGTTTGCTAAAAATTGCAATATAAATTGTTCTGGGACAAAATTGTTCACTTTAAAAAAAAAAAAATTTTTAAATATTTCTTTATATAATTTTTTTTTTTGTTTTTTTTTTGTTTAAATTTTTGTATTTTTTAATTTTTATGAGCTTATTTTAAAATTAATTTTAATCATAACATTTCATAATTTGTTATTTGTTTGTTATATTAAATGTTAATGTTTTATACAATGAACATATTTGTCTTCAATATTAAGCAAAAATATTTAAAATCAAAAAGGTAGAATTTTCTTAAAAATGCATCCGAAAATTACATTCTTTTCGTGAGTGCATCATTAGCAAAAAAATTATTTACTTAGTAATTACTAGTTTTTAAATCAACAAAATCCGACGTATACTTAAGGAGTTATAAACATTTAAAACTACATATTACTAAAAGAGTATAATCAAAAAAAGTTAAAAATAAAAATTTAAATTTTTGTATGAAAAATTGATGAAAATTAAAAAAAAAAAAATATATATATATATATATTAAAACGAGAGAATAAGATATAGTCGGTCAAGCCCGACCATATGATACCCTACACCATTGTGTACATTATAATTCGGGGAGGGGTCTTGACTTGTAGTCAGATGTGGACCGATACTCATAAGTGTAAAATAAAACATACGAATACGGAATATTACGTTGATGCTGACATTTATATGAATTTATTCACTTTTGGGTGATTCCCGAAAGAGGGCCTAATATGGGAGCTATGGTAAATTATGGACCGATCTTTGTAAAATTTGACACTATCATTTATGTTCATATAAAACTTGTTTGTGTCGAATATTAACTTGATACTAACATTTTAATGGGATTTATGCCCGTTAAAGTGATTTTCTGAAAAGGGGTTTATATGGGAGCTATGGTTAATTATGAACCGATCTTTTTAAAAATCGGCACACTTATTTAGACTTATATAAAACTTATATGTTCCAAACTTCATTAAAATATTGCCATATTTAAGGGATTTATGATCGTTAAACCCTTTTCCGGGAGGACATTTGTATGGGGGCTAGGTGAAATAATGGACCGATCATAACCAATTTCAATAGGCTTCGTCCCTGGACTAAAAGAAACTTGTGTACCAAATTTCATTAATTTTGATTCAAAATTGCGACCTGTAGTTTGATTACAAGGTTTACATGGACGGACAGACGGACAGACGGACGGACGGACGGACATCGTTAAATCGACTCAGAAAATGATTCTAAGCCGATTGGTATAAATTAAGGTGGGTCTTAGACCAATATTTTTGGGTGTTACAAACATCAGCACAAACGCATAATACCCTCCCCACCTATGGTGGTGTAGGGTATAAATAGTAGATTTTATTGTCCCAGAACAGTTATTTTTGCATTTTATAGTAAAGATATTGCTTTTTAACATATTAAAAAAGAACATATTCATCTTCTACATGCAGTTTAAATCTTTAAAATTCGTTAATAACTTTTAAAGTTATTGATGTTTAAAGTTACACACTTTTCCGATTTTTTTGACTTTTCGGAAAATCAAAATCGTGAATAAAGTTGACGATACATACATATGTACAAATAAGAATATGTATATCTATTAAGGTATCCAATCGATTAACCGTCGTTCGGTTATCCGGTTAATTTTTGTCGATTAACTGTCCGAATAAATTAAAACTGTCTAATCTCGAATAACGAATAAACCGAATAACTTGTGTCGAATAACCGGTTAACCGAAATGTAGTTTTCTTGAGTTATAAATTATAATTTTTTTTATTTTTATGACAAATTTATGTAAATTACATAAACTGTTACATTCCAGTAAAAATAAATAAAAATAATTTTTACTGAGGTACTTTTTCTTCTGCTTTATAAGTAATAAAACAGATATATAGAAAGATTTAAATGAATTGTTCCGCTATAAGACGTACACAAAAATATTAATTTAGACACTTTTAACAAAATATCATTCTTATACGGAAAATACGTTTACATGAAAAATGTATTAAATATAGCGGAATATTTTGTAGTATTAGCCTAAAAAATAAAATTTTTCATACAAATAGGAGAAAATAATTACGAAATGATCCCCTTGTAAAATAATTCGATCTTATATTATGTTTCTAAGTCACTATTTCAATAGATTAAATTCTATAATTTGTGTAATTTATATGTTTTACATATATAACTATGGTTATTCGGTTAATCGAATAATTTGTCAATAATCGGTTATTAACCGATCAACTTTTAACCTCGAATAATTATTTGTCGAATAAACCGATTAATACGAACACCCGAATAATTGGATACCCTAATATCTATAAGCTAATTCATTACAATCAATCTTGGATGTTGAAATAAAAAGATATAGTAATGAATTACCCCTTGTAAAACAAAAATATGTACCATATCCCATAGACGGATATCGCCCAATAACGGACAAAATCAGCGTGACGATCGCTGTCCGCCTATGGGAGCTTTCACTGTATATTGTCGTAGACACATATAAAACAACATAAAACACAAAATTTTTTTGCAATATGACCTTCTTCATATAAAATATTCAAAATAAAAAATACTTCTTGTAAGTATAAAAACAAAGAAATAACAATGAAAACAGTTTAAAACATCATAAAATGTTACACTAAAAGTAAATTTTTGTCAATTTTAGCAAATAATCCCTAAAATATGATTTCATTTTCTCCATCACCCCAAAAAAACCTATCGTTAAATTGGACAGTTCATTTTCTGTTAACATAACGAACGTTAGAGATACGGAATAAGGGTATTAATACTTTTACTTCAACTGCAACTGACAGCTGCAGTAAAATACAGACATGCAATTGTATGGAAGGAAACCAAATCAGTACGCCAAACTTCTGCGTGAAGTACTTCAAAGATGAAATATGTTCAACTTTGAAGTGCTGAAGTACGTAAATATAGTTTGTCGGTTGTTTTATTCTTATTTTAATATTTTTTCGTTGAGTCGGAAATTCTAATTTGCAATTCATTATTTCAACTGAGAACATTATTTAATTTTTACATCTTTATATTTTGTTATATAAAATTTTAATAACAAAATAATGTAACTACTGGGTTAATATCATTAATGCGTTGCGTAGCTGTCAGTCGCAGTTGAAGCGAAAGTATTCTATGTAGTTGAGCCTTTAAAAATGTTTGTATTGGTTACACATTTTTTATTTTATTTGAAATATCCCAGCAAAAACTTTGCTTGCCATGTAATGAGATAAGAAGCTAATATAATGGCTCTACACTACTTTCACATTAGATGAATAACTCATTATTTTAACACGGTGATGTCATTAGAGGCAACTACTTACTCTATATTATTACAGGTAGGCATTTCAGAAAGTCATTACTTAGATGTCGTTACAAGAACTAATTACTTTCTAGCTATTCAATCACTCATTAGTTTCAAAGTATTACAGAAGTCATTATTAGCAAAATGAATAGTAACTAGTTACATTGTCGGTTACAAGTAAGTACTGAAGTATTGAAAATAAAAAGCAGATAATTTTTTTGTAATTTATTTATTTGAAAATATGAGGAAATCAGGATTTGACATACTATTTCATACCATAGACTTGGAGTTAATTCTTGAAGCGCATTCTTGTGACCCGTGCAGAAATTGAATAAAATACCGGACCTTACTGATCTGCCCCCGTCTGAAAATTGTTAAGAGTTTAACAAATTGTTTTAAGATAGCCAATGAATTTATGTAATTGTATTTCCTAAATTGCAATCGCTTCAAATTTGTTGTCTGTTGAGTTTAAAGGTAATTTAAATTTGTGCCAATGTGCCTAAGAGAAACAATACAAATTAGTGGATATTTTTTTTAGTAATATTCAGATACTTACCACTTTTAAACACTAATAATTTACCAATAGCCTTTTGAAATAAGAAATTAATTTTTGTAAACATTAACAAAAAATTGTATTATCTTGAATTTATTTTTTTATGTCAAGAATTTTTAATTTTGAGAAATTTTACAAACATTTTTTCAGACACAAAATTTATTTAGTACACAAGACAGTAAAATTAAATGAACAATAACACTTTTTGCATATAACTAGCTTATTGAGCATAGTACGTATTTTGATGTTAATACAACATTTATAGATAATAAAATTTCCTACAAATTTCCTCTAGTACATTTTTATACCCCTTTATTGGTTTAAGAGTTATACCGTATTTTATGTTTGATGTAGTATTTTACTTAAACTCAAATTACAGAGTTCATGAATGAATTCATGTACGTATAAAGTGGCCTAATGGATTTGTTAACAATAAGCTATTCTGTCTGCTTACGTCATGGTTTCGACTTCACCGGAGACTGGTGTGTTTACGATTAATTATTTGTTTCAGCCTTCGTTACTTTAACAAATAATTAATGTATTTTCATATTTTACCTACTTTTAAAATATATAATTTATATAATATAAATGAAGAGATAGATAAAAAGTAACATTTCCAAAAATCTAATCTAATGTAACTGATTACATATCAAGTTAAAAGTAAGTAGTTACTAATCTACTTTCATGTAATGCAGAAAGTATGTTGTTATGCTTGAAAAGTAACTACATCCGTAACTACATACCATTACCAAGTTTTTGGTGGGTAGTAACAAAAAATATTTGTCAATATATATCGTCCATTCCATGAAAGAACGCCCAAGAATATTTTTTATGTCTTCCGATTTTAATAATATTTGGCACGCGCATACCCTATGGAGCCATTTAAATACCTCCATTTTTATTTTTTTGAATTTTGGAAAATTCCCGAATTTATTCGCGATTTTGATTTTTCGAAAAGTCAAAAAAATCGCAAAAGTGTCTAACTTTAGACACCAATATCTCTAAAAGTTGTTAACGGATTTTAATGATTTAAATTGCATATTTAAGAAGAATATGTCCACTATAAATGTAGTAATTTAAAAATAATATTGTCATTTAAAAATGCATTCATAATGCAAATACAATTTTAGTATGCATTTTTGAAAAATTTCTACCCTTTCAATTTTTTTCTTCTTCTGATATAAAAAACATTATTATGTTTGCTAAAAAGTGCAATATAAATTATTCTGGGACAAAATGATTCACTATTTTAAAAAAAAATTTTTAAATATTTCTTCAAATTTTTTCATATAAAATTTTTTTTTTTTTTTTTAAATTTTTGTATTTTTTAATTTTTGTGAGCTAATTTTAAAATTAATTTTAATCATTATATTTCATAATTTGTTATTTGCGGTAGAAAACCTATTTGTCCCAGATTAAGTGCTAATGTTTAATATAATAAACATATATTTCTTCAATATTAGGCAAAAATATTTATTATCAAAAGGGTAGAAATTTCTTAAAAATGCATCCGAAAATTGCATTCTTTTCGTGAGTGCATCATTAGCAAAAAAATTATATTTGTTTTATACAATATAATTTACAATATTTATAGTAATAAACTTTATACTAGTTTTTAAATTAATAAAATCCGACGTATACTTAAGGAGTTATTAACATTTAAAAATACATGTTACTAAAAGAGTGTAACCAAAAAAAGTTAAAAATCAAAATTTTTTGAAAAATTTAAATTTTTGTAGAAAAAATTTATAAAAATTAAAAAAAAAAAAAAATATTAAAAATAGTAGATTTTATTGTCCCAGAACAGTTATTTTTGCATTTTATAGTAAAGATATTGCTTTTTAACATATTAAAAAAAAAAATTAAAATCGAAAGGGTAGAAATTTTTCAAAAATGCATCCTAAAATTGCATTTGCATTATGAATGCATTTTTAAATGATAATATTATTTTTAAATTACTACATTTATAGTGGACATATTCTTCTTAAATATGCAACTTAAGTCATTAAAATCCGTTAACAACTTTTGGAGATATTGGTGTCTAAATTTAGACACTTTTGCGATTTTTTGACTTTTCGAAAAATCAAAATCTCGAATAAATTCGTGAATTTTCCAAAATTCAAAAAAATAAAAATGGAGATATTTAAATGACTCCATAGATTATATGCGTACTAAATATGAACAAAATCGGATGACCCTCCGTAAAAAAATTGGCATTTTTTATAAATCTCTCATGGAATGGACGATATAAATAAAAATATTTGTGAATTTTTTTCAGTAATTTAAAAAACAAATTCGGTTTAAGTGTGTTAATTTTAACTTAAAAATGTATTTAAAAGCTGCAAATTTTTCTTATTATTAAAAAATATTAATTGCAAAAAATATTGTGCTTTCCTCTGGAATTAGCAACATAAAACCGAATAAAATAACAAGTTATTTACAAATGTGACCCTCATATCATAACAGAACAAAATTGTCTCTAGGAAGAAATAGTAAAAAAAACAATCAAATAATAACAAAATTTATTCAAAACATCCTAAGATGTGGAACCAAAAGAAAGTTTTTGCTAATTTGTGTAAGTAATCCCTAAAATAACTGTTAATTTTTTTCATCACGCCATAAATACCAATCGTTGAATTGGACAGTTCATTATCTGTTAACGTGAGTTACAGAATATGAATTTTTAGGAATTTAACAGAGTTTCGTCAATAACAGATATTTATTTTGTTAAATTTGAAATATAATATTTACAGAATAAAAAATAGAATTTTTCATATTATTGACGAACGAACGATACAGTTACGGAATAAGGGCTATTTTAGCCTTATTCTGTAACTTTTCGTTCACTCTGTAAATGTACAGCAACGAAAACGTTAACAGAAAAATTTTATATTCTGCATCATTCGTGATTGATAACATTTACCATTTTGGTTTATGAATTTGAAAAATAACTCAAAATTACCAGGCACAAATTTTTATAATATTTAAGGTAAATTTAAAAAATTTTTGTTCCTAATTGTAATTTCATTTTGTATTGGTAATATTATTTAATTCAGTTTGAAATGGTAACAAAATTATTTGACAAAATAAATAAAATATTTTTGTTTATTTTTTGAGAAGAAAGAGAAATTATTATTTTTTAAGTTTCTTCAATACATGTTGCTCAAATTTGTTAAATTGTACTGGAGTACAACAAATATAGTGCGGAAATTTACTTTAAAAAATGCATATTTTGCACAAATATGGCGTTTTCTAGCATTATATGTAAAAAATAAAAAGTAAACAAAAAGTGTTATTTTTCATGAAATGAAATGTTATGTAGCAAATAAAATTTAAAAACCCATGAAATATAAATGTTAAAAAATAAAAAATTGTTAAAAAATACTGTAAGATGCAAAAAAATTGCTGTGTTTTATTTGTGTATAAATTATTTTAAGAAAAATCCCGAAAATTTATGCATATATCACTTTATAAATAAATAATTGAATTTGACAGTTAATTTTATGTTAAATATTTTATAGAATAGGATTTTTTTACGTTTTTAACAGTTATTCGTCAATAACAGTTATTTATTATGTTAAATTTAAAATAATTAGCCCTATTCTGTAACTTTTCGTTAATTAACGAAAACGTTAATGTTGTATTCTGTAGCACAAGTGATTAATAACATTGAGCAATTTGGTTTGAGAATTTGAAAAATAATTTCGAATTACCAGATACAACTTTTTTACATATTTCTAGTTTATTAAATAATTTTTGTTCAAGATTTTAAAAATTTTTTGTATTGGTTACTTATTTTAAATTTTATTTTAAATGGTAACAAAAAATATTTGTCAAAATAAATTAAAATATTTTTTATTTTTTCAGTTATTTTGAAAACAAAAATATAAAAAAGTTGATATATAAAAAGTTTTCTATAACATGTGCTAATTTTATTAAAAAATAAAAAGTGCGAATTTTCCTTAATATTCAAGAATATAAATTTCACCAAATATTGTGTTATCCACTGGAATTAGGCTCATAAAATCAAAAATTTTTTACAAATGTGAACTTCTCATATCGAAACAAATAAAATTTGTTATAGTAAGTAATATTAAAAGAACAATCAATTAACCACGAAAATTATAATAAACATCTTAAGATGTGACAGTGCTATAAAATTTTTGCTAATTTGTGTAAATAATCCCTAAAATACGTGTCAATTTTGTTCATCACCCATAAATTCCTATCGTTGAGTTTGACAGTTCATTTTCTGTTAACGTTAGTTACAGAATATGAATTTTTAGGAATTTAACAGCGTATCGTCAGTAACAGATATTTTTTCTGTAAAATTTGAAATAAAATATTTACAGAATAGGAAATTTTTATGTTATTGACGATAACAGAACGAACGATAGAGTTTTTTTTTCAGAATTAGTTTTCATTCTCGTAAAATTAAGATTTTAGTAAAATTTTCTATGAATTTTTTACACTATTTTATAGTAGTTTTGAATATTTCGGACATTTTTCATTCTATTTTAGTTCATTATTTATTCATTGGAATGGTCTGTTTCAGTACTATTGAGAACCCTTTGGTATCAAAAGCAATATTATGTTTTCTTATATTTTATTTACACTGAACCAAATCTCGTAGATAATATTGACGAAAATTTTTCGTAGAATTTTAACGAAAAAAAATATTTAAATTAACAGATTTTTTCTTCAAATTAATAGAATTTTTCTTCAAATTAATAGAATTTTTCTTCAAATCAACAAATTTTCTTCAAATCTACTAAAAAATTTTTGTCAAAAATATTTTTTTTTGTAAAATATGTTGATTTGAATAAAATTTCGTTAAAAAATTGACGAAAAATCTGTTAAATCGACGAAAATTTTGTTAAATTGGCAGTTACTATTAAACAATTGGCAGTAAGAAAAACAACACACAATTTTATTCAATTTAACACCCCAAAAGGAAGTTAATTTGAATAAATTATCTGTTAAATTAACTAATATTTTTCGTAAATTTTAAAATTTACTAATATTTTTTAGTCAATTTGAATAAAATTCTTCAACCTGACTAAAAATTTGTAAATCGACTAAAAGCATACACACTTAAAGAAAGTAAATAATTTATTTTATTTAAATTGAATAAAATTTTTCAAATTTACTAAAGACATGTAGAATTGAAGAAATTTCGTTAATATTAACTAATTTATTTTAGTCAAATTGAATAAAATTTTTCAAATTGACGAAATTTCTTAAAATTTACTAAAGGCATGTAGAATTGAATAAATTTCGTTAATTTAAATAATTTTTTTTAGTCAAATTGAAGAAACATGTGTAGAATTGAAAAAATTTCTTCAATACAGAAAACGCATAATGAAGAAGATCAGTTGAATTACAAACAATAAAGCTTGTGCACGTGTTTTTGTGTCAATAGATTTAAATTTCGTTTAAATTTTTTTTTTTTTTTTATACAAATACAAAAAGTCTCGAATAAATAAAACATAGTGAAAAATAAGTGTGAATTTGTGTTAAATCAGATATACTTCAAGAACAATCAAGTTTCGATCAATAAATATATAATTCTCCTGCAAAAAATGTCAATTTATGTGCAAACTCATGTATGGCACAAATTGCAACCAACTAAAGGACTGTTAAGCGTAAGGACATTTGGAGGACTTTTTTATACTTTTCACGGTAATGTTAAACATTTTAAATATTTAATATTTTAGGTATATTTACTTATTTTATAAATTATTTCGATAGCAAATATAAACAAATTAAATTAATCAACTGCCAGATCACGGTCATCATTATCTCAAGGAGCCGTTTTGGATTATGGAGAACGGCACGACAAAAATTTCTTTGGAAAACCTAAAAACAAACCTACTACAAGTAATCACAAATGATTTGCAAATGTAGGTAAATATTTTTTGTTCTTTGTATATAAACTTTTTTATTTATATTTTCGTTTTCTTCACATTTTTTATATATTGCTATAGATCATCCAGAAATAAACTTTAAACATATTACGTTATAAATATGTATGGGCTGAAATTGAATGCAGTGCACTGGTTATTGATCACTGAGTGCACATCTAATGTACTTAATAAATGGTACAAAAATAGTTTGTTATGTTAAATAAAATGTTTAATAAATGTATATTTTTTTTATTTTCTCAGGTCAATATCGATTAAACACTTGTACTAAAATGTGGGTTGCTTCCATTCGAATTATAAAGAATTTTCATAAAACATCATCTTATATGACGATCATATCAAGGATCCAGCAAACACACTTTTGTAACAAAATATGAAACAAATAGATAATATACCTGAAGGTAATGTATTACAATTTAATTATAAAGTAAAAAAATTTCTTATTTCTCAAATATATTTTTTATATTTCAGACGGTAGTATATTTGGTTTATTTTACATTTTTGAAACGGTCTAACCTTTATCATAAAATTACTTTAATTAAAACTTTTGCTACGTAAGTTTATATTAAATTTAATTAAATATTTTTTTTTATATATATATTAAAATGCTTATTTATAACATGAATTATATTTTTACATAATAAATATTATTAAAGTGTTTAAAATTTCTTATTTGTTTTATTTTGAGGATTTTAATTTATATTAAATTTTCCTACAAGGGTTAAATAAATAGTACTTTGGAATTGATAAAATTTTGTCAATTTGAATAAAATTCAAATGTTAAATTGAATAAACATTCTTCAATTTGAAGAAAAAAATTAGTTAATTTGAATAAATTTTTTATTCAATTTAACTAAAATTTAGTAGAATTAAATAAAATAATTTAGTTAAATTGAATAAAAATTCTTCAATATGAATAAAATTTTTAGTTAATTTGAGTAATATTTTCTTCAATTTGACTAAAAATTTGTCAAATTAACTACCTTTTAATTAACTAATTGAATTAGTTATATTGGCGAATTTTCGTCGATTTAACTAATTTACGAAAAATTAACAAAAAATTCTGTTGAATTGAATAACGATTTTGTTGGTTGATATTTAACCTACTTTTCTTCAATTCTACACCCCATTTTACCGTATTTACTGCTCATTTTTGGTTCAGTGTAGTAAAAGTATCGGTCCACGATTGACCACAGGTGTAATATAAGTTCCCTCCTCTAGTTTTGATGCCCACATATAACGGTGCAGGAAAAAGATATAGTCGGTCAAGCCCGACCATATGATCAAAACTTGGGGAGGGTACTTATATTACACCTGTGGCCAATTGTGGACCTATACTTTATATAAGAAAATATAATATTAGGTTGATACTAACATCTACATGATTTTATGCACCTTTGGGCGATTTCCGAAGTAGGCCTTATATGGGAGCTATGGTAAATTATAGACCGATCTTTATAAAATTTGGTAAAATGATTTATACTTATATATAATTTATTTATGTCGAATAATAACTTTATACTACTTCAAAAAATTTGGTACACAGATTCATACTTCAAAGAATTTATATTTTTGTTGATATTTAGCAACAAAATTATAATAATTAAATCATTATAAATGCAATACACATTAAAATGTTTAATATTTAATAATAAAAATATTTAATAATGTTAGTTCTTCCTCCCTTCAGGCCTTTGTGAATGCCACCACACCTCTTGAAACAATTTTTAAACAAATTCCACTTTTCCTTCTACAAAACTACCTCAAGGAATGCCTCGGCTTTCTTTAAAAAAATCCAGTACTAATTATTGCTTCCATTTCATTAGATGTGAAATAGAAGGTGTATCACTCACTTATTAATTTTCTCATTACAAACAAGAAAAAATTGTAATTGCGAGACTTATAAAGCTCTAAATCATTTAAGAGCCCTTGCCTTCTCCCTTCTTTTTGGAAGGGAGATGGGAAGGCCTTGCCTCCAATGACACGCCGTGTAAAAAACAAATAATGTTGGAATGCGAGTGGTATGCCTTGTGGATCCAAAATAAAGTATTTTAGAATGTCTCTATAGTCATTCTTTTTACGACTGGGCATGTGTATATTTCAATGAAACTTTACTAACACATTCTTAGCGTTACGATATCTGATATCTGTGTAAGGTACCAAATGAGAGAGTTTCCTTACTAGTTCCTACACTATGCTTGTGACTTTTTAAACGAAAATAAAAATTATGAAAATATAAATTTTTTTTGTGGAAAAAACAATGCATAAATTCATATTCGAAAACTATAAGGGTTCAGAAGCAAAAATGCAGTTATAAGTAAAATGTTTATCCGGATTTCCTGCAGATTTTCATCGGATATTACTGCTCTTTTTGCAAAGTTTTAAAATATTTTATAAAATATTTTATTTGTATTTTTTATTTTCAATTGATAGAAAAAGTCACAATTTTTACTTACATAAAGTCACAATTTTTACACATTTATTCGATCGATTAAATTTTATTCAATCACATGCATATTTAAAAAGATTATGAAATTTTATTCAATCAACTTCAATGTCGAATAATTGACAAACCTATTTAATACTGGACCGATTTAATTCACTTTTTCAACATAAAAATTCTGAAAAAGTTCCGAATTTTCAATGTAAGAACGAAGTCTCTAACTTACATAGGTTCTTCAAAAATTTTAAAAACCCATATATGCCTTAGTTTATTGTTGTTGTTTTTCAGTATCCATGAAAACAACAACTATAAGAGAAGCGGGCATTAAATAAATAAAATAAAAATATTTGCCAATAACTCGTTTGTTTATTAATCGATTTGGTTGATTTATAAAACCGAAATGCAAGAAAAATTTTTATGAACGATCTATGTAAAAACCAAGTCCCTACCTAATATTGGACTTGGACATCGGACAAAAATGAGTTTTGGCTGATATCTCTGTTACTAATAGACCGATTAAATTCATTTCTTTGGCACAAAAATTCAGAAAAAAGTTTCCGAGTTTGCTTTGCAAAAGCGAAGTCCCTAGTTTCTGTAAGGGTTCAGGAAAATAGAAAACCGGTTTTAAATATTTCCGCCATTTTTGATCGTTTTATTTATATATCGTCCTAGCAATCCAAAAAATATAAACTTGTTTGCTCTTCGATGAAAGTTGTTGAAACTACAAACGGAATGACAAATGCGTACTTTTTTAATATACATATCTAAGCCCAATATAAAAGATCTGGTCGATCAAATATAAAATTGCCCCAAACTTTGGCCTTCTAAAAAAATATTTACATACAATATCGAGAAAGGCAAACCTACTTTTTAAATAACAAAATACCTATATTTGACTTAAATGAAATATAGACGGTCGATTTCAACAAAATGTACAATTTTCAGTGCACACAAAAACTGCAATATTTTGACAACTTTGACAGCTCACTACAAATGCCTATATATCTCCATCAGGTATATAGGTATTAGAGTATTCATTTTACTCGACTATTTTATTATTCGATTAAACAAATAACTCGAAAAAGAAGTTTTTAAATTACTCGATTAATCGAGTAAATATTTTAAATTACTCGAGTTGTTCGAGTATATTACATCTTAAAATTGTTCTCGTTTTTTCAATGCTTATTAAAAAATAAAATTTGTATTCAGTGTTTTCTAAGTGTTTTATTAAAAAAGATAACAAAAAAATTAAATCACCAAAAATATGCCTAAATTAATTGAGATCACTTAATTTTCATGAAAGACTTAAACAACCCTTCTGAAATAGTCTTTCCAAAATAATATTACACATTTATGAATTCGAACAAAATTCTAAATTATTTTGGATAAAGAAGTTCTGCAATTCTTAACGTTATTTGCAGAACTCAATTCCAAGTCCACTAATACTATTATTCGTACAACTTACAATATTATTTTCAAATGAAGTTAAAAATCCTCCAATTTATTTCTTATGAAAAGTTTAATATAAAAAGTGAATCTTCAAATCCAAATTTAAAAAAATAACTTGGTATACAGTAGTTTTTCGGTTTAACGTACATTCGCTTTAATAAACATCGTTTTTAACAAACGAGAATTATTTTTATACCCTACACCACCATAGGTGGTTATACCCTACACCAAAATGGTAAAAGGCTTAATGGCTTAATTAAATTCGTGTATACAAATTTTTATAGAATTTAAAAACCATAAAGTAAAAAATTTTTCAGACGTTCTTTCATGGAATTATCGATAAGGAGAGCGTTCGAAAAAATCTTAACATATATAAATTCAATAATTTGGAAATGGTTGATCTTAGAGTTTTCATTTTTTTCTTATTTAATTGATATTATATTACAAAAATATAAATTTTATAGTTCTAACAATTTCTTATGAACTCGTAAACCTTTTTTTTTAACCCTTCCATTACAGATTTGATAATTGTTTCAGTCACTTTTTTGGAACAGTTTGCACATCTTCTTTTAATATCTTCGATATTTTGGGACACCTTTTTTGAGCTCTTCAATTCACTTTTAACAAGAGCTCAATATCTATCTTGCCATCTCTTGGTACAAAAACTATGTTATTGTTTTGGTATCACTACAGAGCATTCTTACCGTAGTGACATGATGTCAAATCGGGCCAAAAATGTTTGGACACATTGTGCCCTCTTATCAAAGAAAGAAGCATTTTTTGCAAAAATGTATATTTCGGTACTTATAGAGCCGACTGTAACAAAAGACTTTCTTGTTTTGCCGCAACTGCATAAAGCTCATCATACCAATTTTGACACATAAGCTGCGAAAATTTATGCATGAAATTTGATTTTAATTTCCGTGCCCTATTTTTGGCTTTTAACTTTTTGCAGCATTCCTGTCTGGAAATTTTTTGACTTAGTCAGAGCACTGAGTAAACCGAGCTGCTTTTCTACCAGATGTGTTTGAAGTTCTTTTCAATATGCTTTAAATTTTCTGGCCTTCCCAATATCCCCATGTCCAAAGGAAAAGGGTTTAATGATCATAAATCCCTCTAATACAGCAATATTTTAATGAAATTTGGCAAATATAAGTTTCATATATATAAGACCGGTCCATAATTGACCATAGCTCCCATATAAACCCCTTTTTAGAAAATCAATAAATCCAATTAAAATGTTAGTTCAAGTTAATATTCGACACAAAAATAAAATTTATATAAACATAAATGAAAGTACCAAATTTTACAAAGATCGGTCCATAATTTACCATAGCTCCCATATTAGGGTGATCGATTATTCGACTTTTTGGAGAAACCGGTTTTCCAATAGTTCGAATAGTTGGTATTTTGAAAAAACCGGTTGCACTTTTTTAAATTCAGAAAAAACCGGTTAAACGGCTTTTTTTTTGCAGAAGTTAATATTTCTACCAAAAGACTACATTTCTTAAAGAAAAATCAATAAATATTATGATGTTCAAGTTAAAATATATTACACATAATTATTTTTGGAAATAACTATTAATCCAATAAGAACGAGAAAGAAATAGTCGGTCAAGTCCGACAATACCCTACTCAATTATGTGCACCAAATTCGGGGAAGTGTCTTCTTTTCTAAACCTGTGGAATTGTGGGTCAATACTATGTTCAATGAAATTCGGAACACAGATTTTAACTTATATGGAACTTACATGTGTAAAAAAAATTCTTACTACATTTAAGGGATTTATGATCGTTAAACCCATTTTCCGGGATGATATTTGCATGGCGCTAGTTAAAATAATGGAACGATCATAACCAATTTCAACACGCTTCGTTCTTAGACTATAAGAAACCTGTTTGCTAAATTTCAAATTTAATACATGTTCAAAATTGTGACCTGTATTTTAATTAATTAATTAATATATATGAACATATATAAACGAACGAATAATATAATAAAAAAATTTAAGAAAATAATCATCAAAACAAGAAAATAATCATAAGAGCCAGAATTAATTTTACTGAAACTATTCTATATGAGAAACTTTTTTAAAACAAAATCTTTGAAAAATGAATAAAATATTGAATAAAAAAAGACTAAAACATTCAAATTAAGTGTAAAAATATTACAGGTGTTACAATTGAAGTAATTGTTACTAATTTATTTATTTAATATTACAATAATTAATTTCGTTTTAACCTTAAACTATATTTTTAAAACATTACAAATAATACTCTAAAAAATATTCATAAATTTCGATTCAAATATCAGTATTTAGTACATGTTTTTTAAAAATAAAAAGCTATTTTTAAAACCGGTTTTTTGTGTTTAAAAAAACCGGTCTATTCGACATTCGAAAAATGAACATTTTGAAAAAACCGACAGCAAATTGAAAGAAAAAACCGGTTTAAAAACCGTTTGGAAAACCGTATCGATCACCCTATCCCATATAAAGCCCTCTTTCGGGAATCACACAAATGTGAATAAATTAATATAAATATTAGCATCGACGTAATATTCTGTATTCGTATTTTTTTATTTTACACTTAATATGAGTATCGGTCCACATTTGGCTCCAAGTATAATAAAAGACCCCTCCCCGAATTATAATGACACAATGGTGTAGGGTATCATATGGTCGGGCTTGACCGACTATATCTTTTTCTCTCGTTTTTATTAACGGTATTGAAAAGTTAGTTAATTTTCAGTTAGCATTATTGTGAATTTGTTTTGTATTTAAAAGTCAAAATATTTAAAATAACATACCTATTCACAGAAAAATTGTGACTGAAAAATAGTCATAAAACACAAATTGTGACTATAATCTTTAATTTTCTATTCACAAACAAAAATGTATTAATATTTTGTTTTCGAAATAAGACCTGATATATAGACAGTCATAAGAATTATGACTATCTGTGTTGTAGAAAAAACATACATATTTGAAACATTTTAGGGCCAAAAAGCGATAAAGTATATATACAACACACTCTTTCTTATATTTCCTGCAGATTTTCATCGAATTTTGCAGTATTCTTTGCAAATTATCATTCTTCTCTAAAAATTTCAAATTTTTTACAAAAAAATTTATTTTTATTTTTAATTGACAAGAAAAGTCAACATTTTTAAATATTAAGCATGTTTTGTGACTATGTTAACAGAATATGAAGTTATGACCGAGTCACAAGTATAGTCGTAACCATAGATTATAACATAGATATGAAGCTCAAAAAAAAACTCAATTAAAAAAAATTACTCAAAAAGGCACACGTACTACAATTGTTTTTGTTTTAAATGAAAAATTTTACTAATACATTCATAGACTTAGGTTTTTTTGACAACCGACTTAGGTTTTTGAAAACTGAACTTCATATCTATGTCATAATCTATGGTCGTAACTTTTAGTCATAATAAAATTGTGACTTTTATAAGACTTTTTCTATGAATAGGCAAGTAAATTCATTTATTTTTTGAAATTATACATTTATAAAAAATGTTTACATGTAATTTTATTTATAACCCAAGAAATTTCAACAATTTTATTTATAACCCAAGAAATTTCAACAAAACATATTAAAAGCGACATGAACATGAACAGACATACAGTGGAAAGGCATCCTTAAACCCATTTATGTATGTAAATAGAGACATTCTGAGTCCAATACTCTATTGTGGGGGCCTTTAAAATGTTTATATGAATTCGCGGTCACCTTAATTTAATAAATCTTAAAATTTTGTTCTGATGATCCACTCGCTGGGAATAAGAGTGCTTGCTCAGGAATCTGAGTATAATAATACTCTGAACTGGGTTGTCGAAACTTATTTAAGCCAAGTTTCATTACCAAGTTAAAATTTATTGCAAATGTATGAATATAATTTTTAAGAGTGGAACAAATATAAAAGATATTGCCAAATGTGGATCAATCTTCGAGATATAAATTGCTCCAATAAATTTTATGTAAATGCAGCATATGTAAGACATTTAAAAACCCATTCAGAGAGAACATTTGTATGGTGGCTATTTAGAAAAAGTTTAGATATTTTTTTTACCATAATGTGCTAAAGATTGTTTGACATAATGTGCTAAAGATTGTTTGTCCTTTTAATAAATAGCTGGAACCATATAAACAATTGTTTCAGATTGGATACATTTTTTATTGTATTTTCGTATAAACTGAAAGTTAAACAAGCGCGATTGTTATATTCGTCTCGACCCACCATCAACTTTCTAAAATTTTACGTTATATAAGAGGTGGACGGTTAAGTGGGCGGACCACGCCCATTTTGTGTTTCCAAGTTTATATTGACCCTCGAACTATCTGTACATACATGCTTTTGCTTAACAGAAGAATAAAATTAAGCTACAACGGACACCCTGTGTTTCTAGTATGCCCATAACTTTTTTTGAGCCAAATTTCGTTCCCCTATGTTTTCCCGTTCGAGCCCTATCCTGCTTTCAACAGACAGACGGACGGACATAGGCAGATCGACTCAGAATCTAACCAGGACCCAGAAAATATATATATGTACTTTATGGTGTCTTAAACGATTGCTTCGACATGTTACACATGGAATGACAAAATCAATATACCCCCCATCTTTTTGATGGTGGGTATAAAAATAACTGGAATAAATTTTTCAATTAAATTTAACTTAAAGTTAGTGCTAACGAAAACTTTGTATTAATGAATTTATTTTAACTTTTTGTTTAAGCTGAAAGTTAGTATTTAACTTCCAGTTATTGTTTTATTGTTATTGTTAACGGGCCTAAGAAGTTGAAATTTTGCACTTAACTTTATTAGGTTTTCTTATAAACCTTTTTTTTTACTAAAAAGAGATATATTTTCACTTTTACTGATTTTAAATAACTTCCCAAAAAGTGAAAAATATGCACTTAGTTCTACTTTTGAAATAGTAAAAATGTTATTCTTTTTAAAAACACTTCTATCTATATTTTTTTTAGTAAATAATAAGAATGTACTCAATATATGAAAAAATACATATGGTTAAAGTAAATTAAGAAGATTATACAAATTAAAATCGCTAAAATACGATTGTAATTTTCTTTTTCAACACCTTGTTTATCCATCGTTTCTTCTTATTTGTTATTTCATTTATTCATTTTTATAATTTTTGTATGAACATTATATAAAGCTAACAATTAATAGAGTTGCCAACGTTTCAAATTTAAAAGCCCACAACCCCTACTTCATTCACAGTGCGGTCATTAAAAAAAAATGGCAATAAGCCGTTGAACTGATTTATATGAAACCAGAAACATCGATAGAGGACGGTGCACAGTGCTTTGATCAAATACAACGATGGGACAAAAATAGAAGGAGTTGTCGTAGCAAATTGAAACTTGGTACACATATCTCTTTATGCTTAGAATGAATAAATACAAAGTTTTGACAAAATTGGCGCAAGGACACGCCTACCTCCCATATATCCTGAAGTTAAAAAACTAATTTTTGTCTAAAATACTGGTCTGTACTTTACCAAAATATGTGCCAACCATTAAAACTAGATTGCTTATACGACTTCTAATTTATTTTTTAATCGGAGCAAGGACACGCCCACCTCCAATATATCCTGAAACTAAAAAACGGATTTACTGTGTTAATACTGGTCAGAATTCCACCAAATATATATTATTTATGATTCTTCAAATTTTTATTTAAATCGGAACAAGAATACGCCTACCTCCCATATATCCTGAAATGAGAAAAACGCATTTCTTGCTAACACATCGTTCTTAATTTTATAAAAAAGAAGGAGGTGTCGCAGAAAATTGAAACTTAGCACATGTATTACTTTAGACACAGGGTAAATATATACAAAGTTTTGAAAAAATCGGAGCAAGAACACGCCTACCTCCCATATATTCTGAAATGGGAAAAAACCCATTTTCTTCCAAAATACTGGTCAAAACAGTATCAAAATTTACGATTGGAAATAGGTTTTTTATGGATTAGACAATATTCTATTTAATATGAGCAAGGGCATACCTACTTCCCCCAAGCCCTATAATTTTTAAATATTATTTTAATTTCAGCACCCACATTTTATGTTCAGTAAATCATTAATTTGCCTAATTTCGCCCAATTTTCGGTCAAACATTTTTATTTGTTTAGTTTTCAATATTTTATTAAATTTTAAATCAATGTCGATTTAACAACACGAAATATTTCAACATAAAGAATTTTCTGACTTTTGAGTAATAAAAGGAAATTTATAAATTTTTTGAATTATTATTTTTCTTAGTTGTGGCAAAAAATAGGAAGTAATTCTTCTTCTATATATTAAAAAACAATTCTAAATTTTAGAATCAAGCAAAAAAAATTGTATAATTTTTTATAATTTATTTTAATACTGCATCGAACTCATTTAATTTTTGTATTAAAATTTAAAAATGCTTTATAATTAGGGCCATCTGGAAGATTTCTAACCCAATATATTAGGTCCAAAATAATATTTTTCTATTCCTTAGTTGTTTTTTAAATTTCGAAATAATTTTTATAATTATTTTATTTTAATTTAGCAAAATAAATTACGTCAACATTGAGAACATTTTGAAATTGAAGTAAAAACGGAAAATCAGACACTTTTTCAGTTTAACTTTTTTTAAAGTTGTGGCAAAAAATTGTAAAATCTTACATAAACCGTAAAAAAAAATGTATAATTTTTTATAATTTTTTTATATCTTTCATCAAATTTAAGGAATTTTTAGGTTTTAAGTAAAAAATATGTGTAAATTTGAGCAATAAATAATAAAGGCCTACATCGGGAATCGCCCAAACGTACATAAAATCATATGGATATTAGTATCAACGTAATATTATGTATTCGTATATTTTATTTTAGACTTAGTAAAAGTATCGGTCGACAATTGACCACAGGTGTAATATAAGTCCCCTCCCCCAGTTTTGATGCACTTATACAATGGTGCAGGGTATCATATTTTCGGGCTTAACCGACTATATCTTTCTAGTTGCATATCAAAAACGTTGGTTAATTTTCTTTAAATAGACCTGCACAGAAAAAATTAAATTTCGAATTTAATTACTAAATTCACAAAATCAAATATATTTTTTACTAAATTCGGGCATATCACAAAATTTGTTAAACTAAATATTCAAATTCGTTGTTTCATTGAAAAAAATAAAAAGACAAATAATTTTTTTTTTACTAATTAAAAGACCCAATAAAGTATATCGATCTAGCTATGTCCGTCTGTTGAAAGCAGGATAGGGCTCGAACTGGACAACGTAGGGGGACGAAATTTCGAATATTTATCTTATTTCAGGTTTGTATAAGGTACTGAATTCGAAAAAATGGTTAACAACAAAAAAGTTATGGGCAAAGAACTAGAAACACAGGGTGTCCGTTGTAGCTTCATTTCATACTTTTCTGCTGATATCTCTTAAACAGAAGCATGTACGATAACGAAATTTTGTATAGATAGTTCGAGGGCCGATATAAACTTGAAAACAAAAAAAAAATCATCACGTAGATGATTATCTATGTTCTTCCAGGCTTATTAATTTTTATTGCTTATATGTATTGCCAGTGATGCACAATTTCTCCCAATGGAGAAAACTTCCGCAATACGAATATGAACATTGCGGCAATAAAATTTTTCTTCTAAATAATACAAATACGAAAGTGGTGTGTTATTTTGTAGGGTTTCTATTTTTTGAAATATAAATAAAAACGTTTGTATTAATTTCATTGTTATCCTCTGATTTTCTTTCAAATACATGATCTGAAAAACATGTTTGGTTTAGCTATGTAATTCCCGATAAGACTATCTCTTTGTGGTATCAGAAATTTTTTTAAATTAATTTTTAAGGTTAAATGGTTCATATTCTGATCCTTTATAAACTGATAAAAATTACCCACATCAAAATCAATTGAGTTTATATATATATATATATATATATATATATATATATATATATATATATATATATATATATATATATATAATACTGAAATCCAGAAAGCCTTTAAATTAAATATAACAGTCCTTTTTTGCTAATCTGGAACTATTATTAGGATAGATGTGTGCTTAAATCAATCGTAAGGAATGTCCGTTTCAACCAGTGATGTCAGATGGAGGGAATTTTCCCTTTTTGAGGCAATTTTTAAGGAATTTTAATAGCCAAAGGGAAAAAGGGAGGGAATTTCCATTTTTGTCAAAATAAAGGGAATTTTTATTATCATTCACCCTCATTTAAAATAGAAATCTTAATGTACCGAATGGATATTTTCTGTGTTCTCGTTCCTTGTTTTGTATATTTTTTATTGAATTACAAACAAAAAATACATTTATGTAAATTTCAATGCATTTTTACTAAAAATTTGTAGTTTTTGTTAAAAAATAGCGATTTTAAAGAGGAGGGAAAAAAAGAGGGAAACATTTTTCTGAAAAAAGGGAAAAAATGGAATTTTTTAATGCAGCAGAGGGATTTTCTTAAATTTTATCTGGCATCACATACATATTTTTCAAAGAGTCCGTACGTCGAAAGAAAGATAGTGAGATACTTATGTAGATAACTAAATATTAAAAAGTAATCTATGAGGATGTTTGATTACAGAACTGTTTACAATCAAGGATTTAAACTTCAATTATTTTAATATCGTGTCTAAACTACGAAAGGTATTTTTACGGTATTTAATTTCTCCTGATTTAATCATCATTGATAAATATTCTGTATTAAAGGTTGATTTGACAATTTCATCGTTTATGAATTCTGAAATAACGAAGAGATATAATGGACAGAAAGAAAGAGAGATTAATGGACCTGAAGAAAAATAGAAATTGTAGCTTGAGTTTCCCAGCAACATTGTATTCTTATGAGCATTGTCTTTAGATTTCTCTACATTACATCAATAATTTACAGCTTCATATGTTGTTATATCATCATATACATTGGGCAATAAAGAATTTCTAAGAATATCTATATATATAAAAATTAATGTGTGTTTGTTTGTATGTATGTATGTATGTATGTATGTACCAGTGATGTCAGATGGAGGGAATTTTCCCTTTTTGAGGCAATTTTTAAGGAATTTTAATAGCCAAAGGGAAAAAGGGAGGGAATTTCCATTTTTGTCAAAATAAAGGGAATTTTTATTATCATTCACCCTCATTTAAAATAGAAATCTTAATGTACCGAATGGATATTTTCTGTGTTCTCGTTCCTTGTTTTGTATATTTTTTATTGAATTACAAACAAAAAATACATTTATGTAAATTTCAATGCATTTTTACTAAAAATTTGTAGTTTTTGTTAAAAAATAGCGATTTTAAAGAGGAGGGAAAAAAAGAGGGAAACATTTTTCTGAAAAAAGGGAAAAAATGGAATTTTTTAATGCAGCAGAGGGATTTTCTTAAATTTTATCTGGCATCACATACATATTTTTCAAAGAGTCCGTACGTCGAAAGAAAGATAGTGAGATACTTATGTAGATAACTAAATATTAAAAAGTAATCTATGAGGATGTTTGATTACAGAACTGTTTACAATCAAGGATTTAAACTTCAATTATTTTAATATCGTGTCTAAACTACGAAAGGTATTTTTACGGTATTTAATTTCTCCTGATTTAATCATCATTGATAAATATTCTGTATTAAAGGTTGATTTGACAATTTCATCGTTTATGAATTCTGAAATAACGAAGAGATATAATGGACAGAAAGAAAGAGAGATTAATGGACCTGAAGAAAAATAGAAATTGTAGCTTGAGTTTCCCAGCAACATTGTATTCTTATGAGCATTGTCTTTAGATTTCTCTACATTACATCAATAATTTACAGCTTCATATGTTGTTATATCATCATATACATTGGGCAATAAAGAATTTCTAAGAATATCTATATATATAAAAATTAATGTGTGTTTGTTTGTATGTATGTATGTATGTATGTATGTATGTATGTATGTATGTATGTATGTATGTATGTATGTATGTATGTATGTATGTATGTATGTATGTCCCTGCAAACAAATGGAAGATATCTTCTTGGATGATAAAGTGGCAATATCCCCAATTTATTATCTAAGAGAAAATAATCAAGTTACATTTTGTATTTTCTTCCTTTTGTTGCTTCCGAGAAATTTCCGCAATATAAAATAAAAAAAACTTATTTATTGTCAATTTTTATTTGTTTATTTTTTTAAATTTTGTTTAGATAATTTTTAATATTAATTGAATTTCGTTTCTCTATTGGCTTCAACAAATATTTAAAAAATCCTCAAGGTAAATAAAATTATAGTTTTTTTACATTTGCAAAATTTACAAATATATATTTTTTTGTTAAAAGGTATATGAAGAAAAATCAATGGTATTAAGGTCAGCACTGTTATACAAAGAAACTCTAAATAAGAACCAGCAGATTTAATATCACTATCTTTTTTAAGTTATTTCTAATTAATGCAAATACTACCAAAATAATAATATTTTGTATAATATAAATGCATAATTTTATTTTTATTCCGGGTGGGTTCTGGGCAAAATCTTCTTTTTATCTTCCAAATATCATTTAAGCAATATCTTCCTATTTTCTTCCATGTGATTATCTAGCGATATTGCCAGATTATCATCTAGAAGAATTGCTATCGTATTGCTTAGGAGTATTGCCATCGAGACACTTTTTCACCCGAAGGAAGTATCTTCCGCAATACGAATTCGATTATTGCCGCAATAATTATTTTCATCCAGGCAATACGTTTCGTGAAACATTTCTCGTATTGCTGTGTTTGCTGGGGTATGTATGTATGTATGTATGTATGTATGTATGTATGTATGTATGTATGTATGTATGTATGTATGTATGTATGTATGTATGTATGTATGTATGTATGTATGTATGTATGTATGTATGTATGTATGTATGTATGTATGTATGTATGTATGTTTGTTTGTTTGAAGTCTATAGCCCCCTAAACGGCTAAACCGATTTTCTTGAAATTTTTACAGTGTGTTCCTATATGCCTGGAAGGAAAAATAGGAAACTATAAGAGTTACATTTCCCAAATTTTGTACAATAAACTTAAGTGTCAATGTGAACATTTTGAGCAAAAATGGGCGGAAAAGAAATAGTGGGCGTGTCATCTCTCATATAAAGTTAATACCAAAATTTTTATATCTGGGAAACTATAAAAGTTAGAGAGCTCAAATTTTGTACGATTATCATTAGCTTCAATATGAATATTTTGGACAAAAATTGGTACACTAGCAATAGTGGGCGTGGCACCTCCCATATAAAGAAAATATTAAATTATCAAATCTGAGAAAATATAACAGTTAGAGTTCTAAAATTTTGTCGGAGCCACTTTGGTATCAATATTAATATTTAAGAAAAATATGGGCGGACTAGAAGTAGGGGGCATGGTACCTCCCATATGAATTAAATGCAAAAATTCGTATATCTGGGAAACTATTGGAGTTGGTATGCTCAAATTTTGCACAAAGAATTTTGACATCCATGAAAACATTTGTCTAATAAATTAGCGGATTATGGGGGTATGGTCCCTCCCATACAATTTAAATACAAAAATTAGTATATTTTTTTAATCCCTTAATTACTATGTATTTCATTTCAAGGGTTGCGAAGCACACCGGGTTTATTATTAATTTGATTGATTTTAAAATAAAAATGTTTGAATATCTACATAAATCCAAATATTTTTTTATTTGTTTCAATAAAAATTAATTTTTGTATTTCTACTCAATTGTAAATAACTTCGAAACTATTTAGCACATAAAAAGATAAAGTTTGGGTGACTCGAAGATATTTTTAGTCCGTATTTCTTGTGTATCACTTATGTCAATCGTGCACACCGTTCTTGAGTTTTGAGGAAATATACTAGAGTAATGGCCTTACTATGGGCGAAATATTAGACACGACTATAAAAAAAAAATCCAGACCTGATGGAAAAAAAACTGAAAGCAGATTCGTGTTTAGCACATCAAAATGCATCAAGTCCAACTATTCGTCTTTAAGGGAGGATTTTATTGTCGACCAGTGTAATTAGTATATTATTTTAATAAAGAAAAATATTTTTTTTTTTTTCCAATTAACATTTACAAATTTTAATGTTTAATTTCACAAATTCAGTGATAGCTCCGTTTTCAGTTTATGAATTTAGCTATAGAATAAAAAATTTAATTTGTTCTATGTAGCCAGAATTCTAATAATTGCAATACCTAATTTATTCAGAAACTTTCAGATTATATCTTAAGACGAACTCTCCCAACATACTTCATGAAAGGTTTTTGTCCTTATAAAACTAAAACTTCGACAAAAGTGGATATCAGGACACTATATTGCAGAATAACCATTTCCAATAAATCCCTGTACGATTTTTGGAACTCCGGGACTTTTCCGAATAATGAAAGATGTTCTAAATAGAAGAAAATAACTTATTCAGACCCATAAATTATGATAGGAACAAAATAATATAAAAAGTGTAATTTTATTATAAAAACGAGAATGTGTTTAATGAAAAAAGAGATTAAAGATGATTGAAAAGAAAAAATCTTCATATTATGTGAGCAAAATTCATTATGGTAATAAATCTTTGTATGTGAGTGCCTTTAGTCGGAATGAAAAGAAAAATGTGAATGAAAAGAAAAATGTGAAACTTGTGCTAGGATTTATTGAAAATAATCGTGGGACCTTAATCTGTGGAAAATATTCGACTCTTAGAGAGTTTGGAACGACAACCAATTGATTCGTACGTCAAGTATGGTGGGAATTTGGAGCTAAGTATATAACATGGAAGCTTTAAAATAATCAAGTTCTTTCTATAATATAAATTCTACCTAAAATCCTTAAATTTAATTTAATTTTAGAAGCATTCTCGCTCATTTAACAATGAAAAAATGATAATTTTTTTATAATATATAAAACTTTTTGGGAAAACACATGTTTTATTGACCACAGAAATGTATGGGCTTTCCTCATTAAAACCTCTTCCGTTATCCAAACATCAATTTAGATTTTAGATTTTCTTCAAGAATTCATCCCCTAAAAATTATATAATTGTAATGAAATATTAATTAAACGTTGGCAACTCTTGAGATGTAGACTCTTAAAACTTTAAATATTTATTCAATACTTTAAGCTTGTTGTAGTAATACCAGTAAGAGGGGTGCAGTAGGTATAAAGTAGCCATTGTGTCTGAGAGAATCAGGAGTTATATGGCTGCATGTTGTCTGGTAAGTTGTTGTAGTTTTTTTTTTTTTTTTTTTTTTGTTTTGTTTATTTCTTGCAGTCGTTTAGCTTAAGGGAGTATTGTTGGTTTACAAAGCGTCTAGAGAAGAGAGCATTTATTTAAGTTAATGTGGTTGGTTGTATTGTTGTTTAACAAATTGTTGTTGTTACTTTTATTCATATTGCTGTCGTCTAAAGGTCTGTGATTTTATTTAACATCTACCTTGTTGTTGTAAAATGTGTTTCGATTGTTGACTGTTTGGCGATTGGTGCTCTTTTCATGAATTTAGATTTGTGTGCGCGTTTGTACAATTATGTAGCAAACGGATAAAACTAATCGCCTTATCGCACGTTATACATAAATTTCAGTTGTAGTGTAAATGTACATTAAAGCTATATGCAGATATAAATGTACTTATGAAAACAAAATACCCGTCGGAAATTGGAAATTATCCATTAACTAAACGGAGCAAAATAAAAAGTTTATTGAATAATAATAAAGAAAAAAAAAAAAAAAATAATAATGAATGAAATAATCAATCTGCTTGTTCGTGTTAAGAAATATTTATATGAGTGGAATAAATGAGTACGTTAATTTATAAAATATTGCAATGAAAAAAAGTAAACATTAGTGTTGAGTGATAAACAATCACTATATACATATGTATATGTGCTTAATTCAAACAATTCAAAACTAAAATAACATTTTAGAAGTTAAAAAAAAAATATATATATATATATATATATTAAATCGCACGTATGGTTGCCAGGACTAATGACATAAAAGTGCGAATGTCTGCGTACGTCTTTATCGTGCGCTTTAGAAGAAAACAAAAATGCCAAGACCGTCGCGCGAATCATACGGCGATCAGAAACCTCCATATTCATATATATCATTGACTGCTATGGCAATTTGGAGTTCGCCGGAAAAGATGCTACCTTTGAGTGATATTTATAAATTTATAACAGACCGATTTCCCTACTATCGTAAAAATACCCAACGATGGCAGAACTCGTTGCGACATAATCTCAGTTTTAATGATTGTTTTATTAAAGTTCCTCGTAGACCTGATAGACCAGGAAAAGGAGCGTATTGGGCATTGCATCCCCAAGCATTTGATATGTTCGAAAATGGAAGTCTATTAAGGCGGAGAAAGAGGTTTAAGCTGCATAAAAATGACAAAGATATATTAAATGAAGAACTTGCAGCGTTGGCAAATCTTAATAGATTTTTCTTTACAACTACTAATGCTGGTCACGGAGGAGCAATAGGTAGTACAGTGCCAGCTTTGGACGTAACACCAACATCTTTAATTACGGATCCTAACTTTTATGTAACAAGAATGCAATCGGCAAATATTTCTCTCCATTCCTCGCCAAATTCTACAGTTCAACACATCCATAATGTGGTTTCACCAACGCTGTTAGCTCATCACAATAACCATACTATTTCCTCTATGCCAACATCTACTGTAAATTCAAGAACAATTCTTCCGCAACATCCATCTCCGACATCTGCTATTGACGCCGCAATGCAATTCAACAGCTACCGTCCGAAAAGAGCATTTACAATCGAAAGCCTTATTACTCCGGATAAAATTAATGATTCGTCTACCGAAGAAAGTTTCAATGGCGAAGATCGAAATGATGATATAGATGTCGTTGATAACGGCAGCATTGCTGCCGATGAGACTCACACCATAGCAATGATGCCCTCTCCAGATTCATTCAAAAATTCGCCTGCCTATTCAGCGAGTAATAAGGAAGTACCAAATGAAGAAGTATATAGACCATTGCCTCCACTTCATACAATAACTGCTGCAGCAAATCTTCCCTTTTTGCAATATACTACTGGTGTGAATGTCACTGCTTCACAATCGAATATGCCTCAAAACTACGACATGCCCGTATCACATCCCTTGCTTATGATGACAAGCCCAATGAGCAACCTCCATCAGACATATTATTCTAATATCAGCATACCAATGTCGTTGCCTAATGCTCATCATGCAACTTCTGATATTACCCATCATCGCCCCAATTCTACTCTGCGAACAGTGTAGCAGATCATGTCTACTATAGTATTATAGATGGTATATATATAAAGTTTCTAGTTCCTAATTTTAAACATTTAGTTATTTTCAATATTAATTTAAACCAATTATTGCACAGTGGGACAAAATTAATTTTTTTTTAAAATAAATCGGTAATTTCTAAATGGGAGCTTAGCATTACATTTTATTTAAAATAGGCATAGGAGGCACTTACTGACACCTCAGGAGCTTAGCTAAGTGGGTTAAAAAAAAAAAATGTTTAACCGCTTGTAAAATTGTTGTTACTTATCTGATTTCAAAGACTTTCATATATTCTTAAATCTCTTGATAATACCTATAAAATGCGTACTTGCTCTTATAGTTTTTGAGTTTTTTTGCGTTTGAAAGTTCGGGTTTTTTGTTAGCCGAAAAACTTGTTATCTCAAATAATATTTTCCTTAAGAATATATAATGATATGCCTAAATGCTAATAACTCCAAAACTGAGTATAAGAGATAAGTAGCATATGCAAGAGTAGCAAGAATATATAGAAATCATTATAATAAAATAAGAAGCGAAAATTTGGCTAGTGGGAAAATTTTGTTTGTTATGTCAGAGGTACCCCACTTTGTCACTCCTCTACAATTCCTGTGTGAAATCGAATGTAAGTCCAACCATCCCATTAGAAGTTACAGATTTTCGATTCTGCCCAATGTGCATTGTAATGTTAATTTAAGTACCTACTTAAATTCACATTAGGGGTACAACTTTTTGCAATTTATCAAATATCAAGAATTCCATATCTTACATACTATAATTATTGTTAAAAAATTTTTATTTTTACCAAGTTTTAGGCATAACGCGAATTTCTCCGAAAAGCTACTATTACTATGTGCTATTCGAACGTTTTTTTATTATTTTTAATATTTTTATAAAAGATTTTAAAGTAGTCTTCATTTAAAAATTAGTTTTTTTCTTGTACATACATAGCTTATAGTGTGTTGATATGGATAAAAAAAAATCAAAATTATACCCAAAATAAATTAAACTAAGACCGAATTAGCAAATTCATGACAGGGTGACGTTAAGCGTTATTATCAATAATAGTAATACGGCACTTAATATTCTACATTTTAGAATACATAAAAAGTTATGTACATTTTGCGTTTACTATCAAATGTCGGAAGCTATTTTGTAGTGAAAGAATTTAATAATTCGGTCCTTGTAATAAGTATATACATATTTTGAATGTACTAGTATGATATTAATGTATAAAACACAAAATTAGAGCATTTTTAAATGTTAGAATAAGACTATTTATTGCCTTAGAAATGTAAGAAAATATACTTAGGATTTAGTGTTAGTTATGATTCGATTTATTTAGAAAATCAAAAGAACATTGTACATAAATACATATTAAAGCAAAAACGTATCTGTATACAAAATTAAATTTATAAATGTTTTAGACCAAATTTTAAATCAATATATCTTTTATTATTTATTTATAATTTCTTTGTAATGACAATCATGTGATTTCAACATCACATGCGATTTGTAAATTTCCAAATTTATGTTACTATATTTTGCAGTTCAACCGTTTTGTTTTCATTCTGTATTCGAAATATTTTTTAGGTATGCTAGGTAAAAATAAACAGTACTAAATACAGTAGGTTTCCCGGCTGAAAGAATACTCCGTTTAACGAATTCAAGAAATGCTATACTAAATTTTTTATTTTTCGAGCTGAAGTAAAATGTTTTTTCTGTTTTTTATTTTAGTATTATTTTTTTTACATTTTATCAAAAACCAAAGCACATGTATGCAAAGTATTGGACCGAATCAACCAAAACGGGTTGTAAGGTAGTATGAGCCGCAGAATTCGAATTTTTACCCATTTTTTCTCGTCACTAGCATCACCCAACTTTTAAGTGAAAAATCGAAATATTCTGAAGCAAAATTATATTTTAAAAATGTACCAGATCCAATTTAGTATTTTACAAAAACTCTCTATTATTTGCTGCAAAGCAGTGAATTTGCGATTACCGATAATATTGCAAACATAATTTTCTAATTATTACTCCGATGGAAGTTAAATACTTTTTTAAAAACTCCATCGGTTATTATTTTTTCTAAAATTAGATTTTGAAAATACAGTCATAGTCATATATATTTACACATTTTCAAATTTTTCGGAAATTTGGAAAAGAAGTCAAATATTTTTGTTGTTATAAAATATTTTGAAAAAGTCCTTTTGTTGTTGTAAAGCCTGAAATGTGTAGAGTAGATTGTGCTAACTTCTGAAAAAGTCGCGGTATTTACTTCTGATATTGAAAGACAATATCATATCAAATTCATACGCATTTTTTAATTCAAAAGTATTTATACATATTTTTTATACTTCATAATTATTTACACAGCTTTAAAAAAGTCAATTATTAACGCTTAACATTGCTAAAGATGATTATAAATTATGTCTATAAGATAGTGTAAAATCTTTTGATACAAACTCATCTTTAATAAGTTGCAAAAATCTAAAAATAGTGGCAAAAATTATGAAAAAATCATTGATGAAAAAATTGTTAAGAGCCAAGATGATATTTAAATGAAGGTTTAAAATGGTACATCGTCATTATAGTTTGGAAAAATGAATGGGAATTGTTAAATGATGGTATAGTCCTTAGTTAAAAGATATAATTACATAAAAATAAAATCAATTTAAAGAGAATTTAGTAAAAATCTGTCCAAAGAATTTAACATCACTTAGAAAATGTTGAAAAATTTCTGCAAACGTTGGTATGTTTGGCGAGAAAGTATGATATTTAGAAACATTATGATATACGCATTATAAAAAGTGAAATTAATTGGTTCCACAGTTGTTTTTCTACAGTAAAACTCGCGATTTTAGAAAAAATTGTAAATACAAAAATTTGATTTATTTTAAATAAATATAAAATTTCAATACAAAAGTAAAATCAATAATAGTGTAGTCTAGTAATATTTAGAAATCGCATATTATATCAAATATTTAATTTCACTTTCTGTGATGAGAACATCATAACCTTTATAGAAATCATAAATTCTCGCCAAACATACCAACGATTGTAGAATTTTTTTAACATTTTCTAAGTGATGTTAAATTTTTCGGACAGATTTTTCCTAAATTCTCTTTAAATTGTTTTTATTTGTATGTAATAATATCTTTTAACTAAGGACTATACCATCCTTTAACTATTTCCATTCCTTTTTCCAAACCATAATGACGATGTATTAGAGTTGAGTTTGTATCAAAAGATCTTATACTATCTTATAGACAATATTTGGGGTCATCTTTAGCAAAGTTAAGCGTAAATAATTGACTTTTAAAGCTGTGTAAATAATTATGAAGTATAAAAAATGTGTGTAAATACTTTTGAATTAAAAAATGCGTATGAATTTGTCTTTCAATATCAGAAATAAATACCGCTACTTTTTCAGAAGTTAGCACAATCTACTCTACACATTTCAGGCTTTACATCAACAAAAGGACTTTTTCAAAATGTTTTATAACAACAAAAATATTTGACTTCTTTTCCAAATTTCCGAAAAATTTGAATATGTGTAAATATATATGACTATGACTGTATACTTTGCTTAATTTTGTTTCCTTCGCGGCTAGTGCTTTAATGAAGTTCTTGATAAGGTAGGGTTTATTGTAATCACTTTATTCGCCTTTTTGAGTAAATAGTTCTCTAATGTTTATTAAAAAATAAAATATAAAAACGAGATAGAAAGATACAGTCATAGTCATATATATTTACACTTTTTAAACATTTGGAAAAGAAGTCAAATATTTTTGTTGTTATAAAATATTTTGAAATAATTTTTTTGTTGTGGTATAGCCTGAAATGTCTAAAACATATTTTGATAGTTTCTGAAAAAGTCGCGTCATTCATTTCTGAAATAAAATTAAAAAATCGTATGAACTTTTCATTTCAAAATTATTTACACAACTTAAAAAATCAATCAATTTTTGGTCAATATTGCAAACGATGGCTAAAAATTTTGTCTATAAGATATTATATAATCTTGAGATTCAAACCCAACTTTAATAAGTCGCAAAAATAAAATCCCATTGGCAAAAATTATGAAAAAAGCTATCAGAGTGATGCTGAGATTTAAACGAAGTTTCAAAATGCTACATCGTCATTATGGTTTGAAAAAAAGAATGAGAATAGTTAAAGGCTGGTATAATGAACGTGACCAGACGTCCCGCTTTTGGCGGGATTATCCCGCTTTTTAAACTTCGATCCCCCCTGAAATATTTTTCCAGCTTTTTATAAAGAAATCCCGCTTTTTTAACTCTAAGAGTTACTTATTATATTTCCTTATTTATGTTTTCTGTGACATTCTTACCAATATTTAAGTGTAACTATATTTATTTCCACTGAAAATTTGATAATCGTTTTTACAATTAAAATTTTTAAACTTTTTGTTACTATGATCATCTTCTCTACTGACTGATTTTAAATGTACTTCGTGTGTATTTTTTGATGGCTTCGATGCTGGAAGACCTCCCAAACGATTTTTAAGCTGAATATGGACAAAATATTATTTTTGCAAACAATAAAATTCAATTTTTGCTTAATTGTTTGCGAGAGTTGAGTTTTATCCAAAAAACTGTGTCTTCTGACCTGTGTGCAGTGATTGAAAGATCTCAAGTCTTATATAGATTGGACACAAAATTTCCAACTTTTTTTTTTTTTTAAATAGGTTTAAAACTTTCATTATTTCAAGAATGTTAGAAGAGAATATAAATTTTTGAAAGAAGAAATTTTGTTATTGCAGATAGATTTTGAGATTTAAAAACTCATTTAGGGAGAACATTTGTATGTAAGTTATTTAAATGATTTTTACCAATTTTAATTACCAAAATGTGTTATTTCTAAAAGATGTTTTGATCTGAACATTTTTCTCATGGTTAACATGAATACTTTCTTATTGTACTTTTCATACATAGTTTGAACTATGTAAACGATATGCGTTTGTTTCGTGTTGGATAGACTTTTTATTTTATTTTTGTATAATAGTGCTGGCAAATTCTACTACTCAATATTTTTTTTTTCGATACTTAACAGATTTTTTAATTTGAAATATAATTTTTAATTAATCTTCTTTTATTTAAAATTAAAACAAATATATTTAACTGATTGCCATTAAATTTTGTAAATTTGTTTATATAAAACACAAAATATTAAAAATTAAACTCTGAAAGTGTTGAGTAAGTACTTTACATTATTGAGTACCCAAAAAAAAAAAGCGGTCAATGCACAGCACTATTATATACCGAAAGTTAAAAAAAAAAATAATATGTTTACATTTATTCGATTACATTTTCTTAAAGTTAGTGCCAACGAAAACCATGTGTTAGTGATTTTATTTTAACTTTTTGATTTAAATGAATTTAGTGTTTAACAGACCTAAGAATTATTTAAGAAAAACTCTTGCTATCAAATTAAAAAGTATCACGTTTTTCTATCAATCGGAATTTGAGATCGGGTTTCTCGAAATTTTTTTTTTTGGAAAGCATTTCGAGACACCCGTTAAAATTATAATTGTAAATGCTTCATTTTATAGGGATATATTTAATTAATTTCGATGTTTCAATTTGTAACGTCCCAAGTGGGTCGTAAACCAACAGCTTGGGAGAATCGTTGATTTGGATTTGTAAATAAGATATAGAAAGAAAATCCCTCTTTTTTTAACTAAATTTTTTAAAATCCCGCTTTTTCTATACAATTTCGTTCAGAATCCCGCTTTTTAATCGTTCGGATCCCGCGTTTTGACAAAAACCCTCTGGTCACGTTAGGTATAATCCTTAATTAGAAGATATAATTTTATGAAAATAAAAACAGCTTAAAGAGAAATTAAGAAAAATCTGTCAGAAAAATTTAACATAGCCTAGAATATTTCCAAAATTCTCAATAATTATCCATTTGTTTAGCGTATGATATTTAAGTATGATATTTTAAAAGGTTATAGTGTTTACATTATAAAATGTTTAATATATTGATTCAATATTTGTTTTTCTGTAGCAAAATTAGCGATTTTAGAAAAAATTTTAATTAAAAATATTTGATTTATTTTAATTGCATAGAAAATTCAATACAAAAATAAAATTAATAATAATGTAGTCAGGTAATTTTTGGAAATTGCGTATTATATTATAGAAAAACGAAATTTGGAAATAGTGAGTTGCACTTTCTATAATGCGGACATCATAAACTTTCTAAAAATCATAAATTCTCGCCGAAAATACCTACTATTGCAAAAATTTTGGCAAATATTCCAAACTTTGTTAAATTTTTCTTACAGATTTTATCTAATTTCTCTTTAAAATATTTTTATTTTCTTAAAATTATATCTTTCAATTAAAGTTTATATCAGCCCCTAACTACTCCCATTCCTTTTCTCAAACCATAAGACGATGTATCATTTTAAACCTTCATTTAAATCTTAAATGGGCTTTGATAGGTTTCTTGATCATTTTTTCCACTATTATTATATTTTTGCAACTTATGAAAGTTAAATTTGAATCTCAAGATTATATAATATCTGATAGACAAGATTTTTAGCCATCTTTTGCAATATTGAGCAAAAATTTACTGATTTTTTAAGTTGTGTAAATAATTTTGGAATGTAAAAAACGTGTGTAAATACTTTTGAAATGAAAAGATCATACGAGTTTTTCGTTTTATTTCAGAAATTAATGCTGCGACTATTTCAGAAACTACCACAATATATTCTAGACATTTCAGGCTACACAACAACAAAAAAATTATTTCAAAATATTTTATAACAACAAAAATATTTGACTTCTTTTCCAAATGTTCAAAAAATTTTAAAAAGTGTAAATATATATGACTATGACTGTATAGTCGGTGTTGAGGCCCGAGAGAAGGATGAGGACGATGACTACCTGGATATCGATATGGAACCCCTTTTATGAATGTGACCCTCCACAGCTCTGACGGTTGTAGCCTTTGCTATTGTGAATGGCACTTAGGAGGTTGACGGTTGATATTCGCCCTAAGTCCTGTCAATCTTCCTAAGCGCCATTACAGTTTTGTAAAAGCTACAACAGCAGCAGCAGCCTAAACAAAAAAAAAATTATTAAATAAATAAAGTTATAACGTTTTGTGAAATACTTACCTTTTATTTGCTCCTTCCGGTCAAAACCACAAGTAAGTGTTTAATCCATTTTATCCTCCAAAATTATTTCCTTGATAATTTTGGTTTCTTTCTTTCAACCCCCGTTGAACAGAAACAAAAACAAAGCAACAAATTTCTGACCATCAGCCAGAAATTTGTTTAGTCGGTGAAGACCATATGATGTCCTACACCATTGTGTATGAGCGTAAAAATTCGGGAAGGAGACTTATTTTATACCTGTGGCAAATTGTAGACCCACACTTTTACTAAATGTAAAATAAAATATACAAATACAGAATAATACGTTGTTACTAACATCTATATGATTTTATACACTTTAGGGCGTTTCCGGGAAATGGGTTTATATGGGAGCTATGGTAAATTATGGCCGATTCTCATAAAATTTGGCAGTGTTGTTTCTACTTATATAAAATCTATTTATGTCGAATATTAAATTGATATTAACATTCGTATGTGATTTATGCACGTATAGGGGAGCAATCTTCATCAAATTTGAAAATTTCAATAAAATATTGATATACGTAAGGCATTCATGATCACTAAACCCCTATTGGACCGAACATAACCAATTTCAATAGGCTTCGTCCTTGTGTAAAAATAATTATTCGTAAAAAATTTCATCAAGATATGGGAAATTCTTCAAAAACGTTCACCTTTGATGTTTAAAAAAATGTCGAAAATTTTTCAATGGCACATCAACGATATTTAGTACCAATATTGCTTGGCCCTAGTGGAACACAGATCTGTTCGCGTGAATGACTTTTACCGAACGGCATCAATGTTATGGCGGTTTAAGATAAAATTAAAAAAAAAAAAAATTGCAAAAATTCTAATTATAGTCCTAAATCAAAAATTTTTGCATTTATTTACTCTACAATGCTGTATCTAAAATACAAATTAAAAATATCATTATAAGTTAAGTATGCGTGGATATATTAGCGATTTAATAATTATTATTCTTTCTTAATAAATTTGCAAAATTCAGTTTTTAGTGATGTAGTGTTGTTCATATTCATATCAAATAAGTCATAAGACAATGTCATTTGTACGCATTTTTTAATTGCACTTACTCGAATCTCTAAAGTTGCATTATATAAAAAACCTTACTTTTTTTCGAACGCCATATTGATTTTGATATTGGGTATTAAATCAGCTACTGATTGACATATATCTTCGCCAATTTTGAATAGCTCCTTGGGTGTGCCTCGACGATTAATGTTAAACTAAAAACATCGCGTTCTTAGCCCATGAAAACCGTTGATGAATATTTTTAGTGAAATTATATTTTCTGCGTAAGTAGAATTTTACACAGGAACTTATTTCAGTTTAAAATTGATTTATAATGCCAAAATCCGCTATAATGCAAAATTGCTGAATTCTTTAAAATTCCTATACACATTTAGCAAATTAATAATTTAAAACGCCACAATGATTTTTAAATGTCATTTGGAAAGCTTCTTTGATACCGCTATACTTTAGCTTCACTGAAATAACGTTGCGTGAGTGCCTCGCGAAAAAGACGCCTCTTGGAGCCATTCACGTTTTTTCTCTCCAAGGTTGGTTAACTCCTACAGCGTTTCTGTTAAGGGCACATTATCGAGATAAATCTCAAATGATGCACAATTTCAAGAGCTTTTAGGCTATGTTTCGAATTTTGAAATACCCAAAACGGCGTAAAATCCCCAGTGAAAAAACTGCAAAATTTTAAAATTTTTCAAAATTTGGTTTCACGACTTTTACACAACACAATTTGACATAGGTTAATGGCACGCTAATTTAATCTATGCTGATCCTTTTCTACAAGTGTTTATAGTCTACATTAGAAGATTTGAACATTTATGCTAAAATTTGCGACTACAGCAAGAAGAAGAAATAAAAAAAAAAAACTTGTTAGTTTCAAACACTTTTTTTTAAATTTTTGACTTTGGGTGCTTGCCAGCACCACATGGAACCGTTTCAGGTCTTGAATTTTTTTTCTGTCACAAAAAAAAGTGTTAACATAACTGCATCAAAAGTTGTTTAAACAAATTAGAATTTAAAAAAATATTTGAGTTTGAAGGTCGGTTTCATAAAGGCAAACGTAAAAGGAGAATTGCCCATATATTCAAAATTGCGACCTGTACTTTGTTCACAAGCTTTACATGGATAGACAGCTACCCAGACGATCGACTCATAAAGCGATTCTGAGTCGAACAGTAAACTTTAAGGTAGGGGTCAATGATCTTTTCTGTGCGTTACATGGTGCAATGCTGTGTGCAAAAAAGTTGTTGAAAAAAAGGAAAAAAAAAAAGGTTCGTTGTGTGCATGTATGTACATATAGATATGTATAAAAAGATAAAAATAGATAAAAAAAAACCTGACTATAAAAATTTCAATGATATTTCTTATTTAAAATTTGTAAGTTTGTATGTATGCAAGTAGTATATCAATTGATTTTTTGGCCTTCATGCAAACAATTATTTAAAAAGTAGCGATCGTAAAAATAATAGCGATCGATAAATTTTTGATTTGTATGTAAACAATCGACAGTATACATACTTTTTAACATTTTGTCAAAAAAATTACAACATATGATAGAAAAACGAAGTCTGCTACATTTTGAACAAAAAATAATTTAAAATTTGTTTTCATCTTCGCGAAATTAAAATTTTTGTAAAATTTTAATGATTTTATTTTAAATAGTATTTTATTAAAGTTTGAATATTTTGGACGTATTTCATCGTAAATTATATATATGCACATCATTGAAAGCTCTCATTAAATACTATTGATATGTGCATTCATTTAACCCTTTAATTACACAAATAATATTTTGGGATTTCCGGTCCATAATTGGTTAAGTTAATTTTAACGGCAAATAAATGGTTAGTTAAGGACATACATGTCCTCAAAAGCATAAATTTATCAAAAAAGCGTCGAATTGGTGTAAAATGGAGGTTAAATTTAAAAAAACTCCTTTTTATTCGATAAATTTATAAATATTTAAGTGCAAATACTTATATGCGACTTATTTGCAAAAATTGCAAACTTAACCTTTTGGAAACTAATTGCCTAAACTTGCTCCTCTAGCTCTTAATGGGTTAATTACGAGTTATTTTCAATAGTAAAAGGATAGACCATTCCTATGGTACATTATAACCTAATATATTTTGGAAAATGTCGGAAATATTAAAAATTACATGTTTGAAAAAAGAAAATATGATAAAAAAATGTTATTAAAATCTTAATATTCTGCGAATGAATAGTGACAATAATTATTTAAATGAATATTGAAGGTCGTATGCCTCTATTATAATTTAACTGAAATTTTGGTAATAATATTGAAATAAATACGTAATTTCAAAGGTGTTTTAAAAATGGTCCAGCTCACGTAAATCTTAACATTGAGATGTAATATTTTGGGAATTATATAAGAACTTACTAATCTTAATTTTTAGAGGGGTACATTTGCAATTCATTTTTGTGAGGCACTTTAATATGTATATATACATACATATATATACATATATAAATACATACATGCATATATATATATATATATATATATATATATATATATATATATATATACATATATATATATATATATATATATATATATATATATATATATATATATATATATATATATACATATATATATATATATATATATATATATATATATATATATATATATATATACATATATATATATATATATATATATATATATATATATATATATATATATATATATATATATATATATATATATATATATATATACATACATACATAAATACATACATACATGCATACATAAATACATACATACATACATGCATACGAACATGTATATGTGTATGAACATACACAACTGTTAAATAAATTCTAATTTTCCCATACCTCTAATTGAAAACATGTATTTACATACATACATATTTACATGCATGCATACATATGCAAATAAAAAACACACTCAATTAACTACTGCCATAAACATTGTGTTGTTGTTTCATTTTAAACAATTCAGCGGTAACAAAACAAAAAACCTGCAGCTTTCTTAAACACACAGGCGCATGTACAAATGTTTTAAACATCCACAACATTTCAATATCTTTCATTCAACATATGTCAACACATTTTTTATTCCGTTACATGACTTCAATTCGATTAATTCGTTTCAGGTTAATTCCTGAATAATATTTTAATTTTAGAAAATAAAATTTTTGGTCTTTGAACAAATTTTAAAATTAAATTTGCAAAAAAATAAATAAAATTCGTTCTAAAAATTAGGATTAAATTCGCTGTTAAAAATTTTGTTCCTAACGAATCAAAGAAATAGCGTTCTTCCTACTCTGCTTTTTTAAACTATTCACATAAAATGAAGGGTTTGTCATTTTAAACGAAAGTCTTAAAGTATACATCAAGGACCTCAAATTGAAAAATGTGCGTGATTATTGTGATTAAAAATAACTTGAGAATTTATATCTGGATGTTTGTCCGTGTGGATGTCTGTCCGTATGTATGTTGAAATGAATTTTTTGAAACCCATAGTACAATAATTACATTTCTCTTTCAACATATATATATATACCATATAGTCGCGCAAATCTTGGTATTGAAATTCAGCGAAATCCGTTTAAGAATGGCGGAGTTATAAACGATTTTCTAGAACAGCCTCAAAAATTTCTCTAATTTTCTTTGCCCAAATTTAGTATTATTTTTTACTTTGCATGTTTTTCTATAGGAAAATTATGAGATTCAATAGTCTAGAGGAAGTGTTCTAGACTACAAATCGTTAAGCCTGAGTTCGTAATTCCCGGCCTCCTTGTAAATTTTTATTATTATTATTTTTTTTAAATATTAAATTTTTCATTATAAAAAAATTTATTTGACAGGAATTTCTAAACATGTTTTATGTGTTTTTTATAAAAAAAGTATTATTTAGATTTGAGTTGCATTTTAAAACCTTTATATAAGTAAGCAAAAAATATAGTAAATGTCAACATATCGATGTGTTATAACGCATGGGTTTTTGACTGAAAGACTTTAGGACCTGAGTTTGATCCATGGCCAAGACTTCGAAAAATTGTTTTATAATTTATGTTCAAACAATAATTAAAATTTTGAAATGTCAAATTAAGGACCTGTCAAATATATTTTTAATTAATTAAAAATGTTTCTTTGAAATGTATTAAATAAAAATTAAATTTAAGTTCGCCCGGATTCGAGCCCGTACGAACAAATGGCATTTTGAAATTCTGAATTCAAAAAATAGTTCTACTTAATTTGTGTAAAAAATATAATTTTTCAACATTGCACATAAGGGCAGCTATAAGGAGACCTTTGGCAATAAATCAAAACTCAAAAAAAAACGATTAAATTTCTATATAACTTTAAAGAGGACATTTTTCTACACAATGTTTGTTCACAACATTTTTTCGTCAACGCGAAAACGTGGTCGTGACTGAAGTCCAAAGTGAAAGAAAAATTTTATACTTTTAAATTAATAATTTTTTATTTTCATATGGTGCACATTAGAGTCAGAAAATATCATCTGATATTATAATAGAAATAAAGGTTTTTTTAATATTTATGATGGCAAATTTTGTTAATAAGTGTAAAAAATTTTGCATAAAAATGCAGTCGTCAAGTGGTCAAATTGACAATTTACCAAAATAGCATATTTACTATTATTTTTTTTTAAGTTTTAAAATTTTTTAAAGCAAAAAGTAACATTGCGAATTTCGAATTTAAACCATTTTGAACTGTTTGATGGATCATTAATTTTTTTAGACCTGCAGCTCGTAGTTTTGAAAATAATTGAATGAAAATTGGTATGAATGTTTTTTTTTTTTTTTTTTGACACAAAAAAAGTTTTTTCTAAAATTTGTTATGATCGGTTCATATTTTCACATAGCTCCCATACAAAGATATTTCCGGAATAGAGGTTAAATTATTATAAATGACATATTTAGTCAGATTTTAATGAAATATCAATACTACATGTTTGGAAACCATAAATTACTCTACCAAATTTCAAAGGAATAGGTCCACACTAGACCACAATGTCTATATAAAGTACTTCCCGAAATTCACTTAAAGTGCATAAATCACATAATATTTTTAACGTCAGGTTGAAATTTGGTACAACTAGCTTTAATCAAAGAATATTCATATATAGAAGGCGCATCATGTAGAACAGCCCAGTAGGAAAATATGTTAGTGCTTCCTCCCAACAGGCCTTTCTGAATGCCTCCGAACAAACTTTTAACACATTCCTTTTTGCCTTCTGTAAAAATTCCTTAAAGAATGCCTCGACTTCCTTCAAAAAGAAACCCGATACTTATTCTTGTTTCCATTTCATTAAATGCGATATAGAAGGTGTCACTCACCTACTAACTTTCTCATTACAAACAGAAAAAATTTTAATTACGAGACTTACAAATCTCATTTAGTCATGTTTTAAGTGTCGATAAAAAAGGTAGTCTGCATGTCTTTTTTTTTAATATATTTCATACTCTTTTTTAATAGCATTGAAAATAAAAGAGAGCATATTTATTTAAGAGTCCTTGCCTTTTTGCTTCTTTTTGGAAGGGTGAAGGGAAGGTCTTGCCTCCAATGACACGCCGTGTAAAAAAGATATAGTGTTGCAATCCGAGTGACAAGCCTTGTATATCCTAAATAAGGCATTTTAGAAGGTATCTTTAGCGCTTCTATTTCCGACTGGGAGTGATTCCCACACTCATACATACACAATTGTGTTTGTGTATGTTTTGTATAACTCCCCAGCAGGAAAATATGTTAGTGCTTCCTCCCAACAGGCCTTTCTGAATGCCTCCTAACAAACTTTAAAAGCATTCCTTTCTGCCTTCTGTAAAAATTCCTTAAAGAATGCCTCGACTTCCTTAAAAAGAAATCCGGTACTAATTCTTGTTTCCATTTCATTAGATGCAAAGTAGAAGGTATCACTCACCTACAAACTTTCTCATTACAAACAGAAAAAATTGCAACTACGAGACTTAGAGCTCATTTACATTGGGGATTTTCCCTGGAAAAAATCGCCGCAACTTTTACGTTTGTAGGCAAGAGGTGTAGAGAGGCAAGCGGGGTAAGAAAAGTTGCATGTCGTCGCAAAGCCAAAAAATTTCATGAAATTTTTTCAAATTTATTTTAAATTTTTATGATTTGTTGTTTTTTGTCAAACATTTTTGAAAAAAATTTCACAATACAAATTTATATGTGTAAATGCAGAACGGATTTGGAAGCAACTTTAAAACAAAATATCATTAAAAAATGCTGCGATAATCCCCAATGTAAATAGGCTCTTACAAAGCTCAAACTCATTTAGACATGTTTTAAGTGTCGATAAAGAAGGTAGTGCGCATATCTTTTTTTTTTTTATATATATATATATATATATATATATATATATATATATATATATATATATATATATATATATATATATATTTCATACTCTTATTTATTAGCATTGAAAATATAAGAGAGCATATTTATTTATTTAAGAGTCCTTGCCTTTTCGCTTCTTTTTGGAAGGGAGAAGGGAAGGCCTTGCCTCCAATGACATGCCGTGTAAAAAAGAAATAGTGTTGCAATGCGAGTGGCAGGCCTTGTAGATCCTAAATAAGGCATTTTAGAATGTATCTTTAGCCCTTCTATTTCCGATTGGGTCTCTCATTTTGAAATTATACGCCAGAAAAATAACCTAATTTTTATTGTAATTTAATTTTGAAAGTTTATTCGTGAATGTAAGATATGTAAACGGAAATAAACTTAAATAGTTAAGAATTTGAATAGTAATAAACAGCGACTCTAAACATTATGATTTAATGATTATATGTTTGAATTTAATTAAAATATATTAGTTATATGTGACTTTAACTTAAAATATAAAAATTATGTAAAATTCATATTTTTGTATGTAAGACAAAAGTTCGAAATCTTGATTTGAGTAAATAATAAAAATCAAAAATAATAATTATTTTTTCATCCATTAAGAACTCATACTTCCACTTAATATGAAAAATTGTTCATGAGTATATCTCATGCAACAAGCGGTAACACAACCTCCTTTTTTGAATGCTCGATCGAGACTGAGTTGATTTGTGTGTTTTTTTATTCATTTCAAGAGAATAACACAAGAGAAAAAATGCATGCGTACACGCAGGGCTGTCAGATGTGGCGATTTTTCGCCAAACGTGGCGATTTTTTATTCCTCTTGGCGACTGAATTTTCCGTTTTGCGACATGGCGATTTTAAACAAGGTGGCGATTTATTTGGCTAATTTTTAAAATTTTATTAAATACGTATTCGTATAGTAAAACTATTAGGTTTTCTTACTAGCCAACGTCTATTTTTAGTATTTATCTATCCAAAACGGCGCTTCTTAAATGGGGGGATTTTTAGGTGGTCGCTAAGATCGTTTTCTTGAACATAAAATTAAAAGTATTTCTTTAAACAGATAACACACATATGTTTATTAATTTATCTATACTTATAAAATAAAGTTGCAAAAAATATAGAGTAAACATTATAAAGCTATTGTAAGACATTTATTAGCAATTTTAAAATCCATTTTTAAATACAAAGGTTTTATCTTAAATTTATAATTAATTGAAATGATGTTTTTACTATTTTCTTAAATATAGTTTGATTTAACAAAAGCATTTGGTATCAAATTGAGAATACTTACCTTTAAATTATCAAATTTAAAGGCACGAAGCAAGAGTTTGTAAAAACCCCTGATCTAAGTCGGGGATCACACACAGCAATTTTCCATGCTGCAATTCTAAGTTCGTAGGAGAGAGAAGGAAATACTAAACATTTACATTTACTTTACCTCTCTCGTCAACGAATTGCAACAAGAAAAATTGCTAGTTATGAAACCCGACAAACAAAATAAATATCCTTAATTTATAAATATCTTCAATAAATGTTTGACAATTTGTTTTCCATCATATTTTAAATATGAATATTAAGATTTTATGGGCCATAATGAAAAGAAAACGTTAATGAATAAATGAATTCTTCGAAACAATTTATAAGTTTAATAGGACAATTATATAATTTTAAAATTATTCTGTTAAAAAATATAATCAATTTTAATAACTTTTTAAAATTGTTGGCCTAAAATTGAGCTATATATGTCAGAAAAGTGTATTGAAATTAATATTTTTTATTCAATTATTATTAGTTACTGAAATTATCATTGACTTTGTTGATGCTGAATTTACATTTTAAAATTATATAAAATTTGAAGCACTAAATATTTTGTTTTTAGTTTTTCTTAAAAAAATATATAAAATTTAATTTTGGCGATTTTTGGCGATTTCTGATTAACAATTAACAGAGGCTCAAAAAAATCTGACAACCCTGATGGCGGGTTCTAACCATAGAACCCGCTCTCATGTAATTCTCGCTCTCAACATTTTTCATTGATGAGGGGGATAAGTAACAAGTGAAAACAAAATCCACCACCAAAACAGAGAGAGAGAGAGAGAGAGATTTTAAATATATGTGTTTGTACATGTGTGTATTCATTATAAAGAACCCAGCAGTTTTTTGGGTGTCAAGTACAGTAAAGTCCATTTTTGACTACCCACCTAAATCATTCAAATGTGTACGTTTTTTCATACACCCTAACTTCGCATATTTTGTGAGCGATAGTTAAGCTATCGTACCTTTTATTGACTCTTTTGAAAGCGTTGAGGTGGCGATAGCACCATTTATTGACTCTTTTGAAAGCGTGGAGATGGCGATTAATCCTTTTTGACCCTTTGGTGAGCGTGGATGTGGCGATCGGTTTTTTTATAAATCACAAAAACGTCAAAAAAGTGAATAGTTCATCCATTGGCAGTACAGGTTGGGTTACTTGACTAACGGCAATAAATACATGGTAGGACATTTGGCTCTGATGCATCGTTTTTAGACGTGTGTAGTGTCAAATATCAATTTATTGACTCCTTGGTGCTTAACAGAGTCTTTAGTATTTTACTTTGTAAGAAAAAAGTTAATAATGTTTCTTTTTATATTTTTTTTTTGTTATGCGTACTACATTAATTAAATATGTTTTTAATTTAAACACGTGGAATACATCCATTAGAAATGGATTACCTCTCAATTATTTTGTATAATAAAAAATTTAGTCTAATTAGAATTTTCAATTTATTAAAGAAATCAGTTATTCTGCATTTGTGTTTTTTTTTTTTACTTTTTCGTACTAGTCACTATATCGCCACCTTTTGGTCCTTTGGCGCCAATACACTTCTTTCTAGGACATCCCCATGTTAAAGTGACTAGTCAGGTGATTAGTAAAGTGACCAGTTAAAAAGATTGTCAGGTGACTGACTCAATTTCACCAGTGAAATGAATGACTTCCAAAGGGTAAATAAAGTGGAAGCCTTACGCTTTCAAAGAGTCAATAAATCAACATGCTCATTAAAACAACAAATAGTACAATGCACAGTGGGGCAGAATCGAAATTTTTTGGAAATAAATCTAAACTTCTGATCGGCTTGTTGGATTTGCATGAAATTTGGTATAGGCGTAGCAGAGGAGTGTTCAATGTTAAGTTTAGGAGGGGGCCGAATATACCTCTCAGAGGCGGAGCTAAAGGGGCTCAAAGTTGGGTACCTCTGACATACAATTTTTTTAATCGCTTGTCAAATTTCTGTTTCTCGCCCGATTTCAAATACTTTTATAGATTATTGTAGGCACCGATAAGACCTACAAACAAAATGCTTGCATGTCATATTTATCTAGTTTTTGAGTTATTTGCGTTTGAATTTTTAAGTACCTCAATTTTGCATGTTCTTGATCCAGGTTTTTTCATATAACACAGGTTAGATTTTTTTTTTTAAATTTAATTAAAAAATAAATTGATTCAATCACTCGGAGATTTGTTGTAATTTTTTATTTTTTTGGAAAAAATTTGACGTTTGTTTTACTTTAAATCATATAAAAAAATAAATATAAAATAAAACAATTTAAAATATGTGCTTTTTTGTCAACCGGCAAACAAATTTTTTTATTTTGTAAAAAGTTATACCAATTGATGGTTTTTCCTTGGATTCGTGTAGTATAGCATAAATAACATCCTATTAAGGTTCGTATGCATATGTATAATAAATATGTATATAATTGTAATATTTATTTTTAAATATTTAGGTAAATTTTATAGATCCCCTGGTCGGATGAATGAATCATAGAAATGGACTTGGTGGCTGATATAAGATAGAAGTAAATGTCTGGACCGAATGGAACGTATGTTCAAAGTCAAAGTTTATGTAAGTAAGTAAAATATATTAAACACTACATATTCTTAATTATTCCAGTGACATTGAATGTGTTTTTGAATTTTAGCCTAAACAAAGAAGCGCCTATAATTTGGCCATCATATCATGACGATTTTTTTTGTCCTTTTCGCGTCTTAATCAAAAGAACATTTCTATGTATGAATCTCCGGGGAAAACTTTCATGAGATAATATTTACACTGATAGAGCTATGGGTGAATGAATTGAAAGAAGCTGGAATCAACATTTGTTATTCAAAATAGTAAGAACCCACAAAATATTGGCTAGGATTGAGGAAAACAAAACAATAAAAAATAAGAACAAAATTTAAAACATTAACATGAAATTAATATTTTTGTATGACATAAAAAAAGAAAATGTAAAAAAATAAAAACAAATAAATAGCAAATGGTTCATTCAATTATCTACTTGATTGATAATATTCGAACGCATTTATTTTTTTTTTTTTTTTTCATTTAACACTTTGATTCATTCAATTAACACGTTGGTTAAAATTTAAATTTTTTAAAATTATTTTTTTATTTAAAAAAAATTCATAGTTGTCAGTTTTTACAATTATTAGTAATTGATATAATCATTTTGGTGAGAGGTGCAAATTTAAATATTTTTGTGATTGAATGAATCATTTTGATAATTAAAATAATTTTTTACTTTTTTCTGTGAAGATATCCTAATATTTCTTACCGATTTTATTTGTTTTTTCTTTAGCTAATTAAAGAACAAAATTATCTATTAAATAAAAAAGTTGTATAAGTCACGGAAAATTCCAAAAACATTGTACTATTGTGGATGTGAAAAATCCATAACAACATAAATATTTTGTTCCCATAGCCAATGTTCGAATGTGTGTTTGTGCAAAAATACACAAAAAATGGAATTTTCTGTGACTTAATAAACTTTAAAGTGACATAGTTTCGGTTCTATAAAAGATATTGATTTTAATATTTTTCTATATAACGAAGAATTATGTCAGCTAAGCAATGTAATTTAGGTAAATAAAATCGAGTTTATAATTTTTCTGATTTTTTCAATTAAAGCAAACTTTTTGTAAAAAATGGGTTTTTTGAGAAACTCTAAATATTTTATCTGTAATAAAGTCTTTGTTAGTAAAGATATCTTAACGAACGGTGAGTGTTGATTTTATCGTATAAAATAATAAGGTAAACAAAACTTTAAGATTTTTGTAAAAGGAATCCCACAATTCCCAAAAAAATTCCGAAAATCCTAAAAATGGGTTTTTTCATTTATTCGGCTATAAAATCCGCATTTTTCCGAAGTCCCGTAGATTTTGATTGAAAAATTTTAACAACATATTATAGATTCTTAAACTGCATTCCGTTTGCCGATTCGTGCTTTGGGATTTGAGAAAATATAGACTAAAGTCAAAACTTTCATATAAAATGGGTCAAATCGGGAGGCTGTGTACCTTGACCTTTTGAGTTATTGGGCTTGATTTTTATTTTAAAGTTTTCTCTGGTGACTGTCCGAATGCATATTCGGACTGACTGACTGACGAAATTAGGGCACCTCTAGTCACTTTACTAAACACCTGACTAGTCACTTTAACATGGGTATGTCCTAGGAGGAAGTCTATTGACACCCCAGGACCAAAGAGTGACGATATTGTGACTAGTACGAAAAAGCCAATTTAAAAAAACACAAATGTATAATAATTGATTTCTTTAATAAATTTAAAATTAGCAAAACGAGTACCGCAATTCCGTAACTTTTTTTCATTTAGTACCGTTATCGTTAATTAACGTAAATTTTCGGTTGTTTTAACGATTTTGCTATCCTCTACTATAAGTTAACGATATTTTTCGTAAGTATATTTTAACGACAAATATCGATACACAGAAAAAATGATTACAGTCTTTTTTTTTAATTAACATAGTTGTTTCATTTTGCATCGAAATTTAATAAATTTATTCAAGCAAAAATTAAATAAAAATAAAATTTAACTATACTTTTATATCCTGTTAACCCGCTACTTCGTTAGCGGAATTTTTCAATAAAAACCATACTATATAATAAATTTAAACTAAGATTCTTAACTCCCTTGGGAGCATTTTGAATCATGGTGTTATGTTTACTTACAACAATAAACTTTTTAAATATATTACCTAAAAAAGTACCAAAAATTGCAGTAAAAAATAAGGATTTTCGAAAAGTACAAAAGGCTTGTTTGATATATTTCTGTACCAATTTTTAACATCTTTTACGTTCAAAATTTAAAAAACTATCAAAGTATTTCTATTATTATTTTTTTGTATAAAATAATGTGACTAATAGACCTTGAGAATTTTTATCCATAATAACATCTCTTTAATTTCAGGTTTCTAGTGTTAGAATAACGAAAAATAAATATCAGAACTACGAAAAAAAATATTAGAATGAAGAAAAAGTACCACAAAATCCATTTAAGGTTTCTGAGATGAAAATTACAGAACATTCAAGAAGTACTATTAGAAGAACGAAAAAAGATACCATAAAGTCCCTTCTTATGGATTCTCATTCATTTAGGACCACATATCTTTAATTTTATGTTTCTATGTTAAATATTATAGAAAATTCAAAAAGTACCATTAGAAGAACGAAAAATAGATTCTCATTCATTTAGGAACACATATCCTTAATTTTATGTTTCTACGTTAAATATTTTAGAAAATTCAAAAAGTACTATCAGAAAAACAAAAAAGTACCATAAAATCCCCTCTTATGGATTCACATTCACTTAGGACCACATATCCTTAATTTCATGTTTCTAGGTTCATAATTATAGAAAATTCAAAAAGTACCATTAGAAGAACAAAAAAGTACCACAAAGTCCCCTCTAATGAATTCTCATTCATTTAGGACCAAATATCTTTAATTTTATGTTTCTATGTTAAATATTATAGAAAATTCAAAAAGTACCATTAGAAGAACGAAAAAGTACCACAAAGTTCTCTCTTATGGATTCTCATTCACTTAGCACTTCGTGTCCTTAATTTCATATTTCTAGGTTAAATATTATAGAAAATTCAAAAAGTACCATTAAAATAACAAAAAAGTACCACAACGTCCCCTCTTATGGATTCTCATTAACTAAGGACCACATATCCCTAATTTCATGTTTCTAGGTTCATAATTATAGAAAATTCAAAAAGTACCAGTAGAAGAACGAAAAAGTACCACAAAGTCCCCCCTTGTGTATTCTTTCCAACATCGGACCATACGTATTTAATTTCATGTTTCTAGGTTAAATATTACAGAAAATGCAAAAAAGTACCAATAGAAGAAGAAAAAAGTACCACAAAGTCCATCCTCTTGAATTCCTACCCAGAGGACCATGTATCTTTAAGTACCACAAATTCCACTATTGTGAATTCTTATCCACATTTTCTTAATTTCATGTGTCTATGTTTAATGTAATTGAAAATTTATTATTAAGTTTGAATAAAATGTAATTTCCCGTCTTTACCCCTTTTTTTGGTACTTTTTTTCACCCATCGAAGTATCAAAAATTGTATTCCAATAAATTTCTAAATTGTAGTGGTATCCCATATTAAAATACTCATATAAATATTTCAATAAATATAAAAAAATGTTTTATGAAAAAAGTACCAAAAATAGGTACGATTTTTACCCCTTAAACGTCTGAATTTCTAAAAAGTACAAAATTTGTATTTCTCATTTTTTGATAAGTTATGAATACGACATAAATTTTATCTGTATGTTGATTGGTTTCAAAGATACATATGGTTAAAAGTACCAAAATACAGTTTTTACCCGTTTTCTCCCTAAAACGGCCGATTTTCCAAAAAGTACCAGACACCTGTTCAATTATTTTTTAAATGAATAACGATAACTATTCAACTTTTTTTGTATCATTATTAGTTTGCGAGTTATAAGGTTACCGATTTTACCCGTTTTTACCCCCTAAACATTTGAATTTCCAAAAATCCCGTCTTAGTGGATCTATACAGAGGGAGACCTACATACGTTCCAAATTTCATCTCTCTAGTTTCAGCCGTTTGGGCTGTGGATTGATGAATCAGGCAGTCAGTTATTCAGTCAGTCACGTTACTCTTTTATATATATAGATATACATTTTTAATTCAACTACTTGATTGATTTAATTAATTTATTAATTGGGAATTTTTTTCTGTTTTGTATTTTTTACAATTGTTAGTAATTGATATAATCATTTTGGTGAATTATTTTCATATACACTATCGGACAAAATAAAGTGCGGGTTTTTACTCTTGTTATTTAGTTCATAATTATTGTTTTCTAGGTTCATAGTGGTCTACATTTTTGGTTTGCAGGTAATTATCGTATTATATTCTTTAAATTAATATGCAAAAGTTGTTTTTGAAATATGTGTATTTCTAGTTTGGTGCAAAAGTGTGGTGTTGGTCATGCATTTTGTGCGACATAATAAAGTGACACTTTACATTATTTCCTAAAATGTTTAAAATTTTTTGATACAAAATGGAAGGCATATTCTTAAGAAGTGCTAAATTTTATTATTCTATTCATTAAATTCTATTAAAATTATTATTGCATTTGAAAAATAAGGATAAATTCGGCCATATTATCGGTAAGTCTTCGACCACAATCCGGTAAGATTTCTCGATTTCAGATAGAGAAAACTAATTAACACTAATGTAAAAAAAAAACAATTTCATTATACAAAATTACAATATAGAATCAAAATAATATGAAATTGAGAGGGCAGAAACCCTAAGACTACGAAGTAAAATCGTAACGATATCGTAACGATATTCTCGCCAAAAAAGAATTAGTTTCATCATTTAACCCTTTCAGTACATGTTTTTAATACATGGATCAAAATGTACAATTTTTTCAGTTTTATAGTTCTTTGCTGTATAGTAATCATCCGTAATCAATTTCCAGAAAGAACCTGTGTATTTGGATTTTTTAAGGCAAAATCGAAAAACAGAAAAACGGTCCTACACTGAAGAAAAATTTTTAAACTTATATTTTTTTGACGCTAAAAATTAATACAAATTCTTCCCTGAATATTTTATGAAAAAAATGTACACTATTATCAACATTTTTTAAGTTTTTAGTAAAAATAAACCAAGCATTTTTGACCCAAAAAAATGAATTTTTAGAGACAAGTTTTTAAACGCAATATTTTTGTAGTTAAAAATGAAGAAAACTCAATAAATTCTTTTGTAAGTTATTAATAAGGTTTGAAATAATAGTAATGAGTTAAATTTAATCTAAAAATCGGCTTTGGTTTTGATAAATGACCAAAAAATGGCATGATGCCATATGGCATAAAAATACTGAAAGGGTTAAATACATAAAGAAAGAAGTAATTATAAATATATTAGCTTTTACTGCCAGGAAAAAGCTCAAACATTAGAGTTTTAGAAGTACCTATTCTAAGTAAAAGTCACATAATTTTTGTGCTAATATAACAAAGAGACCCGTAATAGAAAAATAATCGTTAAAGTCCCAGAAGCACTCTAAAATGCAGTTATTCAGATGAATAAACATAAATCTTTTAAAACTTTAAAAAAAAAACTGAGAAAATTTTGGAAACTGCCATGGAAAAATCTGTAGTTTAAAATTTTGATATTAGAAAATCGTATAAAAAATGTTTTCTTAAATTTGGTACATATGAAACCCATTTGTTTGAACTTGTCTGGAGGCTTGTAATAATTTAAATTACTTCCTCCTTTATCTCTCCGCTTAGAAATATGAGATTCTTTTTGGCAAGAATTACGATTTTGCTACGACTTTACTTCGCAGTATTAGGGTTTCTGGCCCTCAATTTCTTATTATTTTCATTCTAAATTGTAATTTTGTATAATGAAATGTTTTTTTTGACCTCAAATTCTAGAATATTGCACTTTAAAGACAATTAAGTTAATCTTAATTAATTTTCTCTATCAGGAATCAAGAAATTTTACTGGATTGTGGTCGAAGGCTTACTGATAATATGGCCTAATTTATCCTTATTTTTCAAATGCAATAATAATTTTAATAGAATTTAATGAATAGAATAATAAAATTTAGCACTTCTTAAGAATATGCCTTCCATTTTGTATCAAAAAATTTAAAAAATTTTAGGAAATAATGTAAAGTGTCACTTTATTATGTCGCACAAAATGCATGACCAACACAATTCTTTTGCCCCATATTTGAAATACACATATTTCAAAAACTTCTTTTGCATATTAATTTAAAGAATATAATACGACAAATATCTGGACACCAAAAATGTAGACTATTATGCACCTAGAAGACAATAATAATGAACTATATAGCAAGAGAAAAAACCGCGCTTTATTTTGTCCGATAGTGTATATTTGTTAATTGGTGATTTTTTCTGTGTAGAAATGATAGAACGTCATTATTTGAAAAACAAAATTTTTAAATTTTAATTGGATTTTTATTTAAAAACAAAACAATTGTCTTGAAAAAAAAATGTGGAAAAAGCATGAGTAATATGTATGGTATGTTGTTGGAAATATTTGTAAAATTATTTTAATGTTAAATGTTTCTTATATTAGGCCCGTTCGTTAAAAATTTGCATTAAATTTTAGAATAACATAACTATGGAAACTAATGTTTAAAAACTCCTTAATATTTTTCGTTTAAACAAATTATTCAAAAATTTTATTTCCTCTAAAAATACCAATTCTCACAAAAATTCTGATTTTTGAAAAATTCGATTTTTTTTGCAAATAAATTCAAATTTTCTAAAAAGGAGGCATTTTTAATAAGAATCAAAATTTTTAAAAAATTCTGAACTTTTACTTAAAATTTAGTTTTTTATTAAAAATTAAAATTTTTACCAAAATTCTGTATTTTCAGTAAAATAAATTTTTTCACTAAAAAAAACTTTCACTAAGAACTGAATGTAATTAAAACTTAATAATAACAAATCAGTTTCAAAATTCTAAAAATTCAGTTATAAACTCTCATTTTAATCTCTACATTTTTGCTAAAATTCAGTAAAAACATTTAATAAACGAAAACTTTTACGTAAACGAACGCACTTATTATTCATTATATTTTTTCTAATTACATTATATATAAAACAATGTTATCAACATAAAAAAAATTATATTTAATAGCCAAAATCAGCTTCTTTATCGTTATGGTTTTACGACAGCTATTTTTTTGTAGTTAGCTTACCGAAACTTTTCGTTAAGCTAAAATGTGTTTAACGACAAAAATCGGTAAAATTTTACTACAGAATAACAATTAACGACAAAATTTGCTAACTTACGAATTTTCGATACTTAACGACAAATTTTTGTTGTTAAAAAGTTACGGAATTGCGGTATAGGTTTCTTATTATATTAAATAATTGAGAGGTAATCCATTTAAATTAAAAACACATTTAATTAATGTAGTACGCATAACATAAAAATATAAAAAAAAACATTAACTTTTTTCCTACAAAGTAAAATACAAAAGACTCTGTTAAGCACCAAGGAGTCAATGATATTTGACACTACACACGTCTAAAAAAGATGCATCAGAGCCAAATGTCCTACCATGTATTTATTGCCGTTAGTCAAGTAACCCAACCTGTACTGCCAATGGATGAACTATTTGCTTTTTTGACGTTTTTGTGACTTATAAAAAACCAATCGCCACCTCCACGCTCACCAAAGGGTCAATACAGTATAAATCGCCACCTCCACGATTTCAAAAGAGTCAATAAATGGTGCTATCGCCACCTCAACGCTTTCAAAAGAGTCAATAAAAGGTACGATAGCTTAACAAAATATGCGAAGTTAGTAGGATGATCGATTATTCGACTTTTTGGAAAAACCGGTTTTCGACCGGTTGCACTTTTTAAAATTCAGAAAAAACCGGTTAACCGGTTTTTTTTCAGAAGTTAATATTTCTATCAAAAGACTACATTTCTTAAAGAAAAATCAATAAATCTGGTAATGTTCAAGTTAAAATTTATTAAACATAATAATTTTTGTAAATAACTATTAACCCAAAATAACCTAAACCGTTCGGGGAGGGGTCTTTTTAGAATTGTAGACCAATGCTATGGTCATTTATGGACCAATCTTCACGAAATTCGGCACACAGATTAAAACTTATATGGAACTTACATGTGCAAAAATTCTTGCTACATTTAAGGGATTTATGATCGTTAAACCCCTTTTTCGGGAGGTTATTTGTACAGGGGTTAGGTGAAATAATGAACCGATCATAACCAATTCAACACGTTTCGTCCTGGGACTATAAGAAACCTGTGTGCCAAATTGAATTAATTTATGTTCAAAATTGCGATCTGTATTAAGGTGGGTCTTAGACCAATATTTTTGGGTGTTACAAACATCAGCACAAACGCATAATACCCTCGCTACCTATGGTGGTGTAGGGTATAAAAAGTATAAGAAAATAATCATAAAAAATTTTATTAACTTTTACTTAGCATAAACAGAAACCATGGATTAATATGTAAAAAGTCAGAATCAATTTTATTGAAACGATTCTGCCGGTGAAACTTTTTTAAACAAAATCTTTGAAAAATTAAGAAAATATTGAATGAAAAAAAAGACTAAAACATTTAAATTTAACTATATTTTTAAAACATTAGAAATAATACTTTATGAATATTTAAAAAAAATATTCATAAATTTATATCAAATATCAGTATTTAGTGCATGTTTTGTGAAATAAAAACCTATTTTTAAAACCGGTTTTTTGTGTTTAAAAAAACCGGTCTATTCAACATTCGAAAAATGAACATTTTCAAAAAACCGAAGGCACATTGACTGAAAAAACCGGTTTAAAAACCGGTTGGAAAACCGTGTCGATCACCCTAGAAGTTAGGTGTATGAAAAACCGTACACATTTGAATGAGTAAGGTGGGTAGTCACAAATGGACTTTACTGTACTAAAGCGGGTGAATTGACACCGAAAAAACTGCTGGGTAGTCATTAAAATGCTTAGTATACATGTTTGTGTGTGTTTTTATATTCTTAACAGATTTGTTTTTGGACCATAACTGTTGATTATGAACGAATTTGGTTTATTAAAAAACCAAAATTTTATAAAAATATTTATGATTGATCTATATAAAAATAAAAATCTGTAGCTTAAACAAGGGCTTCAAAAAATAAAAAATGCGTTTTGCCCGATATCTCAGTTATTAGAAAATATTTTGTATAGTTGTTACGTCATTTTGGCCCAATATTTGACTAGTCTGAACATACCTTAAGCAATCAAAAACTTACTTTAATCTGATTTTAATAAAAAAATTTATTCCTTTTTAATTAAAATAATTGTTGACATTTTTTTAAATATTTAATTGTAAAAAAATCGTCTAAAGATTGCACCATAAATTATTATGAAAATATTAATGTGAGAAAAAAAAAAAACAATTCATGCAACAACAGAATACATATATGTAGTCACATATGTATATTCTCTTTGATATCTGAAGAGATTTGAAATTACAGGACACGGTACAAACTGCGTAAAAAATTTGAAAATCATAAAATCCTCTGAAGAAATATTTATTGTTTTTACATCCGTAACTAAAAAATATTAATTAATCAATGAAAACTTATTTAATAAAATTAGTTAATAAAAAATATATACATTTTTGTTTTAAGGTTTTTGTTGAAATATTTTTTTGTTTTACGTTTTTTCGATAGTAAAAATCAGTGGTTGGGCCTTAACGTAAATTACAAACAGTGTTACTAATTATGAAGATTCATCTTATTTTTGAAGTTATTTTAAATCCGAACATACGATTTTTGAAAAGTTACCTGCGGGAAATTTGTGGCAATTGTAGTAATGGACTGGTCCCTCAGTACCAGTTGAGTACCAATTGACACCTAACTCGTCACCATAGTTCCAGTTGACACCACCACACTCACTGAATATCAGTTGAGAGTCAATTTCTAACATGATTTTTAAGTGCTCAATTAGCAACTCGCGCGCAATAACAATCTGTGGCTGAGTGGTAAGTGTTGAAGACTATAAAACGTAAGATAAATCAGAAGAACGTGGGTTCGATTCTGGGTGCCACCATCGACATTAACGAAAAATTAATTATAAAATAAAAATAAGAATAAATATAATTAAAAAAAAAATATATAAAAAAATGTTTAAAAAGTAAACAATTATCGCTAAGTTTTTATTATATTGATCGACCCTGAACATGTCCTGTGGCCTATCCTGGTTCCTCTCATATAAAGTTCCGGAACTGGAACCGGCCACTAGCCCTGAGAACCTGCCACGTAACTAGTTTTGAACCGGTTCTATTTCCTCTAAATTATATATTTTTGGACGAAAAAGTTTTTTCTTCCTAAAATAAGATTTTTTAAGAGAAAGTGTAAAATGTTTAAAAATAATAAATGGCAACACTGTACCATAACAGTACCATTTCTTTTTTTCCTCACACAAATACATATATTAGTATGGTATGTATGTGTCGAATATTTATTAATTACTATTTAGCAATTGTTACAAAATGATAAAAGTGGAAAGAAACATAAAAAAAAAAACAGTTATGTCACATTATTAATTTAGAAATATTTTAACGTATTTATCTTAAAAGTTTTGGTTTCAGTATTCGGCCAAAATTTTGCCGAAAACCTAATATTGGCCACAAACCGAATTTTTAGCCTAATCCGAAACCGAATATTTAGGTCGGACTCTTCAAACATGTTTTTTATACAAATATTTCTATGCTTTGCGGATGAATTGTTTATTGGGATATTTTTATTTAAACATACGAATTCTTCAAAGAACAACGGTGAGGAGATAAAAGAAAACCTTAAGTTTTACTGCGGAAGCGTTTTTGAATGGCGACGAAACGTCTTTTGACTTTAGCAATTTTCTGAATAACGATGGTAATCGCCAAAGTTACTGACTATCGCTGTCGGCTGCTCGGATTCCAAAAAGGAACATCAATGAAACGCTAAGGTGTTGGTTACCGACTAAAATAGCCAATTATGTTCTGATCGTTTTGTGTTGTTGTTGCCTGATGATGATGCGGCAAACAAAATTATGTGTTCCATCATAGTATATAAATACACACTTATTTATAAGTATCTTGTTTGTTGTATTATTGCACCTCTTGATGGTGTTGCCGATTCATGATGATTATTGTTGATGTTGGTTGTTGGTCTTGTTCTTATGGTACTTGGTGTGAATTTAATGACATGGTTTGTTGTCTTTGGATTGTTACTATAATATCATCCCATAAAACACTCCAAAGGAGTATATATACAAACATACATACATATGTTCATGAACGTAATTCATAATATTTTGTGTATGATGAACGATCAGTCAGTTATTTTAGAGGAAGGCAAAATCTATCTACCTTCCATACAAACCTGAATATTTTGTAAATGCTTGTCCATATATTCTTGTATACATATACATATATACATATATTTTTATGTTTTTGCGGCTAGTTAACAGAAAATCGTAAAGATCACAATAGTGTGTATTTGTGGTAGCCCTTTAACGATTTATAATCACTGAAAACTCAAAATATAAATGAGGGTTGCATACACAAACATACATAAATACATATGTATATGAAAATATGTTAAAATATATGTATGTTCATATATATATATATATATATATATATATATATATATATATATATATATATATATACATGTATGAATTTATGTATATACATAACAAATGGAAAGATTTCATATATTAGTATGTACATTAGGATGACTCCAAAATAAAAGTTTTTGATGTTTTATCCTCAAATTACTTCGTTTTAAGAGATACCATTTTTAACGCTATTTTTTCGCCAGCTGAGCCAATGGATAAAATAATCCTTTCTTTGTTTTATTTTTGTTATTAACATATTTAATATTCTTCCAAAGGGACAAAAGAAAATTTTATGATTTTATAAAAGGCTTTGGGATGGTAAATTTAATGGTATAACAGAAATTTAGAACCAGGTCCATTTACAGTGGCCAAAATAAATGTTCGACATACCATTTAATTTCTTATAATTTCGTTATAATTTATACACTTATTGAATTATTTCGAATAAAATAACAAATATTTATTTGAAATACATATGTATTTCCTTCTATTTTGATTAATATTTGCTCTCAAATGAACAGAACTTAATGAGCGCTGCCATTTTTTCCACAAAAAAAGTATTTGACATGTTGTTTATTTGTCCATTTTCTTTGGTTTTTTGGTTGTTGGTATTATAACTAGGATAACAATTACATGTGTTTTAAATAATTTACATCATTTTATTCTGATTTTGTGTAAATAAAGAACCCAAAAACTTGATAATTAATAATTTTTAGCAAGGAAAATAGAAAAATTAAATTGGCGAAAAGGTGTAGAAGCTAAGAAAAACATCCCATTATATTATAAAAAAAAATAATAATAAAAATTCGCTGGAAAATAAATCTGAATCAGCAGCATATTAAGGTTTACAAAAGCTGGTTGAGCGTAAAATTTTACGTTAAGTGAAACAAAATTACAAAATAAATGCATCGAACATGGCTGAAGATAGTGAAAAATACTTAGGAATACGCGTTGCATTCTAGAAATTTAGAGATATTAAAGAAATACATAATTTAAGAGCCAGGTCTGGTATAAAGAATCCCCCACATCTTAAAAATGATATAAAATTGATATTAGAATATGAAAGAGGATATGATGAGAAGTCAATGAAATTTTTAGAACTGGGATCAAGCTAAATCATTTTGTATGCGATATGAATGTCTTAGTCTACCGAGCTAGAAGAGAGAAATAAGGTAGCTACCGTAAAGAACGTTGGTTCAAGTGTTATGGTTAGGGTGTATGTGACAGGGTCTGGAGTAGGTACTTTAGTATTTATATTTATCTGCCACAATTGTAAAGCTTATCTTTCTCTATAACTGCACGAAAATAATAAAAAAAAACCCATTATAATCACCATATATCAATCTAAAAGAACATTTGTGGAGTTTTTATTTAAAAAAATAGAAATGTTGGAATTTCACGAATAAAAATGGTATTAGATTGATATTGTAAGTGCAATGAAACAAAATTGATCCTGAACAACAATAACAAATACTTTTCAAACCTATATCAAAACGCTTAAAAGAGTATATAAAGTGAACATAAAAAGCTACGTGTTAATAAAAAAAATCGAATTTTTGTGATTTCTCGAAGCATAAAGAATGATGTCGAATACTTTTTTTGCCCTGAATTTCAATTTCGTTATACTTATAAATGGTTTTTTGTCGTTATATTAATTAACTTTTATTTGCATTAAATATAAAATTTATGCAGATTTGAAATCTTTATTCTCTAATAAACTTTAAACCATTTTTTTACTTAAAAATTCTGAGAAAATTCTATTATTTAAAAATAAGCGAGAATGTTATATTCGGCTTGGCCGAATCTATATAGCCACCATCAACTTTTTAAAATTTTTCGTTAATTGTTTCCGATTTTACATTGGTCCTTGAACTATTTGTACAAAATTTCGTTGACGTTTCAAATTATGTGGAAGTGGGTGGTAAGTTTATATCGACCCTCGAACTCTTTGTACAAAATTTCGTTGTCGTACATGCTTTTGTTTAAGAAATATCAGCAGAAAAGTATGAAATGAAGCTACAACGAACACCCTGTGTTTCTAGTATTTAGCCCATAACTTTTTTGTTTATTAACCGACTTTGCCCATTTTCAATACAAACAAACCTTATACAGTCGAACACGGTTATAACGAACTCGAAGGGAACGACAGATTTAGTTCGTTATAAACGTAGTTCGTTATATCCGTAAAATCCTCCAAAAAAATATTTGCTAATAAAATACACGTATTTCATTACAATACTAATATTTAGAATTAAAGCATGTTTCTTTCCTTTAAAAATGGGCGATATTTATGATTTTTAAATTATATAATTTTAAATATTTTTCAATATTTAAATATTTATAATTAATATATCAGGAAAAATATTTTTTACATTCATCATTCAAATTGATATAATTATATTTTTTTATAATTCAATGTATTCTTTTGTACCCGATGTTTTTAAATTGGCATGTTTTGGGATACTTACTTTTTGAGGAAAGGGTTTTTATAATATTCAGTGTTTAATCCTCAAATAATTTCTGCATTATTATTAGCTATTTTCGATAAATGTTTGTTATGTTAAAAAGCAAAGTTATATAAATGTAAAATTCATCTTTAATTTAAAATGAAATTAATGAATATTATTTCCATTTATCCAGTAATTTAAATAGAAATAAATAAAACTTATTTCTGTTAGTTTTTAAATTTCTGGGACTTTTCTGAAATGTGTAATTTTATTTATCTAAAACAAGTATTTGTGGGAGTTCGTTATAAATGTAGTTTTTTGTATGAAAAATTCTTGTTGGGACCATAAAAATGTGTTCGTTATAAAAAAAGTTCGCTATAACCGTGTTCGTTATAAGTGTAGTTATTTGTATGGAAAATGTTGGTAAAATCAATGGGACCGAAGAAAAGTGTTCGCTATAACCATAGTTCGTTATATCCGGTGTTCGTTATAACCGTGTTCGACTGTATAAGATAAATATAAATATAAAATATGGTTTTCGATCGACAGTAAACACAGTTTTTAACTTTTTGTCAAAAAAAATACAACGCATGATCGAAAAACGACGTCTAATGCATATTGAACAAAAAATAATTTAAAATTTGTTTTCATTCTCGCGAAATTAAAATTTTAGTAAACTTTTCAATAATTTTGACAAAAGTGTCCAATTTTAAACTATCAACGACACTTGACTTAAATTTATGGTCCCGATATTTGTTTAAATTGCAATTTTGTATATAAAAATACAAAAACAAAAAGTGCAATTTTTGCTTTATTTTCAAAAATTCCATAAAATTATTGTGTTAAATTTATTTTTAATGCTTCTCCGATTTTGTTACGTAAAATAACAAAAAAAAAAACTAAGTTCACGCAGTAATCCACGCATTTCATATTAAACTGTGAGTGTGCCTCGCGAAAAACTGACATTTTGAAAAATTTTCGGTCTCGTTTTCCAAACTTTGAGACTATCTACTACGTTGACTATTTCGAGCGCATCAACGGAATATAGCGCAAAATCGCACAATTGCAACAAGTATCAATTCCTATCTCAAATTTTGTATTCGGTTGAGGGGCGCACAGACCCCGCCCAAAAAACTGAAAAATTTTAAAAACTAAACAATTTTGTCATCAAGACCGAACTACCCTGTGTTTAACTGTTGAAAGTCTGCAACAAAGATGGTGCAGGATTTATCAGCAAAGTCCGATTAGTTTATTTAGTTTATTTATGATAGAATAAGATCAGAAAGTATAAACGCGCGAACAAAAATTATAGAAAAATGGGAAAAACTAATGTAATTTTTAGCAGTTTTTCTATATTCTTGAACTTTGAACAACAATCATGATTATAAAAAGAAACCTATTGTGCTAAAATTTTTACTTTATTAGTTTAAAGTCTTGTGAGTTGAGATCTGTAATCAATTTGTTTAAAATCTCATTACCACAAAACTTATTAAGGATGTAAGTCAGATTCAGCCAAGTTAAAAATTTTTGATATAGGCCGTTATCAAACATTTTTAACTTGGCTGAAACTGACTTACATCCTTAATAAGTTTTGTGGTAATGAGATTTTAAACAAATTGATTACAGCTCTCAACTCACAAGACTTTAAACTATATACACTATCGGACAAAATAAAGTGCGGTTTTTTACACTTGCTATTTAGTTCATAGTTGTTGTCTTCTAGGTGCATAATTGGCTATTTTTTTGGTGTCCACTTACACTGGTCGACAAAAAAAATTTTTTTCGAGCTCCTTCAAAAAAAATATGTAGACAAGATGCAATTCCGCATGCTAAACTCGAATCTGCTTTAAGTTTTTTTCCATCAGGTCGGGATTTTTTTTTTTTTGGGCGTGTCTAATATTGTGCCCTAAATATGCCGATTACTCGAGTATATTTCACTATTACTTCAGAATGGTATGCACGATTTATATAAATGATATACCACGATATGCGGAATGAAATTAGCTTTAATCGCTCTACTATCAGATATTTCGAAAAAAGTGTGTTGATGCACAAATCTTGGTTGGATTCTCAGTTAAGTTTGGATACCCATGGACAAAAAGAAAAAAAAAATTTTTTCGTCTTAAATAAAAAAAATATGTGGATTAGGTGGAAATAAACGTGCTAAATAAGAATCAGCTTTTACTTTTTTCTATCACGCATTGATTTTTTTTTTTATGGGCATGACTACTATGACCCCGCCTTTAGGCAGTCACACTTGTATAACTCGAGAACAGTTTAACTTTAATATATAGCGACCTAAATTGTCTTTGAGCTGAATTTATAAAATTTTTTGTCTATTTAATATTTCCGTAGTTATTCGGTAATTAGTACAGAAAATTTTAAAATTTATTTTTTTGAAAAGTGGTGAAAATTTTGTTCCATAACTCTGAAATTCTTGAGAGAATGAAAAATATTGTTGACATTACCAGATTTTAGATAAAGATGATAAACTGTAACATTTTAGATGTTTTCATTTATTAAATGAAAGTTTAGTAACAAAAAAATCTACAATTTTGCATGAAAATGATTTCTTTCGGACACTTATTTCAAAATAACTCCGAAACTATTGAGTACATAAAGCACATAAAGAGAGGTGTATCACTTATGTCAATCGTACACACCATTCTTGAGTTATGAGGAAATATATTAAAGTAATGGCCTTAGTACGGGCGAAATATTAGACACGCCCATAAAAAATCCAGACTAGATGGAAAAAAACTGAAAGCAGATTCGTGTTTAGCACATCAAAATACATCAAGTCCAACTATTCGTCAATGGGGGAGGATTTTTTTGTTGACCAGTGTTATTTGTCGTATTATTTTCTTTAAATTAATATACAAAAGACGTTTTTGAAATATATGTATTTCGAGTTTGGAGCAAAAGTATTATGTTGGTCGTGCATTTTGTGCGACAAAATAAAGTGACACTTTACTTAATTTCTTTCATTTGGCTTCCAATTTTCAAAAGTTTTGATACAAAATAGAAGGCTTATGCTTAAAATGTACTAAATTGTAATATTATATTAATTAAACGTATTATTAAGTTTAGAAAATAAGGATGAATACGGCCATATTGTCGGAAAGTCTTAGAAGAAATTGATAGGGCAGAAATCCTAAGATTACGAAGTAAAATCGTAACGATATCAATATTCTCGCCAAAGAAGAAAGAATGAGTTTCATCACCTACATTTATGAAAAAGGAAGTAATTATAAATATATTAGCTTTTGCTGCCAAGAAAAAGCTTAAATATATGATTTTTAGACGTACCTATTCTAAGTAAAAGTTACATCATTGTTGTGCTAATATAATAAAGCGACCCGTAATAGAAAAATAATCGTTAAAGTCTCAAAACCATTCTGAAATTAAGTTATTTGGATGAATAAACAAAAATCTTATTAAAACTTTTAAAAATCTGAGAAAATTTTGGAAACTGCTATGAAAAAATGCGAAGTTTTAAATTTTTGTAATAGGAGCTCGTATAAAAAATGTTTTCTTAACTTTGGTACATATGAAACCAATTTGTTTGTACATTGTCTGGACAGTTAGGCTAGTAATAATTAAAATTACTTCCTTCTTTATGTCTCCGCTTAGAAAAATGAGATTCTTTTTGGCGAGAATTGCGATATAGCTCGATTTTACTTCGCAGTAAAATCGAGCTATATCGGTTCCTGTCCCCTCAATTTCTTCTAATTTTCATTCTAAATTGAAATTTTGTATAATAGAATGGTTCTTTAGGCCTCAGATTCTAAAAAGTTGCTCTTTAAAGATAAGTACATTAATCTTACTTCATTTTTTCTATCTGGAATCAAGAAATCTTACTGGATTGTAGTCGAAGGCTTTCCGATAATATGGCCGGATCTATTCTTATTTTTTCAAATGTAAGAATAATTAGAATAGAATTTAATGGAGAGAATATTGAAATTTATCACTTTTTAAACATATGCCTTCCATTTTGTATCAAAAAATTCAAAAGTTGGAAGCCAAATTTAAGATATTAGCTAAAATATCACTTTATTTTGTCGCACAACATCCATGACCAACACAACACTTTTACTCCAAACTCGAAAAGTTATTGGAGGGATAGACTGCACAATGACCAAATTTACAACTAATCTTTGTTTGACATATAATCAGTTATATTTGTTTGTATTTTTGGTTTCATCGAATTCGAAATATCAATACGGAGAGCCAAAAGATTGCTTATGTGGTTAGTGGAAAACAATTCACTGTTATTGCACCATTTTATTAAATTATTTACGCTTTCAATGACTGTAGTATTAGAGACAACTGGTGAGACTTCAACAACATCGTCTTCGCTGCTATCTGAAGACTCACCATCGCTACTGAGAACATATACAGATCCGTCATCAAACACATCTTCATTCCATCTGTCGATGTCTTCTATACTAATTCAATCGTTTGGAGCTATTTCTTCTAAAAGAGCTTGAGTTCTCTGAATAACTTCGTTGCAGTCCTGATCTATTTGCAATAATTGCGCTATTGGCACATCATCGTCGCTGTCGTTTTGGTTAGAGTCTCAATTGGAAAACTTTGACGAAGATTTCTTCATAACACTTTGTGGTACCTCATCCCAAGCTTGTTTCAGTAATAATATTGCATTGCGGATTTCAAATGATTCTTCAGTTCACCACCTTCAGCAATTAATTGAGAAAGGTTGAGAAATTACATACTTCTGTAATTGAGCTTTGTTAACTTAATAGAGTTTTGATCCATTGGTTGTAAAGCTACTGTTACATTTGGTGGAAAAATATTGCAACTATGTTTCCATCGTCACTTTTAAGTTTCTCAATGGGTGCATGAGCAGAGCAATTATCTATAAGCAAAATGGCTTTCGGTGGCAAATTATTTTCCTGAGAAAAATTATTGAACCTGAAATCAATATTTGTTCTTAGCTCTTTAATAAATATTTGGTGAAATCATTCGTGAAAAATTCGAGAAGTCATCCAAGCATTTTTTGAAAAGTTGTAATGCAGAGGATTATTAAAACTTTTAAAACACATGTGGTTTTTTGCTTTTCCAATTACCAATGGAACTAATTTATGTGATCCATCAGAGTTTGCACAAAGTAGGACTGAAATTCTGTCTTTTTGAATTTTATGTCCAGGGGCGTTTTTTCAAAAGAGGAGACATATGATCTGTCTGGTAGGCAAAGAAAAAATAATCCGGTTTCATCGACATTATATATTTATGATTCCATTGACCCCATCTCAGCGACCTTTACACGATATCGATGAATAAAAGGAGTGACTGATGCAACATCACTGGAAAGAATCTCGCCACAAATTTTTAAAAAACGGATACCGTGTCATTTCTTAAATTTGGCAAACCATCCATCACTTGCACGGAATGCATTTTCATCTTTATCGGGATATTCCTCTTTAAATATTTGTTTTGCTTTCTGTCTAAGTATGTGCCCAGTCAGTGTACACTTTTTTCTCGTTGATTTAAAAACCACTCATATAGACGACTTTCCATTTTAGGATATTCAGCGCTGTGCAAAGATTTATTGCTTGCCTTCTGATATGTGTTGGAAACAGCATTTAATATTGCTGTTTTATGTTATTTGATGTAGCTGATTGAAGATGTTGTCACATTAAAATCTAGGGCTAACCGCGTCCCTTGAACTCCTTTGTCAAGCTTTTCTAATATTTTGACATTTCTAATGATACACTTTCACTTTTTAATAGAGACTGCCAAAATATGTACACGCGAAACAAATTTCGCAAATAAACTAGCCACAAATATACATAAATGCGAAAAAAAAAAAAAAAAACAACAAATAGGGAGTAAACATATAATATTTGGTGATTCCCCTTTTTATTTTTACTATGTTCAAACAGAATAACATTAAATTGGAGAATTCTTGTGTTCAAATAACAAAAAAAAAAAAAAAAAAAAAACGCTCGGAAATTAGAATTTTAAATTCGAATTTCAGAGAGTTCAAAAACAATTCTTTTATATGAAAGTCTTAAACAGGGACAATAATTAAAAAAAAAAATATTTTTATTTTTCTATATATCTTCGGAAGTTACCGTTATTTTACTTAAGCCGCTTGGTTTTTGTCTGTGCAAAATAAGCTGTGTTTTGTTGCTAACGTTCATAGGCAATTTCATACAAAATTCAAATTTATACACGTTAGGAGTTAACGTGTAGAATTATACATGTTAACTTTAACTTCGATAAAATTGCTGCCAAAGCATGAACAATAATATAATCATCAATATATGAATGTCAATAAATGAAAACAAATATAAAAACTAAATTAAATAGAAATAAAATAAATTTAAATTATTATTTTTAGATTTTAAAATTTAAAGATTTCTTTGTGAAATTCTTTCAACGGCAGCAACAAAACACAGCTATAGTAGTAGCAAAATTATAAACATTGGCAAATAGTATTATTGTTTGATTATTTTGAAACCTTTTGGTTTTAAAGTAAATTATATAGCCGTGTACTGTATATACAGTGAAATTTGGCTTTTAAAAAATATTAAATTAATTCACAAAGTATTAATGTGGGCTCTATGAAATAGCTCCCAATGAAATAACTACATAAACCAAAATGAAATAAGTCCCGAAAAATTCCATACATTTTAGAAGTTCTTTCATATGAAATAACTCTTAAATTTTTTTGAAATTATTGCATTTTTTAGAGAGTAACTTCATTTTCTTATGAAATTATTTAATTTTTTAAAATAATGAAATAAGTCCCTTCAAAAATTTATTTTGGTATTTGTTTAATTTTTTAAAGAAGTAAGAAATTATTTAATTTTTTAAGGATTTATTTAATTTTTTTAATTTGGGTTAATTTAAAAATTTCTGGATGAAAATCTAATTAAGTCTTTATTTATGAATTATATTTTCAATTCTTTTAAGAAGTCATTTATTTCACCAAGTTTGAAGAGTGTTTTCTTGAAATCTTATGTAATGCATATCACTCATTTGTTACTCATAACTCCAAGAATCTAATTTTTCAGGAGACGCAGTTTTAGTTATTAAAAGTTATGTAATTTTTTTAAACTCTTAAATGAAAATAATATTATTGTCAATTAGGTAGTTTTTCTAGATATCTTAGTGATGATGACTATACAAAAGCCGAAGCATAATTTAAATAATATATTGTTTCAAGTAATATGCAATAGGTAACGTAATTAGAACAACGCGATTTTTTATTAATTTTTTTTTTTAATAATAACTTATTATAAATAACTTGAAAAAAAAAAATAATAATAATAAAATAATAACATTTAGTTGAATTACAGAGACATTTTCAATAAAACGTCACCCGATTTTTATAATTTTTTCTATATAACAATTCATTTTTTAAATTTCTAATAAAAATCAAGAAATTTTTATAAAGGAGGCAATTAACGCTATATTCTTAAATATTAATATTAAAGATTCAAACATTTTTAAAATATACATATGCAGGCGCGGATCCACGGGGAGGGAAAAAGGGAAATTTCCCTCCCCAAAATGAAAACTTTTAATGAAAAATCTTCACTAAATCATACGATTTAAGGAAATTCTTAAGAAAATCATTCTAGTTTCCTCCCCCAAAAGCTTGATCTGGATCCGCGCCTGTACATATGTATATAATTTGGGACTTATTTCATTACTTTTTGAAATTATTTCATTTGCATTAATTTCATTTTCCTGTATAGGAGTTATTTCATTATGAAATAAAATCTAAAATTTAGGTTTTATTTCAATATTGTTTTTGAAGTAATTTCATTTCTTTTAGGATTTATTTCATTTAAAATATTTCAGATTTAATTAATTTTTTTAGGCCCTTTTTCATTAGGACTTATTTCATGGGACTTATTTCATTAGGAGTTTTATCATTTTGCCATTAATGTGTATAAACAAAATATGCCAAAAAAAAAAAAAAAAATTTTATCACGAAGTTTTGTCTGCACAGGTGCTTTTTATCGATGCAAATATTATTTTGCACAGCTAATTTCTTATGTATTCAATCTCTTTAAGTATTTTATCTGAATTACGATGTTTAATTTTAAGATTTACTTATTTTTTTATAAAATTTGGGAAATATATAATAAAACCCAACAAAAAAATGTCTTGAAATCAAAAAAAAAAAACATCTTCATTTTATCGATTGTATCCATAAAAATTGAAAAATACAACCGGCCAACGTTGGCAAACGATTTTTCAAAGTCGTTCAATCGTTGGCAAAACGTGAGACGTTCTTCTATTAAAAACGTTATGCCAACACCCAAATGATAACACCATTATACTATTGCCCAAAATAATTTTTGTACTAATGTTGTATTATAATTGATTAAATAGGAGTATTTATACCCTACACCACCATATGTGTGCAGAAATTGTAACGCAGAGAAAAAATCTTCGAACACCACCCTTAAAGTATACCGTTCGACTCAGAATCACTTTCTGAGTCGATTTATCGATATATGGCTGGCTGGCTGTCCATGTAAAGTTTGTGCGCAAAGTACAGGTCGCAATTTTGAAGATAATTTGATGAAATTTAGTACATATGCTTTCTTCAACACAAGGACGAAGCCTATTGAATTTGGTTATGATCGGCCCATTTATTTATATAGGGATATTTTAATGAAATTTAGCACAAATAAGTTTTATATTAGCACAAATCCGTTTGCCGAATTTCATGAAGATCAATCCATAACTGACCATAGTTCACATATAAACTCCTCTCCCGAAAAAAAAACTTTAACGTGCATAAATCCCATACAAATGTTAGCATTATGTAATATTTAACACAAGTAAGTTTTATATAAGTAAAAACAAAATTATGTAGATCGAAATGGTGTAGGGTTTCATATGGTTGGGCTTGACCGTCTATATCTTCTTCTCTCGTTTTTATCTTATTCTTCCTCCATAACGATCTTTTGTTGATGCTAGCCAACGAATTATTTTGGTTAAAATCCTGTTATTAAAAAACAAAAAATTATAAAAACAATTGAATCAAAAGTAAAGAAAATTTTGGCTTTCTTTACAAAATTACAGATACTCTCTCCGATAATATACACAGAAACAAATATTTTAAATTATTTTTTAATAAAACAGATTATAGAAAAATATAACCATTATACTTCTAACCTCTACTTATGAACTCGTAGACCTTTTTTGATAACCCTTCCATTAGAGATTTGATAGTTGTTTCAGTCACTTTTTTGGAACAGTCTGCCCATCTCCTTTTAAAATCTTCAATAATTATGAAAGGAAGAATATCTTTTTGCAAACATTATTTGATGCATTTTTCGGTATTTATAGAGCCCACTGTAACAAATGACTTGCTTCTTTTGCCGCAACTGCATATGTAACGTTAGACCAAATTCTTTAGAAAATTTCGTCAGCTTTTCGGTTCTAAACTTATATTCAACATATCCTTGAGCATCAGCAACAAAACCCGGTAGCGTTTTTTATACAACATGAGTATTTTTGTATGAAATTTTATTTTAATTTCCGTGCCCTATTCTTGGCTTCTAAATTTTTTGCATCGTTCCAGTCTGGAACTTTTTGGACTTTATATGTTTTCAACTCCGCATTAGCTTTAACTTTTCGCATCAAATAGTCTGAACACTGAGCTAACCGGGCTGCTTTTCTACCAGATATATTTGGAATTCTTTTCAATATGCTTTCAATTTTCTTGGCCTTCCCAATATCATATAGACTTTTTTTCTTCCCGAACCATGTTTCCTATCAATGATCGAATTCTCCTGACACTGTTTAATAACCTTGAAAACAGTTTGACAGCAGACATTTAATTCTTTGGCCAATTATTTTAGGACCAATTTGGATTTTTTTAAATTTTTTAATAATTTGTAGCGCGTCACTCATTTTGATCAAACTCACAACAAAACAACATGGTTGTCATAAGAAATAATAACTGACATATTTTTCAATTATAACTAGATCAAAAAAAAAAAAAAAAAAAAATTAAATATTGCTTCGGAAAAAAGTTATGAGACAAAATGTGTATTAAAATTTGTTCGATTGCACTCCTTACATTTATTTGAGTTATAAATGCAAGGAGTGCAATCGAAGAAATTTTTGTTAACTCAATACTATCTTTAACGTTTATTTCTGGATGATCTATAGCAACATATAAGAAATGTAAAAAGAAAAATATAAATAGAAAAGTACATATACATAGTATAAAAAATATTTACCTACATTTGCAAATCGTTTGTGGTCACTTGTAGTAGGTACAATTTTAAGTTTTCCAAGGAAATTTTAGGTTTTGCAGTTCTCCATAAACGAAATGATGATGACGGTAGTCTAGCAGTTAATTAATTAAATTTGTTTATATTTCCTATCGAAATGATATATAAAATAAATAAATATACCTAAAATATTAAAAACTTAAAAATTTCCGTAAAAAATATAAAAAAGTCGTCCAAATGTCTTTAGTTCCATATTTGCATTTTGTGCCATCCATGGGTTTGGACATAAATTGAAACTTGCTTGTTCTTGAAGTATATCTGATTTAACACAAATTCACACTTATTTTTCAGTAAAATTTTTTAACGAAATTTAAATTTATTGACACAAAAACACGTGCACAAGCTTTATTATTAGTCGTTCAACTGATCTTCTTCTATGTGCGTTTTCTATATTGAAGAAATTTCTTCAGTTTTACACAAGGTGCGGAAAAATTCGGATTTCGAACTAAATTTTAAGTTCTTCTTCACTTTTATAAATATTATTCGTAAATTTAAAAATAAAATTCACTTTTTGGGGTTTGGGTTTAATTTGAGTTACGAAAATAATCTAAAAAACTTTTTTAAAATTTGTATTTGTGGGGAAGATCGCTATTTTACTATTACAAACGGTTCGGTCGCCACACACATGGTGCAATGATGTGCGCAAAAAAGTGGTTGAAAAAAAGTCAAAATAAAAAGGTTCGTTATGTACATGTACGTACATGTAGATATGTATAAAAATATACTTTTTAGCCGTATGAACTGTCGAATAGATAAAAAATCAGACTATAAAAACTCCAATGATATTTGTTATTTTTGTTTGTATGTATGCAAGTAGTATATCAATTGATTTTCTGGCTATCTGCAAATAATTATTTAAAAATTATCGTGATATCGATAAATTTTTCACTTGTATGTAAACAAATACATACATACATACATGTATATGCCCAGCAGGCCACATGTCCATTAACGACACTTTCATCGAGGATGTCGTCTAAATTTGTCGTCAAGAAAATGCATTTAGAGGACAAGTTTGAATAAAAGTCACCTATATTGTCATTTTACCCCATTTTCGGCGACTTCAATAAAAAAAATATACGGAATTGTAGTACATATCTAGTTCGGTGACAACATGAGTAAAATGTCCAGCGAGAATGTCGTGAGTTAAACCAAATACACGACATGCTGCATGACATTGTCATGCAGCATGTCGTATATACCTATAAGATAAATAAAAGCATTAATAAAACCATTAAAAAATAGAGAGTGTCGTAGCTGAAGTGGTAAGTGCGCTTGACTATTCAATAAAAAAGAGAGAAATTGGTGGCCTGGGTTCAAATCTCGGCGGAACCCTACTAATTTTTCATTTATTTTTCTTAAAATGGTTGACGAAAATATACATGACACTGTCGTTCAGGTTATCGTTGATGACTTAAGTGCCCTTTGTTCGAAAATGTCACCAATGTTTGTTCGGAGCTGTCGTACATGTGTCATCGAAGACTGTGACAAATCATTAAGACATCGTCGATATTTTCTACAAGACATGGCCTGCTGGGTGGGTATGTACACACACAACTGCTTACTAAATTCTAATTTTCCCATATCTCTAATTGAAAACATATATTTACAAACATACATATTTACATGCATACACACTTTGTTGTTGTTTCATTTTAAACAATTAAGTAGTAACAAAACAAACAAAAAAACTGCAGCTTTTTTAAACACACAAGCGCATGTACAAATGTTTTAAACATCTTTTATTTAACATAAGTCAACACATTTTTTATACCGTTACACCACTTCAATTCGATTAATTCCTTTCGGGTTAATTCCTGAATAATATTTTTATTTTCGAAAATAAAATTTTTGATCTTCGAACAAATTTAAAAATTAAATTTGCAAATAAAAAAATAAAATTCGTTCTAAAAATTAGGATTAAATTCGCTGATAAAAATTATGTTCCGAACGAATCAAAAACTCTGCTACAAACATCGAATTGTAGAATTTTCCGCGATGCAACTCTGCTTTATTATCCAATTATTTCATTGCATTACCCAGTATCAAAATAAAGTGCATGGAGAACTTATCTCGACACTTGGAAAATCGGTTATTGCACGCAAAGAAAAAAATATGGTTCTTGTGACCATAAACTAAGAGCAACATACTATGATTGTAATATATGATTCCAGGTTACAATAAGTATATTTGTACGTAATCATTATTATGATTCCAATTTATAATTTATTAGTAAGGTTCATAACCTTATTAATAACTTTTAGTAAGTTTTATAACCTTTTCTTAAGTTTTGCTTTCAATTTCATGATGTTTTTATCACTTAATAATTCCATGTTTTCATATATATAAACTAATTTCATCATATATATAAATCCATTTTATCACATATGTATTTATCACATATGTATGTTATCATATATATAATTCCATTTTATCATATATATAAACTAATTTCATCATATATATAATCCCATTTTATCATATATATGATCCCATATTTTCATATTTATATTCATTTGTACCACGAAATGTAGTACAAATAAAAACAAAACAAAACTTGTTAATTTATATTTGTTCATATATAAACTAAATGAGAATTACAACTACTGGACTGATACACAAAAATGTGTATTCAAAAGGCATTAAAAGTTAATGGCTTAATTGTTGTAGAATTAACCAAATTTGTAAAATGAAATAAATGGTTATGTAATTAACTAAATTGTTGTAGAATTGACTAAATGATTGGATTTATGATTTATGAAATATGATTTCATATAAACATAATTAAATACATATTATAATTCAGTGAACCACATTAAAATTTTGATTGTGGGTAATCATTAAATGATTAAACAGAATCATAAACGTTGCTATCATGAACACAGTATATTTAAATCAATGAAAAACGGCTATATAATCATTCAATAGTTGTGGTGATCATGCTGTAACCATGTTTTTTTCTCTGCGTGTGCAACAAAAATACATGTTTTAGAGGTGCAAAAATCAAGGTGGAAAAGCTGCCTTAAGACTTGGTTCAAACGCATCAGAAAAGGTATTGACTGTCAGCAATAATGTCCTTTTCAAAAAGAAATTTTCGCAAAATATAAAAGACCCCGCACGTATCTTTTTATACCCACCATCAAAAAGATGGGTGGTATATTGATTTTGTCATTCCGTGTTTACCATGTCGAAGGAATCATCTAAGACCCCACAAAGTATATATTTTCTGGGTCCTGGTTAGATTCTTAGTCGATCTAGCTATGTCCGTCCGTCTGTCTGTCTGTTGAAAGCAGGATAGGGCTCGTACGGGGCAACGTAGGGGGACGAAATTTGTCACAAATATTTATCTTATATAAGGTTTGTTTGGTATTGCAAATGGGAAAAATCGGTTAATAATCAAAAAAGTTGTGGGCTAGAAAGTAGAAACACAGGGTGTCCGTTTCATACTTTTCTGGTGCTATTTCTTCAATAAAAGCATGTACGACAATAAAATTTTGTATGTATAGTTCGGGGGTCGATATAAACTCGGAAACAAAAAATGGGCGTGGTCCGCCCACCTCCCATATAAGGTGAAATTGTGTTCAAATAGTTTAAGGACCAATGTAAACTCGGAAACAAAAATGGGCGTGTTCCGCCCACTTTACCGCCCCCTCCCGTATAAGGTGAAATTGTGTTGAAATAGCTCAAGGACCAATGTAAACTTGGAAACAAAAAAATGGGCGTGGTCCGCCCACTTTACCGCCCCCTCCCATATAACGTAAAATTAGAAAAAGTTGATGGTGGGTATATAGATTCGGAAAATATATAGTTTATATATATATAACATGTCGGAAAATGATTTTTCCGACATGTTACTTACGGAATGACAAAATCAATATGCCCCCATCTTTTTGATTGTGGGTATAAAAAACTGGAAAAATCGCAGAGTATTAATTTTTTTATGTGTTGTGAGGACTAAAGTCGTGCAATACTCGTTTTATTTATTTTATTTTAATGAATTATATTTATTTTTATCATTATTGTTTAGTATTTTATAAAATAGACTTCATCCTTTTAACATTAATTTAAAATATCATTAGTATTAATTTCCGTTAATTTAAATGTTACAACATCATACTAATGCCATCTTGCGGGAAGTAGAATAATCAATTATCTTAACAAACAACTCTGTTATAATTGCAGCTGTTCGAAAATACAGCTGATAGGTGTGTTTGCGTACTTTCCAGCAAGCTTTATACAACAACTTTTTTTGAGAGAGTAAAAATCAATTTACTCTCAAATTGAAAAATATTAAAACAAAAAAAATAAAAACATAATTTTGTTCTTTTTTGTTAACAAAATAAAGCAAAATGTTATAAATATTAAATATTATTTGTTACTAACTTTAAATTAAATGTTGATTCATTAAAATATTATTTTTAACCAAAACGAATAAAAAAGCTTAATATCCTTAACTAAAAACGCTAACATGACATCCCTTTAAATGATTTTCAACAGAAAATAAAAACTTTTACAAATGAATTTTTATCTATTTTTTTAACATAAATCTAAACAAATATGAATTGTAAGTATTTTTGTAATATTTTATTACATTTATTTTTCTTACTTTTCCTAAAATTTGAGTTTTTATATTTTAATTTTCTTTGTTTACATTTGTAAACAAATGATCATATGTTTTTGATGATGAAAGTTGATGGAAGAAAAACAGCCAGCAACTTTCATCAATTTCCCCTTCAATGAACTGTAAAATTTTGTCTCTCTCTTGCTCTCAATTGCAAGATTTTTAAAGTAAACGAACGCGATTTAGCAATTTCCAGCAACCACAGCTATGAGGAGACTAAAGGCCGGGTTAGTTGGTTGTTTGTGTGATGTTGATGTCCCGTTTATTTACGGGAAGAATTTTGTGCAATTATCCAAAATTAATAACGTGACATATGTTTTTGACATTTGTTAGCAAAAGCACAGAGTTACCATAAATTATTTACTAGAAAAAGCCTAAAAATGCAACACTGATTGAAATTAAACATGCCAAATATATATCTATTTAATTGTTTGTGTATTTAATTATTTTTGTTTATTTATTTCTTTTATTATTTAGTGGTTTTTCCTTTTTATTTCGTTAAGCATTTGTTTATTTGTAAGAAAAAAAGTTATTGTTTGGCAACACTGCTAACAACTGTCACGGAACAACGCAAGAAAATTCTGTTTTCAACAGAATCAGACATCACATCAACATCAAGTTTTTATAATTGTTAGCATTACAATACATGTAATATAAACGATCAGCTGTTTCCTTCGCGGGAGGAAACGTCACATAAACAACCAACTAATTCACGCTTAAGAGAAATAACAATCCCGAAGGCATATCCAAAACTAGGCATCCCGTTTTTGAATTTATAAATTTATGGTGTGATGACTACCGCACAGTGAGGTCAAACGCAAATTTTTTTGGTAATAAATCTGTATCACCTAAACTACAGGTTGGATTAAATTCAAATGTATGAAAGAGTTGCTGAGGAGGACCCAAGTTTTGAGAAAAATCATCTTACAGCCACCCTGTGATAAAACATGAAAATCTACAGGGTGTCAAAATTGACTACCTCGAGTATGTAAAAGTTTAAAAAAATTTAACTTATACAAATGAAGTCCGATTTTAAAGATTTTTATATTTCTGTAAAGTGCTTGGCAAGATTAAGAAAAAATAAGATTACTCACCCAAGTTATCTCTTACAGTTAAAAAGATATTTACACTTGAATTTTGAATTTTTGATTTTTTGAATCGACTTTCTTTTGTTTTAAAAATATCACTCCTGCAAAAATCATTAAAAAAACTTTACAAGTAAATTTTTGGCAATTTTACAAAAATAAACAATATTTAATAAATATAAGCGATTATTACGAATATTTTCTTACAACCAAAACGTGCCAATACAATTGTTTATTACGTATACGCACATATGGAAATATTGTAAAACAGTGAATTTGGTGAGAGTTGACCTAATTTGTCAGTTTTGAGACCATGATATAATGCCTTTAAAACAATCTATATATACATATTATACATCAATGAATTGGTAAATAAGCCTATTTTTATATTCTTGTAATATTTTATTAGTTTTTGGAAAATAGGCGGAGTTTTGCTTTACAAAACATTATTTTTTGGGTTTTTATATCTTTTTTATATTTTTAAATTTTGAAAAATTTCCAAAAATTTATTTGTAAAGCTTTTTCAACGATTTTTGGAGGAGAGAAAGATCGATATGCATTTTATATATTACATAAGAAATAATTGCAAAAATAGTATGTTAATATGCTTCTTTATACAGTTAAAAAAAGTCGTTTAAAAAAATTACTTTTTCATAAAATCTGCTCTCCTGCATTCGTTTTTGGCCGGGCGGGAAGTAGTTTAGTGTCAAATCGTTTTAAATCTATTTTTCGATGAAATATCGTCAAAAAATTTAAAAAAGCTCGCGTGACATTTTTTTTTTATTAATCGATAAAAATTTAACTTTTCCAAAATTCACTATTTTCGACCAATGCCTGATGTAGGGTGCAAGCCTAAATTAGTTCAAAATTTCTATTTTAGCCATTTGTGAAACCTTGTCCTTTGAAATATATAAAGACAACATTTTTTTCTTAAACGGAACTTTGAGTAAAAAGTGAAAGAATTGTACTATATTTTTGTAAAAAATAGCCATTTTTCATACCAATTTCATAGTGCTGACTGAATATTTTTCACGTCCAGACGCATTGAGATAATCCAAAAATTCTTTCAGCATGTTATTTCCAAATATATAGCAAATTACAAGATATTTAAAAAAAAATTTTACCTCGTATACTTCAGGACTTATTCCCGAAAAACAAAGGAAAGTCGAGCCAAAAAATCAAAAATTCAAAATTCAAGTATAAATATCTTTTTAACTGTAAGAGATAACTTGAGTGAGTGATTTTATTTTTTCTTTATTTTGCCAAGCACTTTACAGAAATATAAAATCTTTAAAATCGGACTTCATTTGTATAAGTTAAAATTTTTTTAAACTTTTACAAACTCGATGTAGTCAATTTTTGACACCCTGTAGATTTTTATGTGTTATCACAGGGTGACTATAAGATGATTTTTCTCAAAGATTAGATCCTCCTCTGCAACTCTTTCATACATTTCAGTTTAATCCAAACAGTAGTTAAGGATTTATTACCAAAAAATTTGCGTTTGACCCCACTGTGTACCGGCTAAGTTCAAATATGAAAATTTGTCCCCAAAATGTATGGTAACTCAGGAACATAATCGGAATAATGTCACTATACCCGCCTCTAACAAAAACGTGAGTACTAGGGTGATCGATTATTCGACTTTTTTGAGAAACCGGTTTTCGAATAGTTGGTATTTTAAAAAAACCGGTTGCACTTTTTGAAATTCAGAAAAAACCGGTTAACCGGTTTTTTGCAGAAGTTAATATTTATATCAAAAGACTACATTTCTTTAAAAAATCAATTAAGTTAAATTTTATTAAATACAAGCGTAAAAGCTTAACAATGTCAGGAAAAATAATATAATAATGAAAATATGCACAAACAAATCCGAAAATTAAAAGAAAAAAATATGAACAACATTTAGACACCTTCCTCTCCCTAATCGAAGTCAATTATTTGAAGCCGTTCAAATTTATTGGAATTATATTGATTAAAGTTTTAAATTCGTAAACCTTTCAAAATAAAAAAATTGTCGTAAATGCGCTCCCTGGCCGAAATACAGAATCAGTTTTTTATAGGATTTGGAGAGCAAACAATAAGTATAGCAACTCAAAAGTTCTTAATACCAAAACAGACTTTTTGGTCCCTGATAGAAACATGAATAGTTTTATAAGTATGCCGATTTTTAGTTTCTTACGTCGTCTGGGAGCTTCAGAAAGCTCTGGAAAGGAAACATTCTTAGGAAAGATATATTTAAATCCATATATATAGATCCACGTATTTTCGCTCCCTGATAGAAATTTCAAAATCTGGCTCCGTTAGGATTTGTAGGAAGAATAGGGTTATAATTAAGCTGAATTTTAATTTTCTATGTCTTCTGGGAGATTTAGAAAGCTCTGGAAAGAGAAAAAATTCTTAGAAAAAGACACATAAATCCTCTTATATCCGCTCCCTGATAAAAATTTCAAAATATGGCTCCATTAGGATTTGTTGGACAAAAAGTTTTATAATTAAGCCAAATTTTAATTTTCTACGTCGTTTGGTAGCTTCAGAAAGCTCTGGAAAGAGAAAAAATGCTAAGAAAATTGTATATCTAGATGACTAGAAGATAATTATGTTTCAAAATTGTAGAAAAAATCATCTAAATTTTAGTTAGCATAAACAGAAACCATGGCTTAATATGGAAGCCTGTCTCAATTGAAACGATTCTGCAAGTGAAACTTTTTAACACAACACCTTTAAAAAATAAAGGAAATATTGGATCAAAAAAATTAAATGGGGTCATACTGGATAATTATTAATTATTTATTTGTTTAATATTACAGAATAAATTCCAATTTAGACTTAAACTATATTTTAAAAACATAAGAAATCAGTCTTTATGAATATTTAAAAAATTATTCCTAAATTTTCAAATATCACTATCACTATTTAGTACAAGTTTTCTGAAATAAAATGCTATTTTTAAAACCGGTTTTTTGTGTTTAAAAAGACCGGTCTATTCGACAAGCAAAAAATGAACATTTTGAAAAAACCGACAGCACATTGACTGAAAAAACCGGTTGGAAAACCGCGTCGATCACCCTAGTGAGTACATTCCAGGCTATTAATAATTTCGAAAAATCTAATAATTGTAATTCTGAGGAACAATTTATTATTAGCCGATTTCTAGAAAAGGAATTATTAAAATTTAATGATGTACATGGAGTTTATAATATCACCGAACACAAAATTATTTTAAAATGTGAAATACGATACGCGACGCGAAACCCCGCAATGCAGAAGATAATAGATATCGAAATCAATAAATTACTGACCAAAGGCTATATTGAGCCATCTAGCAGTCCTTATAGCTTTCCAACCACGCTGGCTAAAAAGAAGAACGGAACATGGCGTCTTTGTATGGACTTTCGCCAATTAAATCAAAGGTCTATCGCTGATGCATATCCACTACCGCGTATCAACGACATCTTGGATAAACTACGACAAGCCAAATACATAAGTTGCTTGGATTTAGAAAATGGGAACAACATAGTAAACAATTTACTGCTTTTACAGTATCAATGGAAAGTAATGCCGTTTGGTTTGCATTCAGCACCAGCAACATTTCAACGTGCCTTGGATCGAGTTATAGGCCCAGAAATGGAACCCCATGCTTTCGCGTATTTAGATGATATTGTCGTTGTGAGCAAATCATTAGACGAACACCTTATTCATATGAAAGAAGTCTTTCTACGTCTACGAAAAGCAAACCTAGAAATAAATCCTGATAAATGCGAATTTTTCAAAAATTAAATCAATTACCTCGGACACGTGATCTACAGTGAAGAAATTAAGACAGATCCTCAAAAGGTGGCCGCGATCAGCAATATCAATACACCACAAAACGTACGAGAAGTAAGACGCTTTCTTTGCTTTGCTTCATGGTACAGGCGTTTTGTAGATTATCAACAAACTGAAACAAAAATTAGCTGAATCACTCTTATTAGCCTGCCCGAATTTTTCGAAGGTATTCACTATACAAACCGATGCCAGTGACTATGGTCTTGGAGTAGTCTTAACACAGGATATAGATGGCCAGGAAAAGGTAATAGCCTATGCAAGTCGACATCTTAGCAAATTCTGAAAAAAATTATACCACTACAGAAAAGGAGTGTCTAGCTATTGTCTGGGGAATACGTAAGATGCGCATGTATTTAGAAGGTTATAAATTCATAGTGATAACGGATCATTTGTCACTAAAATGGTTAAACTCTATTGAAACACCCATAGGTCGCCTCGCTCGATGGGCATTGGAACCATAGCAATATCAGTTCGAAGTAAAATATCGAAAAGGAGCTCAAAACATAGTAGCCGATGCACTTTCACGTCACCCAGTAGAACTGTGTCAGCTCGTAACAGAAGAAAAGGCTGAAGAATATTGTGATTGGCTTAAAAATAAAATGAAAGATATTAAAGAAAACTCACAAAAATACCCAGATTTCGCGATAATAAACTACCAACTTTATAGTAATTTTCCGAAAAATCATAATGATGAAAATTGTAATATATACATATCGTCACCGAAAATGCAAAACAACGTAACATCACTTTTCACAACTTTACAGGAGACACAAAAAACGTTATCAAATCTAAACAAATTGTCCTACAAACAAGATTTTTGAGTTATTACATCCTTAAATATTGCCTAATATATTGATGATGAGTAATTTAATTTTTATTAAATATTTTTTAAGTAATGTGGTTTACGTTTTTCAAGATTTCAATCTTGTGAAGCCAAAAAAACGTAACATCAATAAAAATTTTACAAAAATTGTAATTAAAAGAATTTTTGCAAACTTTTACTCCAAAATTTTAATACCTATTATATTTTTAATAATTTGCAATCTAAATTCGTAAAAAAAAGAAAAAAAAAAATTTATTTTTTAACCAATGTGATGTTACGTTGTTTTGACTTGAGAAAATTATTGCTTTCGTTAATATTATCGTCATTTTTTGAGTTACAAGTCGGAAAATTTGTGATCACACGTATTTTGGAATAATAAACTATATTTCATCAAAAACACAAATTTGAAAATTTTGATGTTACGTTGTTTTGCATTTTCGGTGACGATATGTATATATTAGGTATATATAAGTAAAAACAAAATTATCAAGATCTGAATAGTGTAGGGTATCATATGGTCGGTCTTGACCGACTATACTTTTCTCGTTTTTATACCCACCATCAAAAAGATGGGGGGTATATTGATTTTGTCATTCCGTGTGTAACATGTCGAAGGAATCATCTAAGACCCCACAAAGTATATATTTTCTAGGTCCTGGTTAGATTCTGAGTCGATCTAGCTATGTCCGTCCGTCTGTCCGTCTGTTGAAAGCAGGATAGGGCTCGAACGGGATAACGTAGGGGGACGAAATTTGGCACAAATATGATGAAATGAAAATGGGCAAAATCAGTTAACAACCAAAAAAGTTATGGGCTAAAAATTAGAAACACAGGGTGTCCGTTTTAGCTTCATCTGCTGATATCTCTTTAACAAAAGCATGTACGACAACGAAATTTTGTACGTATAGTTCGGGTGTTGATATAAACTCGAAAACCAAAAATGGGCGTGGTCCGCCTACTTTACCGCCCACCTCCCATATAAGGTTAAAATCGACGAAATTGTGTTCAAGTAGTTCAAGGACCAATGTAAACTCGGAAACCAAAAAAGCGCGTGGTCCGCCCACTTTACCGCCTTTCATATAACGTAAAATTTGAAAAAGTTGATGGTGGGTATATAGATTCGGCCGGGCCGAATATAACATTCGCGCTTGTTTCATTTAAAAAATAATAACAGGATATCGTCGCACATTGTGTGATTTTAACAATTTAGCGAGTTTTGAAAAAAAAGTTGGTTATTCTAATTAAGAACCTTCTGGATAACTGAAAAATATAAAAAATATTAAAAAAAAATGTTAACCGTTAATAAGTAACGGCACCTTGTATTTATTTTGTTGGCAAGAAGTTCAATTTTTAATGTTTGTAACTTTCTTGTTTTAAGCAGGATTTTTATGAATCTTTTTTTATTTTAAAAGCTGATGTGTTATCTATCACAGAAAGTAATAATAATTTGAAAAAACTTATCAAAAAAACAATCGTGGGGAATTTTCAGTCTTCAACTATTTTATCTCTATATTATTTTTTTGTCTCTATATTAATTTTTATTGGACAAAAACTAAAAAGTCCCACAAAGTCCAGTTATCTAATATTATGGCACTTTTGTAATTGGTGGTCTCCCAAAATCAGTAATAAACTTTTGCCATTAGTTTATTACCAAGCAATTATAATGATGGTAACACTGTATGACGTGTTTTTTTTTCGTAATGCCAAAAAGACTGCAGAAATTATTGGTCTAGATGTAGAATTGGTAAAGCATTTTCACATTATTTTGGAAACTCTCGGATGTGGTCTTGAAATTTATTCTGTTGCCTTTAAAAATTATGTCATAGAGACCAGAAATATTTATCTTCAAAATTATAAATGGTTTTATATGCCCGCTACACTACATAAAATTTTATTTTATTTATTGTACCTATCGGCCAATTATCCGAAGAAGCCCATTAGGCAAAAAATAAGGATTGTAAAAATTTTCGCGAACATTTAACAAGAAAAACATCTAGAGAGGACTCCAATACAGATTTGCTACATAGATAGATTAATATTATCAGATCCATTAATTTGCAGCTTACGAAAACCACCAAAAACTAAAAGTTCAAATGTAACACCTGAAGTTGCGTTACTGTTGAAAATACAGAATATATCTTTTGATGATTCTGATAAATAAATTTTAGTAATTCAAATTTGTGAACAAATCATAGATTTAAAAATACATACATTCATATATTCATACATTCCTACGTACATACACTCACACACACACATATTCTTAAAAAAACTTGATTGAATTATATGAGAAGTAGGCGTGGCAGTTGTCCTATCACGCCATTTTCTCCACGAAATCTGCTTAGTGTTACGAAAATAGTTTGTGCCAAATTTCATCATCAAATTTCAGTTTTCTTAATTACAAAAATATAGACTTTTGATCACTCAGAATGAGAAAATCTCACACTGTGCGTAGCCTAAAATACAAAAGGGCTAAACAACACTTTAATATTTTACAGGTGAGATAAATAAATAAATAAATATATAAATAAATATATATATATATATATATATATATATATATATATATATATATATATATATATATATATATATATATATATATATATATATATATATATATATATATATATATATATATATATATATATATATATATATATATATATATATATATATATATATATAAATATAGAATTTCTATATTCATTATTATAAAAAATTCCATTCAAAATACTATCAGAATAATGGGGAAGTGATCGACATGGTTTTATATACCGGTTTTTTCGATTGATTGTAACGATCAACCGAAAGGGCCTTGCCCTGTGCGATTTTTATTTTTTTGTTTTTGTGTTCAAATACTAATCTAATAATATGTATGAATATTGTATAATTTTATTTTATAAAATTTGTTAAACATCGACTCACTAATTGAAAGCCAAAGATGCACAGTGGTCCCAAAACGATTTTTTTGGAAACAATTCTGCAACTTTAGAACTACTGGATGTATTTTAATGAAATTTCGCATGGACGATCCTGAGGTGTATTTCAATTGATTTGGGGGAGCACAGGTTCTTTGCTAGTCTGTGGGACGGGGGGTGGACCCCAAATTTTTTAAAAAATCGGCAAAATTTTATTTATGATTTGATTGAAAAAAAATATATATTTTATAATTCTCTACGAAAAACATGTGTGGGATATCTCCAAAGTAAAATTTTGACCCATTTTTTGACAAGTTTTTATCAGCTTTTTTAACTTGGCGGGCTCAATTTGGGTCCTAAAATTTTTATAAAATATTCTATGGATTCTGTACAAAATTCGTGCAAGGATCATATGCCTATGTGGTTCAGATAAAAAGTTATATTTATATTTTGAAATAGAAAATTTGAAAAAATTTTGATTTTTGGTATTTTTTTTTTCTAAAAGATGGTAAAGTTTTTTCACTTTAAAATTCTTTCTTTATCCTCTGGTTCATAAACTTTTTTTATATTACTATAAGAATGCTTAACATAAATGCATGTAAGGTAAATCCAAGTGCAGTTGGGGTAACAGCCTCCCCGCTAGCCCTATCATAATTTCGTTAGTTTTAATTTTTATTTTTTTAGTTTCTTGAGGAGCTCAGAAATGTCAAGGCTGAAATTAAAATAAAAATACCTTAAATACATACCTACTTATATTCGCTAAACAAAAAATAAAATATTTAACGCCTCTTATAACCATTTTACTGAAAAAAGTCAAATTATTTGAATTCAAATATTATTAGTATTTTTTTTTTTTTTTTTTTTTTTTTGAAAAATAACACTACCCAATAAACCAAACGATATTATAACGATATCGAAACGATATTATCCAGGTGATAAAAATTATCACTAGTGACCCAGCAAAAATTTTGTTCGTGATGTCCCACTTGGTAGGTCTCTTTGCTGCGCTACGTATTAGGTTCATACATGCCTTTATTATGTGCATTTTAAGGCATCATATGATTTCATGCCACTTTTATGTGCATCTTTTAGAGATCCCAGAAGCTGTGAAATCATGCATTTATAGAAATTATAATTATTGTTATTATTATTATTTTTTCCATTTATTTTATAAAAAAAAAAAATTAATAAGAAAAATCAGAAATTTTTTAAATCAGTCCATCAACTAAATTTATTTAAGTCAAATGGCCTTTTTATTGGGGTAAACCTTAATTGTTTAATCTGCAAAAAACAAAAACACAAAATTTCTTCAAAACAAGTCAAACTGAAAATTAAAAAAATGATAAAACAGAAAATACGTTACAAAACATGTCATTTCTTGATTATTATAATGAGAACTAAAAATAATATATTTAAAGCTTTAATAATTTAATAAACAATTTTATTTTGTTATTATAAATAGTTATTTAAAATAAATATAATAATTTTACTTACAATTTTAATAGGTTTTTTTTACTTACAATTTTAATTATTTTTTTCCGACTTTCACGCACAAACTTACTTCCTAATACTTTAAACACTCGATCACAACTAATCAAAGCAGTTTAAAATATTGCATCATCCAACTTAGCAGAACTTTTTGTTTTAAATTGTAAATAAAAATTTGGAGAAGGAACTTATTCGCTTACAATTCTGCATCCACGTAAGCGAGAGAGGATGCAGGTTGTAATTCGGTAAAAAAAAATATGAGCTTAATGTAAATTTCTCGCTTCCTTTTACAGCTTACTCAAATGCACATCAATGATGTGCTATCGGCAGACATGCTTACCAGTACCTAAAAAATTTTTGCTGGGGATAATCGTTTTCGAATCTAAAACTATAGTTTTTACGGACTAAAGTGTACCATTCCTTATGATATCGTTTTTCAATAAAATTATTCTATCGTTATTAACGATAGAAAAATCGTCATGATCCAAATTTTTTTCTGAACGCCATTTAATATCAAAAATTATGTTTATTTTCATTTAAATATTCTAAATATAATTATAAAGTACCATATCAGCTAAAATTAGATTAAAATCCTAAATAAAAAAAAAAATAAAACATAAAAATCATCATACATGACATATTTTATGCAAATATTATAAATAATATTTGCAAGCATGATTATTCTTTAGGGACATACATATTTCTGCAATTACATACCTAAATAACATGGTTTTACCACTAAAAATGTGTATTTGATTCCCAGCTTGTTTTTGTTTGTTGAAAAATTTTTATTTTTATTTGAAGTTTTTTTCCAAATGTTTATTTTTTTATTTTATTGGAAAGAAATATTTCGAAATCTCAATAAAATAATAATATCGTCTTTTGCAATACAATATGATATTATAATCGGCAATGGGGTCAAACGCAAATTTTTTGGTAATAAATCTGTATCTCCTAAACTACTGATTGGATTAAATTGAAATGAATGAAAGAGTTGTAGAGGAGGACCTAAGCTTTGAGAATAATTATCCTGTAGTCACGCTGTTATAACACAAGAAAATCTACAGGGTGTCAAAATTGACTACCTCGAGTATGTAAAAGTTTAAAAAAATCGTAACTATATCCGATTTTAAAGATTTTTAAAGTGCTTGGCAAGATAAAGAAAAAATAAGATTACTCACCTAAGTTATCTCTTACAGTTAAAAAGATATTTGCACTTGAATTTTGAATTTTTTATTTTTTGACTCGACTTTCTTTCGTTTTTCGGGAATAATTCCTGAGGTATATGAAGTAAATATTTTTTAAAAATATCGTGTCATTTGCTATATATTTCAAAATAACATACTGAAAGAATTTTTTGGATTATCTCAATGTGCCTAGACGTGAAAAATATTCAAAGTCAGCACTCTGAAATTGATATGAAAAATGGCTATTTTTTACAAAAATATAGTACAATTCTTTCACCTTTTTCTCAAAGTTCCGTTTAATAAAAAAAATCTTTTCTTTATATATTTCAAAAGAATAGGGTTCACAGTTGGCTAAAATAGAAATTTTGAACTGATTTAGGCTTGCGCCCTACATCAGGCATTGGTCGAAAATGGTGAATTTTGGAAAAGTAAAATTTTTTTATCGATTAATAAAATAAATGTCACGCCAGCTTTTTTAAATTATTTGACGATATTTCATAAAAAAATAGATTTAGAACGATTTGACACTTAAATGCTTCAAGCCCGGCTAAAAACGAATGCAGGAGAGTAGAAAGCTCAAAAACGTGAACAATTTATTTTTTTTTTAATTTTTGGTGTTTATAAATTGGGAAACCCCCGAATAAGGATAAAATGTTTTTATTTCTAATCCTAGAAGAATATAATACTTGTTTTTGTTTGTTGAAACAAAAAAGGTTATTACTTGGAAAATAATAATATATATATATGTATAAAAAAAGTATTAGAATTAAATTTTTTCATTAAATTAATCAAATAACGAAAAATTTTTGTACTTTTTTAATGTTATTTTTCAAAAAAAAAAAAAAAAAAAATAATAATATTTGAACTTATATAAAATCTATATTAATTAAGCTATCATTATGAATTTTTAGTATACTATAAAAAAATTTTGTCCTTAAAAGAAGAGTATAAATAGATGCCCAATTTTTTACTCCGAAATACCCAAAATTCCAGTAAGGGGAAAGCTTGCATTAGAATTTGATTTTTTTCAGTAAAATGGTTTTTTGTGTGTTTAGCGAATATAAGTAGGTATATTTTCAAAGTATTTTTATTTCAGCTTTGACATTTTTGAGCTCCACAAAAAACTAAAAAAATATAAAAAAAAGTTTATAGCTCAGAGGAAAATAATGGATTTTAAAGTGAAAAAACTTTACCACTTTTTAGAAAAAAAAAAATCAAAATTTTTCTATTTCAAAAATAATATATTTTCTATTTCAAAATAATATAACTTTTTATTTGAACTACATAGGCATATGATCCTTGCACGAAAATTATTAAGAATTTTGTACAGAATCCAAAGAATATTTTAGAAAAATTTAGGAGCCCGCCAAGTTAAAAAAGCTGATAAAAAACATGTCCAAAAATGGGTCAAAATTTTACTTTGGTCCAAATATCTCTTAGCGTATTTTTTGTAGAAAATTATAAGGACTATATATGTGCAAAATTTGTTTTCAATCAAATCATAAATGAAATTTTTCCGATTTTTTAACCCTGGAAGGGCTTCGTTAGTCATTTTGACTAACAACTATGCTATTTTTATTTGCATATTTTTTTTTGAGAATTTTAGTATTTTAAGCAACCTTGTTCGTCAAAACGACTAACGAAGCACTTAGTGAGACTTTTTTAACTTCTGGCGATAAAGTAATTTAGTAAATAAAGTAATGCAGTATATTTAATATTTGTTCCTATAGTGTGAAATATATTTTTTGAGGTAAAATAAATACAGTATGACTTCCGGAAATAATTTTAACAACACATAAGTATATTTTTTGTCACATTACACAATGATGATGAGGAAGCTCTATTTCCTATATCAAATAAAAACGGCATGCTGAAGACTGAATAAAGCCATATTATAAAGTGCTAACGATTACAGATCGACTTCATCTTATGAGCTCTTTAATAAAACCTAAGGACGCGATTTATAATTTCGACCAAATATGCAGTGAAATATCTCACTCAGAGCGAATGTTATATTCGGCTCGGCCGAATCTAAATACCCACTATCAACTTTTTCAAATTTTACGTTATATGAGAGGTGGGCGGTAAAGTTTTTGTTCCGAGTTTGCATTTGTCTTTGAACAATTTGAACACAATTTCGTTGAAGTTTCACCTTATATGGGAGGTGGGCGGTAAAGTGGGTGGACGCCCATTTTTAGTTTCCAAGTTTATATCGATCTTCAAACTATTTATACAAAATTTCGTTATCGTACATGCTTTTGTTTACGAAATATCAGCAGAAAAGTAAGAAATGGACACCCCTGCTTCTAGTTTTTAGCCCATAACTTTTTTTGTTTATTAACCGATTTTGCCCATTTCCAATCCCAAACAAACCTTTAATCCCGTTCGAGCCCTATCCTGCTTTCAACAGACGGACGGACATAGCTAGATCGACTCAGAATCTAACCAGGACCCAGAAAATATATACTTTGTGGGGTCTTAAATGATTCCTTTGACTTTGAATGATAAAATTAATATACCCCCCAATTTTTTTCGATTGTGGGTATAAAAACATTTTTTATAAAATTTCCTTAAAAACTGCGTAAGGATCTAATTTAGCGACAAAAGTCTTATCGACTATGTTCTACTCCCAATATAACAACTAAGCATCCTAAAATTGGCAAAAATCTCCTATATTCAGTTAAATTTATAACAATAGTGTAAATTTTAGAAAAAGAAAAATAAGATTTGTAGCTACTGCGGCTAAAAAAAACACTGAACTACTAAGGTATACTGTAAAAAAATGCAAAAAAGTATCATAAATTTGAAATATTCGCAGAGTATGCAAAAACATTTATTTTTAAACTCTTTTTTTGTTAGAATAATTATAGGATGCACACATTTAAAAAAACGTAAGTTGCCTATTTCAAATTTTTTAAAAAACTAACACAAGGGTACACCATCTCTGAAAAAGTGCAAATATTGAGGTCTTTTCAGTTTTTGCTTAATATTTTGAAAAAACCGGAAAATATTTAGGAATTTTTGTTGTTATTTTATTTAAATTAATTTATCAACCAAAAATCAATTATTTTATTTTTCATGTTAATGATACGTCTTGAAATATTTTTAATTAAAGTTAGTGTTAGTCGTTTCGACTAACGAAGCCCTCAGAAGGCTAAAAATATCGAAGCCCTTCCAGGGTTAAAAAATTGTCATACCCGAGGTGAGTAACTTTGGAGATCCACCCATAGTCCCCCAGACCAGCTAAGAACCTGTGCTCCTACAAATCAATTGGAATACACCAATTTCGTTTTGGGACCACTGTGCAGCGCTGTTGTCTCAAACGTTTTGAAGTCTTTTATTTATGGTTGAAAAAGTGCAAATATTGAGGTCTTTTCAGTTTTTGCTTAATATTTTGAAAAAACCGGAAAATATTTAGGAATTTTTGTTGTTATTTTATTTAAATTAATTTATCAACCAAAAATCAATTATTTTATTTTTCATGTTAATGATACGTCTTGAAATATTTTTAATTAAAGTTAGTGTTAGTCGTTTCGACTAACGAAGCCCTCAGAAGGCTAAAAATATCGAAGCCCTTCCAGGGTTAAAAAATTGTCATACCCGAGGTGAGTAACTTTGGAGATCCACCCATAGTCCCCCAGACCAGCTAAGAACCTGTGCTCCTCCAAATCAATTGGAATACACCAATTTCGTTTTGGGACCACTGTGCAGCGCTGTTGTCTCAAACGTTTTGAAGTCTTTTATTTATGGTTGTAGGGTATTTGCTTAATTTTTTTTTATATAGATATTCAAACATTAATATTTGTTATAAATATTTAGTTATAATGAATAGGTTTTTTTTTATGTATTTGTAAGTGTAATGTTGTATAGGTATCGGTATATATGTGTGTAGGGTATGTGTAGTGTTTATGTTTGTTTTATATTTTAAACTTTTACATATTAGAAAATTTAGTTCTTTAGTTTAAGATTAAAATTAAAAAAAAAATAGTTTAAGTTATTAAAAGCAAATATTTAAATTAATTAAGAAAAATTATTTAATTGAAAAAAAAAAAAAATAAACTATTGAAGTTTACGTATTTTTTTATTTTTTTCTTTCAAAAAGATTTTCTCAAATTTGTGGTTTTATACAAAAAAAAATTGGACAAACTTAAATAAAATTATTATGAAGTAACCACCACATACGCTGCCACCGGCCAACAAACCACCAACATTTTCAAATCTATATATATTGCTTGCTTCGTATGAATTGTTTTGGTTATATCCATGAAATGGTTTCTTCTTCTTGAACCAAAATAAACCTGCAGCTTTTTTCAAATAAGCGAGCAATATTAAAAAAAAAAAAAAATTGTACCACTAAAAAGTTACCTCTTTTCAATTTATAAATGAAAATTTTGAAAGAAAATTCATGAAGCAATAAAAATGTTTACTACAATTAATTAAAAAAAAATTAAATTTGAAATTTAAACAATTAAAATAAAATTAAAGTGGGTACAAAGAAGAAATAAAAAAATAACGAGGCCTCGCATGATGTACTATCGGTTCTTTCTTACTATCTTTGGAAATATTAGGGAAATAAAAACCGACCTTTAAGATCAACCTTTCTTGATTCCTTATTCAATCGGAACTATATTAGCTAAATTTTATTCCGGTCAGTCAAGTTCCATTTTCCTCCCTGCAATAGATTTCTTAAAAAGTATAATTTACTGAATTTGACTCTATTTAATCCAGAATTACAAATGACAACTCATTACTATATTTTTCTGGAACCAGAAATCTCGTCTTAGCCTAAATTTCATAAATGTACCTTTTGTCGTTGGGCAAGGTTGAATCATCCATATAGATAAAAAATGCAGTTTATAAAATAAGTAAAATAAATCAAAAAAAGTAACATACATACATTTATTAAAAATAATTAAAATAAATGAAATATAATAAATATCTAAAATCAAATAAAGTTAGTTTTTTATTGATGCTGTTAATTTTAATTACATAAGTAAGCATATTATTTACATTTTTAAAATTTTCTTTTATTTAAAATTTTGTACAAAAAAAAAAAAAAAAAAAACGAGAAAAATATAGTCGGTCTAGCCTGACAATTTGATACCCTACACCATTGCGTTTGCGCACTAAAATGATTTCCGATCCTAATGAAATTAGTCAATATGATTTCTGCTTATATTGAACTTATTAGTTTCAAATATTGCCATGAGACTGTCATTTATGTGCGATATTTGCGAGTTAAAGTGATTTTCGAAAGTGGAGCTATGCTTAATTGTAAACCGATCTTCCCCACTACGATTTATCTTAGTATTTTTTGAACAAAAAAAAAAAAAAAAAAGTTATTTTGTAATTTTTATGAATCATATTTTTATGATTGTATGAATTTACGAATTAATGATTTGATAAATTTACAAAAATATAAATCATAAAAAATATGATTTTTCAATTCATAAAAATTACAAAATTATTTTTATTTCTGCTCAAAAAAATAAAAATCACAAAATAACTTTCATTTCAGCTCGAAAAAATAAAAATCACAAAATAACTTTTATTTCTGCTCGAAAAAATAAAAATCACAAAATAAAAATAAAAAATTTGAAAAGCACAGCACTTTATGAAAGTCGACTTCATAATGATTGCAATGGTGTATTTAAATCTGTTGTCAGATATTTGGTTATAATAGCTTTTTCTTTTTAAAAAATAACTGTTATTTACAGTCCCTGCATACAAGGTTAGAAACCGAAACGAATAACGGTATCGGTATTCAATTTATTTTTGTTTCGGTAACGGTATATTAAATTATATCGGTATGCCGGTACCGAAACTAAAATAACGGTAAATACTGTTATTATTAAAAACATGGAAAAAATATTAGAAAGGTTAAATTTTTAAATAATTTTTAATTAAATTTCACAAAAAAATTATTAAAGATGCGTACTAAAAATATGTTCATCTAACTTATCTAACTTTTTTATGTGCTCAATAGTTTCGAAGTTATTCTTAAATAATTGTCCAAAAAAAATCTTTTTCATGCAAAAAGTTAAATTTTTTTGTTACCAAAATTTCTTTTAAAAAATGAAAACATGAAAAAAGTTTCAGTTTATCATCACTATTTTAAAGCTGGTAATGCTGCGAATAAAATAAGGTATGTATCTTCAAAATTGATGTACAAATCTTGATTATATTCACAGTTAAGTAAAAATACCCATTTTACATACAATTGAATAGAAATACAGTGGTGGCAAAAAAAAAAAGTTTTTTTATCTTAAAACAAAAATAGGTGGACTTTGACGAGTTAAACAAGAATCTGCATTCACTTTTTTTGTATCATCACCTTATTCAGCGGTCACACTATAAAATTCGAGAATGGTTTGTCAAATTTAGACTATAACTCAAGAACCGTTTACACGATTTTAATAAATAATGCACCAAAAGATGCATACGTTATAAATTGTCTTCATGGTACGTTAAAAATATTTTTTATTCGCTCAAGAATTACAGAGTTATGGATCAAAAATTTCACCATTTACAAAAAAATAATAATAATAATAATTGTTTCGCTACTAATTACCGAATAACTACGGAAATATTAACTGGACAAAAATTATGTTTAATATATAAACCGTTCTCGAGTTATACAAGTGTGACTGCCTAAAGGCGGGGTCATAGTAGTCATGCCCATACAAAAAAATCAATATGTGGTAGAAAAAAAGTAAAAAAAAGCTGATTCTTATTTAGCACGTTAAGACGAAAAAAAAAATGTTTTCTTGTCCACTAGTGTATCTCCACTTAACTCAAAGATTTGTGCATCAATTTTTATGATACGGCTTTATTTACTCGTAGTTTTGCCAGCTTTTGAGATAAAACATTTTTGATGTTTTCACTTTTAAAAAGAAGTTTTAGTAAAAAAAAGAAATCTTGAATTTAGCATGAACAATTTTTTTCGGACACTTAATTCGAAATATCTCCTAAACTATTGAGCGGATAGAACGACTTAAATCTAATTTTATTCAACACATTTTGGTGTATTACTTATATAAATCGTCCATACCGTTCTCGAGTTATATTGATATTTTCCTGATATTTTGTACTCTGATTTAATAATGTATTAAATTAAGGAATTTTCTAAGTTAATACCCTATTCGTGTGGTATTTGTATGGGAGCGAGTTGAAATAATTAACGAATCACGACCAATTTCCATACTGTTTTTCTTCTTTTAAATAGAGATAGAAAATTAACTGCATCTATAATTATATCGAATGTATCCATTTTTGTGTGAATACACTGGATAATTATTTATTTGAAAAAATATCTAAATGTTTTCTTAAAATTTATGTTATTTTGATATCTAGGTACGCTAGGTACGGAGCAAGATATAAAAATAGAAAAAAAAAATTGCTTATATCGGACTGAGGATTTGTGTGGATTTCTTTGGAAGAAGGTTAATAACAAAAAAATTTTAACTTATTTGATTAAAATTTAAAAAAAATATACTGTATGTAAATAATTTAAATTCGGGATATTTTTGTTATAATTGCCGATTTAGATGTTTATTTATGCGAAAAAAAATTCAGCTTTTGTCATAAAAATACATATGTAGCAAAAATCAAAAAAATTACCCTTCAATAAAATTAATTTCTAACAACTTTTTTAACTTTGGATCGATATAGAAGATGGATAACAAAAAAATTTCGGAAAACATGCTTTTAAATGTTCCTAATAATTTGCCATATTCGTTATTTTCAAATTCTTAAAAACGACTATCTCTCTGGCCCTCTGTGCAGCGTCACTTTTTAGGTCCTATGACAAGTTCGGGTTCAGCCGAACTGCAAAATTGATCGAAGTTCGGGTTCGGTTTGAAAAAGTGCATTCGGTCGGACTTTATTTAATATCATTAAAAAATAACACTAGAAGCAGTGTGGCCATTTTAGCATTTTTGCAGCTAAATTTAGCATTTTTTATTCCGATCTAGCCGCAGACTTTTCATTTAGCATTTTTCATAATGAGGACAAAATTCAAATATTAAAGTCTAATTTTTATATCAACTGTCATTTTTGGCAAAAATGTGGTACCATGATTATTCTCCATGTGCATCAATGGTTAGTAATCACATAAATTACTTAAATGCAGGGACGGAAAATAACTGTTATTTTTGAATTTTTAAACAAAAAAAAAGCAGTAGCAACCAAATGTCGAAAAACTGATTAAAATAGATCATTTTGATCTGTATGGAGTCTACTTTCATAAAGTGATATGCTTTTTAAAATTTTTATTTTTATTTTTTTTTTTAGCAGAAATAAGTTATGTTTTGTATTTCTGCTTGAAAAAATAAAAATCAAATATAAAAGTTGTTTTTGCTCAAAAAAATAAAAATATAACCGGTATTTCTGCTCGAAAAAATAAAAATCAAAACATAAGTTATTTCTGCTCAAAAAAAAAAAAAAATAATAATAATAATATATAAAAATAACATTTATTTCTGCTCGAAAAAATAAAAATCAAAAAATAACTGTTATTATTTGATTTTTATGATAAAAGTCATAACGGTTACGTTCCCTGCTTAAATGTTAATAGATAATGTAAAATAAATGTAAAAAATAAATAAAGAAATTGAAGAATGTTGAAATAACATAAACAGTATAGTATTAAATGCCATGAAATTATTTCTTAAATAAATATAAAATTTTTAATTTAATAAATGTTTTCAAAATCTTAAAATATGCCTCTTTCAAATGGATGTATGTAAGTATGTATGTATGTTCGTTAAAATGTTTATTTTAGAAAGAAATATTTTTGTTCCCTAACAAATACATCCATATTATTATAAAATGAACTTCGTTATTAAAGGAATGGACCTTGAAGAGAACTGACAATATGTTTTTTTTTTTTTTGTTTTTTGGCATAACGATTAACGCTATTGAAATTGCTCATGATCGGTCCATTATTTAACTTCGCCCCCATACAAATGTTCCCCGGAATAGGATTCTAACACTAACAAATGCCTTATTTATGTCACTATTTCAATAAAATTCGGTAAGTTTTATACAAAGATAAATCGGAGTGCAAAATTTGAGGAAGATCGGTTTACAATAAGACCCACTTTCAAAAATCACTTTAACTCGTAAAAATCTCACATAAATGACAGTATCATGTTAATATTGTACAAAATTAAGTTTATTGTAAGCAGAAATCATTTTGACTAATTTCATTTAGATCGGAAATTATTTTAGTGCACAAACGTGTAGGTGTAGGGTATCAAATTGTCGGGCTTGATCGACTATATTTTTCTCGTTATTAATTAAACATTTCACTCGGATTCCAGTCTGCCAAATCCCCGTCTAACAAGTTTAGGACTGAAAGTATGAATTCACTACTGTTAACCTTAAGTCTGTTGGACAATTTATTTTTTATTAGTGATAATTTAGAAAAAAAACTATGAAGCAAAGTAAAAAATATAAATTAGGATATAATTATTCATCAAATCAGTTTTTTAATTTTTCCAAGCCGGTCCAAAAAGATTCGGCATTTGATGTTTTAAATAGTTGTTGGATAACCTTGTCTAAAGCTTTGGTTTAAAAATTTTCCGCGGTTTTTATATCTTTGTTGGGAATAATATATAATGGGTCAAAATATTTCATATATCTTGGTTTCTCGCCATTTTGCACAATTTTCCACTACCCACTGTTAAAACATCTTTGACTTAAGTATTGTAAGATTATTCTTTTGGATTGGGGTATAATTCAATACGGTTGCTTGACTTTTTTAATCTAGCAACTAATTCTTATTATTTTATTTATTTTATACTATTTTTTCTTCTGTTTAGACAATCGATTCGATTTTTTATAATTACATGATGATAAAATTAACATTAAATGAAAATATACTACAAAAAAAGTCTTTATTTATCATTATTTGTTTTTTTTTTTTTTTAATTTTAGTATTTTCTAGCTTTTTTTTAGACATGATTTAGCTGAAAAAAAAATTTTCACAAAAAGCAAATAACTTTAAAATATTATTTGCTTTTTTACTTTCTTAACATGCTGTATACACCGATTTCCAATTATTTTTATGTGAAACCCATAAAAGCTACTTAGACAAACGTATATATTTATAGTATGTACATGAATTAGTAACCCTAAAGTTTATACTAAAATTCCACTTCAGTTTAGCTTTAACAAACACAGCATTTTAACTTCTTCAGTAGCTAATCTTAATGCAGTTTAAGTACAATTACAGAAAAATCGTAAACCTAACTTTAACAGCATATATGTACATTAAAGAGCCTCACGAAAAAAAGTTGCAATTGTATCCCTCTAAAAATGAAGATTGGTCTGTTCTTATATGATTTCAAAAATATTACATCTGAATTTACATAAGTTCGGACCATTTTCAAAACACCTCTAGAAATACGTATTTCTTTCAATATCATTATAAAAATTTTAAGTTATTTTTCTTCAAACGAAAGAAATTTAACTTTAACTTACAAAAGAGGCATACTAAGTCCTGGAATATTCATTTAAATAATTGTTATGTATATTTTCAGTCGCGTAATATTAAGATTTAACTAACGTTTTTTGTCACAAATTATATGTTTAAATGAAGAAAACTTCAAACATATAATTTTATATATTTTGAACAAATTTCAACATATATTGGGTTTTAATATACCATTGGAATGGTCTATCCTGATACTATTGAAGATTACACTTAATTAAACCTTTAACAGGAAGAAGGTAAATTTTATACCTTTAGTTTACAAAAGGTTAAGTTAGAAGTTTTGTAAATAAGTCACATGGAAGAATTGTACCTAAATATATTTAGATGAATTTAAGAAAAATATAATAAGTTCCTTTAAAAAAATTATGGACAGGAAATCCCAAAATATTACTTGTGCAAATAAAAGGTTAAATGAATACGTATATCAATAGAATTGAATGATGCCTTTCCAATGATACCCTAAAATGTTAATTACGATGGAAAACGTATAAAATATTCAAACCCTAATAAAATAATATTTAAAATGAAATCATAGAAAATATTACCAAAAATTTTAATTTCGCGAGAATGAAAACTAATTTTAAAAATATTTTTACTCATTATGTACTAAACGTCATTTGGAATCTCTTTGACAAAAAGTTAAAAATTATGAAGACTGTTGATCGAAAACAATATTTTTAGAGGCTTATATTTTAAAAATTGTCCAGCTCACGAGAACGAAATAAATAAACCAAAATGTTTCTGGGATTAGTTTAAAACATATCAATCTTTAATTTCAGGGGGTACATTTGTAATTTTTTTTGTCTCCATATAAATCAAGGCACTTTAATGTACATACGTACATATATATGTAAGTTTGTACAACATAACACATACATATATACATATGTCAAATATTGACTACAGTCATAATAAAACAAGATGGGAGATGTTGTCCTTCATTTGTTCTGACTAAAAAGACAAAACAAATTTTTTCAATTAATATTTTTATACCCTACACCACCAAAGGTGGTTGGGGTATTATGTGTTTGTGCAGAAGTTGTAACGCAGAGAAAAAATCTTCGGACCCCCACCTTAAAGTATATCCGTCCGTCCGTCCGTCTGGTCGGCTGGCTGACCATGTAAAGCTTGTGCACAAAGTACAGGTCGTAATTTTGAAGATAATTTGATGAAATTTGGTACATATGCCTTTTTCAGCACAAGGACGAAGCCTATTGAATTTGGTTATGATCGGCCCATTATTTCACCTAGCCCCCATACAAATGTCCTCCCGGAATAGAGTTTTAACACTTATAGATGCCTTAAAAATAGGAATATTTTAATGAAATTTAGTACATATAAGTTTTATATCAACAAAAATCTGTCTGCCAAATTTCATGAAGATCGGTCCATAACTGACCATAGCTCCCATATAAACTCATCTCCCGAAAATCACTAACGTGCGTAAATCCCATACAAATGTTAGTATTATGTTAATATTTAACACAAGTAAGTTTTATATAAGTAAAAACAAAATTATGTATTTGGTAATGGTGTAGGGTATCATATAGTCGGGCTTGACCGACTATATCTTCTTCTCTCGTTATTATTGTATTAAAATTTAATTAAATTTTTATTTAATTTATAAAAAATAAAACTGTTTTTAAAAGATAAAATGTTGATTTATTTCATTTATTTGATTTAAGAGAGAAATTAAAAAAATTTCTAAATTTTGCCTTCTTTTAATATCCGAGCAAAAAACTTGGTAATGGCATGATGTTACAGATGTAATCACTTTTCAATGACAACAACATGCCGTCTACATTACATATAAGTGGTTTAATGAATAATTACACTGGTCGGTTTTTTCGAGCTCCTTCAAAAAAATATGTAGACTAGATGGAATTTCGCATGCTAAACTCGAATCTGCTTTCAGTTTTTTTCCATCAGGTCGGGATTTTTTTTTTTTTTTTTTTTTATGGGCGTGTCTAATATTATGCCCTAAATACGCTGATTACTCGAGTATATTTCACTATTACTTAAGAACGGTATGCACGATTTATATAAATGATATACCACGATATTCGGAATAAAATTAGCTTTAAATCACTATAAACTATTTTGAAAAAAGTGTCGGAAAAAAATGCAAAATTCAAGATTTCTTTTTTTACTAAAACTTCTTTTTAAAAGTGAAAACATGAAAAATATTTAATTTGATCATCTTTGTCTCAAATTTTTATGTTGACCAGTTATTTATAACACGGTATGTAATTACTTATTTATGATCAGAGTTTTTGAAAAACTACTTCTTATTGGATTTATATGCAAATGCATGTTTTTTTGGAGCATTTAAAAATGATCTTGTGTTGTTATCTATCCGAATCAGATATTTTACTAAAAAGTGGCATCGATTTGTTAGTGCATATTTTTGCATATTTTGGTGAAAATGCATATTTTTGCATATTTTGCCTAATATTACATATTTTGCATTTTTTTAAATTTTTTATTTTTTTGGTTTTTAAAATTCTTTTTTGTTACAATCTTACTTTGATACTTCTCATTTTGAGGTAAAATGCAAGCAACCGAAAACTTTTTATTTTTCAAACAAAATAAATATCTTTACTGTTCAAATAATAATTTTTCATTCGTTGCATATTTTTTTGAGAATTTTGGTATATCTCCAGACGTATGTTGCTGTGAGCGGTCTGGAAGTTAGTATTTTAAGCAGCCTTCTTAGTCGAAACGACTAACGAAGCACTTAGTGTGACTTTTTGAACTTTTATCGATAAAGTAATGTAGTAAATATAGTAATGCAGTGTTTTTAATATTTGTTGCTATAGTGTGTAATATATTTTTTGGGGGAAAATAAATACAATATGACTTCCAGAAATAATTTTAACAACACATAAGTATATTTTTTTGTCACATTAGACAATGATGATGATTAAGCTCTATTTTCTATATCAAATAGAAAAGGTATTCTGAAGACTGAATAAAGCCATATTATAAAGTACTAACGATTACAGATCGTCTTCATCATATGAGTTCTATAATAAAACCTAAGGACACGATCGATATTTTCGACCAAATATGCAGTGAAATGTCACACTAAATCAAGACTTATCGGCGCTGCTCAAAATTTTCTGCATCAAACTATACATTAATTATATTAATAGTTTATTAAAAAATATGTTAAAAATAATTAAAGAAACATTTTTTATAAAATTCCGTTAAAAACAGCGTAAGGATCTAATTTAGCGACAAATGTCTTATCGACTGTGTTTTTTTTGCAATTATTTTATTTAAATTAATTCATCAACCAAAAATCAATTGTTTTATTTTTCATGTTAATGATTCGTCTTAAAATATTTTTAATAAAAGTTAGAGTTAGTCGTTTCGACAAACGAAGCCCCCAGAAGGGTAAAAATATCGAAGCCTTCAAGGGTTAAAAATAAATATCAGTATGAAAAAAAATTCAAATGATTATTATTTTATTCACACCTTTTTTTGGTTCAAACATTTTTTTCATTCAATGAAATTCTTGTTTATTTTTTTTTCTGAATCTATTACTAAATTAGAGGGTTTCGATTCATTAAGTACTCAAATCAAATTAATAGATAGTGATATTGCAAAAATCGAAGTTGCAGAAGGCCCCGTTGCTGAATTAAAGTTGCAAGCTGTTATATTAAAAAAAGAAAAATGATTTGAGAAAATGAAAAAAAAAAAAAAAATACGGAATCAATTACTTTACGTTTATATGATGTTTCGTGTTTAGAAGAATACTCTTCTTCTGAACTACATTCATTTAAATACGCTCCTATCACTTCTGTTGACGTTGAAAGATCATTTTCTATGTATGTCCGCCGAAATAGATAATCATTTAAATTTTAAATATATGTTTGTGTATATAAATTAAAACCTATCTAATTAAGGTTGTATTAAACTCAATTTCACTAATAGAATTGTGATCTTAAGGAGTATAAATTTAAAAAAGAACAAATAATTAGTATTGATCTTTTAAAACATAGCTTTAACTATTAAAAATACAAAATTTACTGCATTTCTTAGCTTAAGATAGACTGATTTTTGCTTTTTCTTATAGAATAACTTATTAATTTTTTTTCTTTTTATTTAATAATTATTATAAAAATAAATGCATATTTTTTAATTTTATTTTTTTTTTTTTATGGTATATTTTGAATTTTTAAGTGCATTTTATAGGCGCATATTTTTCAAAATAAATGCATATAATTCCGCCCCCTACTCATTATTAACTTAAAACGCAACTACGTCCATTGGTTTTAACTTATATTGACTACAGTAATACTTTAAAATTAATGACTTATAGAATAATTTAAAAGTAATTTGTTCTTGTAATAATTTTTATTTTCTTCGAGCAGAAATACCGTTTACTTTTTGATTTTTAATTTTTTGAGCAAAAATAACTTTTATTTTTGATTTTTATTTTTTCGAGCAAAAATAAGTTATTTTGTGATATTTACCACAAAATAAAATCACCAAAATAAAAAAATTAAAAACACCAAAAATAAAAAAAAAAATAAGAAAAAAGGAAAAACACAAAGACTAAAAGCGAAAAAAATATATTCCAAAATGAAATAAACGCAATAAAATTAAAAAAAATAATCACAATAAAGACTATTAATCAAGTTTGAAGTTTCAGATAATGACTACTATTTCTGCTCAAAAAAATAAAAATCGAAATACAACCGGTATTCTGCTCGAAAAAAATAAAAATCATAAAACAACAGTTATTTTTGCTAAAAAGAATAAAAATTAAAAAATAAAAAAAATTTTTGCTAAAAAAAAAAAAAATCGAAAAATAACCGATATTTCTGCTAAAAAAAAAAAATAACAAAATAACAGTTAATTTTGCTCAGAAAAATCAAAATCAAAAAATAACTTATTTCTGCTCAAAAAAATAAAAATAATAACATTAAAAAGCATATCACTTTATGAAAGTAGATTCCTTACAGATCACAATGATGTATTTGAATCAGTTTTCCGACATTTGCTTGTTAGTGCTTTTTTTGTTTAAAAATTTTAAAATAACAGTTATTTTCCGTCCCTGCTTCTAACTAATGACATAAGGTAAGTTGCCTCTAATGTCATCACCGTTTACATGATTTTGATAAATGATACACCAAAAGACGCATACGAAAATTGTCTTCAAGATACATATGTCTACAATATTTTTTATTCGCTCAAGAATTTCAGAGTTATGGATCAAAATTTTCACCATTTAAAAAAAAAATGATTTTTCGCTACTAATTACCGAATAACTACGGAAATATTAACTGGACAAAAAAATATGTAAACTCAGTTCAAAGACAATTTAGATCATTATATATTGGAGTTTAATTTATCTTAATTGGACAAACCGTTCTCGAGTTATACAAGTGTGACTGCTTAAAGGCGGGGTCATAGTATTCACGCCCATAAAAGAAAATCGAAACGTGATAGACAAAAAGTAAAAGCAGATTCATATTTAGCACTTTAAGTTCCATCTAATCCACTTATTTTTCGTTTTTGTTTAAGAAAAAATTTTTTTTTTGCCTACTAGTGCATTTCCTTTTCCTACTTTACTGTAGTTATGCATGGGTATCCTAACTTAACTGTGAATCCAATCAAGATTTGTGCATCAATTTTTATGACACGTGGCTCTATTTACGTGCTTTGAGATAAATATTTAAATATTTTTGATGCTTTCACTTTTAAAAAAAAGTTTTAGTAGAAAAAGGAAATCTTGAATTTTGCATGGAAAAATTTTTTTCCGACACTTTTTTCGAAATATCTCCTAAACTGTTGAGCGGATAAATATCTGATAGTAAATCTGCTTAAAGCCAATGTTTTTCCACATATTTTGGTGTATTATTTATATAAATCGTGCATACCGTTCTCGAGTTATAGAGAAATATACTCGAGTAATCGGCTTATTTAGGGCGCAATATTAGATACGAGTTTAGCATGCGAAATTCCATCTAGTCTACATATTTTTTTTGAAGGAGCTAAAAAAAAAAAATTGTTTGTCGACCAGTGTATTTTATAAAAAAAAATATGTTTATACCCTACACCACCATAGGTGGTTGGGGTATTATGTGTTTGTGCAGAAGTTGTAACGCAGAGAAAAAATCTTCGGACCCCCAACTTAAAGTGTACCGTTCGACTCAGCAAAACTCTGTCTGCCAAATTTCATGAAGATCGGTCCATAACTGACCATAGCTCCCATATAAACTCCTCTCCCGAAAATCTCTAACGTGCATAAATCCCATACAAATGTTAGTATTATGTAATATTTAACACAAGTAAGTTGTATATACGTAAAAACAAAATTATGTGGATCGAAACGGTGTAAGTTATCATATAGTCGGGCTTGACCGACTATATGACCGACTTTTTTCAGTGTATAGGAAATGTGTGCTGCAGCATTCTATATACATAAGTGCACAGCAGTCTCAACGTTTTTTTAAAATAATTGTGTGTACACCCCCAAAATATTTGGAAACTACCTCAGTAATAACTATGTTGAATTTTTTGAAATATTTTGAACGGTTCAAAAATTAAACAAAGTTATTTAAAACGAGAGAAGAAGATATAGTCGGTCAAGCCCGACTATATGATACCCTACACCATTTCGATCCACATAATTTTTTTTATGTATATACAACTTACTTGTGTTAAATATTAACATAATACTTACATTTGTATGGGATTTATGCACGTTAGTGATTTTCGGCAGAGGAGTTTATATGGGAGTTATGGTCAGTTATGGACCGATCTTCATGAAATTTGGCAGACAGATTTTTGCCAGATCATAACCAAATTCAATAGGCTTCGTCCTTGTGTTGCAAAAAGCATATGTACCAAATTTCATCAAATTATCTTCAAAATTGCGACCTGTACTTTGCGCACAAGCTTTACATGGACAGACAGCCAGCCAGCCGATCAGATGGACGGACATCGTTAAATCGACTCAGAAAGTGGTTCTGAGTCGAACGGTATACTTTAAGGCGAGGGTCCGAAGATTTTTTCTCTGCGTTACAACTTCTGCACAAACACATAATACCCCAACCACCTTTGGTGGTGTAGGGTATAACAACACATTGAAACGGCTGTGTTCTTATGTGTATATGTTTCAACGTGTTTTTTAAAATAATTTTATGCAACGTTTGAACGAATAAATATATTTCAATGAAATTTCACACACTTATTTCTTAGGTGTTTTCCAACTGTTTTGGAGGAGCACAAATTTTTAGCTGCTCTGTGAGCAGGGGACAGGTCCTCCGAAATAGGTAACCTCGGATATTATATAATAAATAATTAAAACAGTTGATCACTTTCGGAGGTTCTCTACCCGTCCACAGACCATCTAGAAACTTGTGCTCTACCGAAACAGTTGGAAAACACCTCAGAAATAATTGTGTAAAATTTCATTGAAATATATTTAGCGGTTCAAAAGTTGCACAAAATTATTTAAAAAAAAACACGTTGAAACTGCTATGCACTTATGTATATAGAATGCTGCAGCACACATTTACTGTAGAAATTGAAGGAAAATGTGCAAATTTTGCCGAAGTGGGTAAAGTTTCAGTTAGTTTTTAAACGATTGTGTAAAATAATTATGCAAGTACAGTAAAAGCTCCCTTAACGGACAGCTCCCATAGGCGGACAGCTCCCATAAGCGGACAATTTTGTAGGTCCCATGGTTTAGGCGGCATTTTTAGAATAAATTAATCTCCGCTAGGCGGACGCTCTCTTGGGCGGACGCGGACACCTATTTTTAAATAAAACATCTCTCGTAGGCGGACAAAAATGTATAAATAAGAATATTTATATTTAAAAGTAAATTCATTACAATCAGTCTTGAATGTTGGAATAAAAAGGTATAGTACGGAATTACCCCTTGTAAAAAGTATTTGTACCATATCCCATAGGCGGACATCTCCCGATAACGGACAAAATCAGCGTGACGATCGCTGTCCGCCTTTGGGAGCTTTCACTGTATTTGGTATCGTTGGAAAGGTTATTACTTGAAAAATAATAACATATAAATAAAATATTCCAACTAAATTTTTTTATTGAATTGATCAAAAAACTAAAATTGTTTGTATTTAGTGTTATTTTTCAAAAAATAATTTAATATTTGAACTTAAATAAAATCTACATTAATTAAGCTATCATTATGAAATTTTGGTATAATATAAAGAAATGTGTTCTTAAAAGAAGACAATAAATAGATTCTCATTTTCTTATTCCAAAATACCCAAAATTCCAGTTCGGGGAATGCTTCCTTCATAAATTGACTTTATTCATTGAAATGGTCACCCTGTCGTTATAAGAGGCCTCCGTCAGAAGATACTTTTTGGGTATAAACCTCACATATAGAGCTAAAAAACTAAGATAGCTTTAAGTCGATCCCAGCTTTGCGAATTGAGAACATAAAAAAAGAAAAAAGCATTTTCCAAAATTGACAAAATTTGGATAGCGCTCGAGGGCAGAACATTATCCCAAACTCCTCCTGATTTACTTTACACGCTTTTACATTAAGATTTCTTTTGAAAACGTAAAAAAAATGATAAAGCTCAGAACAAAAAACTAATTTTATCACTGAATAAATATTGCCACCTTTTTGGAAAAAAAAAAAAAAAACAAAAAAATATAAATTTTTTTTAAAGTTTCAACTTTAGATTAATATAACTTTTTAACGGATTATATGATTCTTGCAGCAATATTATTTAGAATTCTGGGTAATCTGGCAAATATTTTAGAAAAATTCTGGAGACAATATTAATCCCGCCAAGTTAAAAAAACTAAAAAAAGACGAGGCTAAAAATGAGGTAAAAATTTATTTCGACCCGTATATCTCTTAAACTAAAAGAGATAACCTTCACATGTAAGCATATTTTTGTTAGATATTTATAAGGACTATCTATATATAAAATTTCTTTTCTGTCATATCATAAATGATTTTTTGGAAATTAAAAAAAAAAAAATGACATATCCGAGATGGGCAACTTTGGAGGGCCACCCACTTTCCCCCTGACCCACTAGGAGACTGTACTGTACCTCAAAATCAACTCGAAAATACCTCAGCTTTGGCCATGTGAAATTTTATTGAGATACCTCTAACGGTTCTTTAGTTACTGAATTATTTAAAAAAAAAGCGTTTTGGAACCACTGTGGGGCGTTCTTTCATGGAATGGACGATATATTTTTTTTATATAATATTTATTAAATATGTATTATTAATTCATGCCCTTTTTTATAGATATTTACATTAGGGATTAACCAAATTTTGGACCTAGCACCACGCGATGGCGAATGTTGTGTTATTTACGAAAACTGTTTTTTCGGGTCATTTTGGAATAAAAACCTCACCTACAAAAACGATTTTTTAAAATCTCCCCAAAAAAGTGCATTCATTTTAAATAAAAATTTTAAATATTTTATTAATAAAGTAAAATAGTATAGTGAAAAATGTTTTTTTTTTTAATTATATAAATAACATAAACTTCAAATTTAACGTGGACATTGTTTTCCATAATGCTTAAATGTTCTGTACTACTTTGATAACAGGTTATGTGCATATGTTGCTTCGCTGTTACATTGGGATTATTGATTTCCAAACTTTACCACGTTTTGTGGGTGAACTTTTATGACAACAGTAAAAAAGTAATACCATTTTTTTAAAGAATTTTCGATGGCCTATTCGACTATGCTAGGGCCATTTTGATATTTGCAAAAAATGTGAAAAAGTTATAGCCCTAATGTACATGTTCATATGTATATTAGAGTGTCCCGAGGAGAGGCTTTTTTGAGATTTCGTTGTAGGAAGACCCCTCAAATGAGCGCATTGATGAGCCGAATACGGAAAAAATATTAAAACAATGTTTAAAATTAATCTTCAGTTCCCCACCGGCGATTAAAAATTTCAAGTCTGGACCATTTTGTCAAAAAAAAAAAAATATGAATTTTACCAAGAACACGCTGAACCAAAAATGAGCAGTAAATAGCCTCAAAATTTTCGATTTAGCTTCTAGCCAGCTAAATCGAAGGCCAGCGGCGCTTCATTCTACAAAAATATTATAATTCCTTTTTAACAAATTTTATTATTATTCATAGAAACTATTTATGTTATATTTATAAATTCGCTAAAATATCTTTAAGGAATACCAAAAACTAATGAGAACAAAAAAAAATTAATAAATGTTTTTTTAATAAAACAATATATTAGATTTTTGGGATATTTAGCCTTTTCTGACCTTTTTTAAAGTCTAATTTAGCTTCTTTTTTTCTCAAGTCCTGGCAACACTGTTCTGAAATATAAAAAATATATTTGAGAAATAAGAAATTCTGTTATTTTATAATTAAATTGTAATATATTACCTTCAGGTATATTATCTATTTGTTTCATGATGTGCACTCACACTCACTCAGTAATCAACAACCAGTGCACTGCATTCAATTTCAGTCCATACAGATTTATAACTTAATATTTTTATACCTACCATCAAAAAGATGGGGGGTATATTGATTTTGTCATTCCGTGTGTAACATGTCGAAGGAATCATTTAAGACCCCACAATGTATATATTCTCTGGGTCCTGGTTGAATTCTGAGTCGATCTAGCTATGTCCGTCTGTTGAAAGCAGGATAGAGCTCGAACGGGACAACGTAGGGAGACGAAATTTGGCACAAATATTTATCTTATATAAGGTTTGTTTGGTATTGAAAATGGGCAATGGTTAATAAACAAAAAAGTTATGGGCTAAAAACTAGAAACACAGGGTGTCCGTGAAATACTTTTCTGCAGATATTTTTTCAATAAAAGCACGTACGCCAACGAAATTTTGTACGTATACTTGGTGGATCGACATAAACTTGGAAACCAAAAATGGGCGTGGTTCGCCCACTTTACCGCGCACCTCCCATATATGGTGAAAATCAACGAAATTGTGTTCACATATTTCAAGGACCAATGTAAAGTCGGAAACAAAAAATGGGCGTGGTCCGCCCACTTTAATGCCTACTTTGATGGTGGGTATATAGATTCGGCCGGGTTGAATATATTCGCGCTTGTTAAAGTTTATTTGTGGATGATCTGTAGCAACATTTAAAAAATTTAAAGAAAACGAAAATATAAATAAAAAAAATTTATATACAAAGTACAAAAAATATTTACCTACATTTGCAAACCATTTGTGCTTGTAGTAGATTTGTTTTTAGGTTTTCCAAGGAAATTTTTGTCGTGCAGTTCTCCATAATCCAAAACGGCTCCTTGAGATAATGATGACCGTGATCTGGCAGTTGATTAACTTAATTTTTTTTATATTTACTATCGAAATAATATATAAAATAAGTAATATACCTAAAATATTAATTACTTAAAATGTTTAACATTACCGTGAAAAGTATAAAAAAGTCCTCCAAATGTCCTTACGCTTAACAGTGCTTTAGTTGGTTGCAGTTTGTGCCATCCATGAGTTTGCACATAAATTAACATTTTTTGTGGGAGAATTATATATTTATTGATCGAAACTTGATTGTTCTTGAAGTATATCTGATTTAACACAAATTCACACTTATTTTTCACTATGTTTTATTTATTCGAGAATTTTTGTATTTGTATAAAAAAAATTTAAACGAAATTTAAATCTATTGACACAAATCACGTGCACAAGCTTTATTGTTTGTCATTCAACTGATCTTCTTCATTATGCGTTTGCTGTATTGAAGAAATTTCTTCAGTTCTACACTTGTTTCTTCAATTTGACTAAAAGAAATTATTTAAATTAACGAAATTTATTCAATTCTACATGCCTTTAGTAAATTTGAAGAAATTTCTTCAATTTGAAGAATTTTATTCAATTTTACTAAAACAAATTAGTTAATATTAACGAAATTTCTTCAATTCTACATGTCTTTAGTAAATTTGAAGAATTTTATTCAATTTAAATAAAGTAAATTATTTACTTTCTTAAAATGTGTATGCTTTTAGTCGATTTACAAATTTTTAGTCAGGTTGAAGAATTTTATTCAAATTGACTAAAAAATATTAGTAAATTTTAAAATTTACGAAAAATATTAGTTAATTTAACAGATAATTTATTCAAATTAACTTCCTTTTGGGGTGTTAAATTGAATAAAATTGTGTGTTGTTTTTCTTACTGCCAATTGTTTAATAGTAACTGCCAATTTAACAAAATTTTCGTCGATTTAACAGATTTTTCGTAAATTTTTTAACGAAATTTTATTCAAATCAACATATTTTACAAAAAAAATATTTTTGACAAAAATTTTATAGTAGATTTGAAGAAAATTTGTTGATTTGAAGAAAAATTCTAATGATTTGAAGAAAAAATCTGTTAATTTAAATATTTATTTTCGTTAAAATTCTACGAAAAATTTTCGTCAATATTACCTACGAGATTTGATTCGGTGCAGGTTTCAAAAAATTCGTTTTTTTTAAACTTGTTATGCGAAAAATATTTTAACATTTTCACCATGCGATTTTGTTCCACAAGAATACTTTTTAGTGCTCTTTGGTGAACAAATTTTTTGAAAATTTTCTATTATCGACAATACTTACTACAATACAAACTTTTAATATTTTAGCCACAAAAGGAACAAAATTATAAAATTTGTATCCATTTTTCTAGAAAAAAAAACATCGAACTATTTTTTTACATGATGTATAAACCAACATTTTTCAGAAAAATTTTTTAATTTTCACAACTGGGTCAATATTACGAAAAGATGGGGGTATATTGATTTTGTCATTCCGTATGTAACATGTCGAAAAAATCACTTAAGACCCCACAAAGTATATATTTTCTGGGTCCTGGTTAGATTCTGAGTCGATCTAGCTATGTTCGTCCGTCTTTTGAAAGGATAGGGCTAATTTTGAACAGATAGTTCGAGGGCCGATGTAATCTGGGAAACAAAAAATGGGCGTGGTTTGCCCACTTTACCGCCTATATTTCATATAACGTATAATTTTAAAAAGTTGATGGTGGGTATATAGATTCGGCCGAGCCGAATATAACATTCGCGCTTGTTTGATACTCATTTAAACTAATTATTATTTATGCATCGTCTATGGGACACTAATGTACATAAAAAAGAATTGTGTTTGTTCCTAATAGACAGCTAAACCGTTGAATTGATTTTCTTGAAATGTTCACATTCATCCTGAACCCAAGAATTCAAATACGCTATTTTATTTTTATTATGTTTTTATTAAAGTTTTAGCATTTTCTAGGAATGACTTTCTCAGTAAACTTAATAATTTATGATGAAAATGGTGCGGGAATGAAGATGGAACGGGAGGGATTAGGAGATGTAGAATTTTTAAAAATCCAATTCCATGTCGACGCACATTGTGGTCAAACGCAAATTTTTTGATAATAAATCTGTATCTCCAAAACTACTGCTCGGATTAAATTTAAATGCATGAAAGAGTTGCAGAGGAGGACTTAAGCTTTCAGAAAAATTATATTGTAGTCACCCTGTGATAACACAAGATAATCTACAGGATGTCAACTTTGACTACCTTGAGTATGTAAAAGTTTAAAAAAATTTTAACTTCTACAAATGAAGTCCAATTTTAAAGCTTTTTATATTTATATAAAGAGCTTAGCAAGATAAAAAAAATAAGCTTACTCACCTAAGCTATCTTTTACAGTTAAAAATATATTTAAACTTGAATTTTGAATTTTCGATTTTTTGCCTCGACTTTCTTTCATTTTTCGGGAATAATACTTTGTAATTTGCTAAATATTTCAAAATAATATGCTGAAAGAATTTTTGGATTATCTCAATTCGTCTAGACGTGAAAAATATTCAAAGTCAGCTCTCTGAAATTGAAAAATGGCTATGTTTTACAAAAATATAGTACAATACTTTCACTTTTTTTCTCAAAGTTCCGTTAAAGAAAAAATTTTTTTCTTTATATATTTCAAAAGACAAGCCTTAATAAGTGGCTAATGTTGAAATTTTGAATTGATTTGGACTTGCACCCTACATCAGGCATTGGAAGAAAATGGTGAATTTTGGAAAAAGGTTAAATATTTATCGATTAATAAAAAAAATGTCACACGAGCTTTTTTTAATTTATTGACGGTATATTATCGAAAAATAGATTTAAAACGATCTGACACTAAACTGCTTCCCGCCCGGCCAAAAACGAATGCGGGAGAGCAGATTTCATGAAAAAAGTCAATTTTTTAAAGGACTTTTTTTAATTGCATAAAAAAGCATATTAGCATAATATTTTAGCCAATATTTCTTATGTAATATATTAAATATATATTGGTCTTTCATTCCAGCAAAAATCATTTAAAAAGCTTTTTAAATAAATTTTTTGCAATTTTTCAAAAATAAACAATATTTAATAAATATAAACGATTATTGCGAATATTATCTCGTTCAACAACCAAAATGTGACAAAACAATTGTGTTACGTATACGCACATATGGAAATATTGTAAAACAATGAATTTGGTGAGAGTTGACCTAAGTTTTCCTTATAAATTTTGCCAAAAAAAAGTGATATATTTTCAAAATTATTTTTAAGTTTACAACTGAAACATAATAAATATCTTTTAAATTAGAAAAATGTAGTAAGACTTCAGTGGAATATGATAAATTTTTCTTATATAATGGTTTTACAATATGAACAGTAAATAAAAAAATATGTATGGCTTTATATAATGAACATATCATATCTTAAAAGTGGAAAATATTATAGACAAATAATATAAGAAACCTCATGATCAGTGTTGCTAGGAGGTGAGAAAAAGTGAGGCTAAATTGGACTTTCAAAAAGGTCAGAAAAGGGCTAAATGTCCCAAGAAATAAAGCACGAAAGAGGCTAACATTTTTTATTTTATAACTTATTATTGTCCAATGATAAATCGACAACTTTGGCTTATATTTCATATGAAAAATTATAATTAATTTTCATATTTTTTTTTTTTTTTTTCAAACTTTGATTTTTTTTTTTTTGTTTATTAATTTTTTAAAGTTATGTTCATGAAGAGTTTCTATGGTAAATAAAAATAATTATAGAATTTTTTTTTTAATTTTTTTTTTATTTATTTAGGAGTTAATAAAATAAGTCCATACTGTGAGTTGGTATATTTGATTTTGAGTATGAAGCGCCGTAGGAGAAAATATGATTTTTATACAAATAATCTCGATTTTTTGTGAAATAATACACAAAAAAGTGTAAGGCATGGTTCCGTAAAAACTAAATTAGTAAAAACAAACGAGAAAGTATTATCTTCTTTGATGAAATACTAAAAAGTTTAGCCTGAAAAGAAGGCTAGAAGCTAAAACGATAATTTTGAAGTTTAAAGCAAAATAAAATAGCTAGATTTAGCCTTAAAAAGACTAAACGGGCAACACTGCTCATAATTAAATTAATTGGCGGATAATAAGACATACATAAAAAAAAATATTAACTTAATAAATGAGAAAATATCTTTGAATAAAAAAAAACATTATTTTTAGGTATTAAAAATATAACATTGTTTTTTTCATAAACGAAATGAAATTTAATTCGTCCTTATATAAAATATATATTTGTACCAAATTTCATTAATGACTTCAAAATTGAGATTTGTCATTTTTCCGGACATTGTTAAAACGAAAAGGAAATGATTTTAAGTAGAATGGCATACTTTAAAGTAGGGATCCGAAGATTTTTTGTGCGTTAAAATTATAAGCACAAATGCATAATATCCGAAACATATATGGATGTGTAAGATGTTTCTAAGTTCTAACGTTAACAGAAAATCATGATTTGTTTGTAAATTTATATTTTTATTTTGTTTGAAATATTAAACTAAACTATCACTATCAACGTTTTAAGCAAAAACCGGTTAACCGATTTTTCTAAAATTTAGAAATTTTTAACAGATTTTTTTCAAATGACGAATAGTCGAACTATTCGAAAGCCGGTTTTCGCAAAAACCCGAATAATCGATCTCCCTAATATGTACATATTATACATCAATGAATTGGTAAATAAGTCTATTTTTATATTCTCGTAATATTTTATCAGTTTTTGGAAAGTAGGCGGAGTTTTGCTTTACAAAACATTATTTTTTTGGTTTTTATATCTTTTTTTATATTTTTTAATTTTGAAAAATGGCAAAATTTATTTGTAAAGCTTTTTAAATGATTTTGCAGTAATGAAATATCGATATATATTTTATATACTACATACAAAATAATTGCGAAAATATTCTGCTAATATGATTTTTTATGCAATTAAAAAAAGTCCTTTAAAAAATTGACTTTTTCATGAATTCTGCTCTCCTGCATTCGTTTTTGGCCGGGCGGGAAGCAGTTTAGTGTTAAATCGTTCTAAATCTATTTTTCTATAAAATATCGTCAATTAATTTAAAAAAGCTCGCGTGACTTTTTTTTTATTAATCGATAATAATTTTCCTTTCTCCAAAATTCACCATTTTCGAACAATGCTTGATGTAGGGTGCAAGTCCAACCTCAGGACTTATTCCCGAAAAACGAAAGAAATTCTTTCTTTATCTTGCTAAGCTCTTTATATAAATATAAAAAGCTTTAAAATCGTACATCATTTGTAGAAGTTATGATTTTTTTAAACTTTTACATACTGGAGGTAGTCAAATTTGACACCCTGTAGATTATCTTGTGTTATCACAGGGTGACTACAATATGATTTTTCTGAAAGCTTAAGTCCTCCTCTGCAACTCTTCCATACATTTCAATTTAATCCGAGCAGTTGCTTTACCAAAAAATTTGTGTTTGACCCCACTGTGTAACAGTGTGATTAATTTGGAATCTATTTTATCGTATCCTGGAGTTTTATTACACTGGTCAACAAAAAAAATTTTTTCGAGCTCCTTCAAAAAAAGAAAAAAATATGTAGACTAGATGCAATTCCGCATGCTAAACTCGAATCTGCTTTCAATTTTTTTTCCATCAGGTTGGGATTTTTTTATTAGGGAGATCGAACCGGTTTTATTCGACCGGTTTTAACCGGTTTTTTGAAAAATTTCGGGTCGGTTTTTTTTAAATGTTAGCTTTTCGAATATCGAATAAACCGCGTTTTTTGCGTCGAATACTCGGTTTTTATTTTCCATATAAATTTTGCTAAAAAAAAAAGTGATATATTTTCAAAATTATTTTTAAGTTTACAATTGAAACATAATAAATAAATAAATATAAATATCTTTTAAATTAGAAAAATGTAGTAAGACTTCAGTGGAATATGATTAATTTTTTTTTTATAATGCGTTTCTGCTGATGTTTGTAACGCACAGAAATAATTATCGGACCTTAAAGTATACCATTCGACTCAGAATCACTTTCTGAGTCGATTTATCGATTTTAAGATATCTTGATGAAATTTGGCACATATAATTACTTTTGTACAAGGACGAAGCCTATTGAAATTGGTTATGATCGGTTCATTATTTCACCTGGCCCCCATACAAATGTCCTTCCGGAATACGGGTTTAACGATCATAAATGCCGTGAATATAGCGATATTTCAATGAAACTCTGTACGAAGGAGTTTTATGTAAGTGACAATCCTTGTGCCAAATTTCATCAGGATCGGTCCATCATTGACTATAGCTCCCATATAAACCCCTCTTCCGAAAATCACTTTAACGTGCATAAGTCCCATACGAATGGCAGTATCAAGCTAATATTCAACACAAATAAGTTTTATATAAGTAGAAACAACATTGCCATAATTTATGAAAATCGGCCTATAATTTACCATAGCTCCCATTAAAAACCCACTTCCGGGAATCACCCGAAAGGGCAAAAAATCACACAGATGTTAGTATAAATGCTTTATTCTGTATTTATATAATTTATTTAACATTAAGTAAAAATGTTGGTTTATAATTGGACACAGGTTTAATGGTGTAGGGTATCATATGGTCGGTCTTGACCGACTATAGTTTCTCTCTCGTTTTTTATTCATTTAGGAATTAATAAAATAAGTCCATACTGTGAGTTGGTATATTTGATTTTGAGTATGAAGCGCCGCAGGAGAAAATATGATTTTTATACAAATAATCTCGATTTTTTGTGTGGAAAAAAAGGTGTAAGGCATGGTTCCGTAAAAACTAAATTAGTAAAAACAAATGAGAAAGATAAATTGACTAAGGAAATATTTACTGGACAAAAAATTATATAAATTCAGCTCAAAGACAATTTAGGTCGCTATATATTAAAGTTCAATTTATCTTAATTGGACGAACTGTTCTCGAGTTATACAAGTGTGACTGCCTAAAGGCGGGGTAATAGTAGTCATGCACATAAAAAGAAATCAGTACCCGATAGAAAAAAAGTGAATGCAGATTCTTGTATAACTCGTCAGAATCCACCTAGTCCATTTTTTTTTTTTTTGTTTCAAGAAAAAATAAAAAAAATTACTTAACTGTGAATAAAATCAAGATTTCTGCATCAATTTTGAAGATACATACCTTATTTCATTCGCAGCATTACCAGCTTTAAGGTAAAAATGATAAACTCTAACATTTTAGATGTTTTCATTTATTAAAAGAAATTTTAGTAACAAAAAATCTAAAATTTAGCAAGAAAATTATTTTTTCGGACACTTATTTCAAAATAACTCCGAAACTATTGAGCACATAAAAGAATAATGTTAGGAGAATTTGAAGATATTTTTAGTACGCATCTTTTGGTGTATCACTTTAATCAATCGTACACACCGTTCTTGAGTTATGAGGAAATATACTAGAGTAATGGGCGAAATATTAGACAGGCCCATAAAAAAAATCCAGACCTGATGGAAAAAAACTGAAAGCAGATTCGTGTTTAGCACATCAAAATACATCAAGTCCAACTATTCGTCTATGGGGGAAGATTTTTTTGTTACCAGTGTTATGAAACGATACTCTTGAAATTTATTGATGTCATTTCTAATTTTATACATTTTAATTATTGCAATTAAAATCACAAAATAAATTATTTTTATGCCATTTATGCGGCTTAAAGTGACATTCTAGAATTGGTGTTGTATGGGAGATATGGACAATTAATGACCGATATTTGCGAAGTTTAATAGCACGATTTACACTTACGTACAAAATTTTATTCCTATACTCACATTTATATAGTAGTTATACACGTTAAAGTTTTTCTTAAAATTTTAGTATACGAGTAATGCTGATAGAAAGCATTATTTTTCAGATTTTCATAAAAATATTCGCATATTTTATAATGAAGCGAAACATTTATATGGGGCAAGGTAAAATATTAGACCGATTTGAACCATTTTCTACAAGCTTCGTCCTTACGTCTAAAAACATATTGTGATGTGTTTAAAATGATTACAATATTAGAATTATTTGTTGGAAAATCTCAAGGATATTTAAGGATAAAGTACTTGAAGGACATTTTTAACATTATGAAGTCCTGAAAAGTTTAATTTCTGGAATTTTTAAATCTTATTCTATCATTTGATACCCATATCGACACTATTTATCAAGTGACAGATTTTAAAATAATTAATAAACCAAGACCTAAGATTTCAGAAAAATCATCTTATAGTCACCTTGTGATAACACAAGATAAGCTACAGGGTGTCAAAGTTGACTACCTCGAGTATGTAAAAGTCCGATTTAAAAGATTTTTACATTTCTGTAAAGTGCTTGGCAAGATAAAGAAAAAATGAAATTGAAATGAAATTGAAAAAAGATTCGGCTGTGCCGAATTTTTGATACCCTTCACCATATTACCATCTTACTATCTTATCGACATCATATTACCATATTACCGACAAATAATAAAATTTTCGCCTTAACGCATGCTTTCATATTTTCACGAATTTTTCGTTCGTTTTATAAAAACAGGGGGTAAATTTTTTTCAAACTACGAAAATTTGAATATGAAAAAAAAAACAATCATAGCAGGCTTTGCTTTTAAAAAATAAACAACAACAATTCCATATTTATTTATTTTTTTATGTGTGTATATACAAACTGACTGCATATACAAAGAACAACAACAACACTGTTATTCATTATATTACTTCTGCTGCTAACTAAACTACTTGTCTTATAGGCAAAAACGTCACTAATAGTCATTACAATGCTTAATATACATGTTTGTGTATGTATTTATGTATATTCTTAACAGATATGTTTTAGCAAAGAATATTCATGTTGTATATTCTTTGGTTTTAGTTTTAAAAAATAAACAACAGCAATTCCATATCTATTTATTTTTGTACAGACTGCATATACAAAGAACAACAACAACACTGTTATTCATTATATGACTGCTGTTTTTAACTAAACTACTTGTCTATACAAAAAACAAAAAACGTCACTAATAGTCATTACAATGCTTAATATACACTGGAGCATATTCCTATAAACGCACACTACTTTTTTTAAAAAAAAGGTAAAAATTAAACAAGAAAATATTTAGGGGGCTATAAATTTGTGTATTAAATTAGTTAAGACTTCACTTAAAATATTGTTTACAAAAAAAATTCATTTGTACTTTAATTATTTTTTTTTACTTAATTTTCGATATTAACAGCCATTTTTAAGGGTATTTTCCTATAAACGCACTTTAATGTTTGGGCCATTGTAGCATTATTAATAATGTGTGGATGATCCTTTGTTATGGATTGTTTCAAAAATACGGTCTGGCATTGATTCCACTAATTTTTTAAGCAGATCGGAATCAATTTCCTCCCAGACTTGTTTAATTCTTAGTTTCAGCTCTGTCACAGTATTTATGCCTTCATTCTGGGCATTATTTGCATAAACTTTACGGGCCATGTATCCCCACAAGTTTTCCATTGGGTTTAAGTCCGGACTACAAGCCGGCCAGTCCAACAAAGGAATGCCATGTTCATTGAACCAAGATTTCGATTGCTTAGAAACATGGATTGCAGCATTATCTTGTTGGAAAATGCAATCTTCATCCATTTTTTAGTCCATAAAAGAGAGAAGAGCATCTTCCAACAGTTCGTTATAAATAGAACTATTCATTTTTGTTGGAACAAAACAAATTTTCGACTTGCCAACTGCAGAAAACGCTGCCCAAACCATAACACTGCCACCACCGAAATTACGTTTTGACATCCGAACATCTTTAGATCTCAAATCGTGCCAATAGCATGAGTATGAGTCTGGACCGTCTAAATTAAATTTTTTTCGTCAGAGAAAATTACTTTTTTCCACTCATCTGTCCATTTCATATATTTTCTTGCGAATTTTAGACGATTTTCTTTATGGTGTTTTTTTAGCATTGGTTTACATTTCGGCTTTTTCTATTTTATGTTTTCATCGTTTCGTAAAATGTGTGCAACGTGTTTGGAAGTCACAGGAAGATTTAATTTATTCCTTATTTGTGTGGAATTCAATTTGTTGCGGGTTGCTTCTTGTTTTATTAGATTAAGTTGTCTTCTTGTTAGTTTTGTATTACCCTTTGTTGATTTGCGAACTCCATAATTTTGACCTTTCTTAAAGAAATTTCGCACCACACTTTCCGAACGACCGATTTTACGTCCAATTTCTCTATTAGAGCATCCTTGGTCGTGAAAAAATTTAATTTGAATCTTTTCTTGATCGGACAAAAAAGTTCCATTAGGCATCTTTAAAAGTGATGAAATTTATTGATTAAAATAGGAAAAGTTACAGTAAATTGAGATATTACTATTAGAAACGTACCTTTGGTTGAAAAAAAAAACTAATATTGATAATATTTTATTTTTGGTAACTTTTTTAAAAACAAATTTCGAGTGTGCGTTTATACGAATCTTCCGCTTAAAATAGCACCAAGAGCATTTGATCGCATAATTAAGGCAAACAACAAAAATAAGAAAAAAAAATTGGTTACTTTTAAAAAGTACCGTTAAGTTGTCTCTCATTAAAATAGTTAAATTTTGCTTTTGGATGAGAACAACAAAGATATAACAAAAATACAGAAAAAAATTAAGTGCGTTTATAGGAATATGCACCAGTGTACATGTTTGTGTGTGTATTTATATTCTTAACAGATTTGTTTTTGGTCCATAACTGTTGATTCTGACCGAATCTTTTTATACCCTTCACCATATTACCATCTTACTATCTTATCGACATCATATTACCATATTACCGACAAATAATAAAATTTTTCGCCTTAAAGTATGCTTTCATATTTTCAAATATATAAATCTAAATTTTTTTCAAACTACGAAAATTTGAATATATAAAAAAAATTCAATCATTAGCAGGCTTTGCTTTTAAAAAATAAACAACAACAATTCCATATTTATTTATTTTTTTATGTGTGTATATCATAGATGCCCACTTCAAGCACATTTGTGCTGAGAGCTTCACACATATTCTTATTCTCTTTCATTTATTCTTCGTTGAGAGAGCGCTGAGTACACAAATGCACTGAAAAAAATTGTACATTATGTATGAAAACAATTTTGAATATTTCCAGTTAAACATTGTTTTTATAAAATTGTATTAGATTTTCACATTAGACTGGACAAGGGAAAATATTTTAACAATACATGTTTATAATTAAGCCTTCCAAATAATATAAGGTTAATACTTACATTATATTTTGTTATATTAAATATAAAAATAACATCATTTATTTCCTTATTTTTTAAATTTAGCAATGAAGTTTCAATAAATATTATTTGTGTTATTTTTCGATTGTTTAGTATTTATTTTTTAACGATTGAACTTGAGGACATATTTTATTTAATTCACCCATTTTTTCTTTTAGTGAATTTTTTTTTATTTTACTAACACAACTACATGTGTTGTGTTAGTATGCGTGGGCATCTATGGTGTATATACAAACTGGCTGCATATACAAAGAACAACAACAACACTGTTATTCATTATATTACTTCTGTTGCTAACTAAACTACTTGTCTTACAAGCAAAAACGTCACTAATAGTCATTACAATGCTTAATATACAAGTTTGTGTATGTATTTATGTATATTCTTAACAGATATGTTTTAGTTTTTAAAAATAAACAACAACAATTCCATATCTATTTATTTTTGTACAGACTGCATATACAAAGAACAACAACAACACTGTTATTCATTATATTACTGCTGTTTCTAACTAAACTACTTGTCTATACAAAAAACAAAAAACGTCACTAATAGTCATTACAATACTTAATGTACATGTTTGTATGTGTATTTATATTCTTAACAGATTTGTTTTTGGACCATAACTCTGTTGATTATAAACGAATTTGGTTTATTAAAAAAAAACGAAATTTTATAAAAACATTTATGACTGATCTATATAAAAATAAAAATCTGTAGCTTGAACAACGGCTTCAAAAATAAAAAAAATCGTTTTCCCCGATATCTCAGTTATTACTGAACCGATTTATTTCATTTTTTCAGAACAAAAATTCAGAAAATAATTTCCGAGCCCCCTTTAAAAATTCGAAGTCCCTGGTATATGCAGAGGCTTCAGAAACAGAAAAACCGGTTTTAAAAACCGGTTTTTAAAGCATATCTCCGCCATTTATAAACTGATCCTGCTGATTTAAAAAACCGAAATTTTTGACCGATCTGTATAAAAATAAAAATCTATAGCTTAAACCAGGGCTTCAAAAAATAAAAAATGCGTTTTGTCCGATATCTCAGTTATTATTGAACCGATTTATTTCATTTTTTCAGAACAAAAATTCAGAAAAAAATGTCCGAGACTTCTTTGTAAAAACGAAGTCCCTAGTATATACAGGGGCTTCAGAAACTGGAAAACCGGTTCAAAAAACCGTTTTTTTTTAACATATCTCCGCATTGTATGAACCGATCTTGCTGAATTCCAATAGCAAAATTCTCGAAAGCATTTCCGATCGTTTGACATATATATTATATATGTCAGGTATCGGTGGGCTTCATAAACGCCATTTCAACCGACACACGGACGGACGGACATGCTCCTATCGTCATCATTTCTTACAAGGATCCCGAAAATGTCAACTTTTTTGCTCTCCGACCAAAATTTTGGGAATTACAAACGGAATGACAAACTTATATATACCCTTTACACCTTTGGTGAAGGGTATAATAAACTTACCTAAATTATCTCTTAAAAAATATATATTCTGTATTTTTTTATATATTCCTAAATAATATGCTGAAAGAATTTTTGGACTATCTCAATTTGCAGAAGTTATGATTTTTTGAAACTTTTACATAATCGAGGTAGTCAACTTTGACAACCCGTAGCTTATCTACAAGATGATTTTTCTGAAATCTTAGGTCCTCTTCTACAATTCTTCTATACATTTCAATTTAATCCGACCAGTATTTTAGGAGATACAGATTTATTACCAAAAAATTTAGCGTCTGACCCTACTGTGTGGTAAGCTGAATCACATTTTGGTTTCGAATTTACCAAAATGTGATTCAGTCTACTTGATCTTGAGCTTGATTTTATTAATTAAAAGAAATTTATATAACAGGTTTACTTCCGTACTTTTTGGGTAAAATTCAGTAAAATGAGGAATACAGTAGACTCGCGGAAACGTGAACTAATTTTTACCAAGGGTGTTTACGTTTTCGAGACTGTTCACGTTTTCGATTGGATAAATATAAAACTTTTTTGTTTTAACGAACAAAAACAGGTATTAGATTTTTCTAGGATTAGAAATAAAAACATTTTATTCTTATTCGGGGATTTCCTAATTTATAAACATCAAAAATTAAAAAAAAAAATTGTTCACGTTTTTGAGCTTTAATTTTTTATTCACGTTTTAGAATAGTCTGTGTATAAATTTTGTTCACATTTCTGAGTCGTTCACTTTTTCAAGTGTTCACGTTTTCGCGAGTGCACTGTATTTAAAATTTCTCTCACAAAATTTCAAAAATATACAAAAGTACGGAAACACAAGAAACAATTTGTTTACCAAAAAATCTTTAGTTTTCAGTATATTTTAATGTTTTAATTTTTTTTACTGAAACTTCCTTGTTAGTAACAAAAACAACTTAGGTAGATTTCAGTTAAATTTGTATATGTTTATTTTTATTGTTTGCTTATTTGATAATTTACACAGTCCATCCTGAGGTGTTTCGTGCAAGAAGAAGTACATTATTCTCTCGAAATAACTCTCATTTATTAAAGCTTAACTGTCTGCCTTTCAAAACAAAAAAATACAAAATTTTATTTTTGGTAGGTCTCCATCGATTTTATTAAATTCTTTCGAAAATTTTGGTAGAATGAAAATATTTTCAGTGACAACACTGCTTGTGATTATAGTTATTATTATGGCATGTTTACACATGATTAACAGATTACAAACTTAGTCTATTTACAGGGTTTCTCCATAAATCACGGTCATTTGCCATACATCTCATTTCTTTGATGATGTCACTGCGAATACCATGCTGGCCGCACGCATATTCCATAAGCGTTCGTTCGAGATAGTTTTTGGCCACTATATTTTCAGAATATTTCGAAGGTATCTGTTTATAAAAGCAGTTTGTTAATTACACTGCTGGTAATTAGCCATGCTTCCGAACCGTAAAGAAATATAGACTTTACACATGCATTAAAGATTTTAATTTTCGTTCCGGTGATAATAGTTTCTGATAACCATATAAGTATTTCTGAGAGATGCAAAGGCACCCTGTGTTTTTCTTATCCGGTGTTCGCCATCTTCAATTATGCCACTATTCGTTGTTAAAATACTGTCAAGATATACAAATCGATCAACGATGGCTAAATTGTTGTATGTTACAAAATGTAGATCACTGTTCGACAGGGGTTCCAAAACGTTTTTTTTTTTTTTTTGGAAATAATTCTGTTACTTTTGAACGTTTGGAGATATCTCAATAAAATTTCACATGGTCAGAGGTGAGGTGTTTACGAGTTGATTTGGAGGCTCCTAGCGGGTCAGGATGGTGGCTCTCCAAAGTTGGCCATCTCGGATATGTATTTTTTTTTTTTAAATAGCCCAAAATTCATTTATGATATGACAGAAAAGAAATTTTATATACAAATTTTCTTCTTTTAGTTTAAGAAATATTCGGGTCGAAATAAATTTTTACCAAATTTTTTTTTAGGTTTTTAACTTGGTATAAACTTTTTACAGAAGTATTTAGTATCTAAGAAAACGTTAGAATATGGAGATTAATAATTTATAAAAAAAAAAGTTAGTGAAATGTAAATTAATCGCATAATTTCTTGAAGGACTTAAAATTTAGCATTTTTGTGGTTTTTTTAAAACATAAAGTTAATATTTAAACTTTAATAAAATTTCAACGAATTGTGATATTTTATTGAAATTTTAGTACAGTATGTATGCTTGTCCTAAAATCAGAAAATTAAAAAAATTTCCAGTTTTTTTGCATGAAAATACCCAAAATCGCAATCCGTATAAAACGTTTTAAAAAGTTTACTTTTTTCGTTGAAATGGTCACCCAGTCGTTATAAAAGGCCTCCATCAGAAAATACTTTTTGGGTGTTTACCTTACATATAGAGCTATATAATTAAAATAATTTTAAGTCGATCCCAGCTTTGCAATTTGAGAACTTAGCAAAAAAAATAAAAACAATTTTCCAAAATTGACAAAATTTGTATAGGGCTTGTGGGCAGACCTTTGCCCCAAACTACTCCGGATTTACTTTACACGCATTTGCATCAAGATTTCTTTTGAAAGAATTAAAAAAATTATAAACCCCCCCCCAAAAAAAAAAAAAAATATCGGTGAATAAATATTTCCACCTTTTTGGAAAAAAAAAAAAAACAAAAAATGTAAAATTTTTTTAAAGTTCCAACTTAATATTAATATAAATTTTTAACGGATTCATATATTTATACGATTCTTGCAGCAATATTATTTAAAATTTTGTAGGGAATTAAGCCCGCCAAGTTAAAAAAAAAAAAAAAAGCTAAAAAAACAAAAAGCTAAAAAAAAAAAAGTAAAACTTTATTTCGACCCGAAGATCTCTTAAACTAAAAGATATAACCTACACATGTAAGCGTATTTGTCGTAGAGATTTAAAAAGAATATCAATATATATAAAATTTCTTTTCTATCTTTCTTTGGCAATTTTTCAAAAAAATTACATACCCGATATTGCCAACTTTGGAAGGCCACCCACTACCCCCCTGACCCGCTAGGAGCCTGTCCTCCTCCAAATCAACTCGAAAATACCTCACCTCTGACCATGTAAAATAATATATTTTAAATATTATAAAAATATTTTCAAGAAAAGCGTTTTGGAACCACTTTGTGTTCGCATTAATCCTCATGATTTTTGTTTTGGCAATATTTATTTTCAATCCAATTTTCAAAGACTCTTCAGATAATTTGGTTAACTTGGTCTGCATATAAGAATAGGTGTTTGTAAAAAGAACTGCATCGTCAGCATATTCTAGGTCGCCGAACTTTTCGAAAATTTTCCAATTAAGTCCTGTTGGAATAGAGTCAAGCTTTAAATATATATATATATATATATATATATATATATATATATATATATATATATATATATATATATATATATATATATATATATATATATATTTATATATATATATATATATAAAGTGTGTGGACTCGAATCTGCTTTCAGTTTTTTTCCCATCAGGTCGAGATTTTTTTTACGGGCCCAAAATAAGCCGATTACTCGAGTATATTTCATTATAACTCGAGAACGGTATGCACGATTTATATAAATAATACACCAAAATATGTGGAATAAAATTAAGTCGATCTAATAACAAATTTTTATCCGCTCAATAGTTTAGGAGATATTTCGAAGTAAGTGTTCAAAAAAATTTCAAAAGTGAAATCATTAAAAATGTTTCAGTTTATCTTTATCTCAAAGCTGGTAAAACTACGAGTAAATAAAACCACGTATCATAAAAATTGATGCACAAATCTTGATTACATTCACAGTTAAGTTAGGATAGTCATGCATACCTACAGTTAAGTGGAGTTACACTATTAGGCAAAAAAACGTGCTAAAGAATCAGCTATTACTTTTTTTTCGATCACATATTGATTTTTTATGGGCATGACTGCTATGACCCCGCAGTCACACTTGTATAACTCGAGAACGCTTGTCCTATTAAGATAAATTAACCTCCAATAGATAGCGATTTTAATTATTTTTGAACTGAATTTACATAATTTTTTGTTCAGTTAACATATTCGTTTTTATTCGGAAATTAGGTGCGAAAAAATTATTATTATTATTTTTTTTTTTTTTTGAAAGTTTTAATCCACAACTCTGAAATTCTTGAGCGAATAAAAAATATTTTTGACGTACCTTAAAGAGAATTTTTGTATGCATCAGTATCATTTATCAAAATCGTGTAAACGGTTCTTGAGTTATAGTCTAAATTGGACAAACCATCATCGACTTTTATAGTGTGACCGCTAAATAAGTTGATGATATTCGTTATGCCAATAAAAAAATCAGTACGTGATAGAAAAAAGTGAAAGCAGATTCTTGTTTAACTCGTCAAAATCCATCTAGTCCACCTATTTTTGTTTCAAGAAAAAATAATTTTTTTTTATATATTTTTTTTGCTACTACTGTTTTTCTAGTCAATTGTATGTATACATGGGTATTTTTACTTAACTATGAATAACATCAAGATATGTGTATTATTCGCAGCGTTACTAGCTATAAGATGAAGATAATAAACTGAAACATTTTTTATGTTTTCATTTATCAAAAAAAATTTTAGTAACCAAAAAATCTAAAATTTTGTATGAAAAAGTTTTTTTTCGGACACTTATTTCAAAATAACTGCAAAACTATTGAGTAAAAATGAGGTTTGGGTGACTTGAAGATATTTTTAGTCCGCATCTTTTGGTGTATCACGTATGTCAATCGAACATACCGTTCTTGAGTTATGATGAAATATTCTAGAATAATGGCCTTGCTATGGGCGAAATATTAGACGCGCCCATAAAAAAAATCCAGACCTAATGGAAAAAAACTGAAAGCAGATTCGAGTTTAGCAGATCAAAATGCATTAAGTTCAACTATTCGTCTTTGGTGGAGAATTTTTTTGTCGACCAGTGTTATTTATATAATTTTAGAATATGTTCTTTTAAATATCTTTTCAATGATATGTAACAAAACTTACTCAACTCCTTCGGAAGAAAACTGAGATGTTTTAATAAGACTACCCACTATATTGCCACTTTTTGGTCCTGGGTGCCAATTGACTTTATCCTAGGACATGTCCATGTAAAAGTACTAGTCACGTAGTTATTAAAGTAACTATTTAAAAAGTTTGCCAGGTGACTGACTCATTGTAACTAGTAAAAAACGACTTCCAAAGGATCAGTAAAGTATCAATCGTCGGTCAAGACCGACTATATGATACCGTACACCACCATAGGTGGTTGTGATATTATGTGTTTGTGCAAATATTGTAACGCAGAGAAAAAATCTTCGGACTCCCGTCCTAAAGTATACCGTTCGACTCAGAATCACTTTCATGATTTAACCATGTCCGTCCGTCCGTCTGGTCGGCTGGCTGCCTGTCCATGTAAAGCTTGTGCAGAAAGTATAGGTCGCAATTTTCAAGATAAGTTGCTGAAATTTGGTACATATAATTTTTTTGGGAACAAAGACGAAGCCTATTGAATTTGGTCATGATCGGCCCATTATTTCAAAAGTTACACAAATTAGTTTTTTTTAAATAATTTTGTTTAACTTTTGAACTATTAAGTATATTTCAATGAAATTTCACACAATTTTCAACAATTTCTGAGGTACTTTTCAGTTGTTTTGGAGGAGCACAAGTTTCTAGATGGTCTGTGGCCGGAGATGAACCTCCGAAAGTCGTCAACTTTTATAATTATGTATTATATAATATCCGAGGTTACCCATTTCGGAGGTCCTCGCCCTGCCCGAGACCAGCTAGAATCTTGTGTTGGAAAATACCTCAGCAATAACTCTGTGAAATTTCATTGAAATATAATTATCCGTTCAAAAGTTACACAAAATTATTTAAAAAAATACGTTGAAAGTACTGTGCATATATAAAGAGTGAGATCGAAAAATTCTTAACATACATAATATTCAATAACTTGGAAACGGTTGATCTTAGAGTTTTCATTATTTTTTTTAATCATTTGATAATTTAGCACAGATCACAGAAATATATAATTTTGGCTATGGTTCTAACCACTAATTATAAAATTGTGGACCATTTTTGAAAACCCTTTCTTTGGAGATTTGATAGTTGCTTCAGTCACTTTTTTGGAACAGTGTGCACATCTTCTGTTAAAATCTTCGGTATTTTGGGACACCATTTTTGTGCTCTTGAATTCACTTTTCACAAGAGCTCAATATCTCTCCACTGGTCTAAGCTATTGACAATTTTGAAAATTGACCTCTCTTGGTACTAAAACTATGTTATTGATTTGGTACCACCCCAGAGCTTTCTTACCGTAGTGACATGATACCAAATGGGTCCAAAAATATGTGGACATATTGTGCTTTCTTAAGAAAAGAAGAAGTCTTTTTTGCAAATATTTCTTTATGCATATTTTGGTATTTATAGAACCGAATGTATCAAATGACTTTCCTGTTTTGCAGCAACTGCAAAAAGCTTGCCATACCATGAATTTTGTAAGAAATTTTTGCTGCTTTTGGGTCTTCAACTTATCTCCAACATTGATTCGAGCATTAGCAATAAAAATTTTTGAGACACAAGCTGCGAAGATTCTGCCAGCACCTACGTTTCTTCGTCAATTATACAGCTTGAGTATTTTTGTATGAAATTTGGTTTTAAATTCCAAGTCATATTTTTGGCTTGTAATTTTTTTTGCAGAATTCCAGTTTGGAATTTTTTGAACTATATATGTTATCAACTTTCCCATTAGCTTTCAATTTTCACACCAAATAATCGAAGCACTGAGAAAACTGAGCTGATTTTCTACCAGATGTGTTTGGAGTTCCTTTCAATATGCCTTCAATTTTCTGGCCTTCCCAATATGATGTGGTCCTTTTTTCTTACCGAACTAGGTTTCACATCAATAGTCAAATTCTCCTGATACTGTTTAATAACATTAGAAACGGTTTTACGGGCGGCATTTAATTCTGTGGCCAATTATTTGTAAGACCTATTTGGATTTTTTGAAATTGTTTAATAACTTGTAGCACGTAAATCCTTTTCGTCACTTATTTTTATGGTTGTTATTAAAAATAATAACTGAAGTATTTTTCCATGATAACTAGATCCAAAAGAATGTTGAATATTGATTCCGAAAAAAGTTATGAGGCAAAATGTGTGTTAAGATTTTTTCGATCTCACTCCTTAGAATGCTGCAGCACACATTTACCATAGAAATTAAGAAAAATGTGCACATTTCGCTGAAAGGGGGTCAAGTTTTAGTTAGTTTTTAAACGATTGTATAAAGTATATATGCAAGTATTTGGAATCATTGGAAAGGTCAAGTAATAATAATATATAAATAATAAAGTATTAGAATTAATTTTTTTCATTAAATTGATCAAAAAATGAAATTGAAAAAGATTCGGCTGTGCCGAATCTTTGATACCCTTCACCATAGATTATAACATAGATATGAAGTTCAGTATTCAAAAACCTAAGTCGGTTCTCAAAAAAACCTAAGTCTAAGAATGTGTTAGTAAAATTTTTCATTAAAAACAAAAACAATTGTAGTACGTGTGCTTTTTGAGTAATTTTTTTCAATTGAGTTTTTTTTTAAGCTTCATATCTATGTTATAATCTATGCAATTCACCATCTTACAGACAAATAATTAAATTTTCGCCTTAGCATATGCTTTCATTATTTCATATTTATAAATCTACATTTTTTTAAACTACGAAAATTTGAATACGAAAATAAAACTAAATAGTAACATTTGCTTTTAAAAAATAAACAACAACAATTCCATATTTATTTATTTTTGTATGTGTGTATATACAAACTTACTGCATATACAAAGAACAACAACAACACTGTTATTCATTAAATTACTGCTGTTGCTAACTAAACTACTTTTTAATTTACTTTTTTCACTAAAAAGGTCACCCTGTCGTTATAAGAGGCGTGGCTTATTAAATATTTTTTGTGTGTTTAGCAAGTATATGTAGGTATATAATCAAGGTAATTTTTTTTAATTTCAGCTTTGACATTTTTGAGCTCCACAAAAAACTAAAAAAATTAAAATTAACGAAATTCTGATAAGGCTAGCGGGGAGACTGTTACCACAACTGCCCTCGGATTTTCTTTACATGCATTTATGTTAAGCATTCTTATAGGAACACGAAAATTATTTAGAATTTTGTACAGAATCCAGTGAATATTAGAAAAATTTTAGGACTCAAATTGAGCCCGGCAAGTTAAAACAACTGATAAAAAACATGTCCAAAAATTAGTCAATATTTTACTTAGGTCCAAATATCTTTTAAAGTAAAAGAGATATCCTACACATGTAAGCGTATTTTTTGTAGAGAATTATAAGGGCTATCTATGTGTGAAATTATTTTCAATCAAATCATAAATTAAATTTTGCCGATTTTTTAAAAAATTGTCATACCCGAGGTGAGTAACTGAGGTCCACCCCCGTCCCCCAGACCAGGTAAGAACCTGTGCTCCTCCAAATCAATTGGAATGCACCTCAGGATTGTCCAAGCGAAATTTCATTAAAATACATCTTGTATTTCGAAAGTTACAGAATTATTAAAAAAAAAAATCGTTTTGGGACCACTGTGTGGTGAAGGGTATCATATGGTCGGGCTTGACCGTCTATATCTTCTTTTCTCGTTTTTTCTGTCTTATTCTTCACTTATTTACTTCTAGGTGCTAGGTACAGCATGTTAGAGACCTGTCACATTCTACACTTTTATTGCTCTATCTATTACCAAGAAAATTATATTAAAAATTTCTTAGAGGTCATCAATGAGTTAAAAGTGTGATTTGATAGAAATCTTTTATTTAACTTTCTATATTAACACTAGAGCCCTGCAAACTGTGTCTTATAAGGCTGTACAAGCCACTTGATATTTTTCAAGTGTTGTTATCAGTGTGTGTGCGGAGTAATAAATACTGTTCTGCAGGCACTTAAAACCATACAAATACTGCGTGTGTGCTTCAACTTTATGAACAAATCATGAGTGTGCTATGATAGCGACCAAACAAGCCTCTCAAAGGCTTGTATAAAAAAATACAAGCCTTGACCACTTGTTTGCTTCAATAAGGAAAAAAATTGTGTTTTCTTTTTTATTAAAATTATATGTGTGTGTGTGCGTTCATGACTGTATAAAGTAATTTCGTAAGTAAAACAGTCGTTTAAAAGTATTGTTTATAAACTTATTGTTATTTACGATCAAATAAATTATTAATGTTACTAGTTATAACAATTTAAAGAAACATGCATTAAGTTTTATTAGTAAACAGATTTTATTAAATATTTAAAGTTTTTTACAAGGTTTTTTTATATTATTACTTAAAACAAATATATACTTAATTACTTATATACTACTTTCTTATACATATGTATATAAATACTTAAACTATATCACAGATAATAATGTTGTCTGTATTCATGTGAAGAAACATAATCTGTGAAAAGATGGTTGAGTTGGAGGAAAGATTCGTTCTTTTATAGCATATATGAAATATATTAGGTAATAATATTATAATTTCATTTATAAACTCATTTTTACATTAGGTAATAATATGTATAAGCCTTTTCTAAAAATAACTTTAGTCCAATAAAAACAGGTATATTTCTTAGTGTAAAAAATTTATTTAAAACAGCAAGAATTTGGCAATAAAATCTGTAGAAGCACCTTAATAGATCAATAAGAAACAGGTACATATGTTCTGCACTGTAAAAAATGTAAATTTATTTTTTATAAAACCACGAATTGAGTTCGCTTACAATCAGGTAAAACAGCATCCTTTACTTGATTATATATTGAACATGTACATATGACGGGACACACAATTTAGGTAAACGTCTTAAAATATTTCATTTATAATTTTATTACAGTGCAGATGTTCCATCGTATTCTTAACATTTGGGAAAATTTATTAGTCAAGGAGTAAACGTATATGGAAACGAATTTGAAAAATGAAAAGACATTGTTCTATATTATTTCCTTTTAGTTTTAAAATAGAATGATTACTTAGTAAATATAAATTAAATGCAGTAAAATCTATCATAATATAAATAAGTACAATTTTAAAATTTTTTATAAACATACAATTAATTATAAGACTAACTTTATTTAAAATATAAATAAATACTAAAGATAAAAATTTTCTAACTTACATATGTAACTGACAGTTTCAAATGTCAACTTTAATTTTTTTACTTTTTTAACTCTTAATAAAGAGTATTTTTTAATAACTTTATGAATTCACCCTTTTACATTTATTTAGAAAAGAAGAACCAACAATAAAATATAGACATACTGTATATATGTGTGTGTATGCAAGAATATTTATAAACAACCACTTTTTACACATTATGAAGATATTTTGCCACACACAGCAACTACGTATTACAAAAAACAAACAAATCATTAAGCCCACTTGAAATCTTTAAATCATTTCTCAACGTCTTGTATGATTTGCTTTTTTTTGCCACACCACTTGCACCACTTGTTTACGATAAATGATTTGAACGCACGGATTTGCAGTCGCTCATACACAGTACACACTTGCTTTGCTTCGGGCAGCGAACAGTACGAACAGTATTTATTGTTGTTTTTGCACATGTTGGCTATGAAACACACACTTGAAATTCAAGTGTGTTTGCTTTTCAAATCATCTTGCGCAGGAGACTAATTAACACTATATTTAGCCTGAGGAGTTAAAATTAAATGAATTTATTAACGATGTTTTTTTTTTTAACTGTTGGAATTTTACGTTTTTCATACTTTTGATGTATACGCATTTTCTGTAAATGCGATGTTACCATTTTTAAGATTAGCGGTCTTGTATTATTTATATCAAATACAAATTTCCCTGTACAACCACTTCTTACCCCTCAATTTTCCATGGTTTTATGAGGATTAATAGAAAAATTCTTAATTTTTATAAATTTAAAGATTTCTTCTATGTGTGACAAGTTTGAGAGTTGATTAGTACTATATTTGACTATAAAACAAAAATGACTATTACCTAGACAATTTTTTAACCTTAAATAGATAGAAGAGGTGTAAGCGAGCTTAAATTTTGAGCTTGGACCATATCGACCTACAGGGGGCGAGTCCAAAGGGTCCCAAAGTCGGACACCTGGGGTATACATTTTTTTATAAATGATCCTGATTCCTTATATCTCAACTAATATAGGAGGATTCTACTAGTCAAAATCTGCAAAAAACGTCGTCGTATGAATATTTTATATCTTTTAGCTTAAGAGATATTAGGCTTCAAAGATTAAAATTTTTACATTTTAGCCTGCATTGGTGAAGTTTTTTCGCTAAAGCGGATCCAATTTTGTTTTAAATTTATTTATTTCATTAACAACAAAAGAGTCATTCCATTCAAAATTTCAGATAATTTCATCAAGTGGTTCGCGAAATATTGCGATTTGAAAGTGTAAAATAGCTAAAAATATGTACAAAGTTGTGTACACATAATTACAAATATCTTTTAATGAAATTATGATATAAGATTTATTGGTATCAAAATTACCTTTAAAATTACCTTTAAAGGTCTTTTTAAAAAATATACAGCTCACAGCTTAAATTATGCAGTATACAATTTTATATTTAAAGCCACATAACAAAATAACAGACTGGAATTTAAAATAAAATGTGGTATCATTAGAAAGAGAAAAATTTCTAGCATAGAATAGAACTAGAAGTTTATGTGAGAGCCACCCTATACTAAATTTTAAAAAAATTTACTCATTTTTTTGAAAATACAAAAACAAAATATATGTGACTACATGTATTTTGTTTTTGTATGAATTAGGTTTCTGACAATTGAATTAGGTTTTTTTCTCTCACATAAATATCTAGTTGTTAATCTATGATTTCTAGTTTAACATAGAACCATTATTTATTGTTAAAGTTTACCTTTAAGTAACTTAAAGATATGAAAACAAAAAAATCCAATATTATAATCTCACAGCCACTTATGACATCAAAAAATTGATAATTACGACCGATAATTACAATATTTATTATCTGGAATGGTAATTGTATGCAACAGATTAGAGGCGGTTTGTTACCGGTGCGTCCAGCTTTGTGTAATATTAGGCGAAATGTGTTCCTACTGCATTTTTAGGGCCTAATTCCTATTTTATTATGTAAATTTCCAATCAAGAGAGCGTCGTTAAATTTGGGCCTTTATATATTAGCAAATTGTACGCAATACCAAATTTATTCTTCGGATCGTTATGTTGGCAATATCAAAAATATGAATATATGCCCTGATTTTCTGCACCCTGCAACAAATTATCCTCTAGGATCTAAAGGTATCTACCACTGTCGATTGCTGATCCAATTAGTTCCAACTTCCCACCACCATTAACCGACATACAGGCCCAAACCAGGAAACTGCCACCAACATGCTTCACTGTTATTTTTAAGTTTTCTTGGTTCAGCTCGGTATTCGGTTCTCGCCACAATTAGGACATAGTATCTGAGCCTAATATATAGATTTATAACTAATTAACAAAAAAAAAAAAAAAAAAAATAAAAAATAATCGAATTCCAAAACGTTGGATCCTTGGAAACAAATTCCTTGGTAAAGTTGATTATGGAGCCCTTTAATATTTAATATTTTCCCAAGTCAACTTGAACTCCAGATGTCGGTTTTGGTGCTGAGATCCACAGGTTGGCCTTAGTTTTCCTTAAAATATATCGCACTCACGATTGTAAAAATTTGTATTCGGTACTTCACTGCCTTTTATTGTCCAACCGATTTTCATGAAAAAAAAACTCTAATGATTTCTTGTACCATAGAAGCATAAATTTTAACCATTTGAGTTATTTTTCGCTGCGAGTGACCGTTTTAAAATGGTTTATAACCAATACTTCTTTCTATAACGCTGTGCGTGGACCAATTTCGCATTAACATTCTAATTGATGCATTAACTACCAAAATCAATTCAAAAATAGTACGCAGGGCTTTTCTAGAAGTAGATACAAAAAATAAAGTCCACTGGACAACGCTGCATGGAAGTACTTTTCGAAAAAGAAGCGGCTGCATAAAATAAGCTGTGAGCAAAAAAATTTTGTATATTTTTATTTTATACGTTAATGTTATTTAAGTGCAAATTTTTGCATTAAATGAAGTAGTTTTGTAAAACTAGAGTTTTTTCTCTTTCAAATGATACCATATTTTTTTAAAAGTTCCTATCTGCTGCATAGCTATGGAACATTAAACATGAAAATATGTTCTACATAAAATAAGCTGTGAGCCACTGTATGTTAATGGTGAAAATGTTTTCGACTCTTTTCGATTCTGGGACTCGCAATATTTTACGAATTATGACAACAAATGTCATAATAAATACGAAATATTTATTTCAACTTGTATTGTTTTGTTTATAATAAATCAGAAAAATTGCCAATCCACCAAAAATTTAATTAAAAACATGTTTCAGGTATCATTTTAAAGGTAATTTCATTGCCTTTAACTATACGCCTCAATTGTAACGTAAATATTTTGGAAGATATTTGTATTTTTAATACCACAATTTTTCTCATTTTTGAGATATTATAAATCGCGAAATATCGCTTCATTTAAATCTCATCTTGTTTCTGAAAGGCTTTTTTTTTTTTTTTTTTGCCAATATTTTTAGATTTTTTCGACATTTTAAAGTCGAGTTTGTATCATATGATTTTATAACATCTTAAAGGCATGATTTTGAACTATCTTTGGCAAACGTAAATACATAATTTATTTTTGAAGCTGTGTAAATAATTTTGAAATATGTATACAAATTAATAAAAATATGTAAAAATTGTTAAATGAAAAATGGATAACTTTTCTTTTTACATGAAAAATAAACACCGCTACTTTTAAACAATTTTAAAACTTGTAAATATATTTAACTACAAATGTATTTTATTTTTCAATAATGATTAACAATGTCTTTCAAATGTTAAATGAAAACTCATTTTTATCAGATTTCCAAACACTATATCATTGGACCACAAAATATTGTGAGAACCAATTTTAAAAGTTTTTAGATTTGCGCTTCATTCATATGTGAATGTTATTTTATTTTTAGCATATATCAACGTTCTTAATTTTTTAATTAAAACTTTAATTTTTTTATTTATTTTCATTCAAAATTTTTATTTGTAAATTTTTATTTTGTGTTTATTTCACATTTACTAAGTCTATAGTCGTGGCTGTTTCATGCGTAAAATAGGGATCCTGCGTGTCCCCAATTTAGAATACGTGAACAAAGCTAATATTATACAAATGAATCAAAAATATTTTCTAAAGCAAATTTTTGTTATAGATTTAAATAGAAGAAAATGATTCAAAATACTTTTTAAGCTTGAATTCTATAATTGGTAGTGAATTATTTAAAGTATTAATTATTGTGAAGTCAAGGAATTTAAGCGTATGAATTAAATTGTTATGAATGCTTTAAAGAAATGACTGGGATAAATAATGAATTTAATTCGATTTTGAAAAGTGAATTAAAGAACTAAACCTTTTGAACCTTTGCTTATAATAGGAACTTATTTTATTGGTATGAAATATTTTAAATTATTAAAATTTTAAATTGGAAATCATACTTCAATATCATTTGATTTTCTGCTAATTAATCATAAATGTGATTTACAATGTTGTGTTAAGGGGCCTTTAGACGTTCAAACATATCTAACAATAAATTTGACGACTAAAAATGCTTTAAAATACAAGTTCAGATATGTTTGATGATTTGACGAATGTTTCTAAGTCACTTCCACATTTATTTTCTAAATTTTCGCAAACACTTTTGTATAAATAAATAAATTTTTACCAAATGTTTTTATAAATATATGCACAATTGTGTTTATTGAAAAAATTACGTATAAAATCCAATATTTTCCAATATTTAGCTAAACTAAAATAAAATAGCTGCAACAAACGAAATATTAGTAATTAAATATTGTAATAGTAATCGCGAGTGTTACTTTGAATAAATTCACAATTTGTTTGTCGGGGGAAGCTAATTCCTATGCGCATTAAATTTTTTTGAACACAAACTATTTAAAAGGAAAACATTTTTAAAAATTGATTTTTGCAGGGTTTCCCAAATTTTACCTATTTTTCCAACAAATTTCGAATTTTCACCTTAATTTCTCAAATCGCAAAGCTGGAATCAACAAAAAGTTATACTTTTTATATAGTCCAATGTGTTTTTAATTTTTTTTTTTGTCCAATCTGGCATCTCTGCCTCAGGATGAAAACATCGTGTTAATTTTTGCTAGAAAGAATTAATTGAATTTTTAAACCAAAAAGTTTAAAAAACTACTTAATTTGCTTTAACTTTCTTTGATGGCAATATTTGCTGAAAAAGAAGAAAGCATTGGGGCAATAACCCTAAATTTAAGGTGCCAAGAAATTTAGACGGTCCCAACACAGCCAACAGATTTCAGCTTCTAACTGCAGACGAAGACGAAGAAGCAGTTGCATTAAAAGAAAAAATTACGCCCATAATTGTGGACTCTACCCATAGTTTTCTACTGTTATGGGTTTAATTGGCGACAGATATATGTTTAAAAGAATGACTATTAGTACGAAAATTATATCCAACTCGCTGTCGCTGTACAATTAGGCTTAAAGTGTTTCTAAAGATAAAAAATTACACTTTTACACGCATGAGTTGAAGGATGCAAAAACTTTTAAATTGGTTTTATTTGGACTACCGAAATTAGATACAAAAATAATCAGCTAAGAATTTGTCAGCTCGCATAATATAAGACCTGTAAGTATAAAGGACCTGGAAACCAAGAGATCGAGTGTAGATGAAACGCTCTATATTATCGAGTTTGATCGTCAGCATGCTTCCAAAAGAGAGGTTATGAAAATTAGATATTTTTGTAATATTTCTGTTCATTGGAGAAAACCTCTAAAGGGCAACAAAGGTTCCATTCAATGCACCAAGTGTGCTTTGTATGGACATGGTGCTATAAATTGTAACCATATCGTAGTATGTTCAGCATGCGCCGAAAATCACGATTATGCGGTTTGTACACTCAACAAAGTTAATAGTAATGGTAGTGTAATATATAAGTGATACAACTAGGGTTTGCATTTAATCGCAATTTTCCATAATCGCGATTACGATTAAAATATATGCAATTAATCGCGATTAACGATTAATCGCATTTTAATAACATATTAATATAACAAAATAATTTTTGCCAGTAAATTATATTTATTATATAGATCACAACTGGTATATAAATACTCGATTGGAAAAAATACTCAAGGTTAAAAATAATTTAGCTGAAACAATTAAAAACAAACTCTAATAATTTTAAATAAAAAGATTAATTAACTAAAAAGTCTTAAAATTATTTTTCTCACTGTATTTTTTTAATAGTTGAGTCAATGAATAAACAATTTTCTGCAATAAATATTGAATTTAATTGGGCATTACTTCCTTTTGTGTATGGATTTGGAAGTAATTTTTTACTCAACCTTTGAAATGAAAAATTATGCAAGCAGTAGGAAAAAGATTTTTCTTATCCTCGTCTTAATATTAGTTAATTTTAAAATTATGAAAATTAGAATTTTTGGGACTTTCCAAATTTACATAAGATATCTTCATTAATTTTTCTGCAAAACTAATTTATTTTATTACAATCTAGTGTTCAATTTATTTTAATTAAAATTCTAATATCTTGGTGTAATATATAATATATATTTATGTAACTTTAATATATTTTTATTATTTTGATTTTTAACCACAATCGCAGGTAAAATCCTGCGATTTCGATTACGATTAAGTTATGCGATTAGTCGCAATTTCGATTACGATTATAATTGACTTGCAAACCCTAGCTAAAACTGCATGAAGAAGAACTTAAAGTGCCCAAGTCGTCAAGAATACTTGGAAATACGACATCAAGTGACATATAGATCTAAGGCGACCAACAGAAGAACTGTTTCGTATTTTAATCAAGACGATCATGATTTCCCTGAATTGCCAAGACAAGCACCCTAAAATGATGCACGTTATTCCCGTCCACATGGTAATTTGTATTATGAGATAGCAAAAAGCAAAAGCTACCAAAGGAACAATAACGATGACATTTCTAATGAAAAACTTATGCAAATATGTTTGATACTATCGATGCTTTACAAAGGTGTCAGAATAAGTACGACAAGCTACGCGTCTTGGGTATGATGAGACTTTTTTTGAAATCATACCACAAATTTTAATTTGATGGCCATAAAATTTATAGAGAGGATCGATCTACGCATGGAGGAGGAGTTCTTATTGCAATTGAAAGTAATCTTAATCATATGTTGTTACCAAAAATAAAAACAAGTATTGATGAAAGTATTTCAGTACAAGTTATGATTAACAGAAGGCCAGTTATATTTACTTCAGCGTATAATCCAGTTCATAATACCAATTTTAAAGCTAATTTGGATAAATTAACCTCATTTTAATTAATATAAATGTTCCATTAAGATCTTTAAGATATCATGATTATTTTTATATAAGTATTCATAAAAATAATAATTCTTTGAATGAACCATTAACAAAATCTCAAATTTTGTTTAATAATTTAAATGCAAATGATTTTAGTTTTTCTAAAGAAAAATTTAAACTGTATTTAAAATATTTAATTTAAGTACTAAATATTATTAAGCGAATAGTCTGTAAGGATATTTTGTTAATCCAAAGACTTTTATAAATAATTGAATAAATAAATAAATAAATAAATTTTCAAACGACTACTTTATTTTCGGTTGGTAAGGAGCTCTACAGCCACTGCCTTCAATCCAACTACTACATTTATTACCCAAATGAATATACTCGCTTTGGACAAAATATCAACTCTGTGCAACCGTTACAGTAGACATCCTTTTATCAAACTTATGTCTCCTTTTTTCAGACCTTAAGACACATCCAAATGTTTTACATTCGGAACATGTACCAATATCTTGTATTATTTCATATTATTTCTTGTATCACCGTGTTACTTCTATTAATCTAGATTTTGTTTAATAAATAAATATCTATAGTTAAAGAAGTATTTAACGTAATACCTGTCGGTCTTAAAAATTCTTTGCAACGAAAAATCTCTGATATTACACAGAGAAAACAGATTCGTTGTTGCAACCGAATTCTTCGCCAATCGAATCTTGTCGGTTACGAGTACTTTCACACAATTCGGTTGCCATTATCTGAATGCCCAAAATACACTTTGGAACTGTATGTCAGACAATTGGGCTGGTAAGGAGCTCTACAGCCACTGCCTTCAATCCAACTACTACGTTTATTACCCAAATGAATATACTCGCTTTGGACAAAATATCAACTCTGTGCAACCGTTACAGTAGACATCCTTTTATCAAACTTATGTCTCCTTTTTCAGACCTTAAGACACATCCAAATGTTTTACATTCGGAACATGTACCAATATCTTGTATTATTTCATATTATTTCTTGTATCACCATGTTACTTCTATTAATCTAGATTTTGTTTAATAAATAAATATCTATAGTTAAAGAAGTATTTAACGTAATACCTGTCGGTCTTAAAAATTCTTTGCAACGAAAAATCTCTGATATTACACAGAGAAAACAGATTCATTGTTGCAACCGAATTCTTCGCCAATCGAATTTTGTCGGTTACGAGTACTTTCACACAATTCGGTTGCCATTATCGTATAAATATGGTACACATAACTGTTTTCAAAATGAATTCAATGCGATGAACTAATAAAATTATAAACTATTGTGAATGAAAACAAAATTTGGTTTTGAAATTTGCTTTATTGAAAAAATAAATTGACAAAACAATACAGAAATTATATTGAAGTATGTGGCATGTTAAATAAAGGGCAGCACTTATTTACAAAATATTTATGAAGCAACAGATAATTTACCCCCATTAGTGTTACATTTCCATATGGTTAAAACAGTATTCTGTGCAATGATATGTAGCCCTCCTTAATGACTAAATGACGTGAACACTATAACAAAAGGTGACTCAAAATTCTTTTGGCGACAAATATGAAAAAAACATTCTGCATAAAGAATTCAGAAGCTAATGGAATTTTATTTCGCATCTCCAACAAATCTGCAAAATACAATTGGCGACAAATAAATACAAATGTTCTTCATTTATAAATTATGTTTTTTTTTTTTTGCAATATGTTAAATTTACACTCGATTACCTTTAATTTATATCTTTAAAACCAGGAAACGATACAAAATTTAACTTCTAGTTGCTTGGTAGCCAGCACGGAAGAGCAAAAACCAATTTGTCCTCAGTTTTTCAAACTAAATACAATATAATATTAGTTGTATTATTTTTATGAAAAGTTTCTATTTTATGGAATACTTACATCTTCAGTAAAGGTATATCTACCACACCAGTGAAACTTTCTAAATAAATATGTATGTAAATCATACTTATTTAAACTTATAAATCGAATTTTTGGTGTTATTGTTGAATTTTTGTAATCTTGTTCAAAACAAAATTGTTTATTTTTGAAAATTTATTATGTGAGTATGTCAACAAATAATTAACTAATTATCGACTGTGAGCCCCGAATTTTATTTTAAATTCAAACAGAATTTTTTAATTATTACACAAAACAAACGATTGGAACAATCAATTTTTAATAGCAAATCGTTAAAATTATATTTAAATTCGGTCAACTCTTTCAATTTATAAATAAATAAAGAAAATAATTTTCGTAATAAACTTTACTATTGTGGGAACCATTATTTCATTACAATAAAGTGCAAAGTATTAGAAACATGAAAAATCTGTTGTGTTTAGCAGTTTTTAACTACTGCTATTAAATATCAAGTGCTGTAATCAAATTTTTGCTTTCGTAATCGTTTTCCAATCAATCTTTTTCTGTGTGTAGTAAAATGTTAATTAGTCAGAGAAATAAATACAAACCTAAATTTCAAAGATGTAGAGATTTAAATTATAAGAATCAATTAAAATGTATTTTGAAGCTATTAAAAAATCTTATTGATTTCCACCTTAATCAAAGCCGAAATAAATCCTGGTCAAAATTTATTGCTAGTTTGACTTCGGGCTCTAAAAAATTTTAGAAAATATAAACAAGCACATAAGGAAAACAAAATGTCATTTACTGACCTTCATGTAAACGGTGAAGTTTTAACCCAAGGATCTATCTTGGTCTGTCCAGACCAAATTTGTCTTTGAAGTTCAATATCTTTTATTGTAAGTAAAAAATCAAAAAAAGATGAACTTGATATCTATAACTGATATCTACTGATTCGAAAGAAATCAATTTTGAGTCGATTGAAGTACGATAACTAGGAAAAGTTCAGGTTTAAAGATAAAGTATTAAGTTGACCTCTTGGTCTGGATAGACCACAATGTGTTTTCTCTTTGTATATATTTTTTTATTCGTCTATGTACAATCATTTTAAAAACAATTATGATATGTTGTTTAAAGTATAAGATGTCTAAATAAAACAAAATTTACCCAAATTTATGAGTAAATGATCATCATTCAGGAACGGAAATTAAGTTAAAGAAAAATTTGAAATTCGTTAAAAAATTACTTCTTGATACAAAAATATGTGGGAGTGGACGTTATTAAATGCAAAAATACAAAAGTTTTTCCCGATTTTAACGCCTTACAGCAACTAAAAAGGAAGAGGATGAATATGGAATAATGTCTTGTCTTTGAAATCAAGATAATGTACAACTGTCATTTCCATACAGTGATGATAAGGGTGACGAAACCTTATGTTTGGAAAATACTCGATATTCTGCAATAAAGTAAATTTGGTATCAAAATGTACTTACTTGGAACCACTTAAAACTCGCATAATACTATAACGAAAAATTACGAACCCGACAATTTCCACCCAATACTATGAACATTTTTAAAATAATGTTTTATCCGAAAGTATTTAATATTATTGTTCAAGATAATAAAAATAAATTGAAATATGTACCTTGAATAAGATACAAACAATGGAATAGGTTTAGTCGATCAAAGATTATATAACCACGATATTTATAAGGCGAAAATGTCAATAAAATGCTTCACTACATTGCTATTTTTTTCGATTTGACAATTTAATCACTTACCCTAGGAATCAATAATTTAGAAAATCTTCTATTATAGAAGATCTTTTGATAATTCTCATTCAAAATGTGGAGTCATCATATATTCCTGTCGTAAATTTGTACGTAAATAAATAGCTCTATTCTTATATTGTACGTACATGTCCCAAAATATACATTTCGGTATAATTAGCTAAAAATTACACAAATATATAGTAGATATATTATACAAAGACAAATTATCTGCTTAGATGACGAAATAACGAAAATTAGGAAAAATTTAATACCGAAAATTAGTCACAAAATAATTCTTCGATGTAAAAAATGCAACATTGCTATTAACTATGACATTGTAAATAAATTTGTAATAATTGCCAAGCAGAGTAATGTTAGATAAACATTATTTTTAATAAAAATAACAATATTTATCCACTTTCTATGCATACCATTTATAAATAAACCTAAAATTGCGTGTTATTTAAAAAGGTGCAAATTTATGACCTTTTTCATCTAGAGAATTATTTCCACTTTATATCACCATATATAACTTATATTAACTACTATCCACAAAATCAAGACAAAAGTGCTACTATAAATAGTTCCTAGGGCCAACATTTTACCTATAACCGTTCTTTACTCTGGTCAGACCAAGAGGATAACTTAGTGCTCATAACTATACCAGTCATCCTAGGGCTAAAAACTGGCGCTGAAAAGGCAAATTCAATAGTTGTCGTATTTGGTAATTCACATACCATTACTTTACATAATTCTTCACCTATGGACACAACGCTACTTTTATTGAAAAATAATAATGACGTTGGGTTAGATGGCATTAATAACAATATTCTTAAAAATATGCCCAAAAATATACCTCCGATTTTTATAAAATTTTATTCGTATAAGGTCTATGGGTGTCTATAAATATTTCCGTTTTCAGATTCGCTAAATTCAGAAAATTCGCGATTTTATTTCGCTTTTTCACTTTTGAAAAAATCTAAAAAATCTCAAAAGTATATAATTTTAAATACATATATTTCTGGGAAGGCTTTGCGGAAATTTGTGATTTAAATGGCGTTTGAATTGTAATTATGTTAGCTTAAACATGAATATTTTATAAATAAAAAATATTTTTAAAAAATGCATTTTAATGCAATTGCATTTTTCTTTAAATACGCTATTCAAATTATTTAATTTTTTAACATAAATGAAAAGTTTGGAATCTTTACATTAAAATAAAAATCTCAAATTTTTGGGACGCACATATGTACTGTGCATAATTTCCCCTCTTCTTCAACTAGTTTAAATTTTTTCATATAAAAATTATATTTTTCTGGTATTATGAGTATCTTTACGTATTTTGTTAAAAAAAATTTATTGTGTTATTTTTTAAAAATTCCTGAAAAATAGTAAAACTTTATGTATCAAACTATTTATTGTTTTAAGTTATAATAAGCAAAGCATTTTTAAATACACTTTTGAAAAATTAAAATTTAATAAATTCGCAACTAACAAAAATGCATCTAAAAACTGCATTTATATTTTTAAAATATTATGGATCGAAGAGGTGGTTTTTGAAATGATGATTAAATTACACAAAAAATATACAATGGCCTTTTAAATACTTTTTAAATTACAAAAATCCATCAATAACTTCAAGAGATATGAATATTTAAAATTGCATACTTTTTATATTTTGTTAACTTTTATACAAATTTTAAAGAAAATTTCAAAAAACAATAAAAAAATTTAATTTTATATGAAAAATTTTAAACATGTTTTTATAAAAATTGGATATGCATATAAGATTTTCGCGTCCCAAAAATTTGACACTTTTAGTTTAATGTAAAGATTCCAAACTTTTCATTTATGTTAAAAAATTAAAAAATTTGAATAGCATATTTAAAGAAAAATGCATTTGAAAAATGCAATTGCATTAAAATGCATTTTTAAAAAATCTTTCTTATTTTTAAAACGTTCGTCGTAAAGCCGCCATATGCGAAATTTTAAGGCCGTTTAAATCATTAAAATTCACAAAGTCTTTCCAGAGATATTGCTATTCAAAGTTACATACTTTTGAAATTTTTTTGGTTTTTGAGAAAATTAAAAAGCGGAATTAAATCGCGAATTTTTGCAATTTCACAAAACTGAAAACTGAAATTGATAAAAGGCTTAATGGAGTTTATGTATACAAATTTTTATCGAAATTGAAAGCCATCAAGTAAAAAAATATACTTTTTCGGGCGTTCTTTCCTGGAATGGTCGATATATATATATTATTTTATTTATTTTTTTTTTATTTATATATTTAGTTTAATTTTACATGTAATATTTGCTGAAAAAGAAGAAAGCATTGGGGCAATAACCCTAAATTTAAGGTGCCAAGAAATTTAGACGGTCCCAACACAGCCAACAGATTTCAGCTTCTAACTGCAGACGAAGACGAAGAAGCAGTTGCATTAAAAGAAAAAATTACGCCCATAATTGTGGACTCTACCCATAGTTTTCTATTGTTATGGGTTTAATTGGCGACAGATATATGTTTAAAAGAATGACTATTAGTACGAAAATTATATCCAACTCGCTGTCGCTGTACAATTAGGCTTAAAGTGTTTCTAAAGATAAAAAATTACACTTTTACACGCATGAGTTGAAGGATGCAAAAACTTTTAAATTGGTTTTATTTGGACTACCGAAATTAGATACAAAAATAATCAGCTAAGAATTTGTCAGCTCGCATAATATAAGACCTGTAAGTATAAAGGACCTGGAAACCAAGAGATCGAGTGTAGATGAAACGCTCTATATTATCGAGTTTGATCGTCAGCATGCTTCCAAAAGAGAGGTTATGAAAATTAGATATTTTTGTAATATTTCTGTTCATTGGAGAAAACCTCTAAAGGGCAACAAAGGTTCCATTCAATGCACCAAGTGTGCTTTGTATGGACATGGTGCTATAAATTGTAACCATATCGTAGTATGTTCAGCATGCGCCGAAAATCACGATTATGCGGTTTGTACACTCAACAAAGTTAATAGTAATGGTAGTGTAATATATAAGTGATACAACTAGGGTTTGCATTTAATCGCAATTTTCCATAATCGCGATTACGATTAAAATATATGCAATTAATCGCGATTAACGATTAATCGCATTTTAATAACATATTAATATAACAAAATAATTTTTGCCAGTAAATTATATTTATTATATAGATCACAACTGGTATATAAATACTCGATTGGAAAAAATACTCAAGGTTAAAAATAATTTAGCTGAAACAATTAAAAACAAACTCTAATAATTTTAAATAAAAAGATTAATTAACTAAAAAGTCTTAAAATTATTTTTCTCACTGTATTTTTTTAATAGTTGAGTCAATGAATAAACAATTTTCTGCAATAAATATTGAATTTAATTGGGCATTACTTCCTTTTGTGTATGGATTTGGAAGTAATTTTTTACTCAACCTTTGAAATGAAAAATTATGCAAGCAGTAGGAAAAAGATTTTTCTTATCCTCGTCTTAATATTAGTTAATTTTAAAATTATGAAAATTAGAATTTTTGGGACTTTCCAAATTTACATAAGATATCTTCATTAATTTTTCTGCAAAACTAATTTATTTTATTACAATCTAGTGTTCAATTTATTTTAATTAAAATTCTAATATCTTGGTGTAATATATAATATATATTTATGTAACTTTAATATATTTTTATTATTTTGATTTTTAACCACAATCGCAGGTAAAATCCTGCGATTTCGATTACGATTAAGTTATGCGATTAGTCGCAATTTCGATTACGATTATAATCGACTTGCAAACCCTAGCTAAAACTGCATGAAGAAGAACTTAAAGTGCCCAAGTCGTCAAGAATACTTGGAAATACGACATCAAGTGACATATAGATCTAAGGCGACCAACAGAAGAACTGTTTCGTATTTTAATCAAGACGATCATGATTTCCCTGAATTGCCAAGACAAGCACCCTAAAATGATGCACGTTATTCCCGTCCACATGGTAATTTGTATTATGAGATAGCAAAAAGCAAAAGCTACCAAAGGAACAATAACGATGACATTTCTAATGAAAAACTTATGCAAATATGTTTGATACTATCGATGCTTTACAAAGGTGTCAGAATAAGTACGACAAGCTACGCGTCTTGGGTATGATGAGACTTTTTTTGAAATCATACCACAAATTTTAATTTGATGGCCATAAAATTTATAGAGAGGATCGATCTACGCATGGAGGAGGAGTTCTTATTGCAATTGAAAGTAATCTTAATCATATGTTGTTACCAAAAATAAAAACAAGTATTGATGAAAGTATTTCAGTACAAGTTATGATTAACAGAAGGCCAGTTATATTTACTTCAGCGTATAATCCAGTTCATAATACCAATTTTAAAGCTAATTTGGATAAATTAACCTCATTTTAATTAATATAAATGTTCCATTAAGATCTTTAAGATATCATGATTATTTTTATATAAGTATTCATAAAAATAATAATTCTTTGAATGAACCATTAACAAAATCTCAAATTTTGTTTAATAATTTAAATGCAAATGATTTTAGTTTTTCTAAAGAAAAATTTAAACTGTATTTAAAATATTTAATTTAAGTACTAAATATTATTAAGCGAATAGTCTGTAAGGATATTTTGTTAATCCAAAGACTTTTATAAATAATTGAATAAATAAATAAATAAATAAATTTTCAAACGACTACTTTATTTTCGGTTGGTAAGGAGCTCTACAGCCACTGCCTTCAATCCAACTACTACATTTATTACCCAAATGAATATACTCGCTTTGGACAAAATATCAACTCTGTGCAACCGTTACAGTAGACATCCTTTTATCAAACTTATGTCTCCTTTTTTCAGACCTTAAGACACATCCAAATGTTTTACATTCGGAACATGTACCAATATCTTGTATTATTTCATATTATTTCTTGTATCACCGTGTTACTTCTATTAATCTAGATTTTGTTTAATAAATAAATATCTATAGTTAAAGAAGTATTTAACGTAATACCTGTCGGTCTTAAAAATTCTTTGCAACGAAAAATCTCTGATATTACACAGAGAAAACAGATTCGTTGTTGCAACCGAATTCTTCGCCAATCGAATCTTGTCGGTTACGAGTACTTTCACACAATTCGGTTGCCATTATCTGAATGCCCAAAATACACTTTGGAACTGTATGTCAGACAATTGGGCTGGTAAGGAGCTCTACAGCCACTGCCTTCAATCCAACTACTACGTTTATTACCCAAATGAATATACTCGCTTTGGACAAAATATCAACTCTGTGCAACCGTTACAGTAGACATCCTTTTATCAAACTTATGTCTCCTTTTTCAGACCTTAAGACACATCCAAATGTTTTACATTCGGAACATGTACCAATATCTTGTATTATTTCATATTATTTCTTGTATCACCATGTTACTTCTATTAATCTAGATTTTGTTTAATAAATAAATATCTATAGTTAAAGAAGTATTTAACGTAATACCTGTCGGTCTTAAAAATTCTTTGCAACGAAAAATCTCTGATATTACACAGAGAAAACAGATTCATTGTTGCAACCGAATTCTTCGCCAATCGAATTTTGTCGGTTACGAGTACTTTCACACAATTCGGTTGCCATTATCGTATAAATATGGTACACATAACTGTTTTCAAAATGAATTCAATGCGATGAACTAATAAAATTATAAACTATTGTGAATGAAAACAAAATTTGGTTTTGAAATTTGCTTTATTGAAAAAATAAATTGACAAAACAATACAGAAATTATATTGAAGTATGTGGCATGTTAAATAAAGGGCAGCACTTATTTACAAAATATTTATGAAGCAACAGATAATTTACCCCCATTAGTGTTACATTTCCATATGGTTAAAACAGTATTCTGTGCAATGATATGTAGCCCTCCTTAATGACTAAATGACGTGAACACTATAACAAAAGGTGACTCAAAATTCTTTTGGCGACAAATATGAAAAAAACATTCTGCATAAAGAATTCAGAAGCTAATGGAATTTTATTTCGCATCTCCAACAAATCTGCAAAATACAATTGGCGACAAATAAATACAAATGTTCTTCATTTATAAATTATGTTTTTTTTTTTTTGCAATATGTTAAATTTACACTCGATTACCTTTAATTTATATCTTTAAAACCAGGAAACGATACAAAATTTAACTTCTAGTTGCTTGGTAGCCAGCACGGAAGAGCAAAAACCAATTTGTCCTCAGTTTTTCAAACTAAATACAATATAATATTAGTTGTATTATTTTTATGAAAAGTTTCTATTTTATGGAATACTTACATCTTCAGTAAAGGTATATCTACCACACCAGTGAAACTTTCTAAATAAATATGTATGTAAATCATACTTATTTAAACTTATAAATCGAATTTTTGGTGTTATTGTTGAATTTTTGTAATCTTGTTCAAAACAAAATTGTTTATTTTTGAAAATTTATTATGTGAGTATGTCAACAAATAATTAACTAATTATCGACTGTGAGCCCCGAATTTTATTTTAAATTCAAACAGAATTTTTTAATTATTACACAAAACAAACGATTGGAACAATCAATTTTTAATAGCAAATCGTTAAAATTATATTTAAATTCGGTCAACTCTTTCAATTTATAAATAAATAAAGAAAATAATTTTCGTAATAAACTTTACTATTGTGGGAACCATTATTTCATTACAATAAAGTGCAAAGTATTAGAAACATGAAAAATCTGTTGTGTTTAGCAGTTTTTAACTACTGCTATTAAATATCAAGTGCTGTAATCAAATTTTTGCTTTCGTAATCGTTTTCCAATCAATCTTTTTCTGTGTGTAGTAAAATGTTAATTAGTCAGAGAAATAAATACAAACCTAAATTTCAAAGATGTAGAGATTTAAATTATAAGAATCAATTAAAATGTATTTTGAAGCTATTAAAAAATCTTATTGATTTCCACCTTAATCAAAGCCGAAATAAATCCTGGTCAAAATTTATTGCTAGTTTGACTTCGGGCTCTAAAAAATTTTAGAAAATATAAACAAGCACATAAGGAAAACAAAATGTCATTTACTGACCTTCATGTAAACGGTGAAGTTTTAACCCAAGGATCTATCTTGGTCTGTCCAGACCAAATTTGTCTTTGAAGTTCAATATCTTTTATTGTAAGTAAAAAATCAAAAAAAGATGAACTTGATATCTATAACTGATATCTACTGATTCGAAAGAAATCAATTTTGAGTCGATTGAAGTACGATAACTAGGAAAAGTTCAGGTTTAAAGATAAAGTATTAAGTTGACCTCTTGGTCTGGATAGACCACAATGTGTTTTCTCTTTGTATATATTTTTTTATTCGTCTATGTACAATCATTTTAAAAACAATTATGATATGTTGTTTAAAGTATAAGATGTCTAAATAAAACAAAATTTACCCAAATTTATGAGTAAATGATCATCATTCAGGAACGGAAATTAAGTTAAAGAAAAATTTGAAATTCGTTAAAAAATTACTTCTTGATACAAAAATATGTGGGAGTGGACGTTATTAAATGCAAAAATACAAAAGTTTTTCCCGATTTTAACGCCTTACAGCAACTAAAAAGGAAGAGGATGAATATGGAATAATGTCTTGTCTTTGAAATCAAGATAATGTACAACTGTCATTTCCATACAGTGATGATAAGGGTGACGAAACCTTATGTTTGGAAAATACTCGATATTCTGCAATAAAGTAAATTTGGTATCAAAATGTACTTACTTGGAACCACTTAAAACTCGCATAATACTATAACGAAAAATTACGAACCCGACAATTTCCACCCAATACTATGAACATTTTTAAAATAATGTTTTATCCGAAAGTATTTAATATTATTGTTCAAGATAATAAAAATAAATTGAAATATGTACCTTGAATAAGATACAAACAATGGAATAGGTTTAGTCGATCAAAGATTATATAACCACGATATTTATAAGGCGAAAATGTCAATAAAATGCTTCACTACATTGCTATTTTTTTCGATTTGACAATTTAATCACTTACCCTAGGAATCAATAATTTAGAAAATCTTCTATTATAGAAGATCTTTTGATAATTCTCATTCAAAATGTGGAGTCATCATATATTCCTGTCGTAAATTTGTACGTAAATAAATAGCTCTATTCTTATATTGTACGTACATGTCCCAAAATATACATTTCGGTATAATTAGCTAAAAATTACACAAATATATAGTAGATATATTATACAAAGACAAATTATCTGCTTAGATGACGAAATAACGAAAATTAGGAAAAATTTAATACCGAAAATTAGTCACAAAATAATTCTTCGATGTAAAAAATGCAACATTGCTATTAACTATGACATTGTAAATAAATTTGTAATAATTGCCAAGCAGAGTAATGTTAGATAAACATTATTTTTAATAAAAATAACAATATTTATCCACTTTCTATGCATACCATTTATAAATAAACCTAAAATTGCGTGTTATTTAAAAAGGTGCAAATTTATGACCTTTTTCATCTAGAGAATTATTTCCACTTTATATCACCATATATAACTTATATTAACTACTATCCACAAAATCAAGACAAAAGTGCTACTATAAATAGTTCCTAGGGCCAACATTTTACCTATAACCGTTCTTTACTCTGGTCAGACCAAGAGGATAACTTAGTGCTCATAACTATACCAGTCATCCTAGGGCTAAAAACTGGCGCTGAAAAGGCAAATTCAATAGTTGTCGTATTTGGTAATTCACATACCATTACTTTACATAATTCTTCACCTATGGACACAACGCTACTTTTATTGAAAAATAATAATGACGTTGGGTTAGATGGCATTAATAACAATATTCTTAAAAATATGCCCAAAAATATACCTCCGATTTTTATAAAATTTTATTCGTATAAGGTCTATGGGTGTCTATAAATATTTCCGTTTTCAGATTCGCTAAATTCAGAAAATTCGCGATTTTATTTCGCTTTTTCACTTTTGAAAAAATCTAAAAAATCTCAAAAGTATATAATTTTAAATACATATATTTCTGGGAAGGCTTTGCAGAAATTTGTGATTTAAATGGCGTTTGAATTGTAATTATGTTAGCTTAAACATGAATATTTTATAAATAAAAAATATTTTTAAAAAATGCATTTTAATGCAATTGCATTTTTCTTTAAATACGCTATTCAAATTATTTAATTTTTTAACATAAATGAAAAGTTTGGAATCTTTACATTAAAATAAAAATCTCAAATTTTTGGGACGCACATATGTACTGTGCATAATTTCCCCTCTTCTTCAACTAGTTTAAATTTTTTCATATAAAAATTATATTTTTCTGGTATTATGAGTATCTTTACGTATTTTGTTAAAAAAAATTTATTGTGTTATTTTTTAAAAATTCCTGAAAAATAGTAAAACTTTATGTATCAAACTATTTATTGTTTTAAGTTATAATAAGCAAAGCATTTTTAAATACACTTTTGAAAAATTAAAATTTAATAAATTCGCAACTAACAAAAATGCATCTAAAAACTGCATTTATATTTTTAAAATATTATGGATCGAAGAGGTGGTTTTTGAAATGATGATTAAATTACACAAAAAATATACAATGGCCTTTTAAATACTTTTTAAATTACAAAAATCCATCAATAACTTCAAGAGATATGAATATTTAAAATTGCATACTTTTTATATTTTGTTAACTTTTATACAAATTTTAAAGAAAATTTCAAAAAACAATAAAAAAATTTAATTTTATATGAAAAATTTTAAACATGTTTTTATAAAAATTGGATATGCATATAAGATTTTCGCGTCCCAAAAATTTGACACTTTTAGTTTAATGTAAAGATTCCAAACTTTTCATTTATGTTAAAAAATTAAAAAATTTGAATAGCATATTTAAAGAAAAATGCATTTGAAAAATGCAATTGCATTAAAATGCATTTTTAAAAAATCTTTCTTATTTTTAAAACGTTCGTCGTAAAGCCGCCATATGCGAAATTTTAAGGCCGTTTAAATCATTAAAATTCACAAAGTCTTTCCAGAGATATTGCTATTCAAAGTTACATACTTTTGAAATTTTTTTGGTTTTTGAGAAAATTAAAAAGCGGAATTAAATCGCGAATTTTTGCAATTTCACAAAACTGAAAACTGAAATTGATAAAAGGCTTAATGGAGTTTATGTATACAAATTTTTATCGAAATTGAAAGCCATCAAGTAAAAAAATATACTTTTTCGGGCGTTCTTTCCTGGAATGGTCGATATATATATATTATTTTATTTATTTTTTTTTTATTTATATATTTAGTTTAATTTTACATGTAATTGAAAGTATTAATGCAAAAGGGTAATAAAAATTTTTTCATTCTAAAATTTAGTAAGAATACATTAACATCTACCATATTTATTTTTTTTCTAAATCTTTAACGACGTATAATCCCATTTCATTGAATAACTGTGGATAATCAAAAAAAAGTCGGATCTTTTTTTATAAATACTGCCTTTTAAATAAATATTATTACATTTGAAATTACTTAATTTATTAGTGAAAAATTCTGATATTACTATAACATTTCCATTGCTTAGTAAACATACACAGAAAAAAGTAAAAATGGACTTCAATTTCGAAATTGCTTATATTAATTTTGCTCCAATCGTCAAAATGATAATGCAAATTATCTAAAATAATTGATTTTATTATTACTGCTTTTTTTAATAAATATAATGAGCTCAAAATTGTTGGAAATTGACTTAAATTTATTTTATTTCTACATTTTTATAGAAAAATGTTTCATTTTTCTTTATATTTTTTAAAAGCTCTCAATTTATTAAAAAAAAAATGTAAACCAATTAGAAAGTTAATTATATTAATAAATAATATAATTAAATTCCAATATAAAGTTAGTTAATCATTTTATTAAAAAATAATTTTAAATATTTTTTCCTGCGTATATTATGTAATTTTATATCCACAAATGTTTACAAAAGAAATCTTTACTTTGGATTCAATTGTTTTTATACATTTTCTAAGTAAATTTTTTGGTTTTTCAATAACAGGATTTTTTTTATAAAGCAATGTGAATCTGTAACGGAGTCTTCTATTTAAACCAAAATAAGTCGTTGGTAATAAGCGTTTCATTTCTTATTATTCGAATGTTAAGATATACATATTTTGGCAGCAGCGTTGCCATAACAGCATTTAAAGTGCAATTCTAGCACTTATTTTTCGGGTACTGCACTTTTTTTGCGAAAAAAGGTACTAGATGCTTTTTAGCACCTTTTTATACTTTTTTGTAAATAAAATGAATTTTTTAGCATTAAATGTGCATTTCTAGCACTTGTTTTTAGTTTTTGCACTTTAATTTTAATTATGGATAAATAAAGCACAAAATAGCTAAAAATATCTTTGTATAGTTTACCGATCAAATCTTTTTTTGACAACTCCAAAACTAATTGTCTTAAGGTATGGTCAGACTAGACAAAATGACGTAACTACTATAAAAATATTTTCTGACTTCTCCATTTTAATGGAAACATTTTTTACTAATTATTATTCATAGCTGAGATTTTACCAAATTTAGAACTATGCTGTTTTTTCTTACAAAACATTTGCACTATCTAAAAGTAGTGGTCGCACAATTTTGGTAAAAACGTTGACAAATGTGTACAATGTTTTAGAAAAATACCGATTATAAGGACAAAGAATATAAAATTTAGCTTACAATATTTTTGTAAGCTAAATTTTATATTCTAGTTCTTCTTCAGCAGTGCTTATATTTCTATAAATTTATGTTCTTATTTTATTTTAACAAAATTATTTAAAATTATTTAATACATTTTTCAATAAGACATACTTCCTTGATTAGTTGTGGTCGAGCGTTCAAAGTGTTAAGAGGTATGTTTGTTCGTGAAAGTCGGAAAAAATAATGTACAAAAATTATATTAAAATTTTTAGTAAAATTATTATATTTATTTTAAATAACTATTATATTAACAAAATAATATTATTTATTAAATTAATAAAGCTCTAAATATGTATATTGTTTTTAGTTTTCTTTATAATATACAAGAAATGACATGTTTTGTAACGTATTTTGTGTTTTATTACTTTTTTTTAATTTTCAGTTTGACTTGTTTTGAAGAAATTTTGTGTTTTTGTTTTTATACGATAAGAAAAAAAATACGATTACAGAAAAAACAATGGGTTATTTATTTTATTAATATACGGTATGTATAACATAATCTTATGTTTTTGTGTTAATTTGTTTCTATTAAGTAATATATCTTTTTATTATTATAATTTTTTTTGCAGATTAAATAATTAAAGATTACCCCAATAAAAAGGCCAGTTGATGATCTGATTTAAAAAATTTTCGATTTTTCTTTTTAATTTTTTATAAGACAAATGAAATAAAAAATAGTAATAAATAAAAATAATATTTTTTATAAATGCATTATTTAAATTCAAGGCATGATTTCACAGCTTCTGGGATCTCTAAAAGATGCACATAAAAGAGGCACGAAATCATCACATCTATGATGCCTTAAAATGCGCATAATAAAGGCATGTGTGAACCTAATACGTAGCGCAGCAAAGAGCCCTACCAAGTGGGACATCACGAAATCATGCCTTCTTGAAGCAGGTTGATAAGGGAGAGTTCTTTTATCTCTCCCTTACAAACCTGCTTCTGGGTATGCAGCAATTTTTGCTGGGTTACCCAGCAAAAACTTGGTAATGGTATGTAGTTACGCATGTAGTTATTTTTCAATCATAACAACATACTTTCTGCATTACATGAAAGTAGATTAGTAACTACTTACTTTTAACTTGATATGTAATCAGTTACATAAGATCAGATTTTTGGAAATGTTACTTTTTATCTATCTCTTCATTTATATTATAAAAATTATATATTTTAAAATTGTGTAAAATATGAAAATACATTAATTATTTGTTAAAGTCACGAAGACTAAAACAAATAATTAATCGTAAACACACCAGTCTCCGGTGAAGTCGAAACCACGACGTAAGCAGACAGAATAGCTTATTAGGCCACTTTATATGCACATGAATTAATTCATGAACTCTGTAATTTGAGTTTATGTAAAATACTACATCAAACATAAAATACGGTATAACTCTTAAACCAATAAAGGGGTATAAAAATGTACTAAAGGAAATTTGTAGGAAATTTTATTATCTACGAGCGTAACCCGGTGCGCTTCGCTACCACCTAATAGGGAATATCAAACATTTGCTACCGTTTAGGGGTTTTAAAAAGTGATCCCAGCCTAAAACGACCACCGGTACTGGTACTATCTGTATGTCAAATTTCTTCAACATCGGTACAGCTGTTTAAGAGTTTCAAAAAGCGAGCGTAAAATGGGGGCGTGGCATCCAACCCAGTTCTTTCACAGCCCATAACAACCACCGGCACTATCTGTGTGTCAAATTTCGTGAAAGTCGGTGCAGTCGTTTGAGGGTTTTAAAAAGTGTGCGTAAAAAGGGGGCGTGGCATCCAACCTTGTTCATACGTATCCTATAATGACCAGCGGCACTGGTACTATCTGTGTGTCAAATTTCGTGAAAATCGGTGCAGCCGTTTGAGATTTTTAAAAAGTGGGCGTAATATGTGGGCGTGGCATCCAACCCAGTTCTTTCATAACCTATAACGACCACCGGCACTGGTAATATCTGTGTGTCAAATTTCGTGAAAATCTGTGCAGCCGTTTGAGAGTTTTAAAAAGTGGGCGAAAAATATGGGCGTGGCATTCAACCCAGTTCTAATGACCAGCGGCACTGGTACTATCTGTGTGTCAAATTTCGTGAAAATCGGTGCAACCGTTTAATCCGCTAATTTATTAGACAAATGTTTTCATGGATGTCAAAATTCTTTGCGCAAAATTTGAGCATTCCAACTCCAATAGTTTCCTAGATATACGAATTTTTGCATTTAATTCATATGGGAGGTACCATGCCCCCTACTTCTATTCCGCCCATATTTTTTTTAAATATTAATATTGATACCAAAGTGGCTCCGACAAAATTTTAGAACTCTAACTGTTATAGTTTCTCAGATATGATAATTTAATATTTTCTTTATATGGGAGGTGCCACGCCCACTATTGCTAGTGTACCAATTTTTGTCCAAAATATTCATACTGAAGCTAATGCTAGTCGTACAAAATTTGAGCTCTCTAACTTTTATAGTTTCCCAGATATACAAATTTTGGTATTAACTTTATATGAGAGATGACACGTCCACTATTTCTTTTCCGCCCATTTTTGCTCAAAATGTTCACATTGACACTTAAGTCATTTTACGGCATTTGGTATTGGCAAGCAATATTAGGCGTGGGATGTGCCACACACCCTATTGCTAGTTCGACTATTTTTTCCATAATATTCATAGATAGATAGATAGATAGATAGATAGACAGACAGACAGACAGACAGACAGACAGACAGATAGATAGATAGATAGATAGATAGATAGATAGATAGATAGATAGATAGATAGATAGATAGATAGATAGATAGATAGATAGATAGATAGATAGATAGATAGATAGATAGATAGATAGATAGATAGATAGATAGATAGATAGATAGATAGATAGATAGATAGATAGATAGATAGATAGATAGATAGATAGATAGATAGATAGATAGATAGATAGATAGATAGATAGATAGATAGATAGATAGATAGATAGATAGATAGATAGATAGATAGATAGATAGATAGATAGATAGATAGATAGATAGATAGATAGATAGATAGATAGATAGATAGATAGATAGATAGATAGATAGATAGATAGATAGATAGATAGATAGATAGATAGATAGATAGATAGATAGATAGATAGATAGATAGATAGATAGATAGATAGATAGATAGATAGATAGATAGATAGATAGATAGATAGATAGATAGATAGATAGATAGATAGATAGATAGATAGATAGATAGATAGATAGATAGATAGATAGATAGATAGATAGATAGATAGATAGATAGATAGATAGATAGATAGATAGATAGATAGATAGATAGATAGATAGATAGATAGATAGATAGATAGATAGATAGATAGATAGATAGATAGATAGATAGATAGATAGATAGATAGATAGATAGATAGATAGATAGATAGATAGATAGATAGATAGATAGATAGATAGATAGATAGATAGATAGATAGATAGATAGATAGATAGATAGATAGATAGATAGATAGATAGATAGATAGATAGATAGATAGATAGATAGATAGATAGATAGATAGATAGATAGATAGATAGATAGATAGATAGATAGATAGATAGATAGATAGATAGATAGATAGATAGATAGATAGATAGATAGATAGATAGATAGATAGATAGATAGATAGATAGATAGATAGATAGATAGATAGATAGATAGATAGATAGATAGATAGATAGATAGATAGATAGATAGATAGATAGATAGATAGATAGATAGATAGATAGATAGATAGATAGATAGATAGATAGATAGATAGATAGATAGATAGATAGATAGATAGATAGATAGATAGATAGATAGATAGATAGATAGATAGATAGATAGATAGATAGATAGATAGATAGATAGATAGATAGATAGATAGATAGATAGATAGATAGATAGATAGATAGATAGATAGATAGATAGATAGATAGATAGATAGATAGATAGATAGATAGATAGATAGATAGATAGATAGATAGATAGATAGATAGATAGATAGATAGATAGATAGATAGATAGATAGATAGATAGATAGATAGATAGATAGATAGATAGATAGATAGATAGATAGATAGATAGATAGATAGATAGATAGATAGATAGATAGATAGATAGATAGATAGATAGATAGATAGATAGATAGATAGATAGATAGATAGATAGATAGATAGATAGATAGATAGATAGATAGATAGATAGATAGATAGATAGATAGATAGATAGATAGATAGATAGATAGATAGATAGATAGATAGATAGATAGATAGATAGATAGATAGATAGATAGATAGATAGATAGATAGATAGATAGATAGATAGATAGATAGATAGATAGATAGATAGATAGATAGATAGATAGATAGATAGATAGATAGATAGATAGATAGATAGATAGATAGATAGATAGATAGATAGATAGATAGATAGATAGATAGATAGATAGATAGATAGATAGATAGATAGATAGATAGATAGATAGATAGATAGATAGATAGATAGATAGATAGATAGATAGATAGATAGATAGATAGATAGATAGATAGATAGATAGATAGATAGATAGATAGATAGATAGATAGATAGATAGATAGATAGATAGATAGATAGATAGATAGATAGATAGATAGATAGATAGATAGATAGATAGATAGATAGATAGATAGATAGATAGATAGATAGATAGATAGATAGATAGATAGATAGATAGATAGATAGATAGATAGATAGATAGATAGATAGATAGATAGATAGATAGATAGATAGATAGATAGATAGATAGATAGATAGATAGATAGATAGATAGATAGATAGATAGATAGATAGATAGATAGATAGATAGATAGATAGATAGATAGATAGATAGATAGATAGATAGATAGATAGATAGATAGATAGATAGATAGATAGATAGATAGATAGATAGATAGATAGATAGATAGATAGATAGATAGATAGATAGATAGATAGATAGATAGATAGATAGATAGATAGATAGATAGATAGATAGATAGATAGATAGATAGATAGATAGATAGATAGATAGATAGATAGATAGATAGATAGATAGATAGATAGATAGATAGATAGATAGATAGATAGATAGATAGATAGATAGATAGATAGATAGATAGATAGATAGATAGATAGATAGATAGATAGATAGATAGATAGATAGATAGATAGATAGATAGATAGATAGATAGATAGATAGATAGATAGATAGATAGATAGATAGATAGATAGATAGATAGATAGATAGATAGATAGATAGATAGATAGATAGATAGATAGATAGATAGATAGATAGATAGATAGATAGATAGATAGATAGATAGATAGATAGATAGATAGATAGATAGATAGATAGATAGATAGATAGATAGATAGATAGATAGATAGATAGATAGATAGATAGATAGATAGATAGATAGATAGATAGATAGATAGATAGATAGATAGATAGATAGATAGATAGATAGATAGATAGATAGATAGATAGATAGATAGATAGATAGATAGATAGATAGATAGATAGATAGATAGATAGATAGATAGATAGATAGATAGATAGATAGATAGATAGATAGATAGATAGATAGATAGATAGATAGATAGATAGATAGATAGATAGATAGATAGATAGATAGATAGATAGATAGATAGATAGATAGATAGATAGATAGATAGATAGATAGATAGATAGATAGATAGATAGATATTGTGCTGATAAGTGAACAATATGCCCGGATCGTGGGCAGTGCCTGGTACCAGGATGTTCTGGGAAAGACATCAGTATATGTACGGAACCCATTGATGACTATAGACAAGGTTGAGGAAGACAATGAGAACTTTATTGTAGTACATACCAACGGTATCAGAATATACAGTTGCTACTTCTCACCATGCATGGAGATAACGGATTTTCTGGTTAGAATTGACAGACTCGAACAACATGTGAAGGGCAGTAACACTCCAGTGCTAATAGGAGGAGACTTTAATGGAAAGTCACAGGAATGGCTTTCGGGAATAACAGACAGAAGAGGAATTGCAGTGAGTGAGATGATTGCATCCCTGGGACTGATTGTTCTGAATAGAGGAAGTTGTCCAACCTTTATATAGCAATAAATACAATAAAATGGGAAGTCTTAGAGGACGAGACACTGAGTGACCACCATTATATTCAGATGTAGATAGACCTATCTCACACCGTAATCGCTGCGAATCCGACCCGTTCTAAATGGAACACCCGTAGGATAAATAAGGGAAAATGTTTACAGAAACTAACGGATATAAAGTCAAGAACGCATACATCCGATGACATGGACGTGGACACCAAGGCTGGACGACTCATCGACATACTCACAGAGATATGTAATGCAGGAATGAAGAGAGCTACAACATTTGGAAAGAATCGAAGACAGGCCTATTGGTGGAACCAAGAAATAGCTCAACTCAGAAGGGAATGCCATGGAGCTAAACGTGTAGCTACAAGGGGTAAAGGTGACCAAGTGGCAATGGATATATACAGAAGAGCTCGAAGGAATCTCAGAATAGCTATTAAGGATTCAAAAAGAAAGGCGTGGGAGTCACTATGCGAGGAAGTAGACAAGGACCCATGGGGTCTCCCATATAGGATAGTAATGAAGAAAATTGGAAACCGAATGAGAATACCAGGTATTTCGAATCCAAATTGGGCATACACGATAGTTAGTACATTTTTCCGCCTGGCGGCGGCCGAGGCAACCTTCATTCGATGCAATGTGCAAGAGAATGTGATCTTTTTACTCGGGAGGAGGTTATTGAAGTATGTCATACTTTGAAGAGGGGCAAGGCACCAGGACCAGATGGGATCCCAAATGAAATAATAAGTCTGGTTTGTGAAAACTGGCCGGACTTATTTAAAGAGACATTTGACATATGTCTGAGAACAGGTATCTTTCCTAGGATATGGAAAAGGCAATATCTCGTTTTGCTACGCAAAGGCGAAAAACCACTCGAGAATCCTTCCTCATATAGGCCTATATGCCTATTGGACACTTGTGGAAAATTTCTGGAGAAACTCATAACAAAGAGACTAGAGATGGAAATTGAAGGAAATGGTGGATTCTCAGGAATGCAATTTGGATTCGTAAGAGGAAGGTCGACGATTGATGCTATCCGGGAGGTAGTGAGTACTGCAGCTAGTTCCATTGGACGCATGAGATTTTGTTCCATTGTCACCCTGGACATTAGGAACGCATTTAACTCTGCGGACTGGAGTGTTATTTGCCAGACAATGAGGGAAAGAGGATTCTCAGGATATTTGATCAACATGGTTGATAACTATCTACAGGACAGGGTCCTAGAATATGAAACCGAAAATGGTATTGATCACTACGAAGTGTCAGCCGGTGTACCACAAGGTTCCATATTAGGTCCACTACTATGGAATCTAATGTACGATGGACTGCTGAATTTGAATCTACCGGATGGATCAAAACTAGTTGGATACGCAGACGATGTAGCATTATTAGTGGACCAACCGACCACACCTTTGATCGAGATAGTCACGAATGATTGCTTAGGGAGAATTAATACTTGGCTAAGATCTAAAAACTTGGAACTAGCTGCCAGTAAGACTGAAGCGATTTTGGTGACCAAACGAAGATCGTTTGTGTGTCCAAAACTTAAGGTTGATGGATACGAGATTAATATAGGCGGGAATTTGAAATACCTAGGAGTAATACTAGACAGTAAGTTGTCTTTTGAGCCACACATAAGGATGGTTTCTGAGAAGGCATTGACAACAGCTTCGAAACTAGCGAGAATAATTCCGAATATTAAGGGTCCTGGGCAAGCAACCAGAAGATTAATTTCCACAGTTGCTTATTCTTAGGTACTATACGCTGCCCCGGTTATAAGTGAGACTGTTACAGGTAGTAGAAAGCTTAGGTACCTTCTGGAAAGAGTTCAAAGGACATGCGCACTGAGGATATCGCACGATATCAGCATATCGCACGATATCAACTGATGCGGCATCAGTCCTTGCTGGAGTACCTCCGATTGAACTGATACTCCAGGAAAGAAAGGAAATATATAATGCACGTGCATCTGGTAACAGCGAAAGGACTCTCATAAAACGGAATGCGAGAGAGAAGTTGTTGCAAACATGGCAGAGGCAATGGGATGAAACGGAACGAGGAAGATGGACCCATGAACTCATTCCCAATATAGAACTTTGGCAGAAAAGGAAACATGGGGAACTGAATTTCTACTTGACTCAGGTCTTTAGTGGGCATGGTAACTTCGGTAGTTACTTAAGGAGGTTCCTACGAAGACAATCGGCTATATGCGAGATGTGCAATGAATACGATGACGACGTTGAGCACACAATCACAAAATGCAGCTTTTGGAACAGTAGGAGAAATACATTACCTGATGACCTTCGTAACATGACGATCGAACAACTGATGGAATTAATGTTGACAAGAGTGGAGAAATGGTATATATATTCCAATTTCATTCAGGAGATACTAAGGGAGAAGACCGACATACAGCGACATGTGCAAGTGCCGAACCCCTAATCTCATACAAATGTATGTTGGACGGGGGAGTAGGAAATGGGAACAACCGCACTAATCGGTAAATGAATCCCACCCCGAAGTAATGCGAGAGCGGTTCCGGGGTGGTGGTTCCTGTGTAGGACCACTAGATGATAGTGCGCTATCACTACCTCCAAAAAAAAAAAAAAAAAAAAAGATAGATAGATAGATAGATATATATATATATAGATAGATAGAAGATAGGTAAATGTTGTATTAACATCAAAATACGTACTATGCTCAATTAGCTAGTTATATGCAAAAAGTGTTATTGTTCATTTAATTTTACTGTCTTGTGTACTAAATAAATTTTGTGTCTGAAAAAATGTTTGTCAAATTTTTCAAAATTAAAAATTCTTGACATAAAAAAATAAATTCAAGAAAATACAATTTTTTTGTTAATGTTTACAAAAATCAATTTCTTATTTCAAAAGGCTATTGGTAAATTATTAGTGTTTAAAAGTGGTAAGTATCTGAAAATTACTAAAAAATATCCACTAATTTGTATTGTTTCTTTTAGGCTCATTGGCACAAATTTATAATACCATGAAACCCAACAGGCAACAAATTTAAAGCGATTGCAATTTAGGAAATACAATTACATAAAGGTAAGAAAAATTTATTGGCTATCTTAAAATAATTTGTTAAACGTATTAAACTCTTAACAATTTTCAAACGGGTGCAGGTCAGTAAGGTCCGGTATTTTATTCAATTTCTGCACGGGTCACAAGAATGCGCTTCAAATATTAACTCCAAGTCTGTGGTATGAAATGGTATGTCGAATCCAGACTTCCGCATATTTTCAAATAAATAAATTTCAAAAAAAATTATCTGCTTTTTATTTTCAATACTTCAGTACTTACTTGTAACCGATAATGTAACTAGTTACTATTCATTTTGCTAATAATGACTTCTGTAATACTTTGAAACTAATGAGTGATTAAATAGCTACAAAGTAATTAGTTCTTGTAACGACATCTAAGTAATGACTTTCTGAAATGCCTACCTGTAATAATATAGAGTAAGTAGTTGCCTCTAATGCCATCATCGTGTTAAAATAATGAGTTATTCATCTAATGAGAAAGTAGTGTATAGCCATTATATTAGTTTCTTATCTCATTACATGGCAAGCAAAGTTTTTGCTGGGTATGTATGAAATTAACTGTGGTCCAAAAAATAATGAGAATACGTTAATAAATATAGGAAGTTATTCTGAATTGATTTGTTGCTTGAGAATTAATACATATGAATTTATGCATAAATAACAAAAATGTTTATCCTAATTACTTAATTTAAAATTTAGCACTTTTTTCTAAAGAATTGCACTTTTTAACAATCATTTAGCACTTTTTCTCAGAGATTTTCTGGCAACACTGATTGGCAGTGTGCTAGCTATTTAGTTTTCAGAAATTTTACCAACGATTCAAAAAACAATTGGCCAATGGTAGAATGATGTAATTATTTGGGTGTTGGCATAACGTTGTAATAGAAGAACATCTCATGTTTTGCCAACGTTTGAATCACCTTGAAAAATCGTGTGCCAACGTTGGTCCGGTTGTATTTTTCTGCCTGGGTATTCATACGACGATGTTTTTTTAGATCTTGACTAGCAGAATCCTCCTTTATGGTTTTCCAACCGGTTTTTTCAGTAAATGTGCTGTCGGTTTTTTCAAAATGTTCATTTTTCGAATGTCGAATAGACCGGTTTTTTAAAAATAGCATTTTATTTCAGAAAACATGTACTAAATAGTGATATTTGAATCGAAATTTAGGAATAATTTTTTAAATATTCATAAAGAATGATTTCTTATGTTTTTAAAATATAGTTTAAGTCTAAATTGGAATTCATTTTGTAATATTTAACAAATAATTAATAATTATCCTGTATGACCCAATTTAATTTTTTTGATCCAATATTTCCTTTATTTGTTAAAGGTGTTGTGTTAAAAAAGTTTCACCTGTAGAATCGTTTCAATTCAGACAGGCTTCCATATTAAGCCATGGTTTCTGTTTATGCTAACTAAAATTTAGATAATTTTTTCTACAATTTTGAAACATAATTATCTTCTAGTCATCTAGATATAATTTGCTTAGCATTTTTTCTCTTTCCAAAGCTTTCTGAAGCTACCAAACGACGTAGAAAATTAAAATTTGGCTTAATTATAAAGCTTTTTGTTCAACAAATCCTAATGGAGCCATATTTTGAAATTTTTATCAGGGAGCGGATTCCTTTCCAGAGCTTTCTGAAGCTCCCAGACGACGTAAGAAACTAAAAATCGGCATACTTATAAAACTATTCGTTCAACAAATTCTAATAGTGCCAGATGTTTCTATCAGGGACCAAAAAGTCTGTTTTGGCATTAAGAAATTTTGAGTTGCTATACTTATTGTTTGCTCTCCAAATCCTATAAAAAACTGATTCTGTATTTCGGCCAGGGAGCGCATTTACGACGATTTTTTTTTTATTTTGAAAGGTTTACGAATTTAAAACTTTAATCAATATTATTCCAATAAATTTGAACGGCTTCAAATAATTGACTTCGATTAGGGAGAGGAAGGTGTCTAAATGTTGTTCTTTTTTGTTTTTTTTTAATTTTCAGACATTGTCAGGCTTTTACGCTTGTATTTAATAAATTTTAACTTAATTATAAGAATAGATTTTTTTAAAGAAATGTAGTCTTTTGATATAAATATTAACTTCTGCAAAAAACCGGTTAACCGGTTTTTTCTGAATTTCAAAAAGTGCCACCGGGTTTTTTAAAATACCAACTATTCGAACTATTCGAAAACCGGTTTCTCAAAAAAGTCGAATAATCGATCACCCTAGTAGAAATATAAGGAATCAGGATCGTTTTTAAAAAATTGTATACCCGAAGTGTTCAAATTTGGGACCCTGTGGACTCGCCCTCTGTAGGTCTATATAGTCCAAGCTCAAAACTACACCTCTACTATCACCGTGTGAAATTTCATGGAAATTGGAACAGGCGTTCCGAAATTCCATAATTATTTCCATTTAATTTTTTGAATCTCACACTATGCAGCGGCACATTTCAGAATTTTTAAATAATTTTTGTAATTTTTTAGTTTAATTTAAAACACGATTTATATGAATACTTTGTTCACATCTGCTAACACTGATTAAGTGTGACATGAAACAGAAATATCGAAATGCTTCTGTTGATTGGAATAACCAATCTACGACATATTTTTCACGATATTTTTTAGTGTTGACCATCTTTAATTAAAGTACTGTAGATGTATGTATTTGTTGACATCAACTTAAGTAAGGTGTAGCAGGAATTCCGAAAAATTCGGTTAATGTTGGAATTTCCCATTTGGCATCCTAGATGTAACAACTTGCGACTACTTTTAGATATTCAAGTGACAAGTCTGCTAATAGCTCCACTTACTATAAGATGTTATTTACTTTTACTATATTATATGAGTATAAGTTGACTTTGTTCTTACCGCATTATAATATGCATACATATGTATGTAAGTTTTTATAGATAAAATATCCGTAAATGATTCAAATACGTACGGATTAGCTGTTTTAAACAAACACAATTAATTAATAAAGCGTTAAAAAGCTGATTTAATTTTTTTCGAGCGCTTCATTATTTTATAACAAACGGTAAAGAAGATTAATGATGTAAAAACTGATACACAACTACACACATACATATAGCTAAATTATAATATGTACACCCAATGAACATTTTTCTTAAATTTTGTGAGTTTACTTATAAAATACATATGTATGTCTGTATAATTTGGTTTTTTAATAATAATATCGTTTGGAAATTGAGCGAATATATAATAGCCGGTTAAACCAATAATAAAAGTTCTATATACGATTTTAGACCTGTATGCCTGACTATTTCTAAACCCGACTTCTAAATAAAACATTAATAGAACCACTATAATCAGGACTGTCAGATGTGGCGATTTTTCGCCAAACGTAGCGATTTTTAACTGCTCTTGGCGACTGAATTTTCCGTTTGGCGATATGGCGATTTTTAACAAGGTAGCGATATTATTTAAAATTTTATTAAATAGGTATTCGTGGAGAAAAGTATTGTTTTCTTACGACTATTTTTAGTATTTTTATATCTAACATAACAGTTCTCAAATGGGGGTCCGCGGTTTTCAACAAGGGGTTCGTACAAAGATTGTTACATGTTTGTTAAAGGATAATACATATTTATTTATTTCTTCGTACTTATAAAATAATTCGTACTTATAAAATAATTCGAAGTTACTAAAAATAAATACTTAAATAAAGTTGCAAAGTACATATTTAAAGATATTCATATAGAGTAAAATCTCGAAAATTATTGTTTATGCTTGATTTTTATTATCATTCTGGTAATTTTTGCAAATTGTGAAAAACATTTAATGTTATTTCGTCCTTGGCTTGGCATCTAATAGCAATTTTTCAAATCTTTTTTTAAACACATGTTTTTAGTATTTCCTTAAATATAGCCTGATTTAACAAAAATATTTATATGTCAAACTGAGAAAATACCATTACTTTTTTTTTAAGTATTCATTTATTGGATTAAGAGTTATTTAGGAATAACATTTGCTATGAAATTAAAAAAAAGTATCACGTATTTTTTTTTCCAGTGAATTCTAATTTTAATTCAAACTTGAAATTCAACATACGTATTTTAATAAATACGTTTAAATTGTCAAATTTCAATGATTTTAGTTTCTTAGGATACAGTTAACTTGCTACTTTAAAATGCCTGTGGTCGTTTTCAAGTTGTAACTTCTCAATTGTGTCACGAAGCAAGAGCTTGTGAAAACCCCTGATCTAAGTCGGGTATTACACATAGCAATTTTTCTTACCGCAATTCTGACATCTCAGGAGAGAGAGGAAAAGGGAATACTAAACTTTTATATTCTCTTTACCTCTCTCGTCTACGAACTCAGAATTGCAGCAAGAAAAATTGCTATGTATGAAGCCCGCCAAAAAAAAATGAAGATTCTTCATTTATAAATAGCTTCAATAAATGTTTCATAATTTGTTTTCCATCATCTTTCAAATATGTGTATTAAGATTTTATAGGTCACAATGAAAAGAAAACTTTCATAAATAAATTAATTCTTCGAAATTATTTGTAAGTTTAATATAACAAATGGTCATTATACAGTGCCTTTCAACAGAATAGGTTCAACATTTTCGTTACATTAAAACTCGCATTATTTTTAATATAATAAATATAGTTAATAAAGAACGGGTTTAACGGGTTTTCTTCCAACAAATGTATTTTTTAAGGCAATTATTTTATTTCATCTGAATAGGTTCATTAAGAATAAAATCAATTTGCGTGAAGTATTTGTTAAATTCGGCCATAATTGTGTGTTTTTCTAACATTTTCTATAGTTTTCTATAAGCGCTTCAATCATAATATTCAATCTTGTTTCTACAAGACAAGCTTCTCAACGATAAAATGGTATTCATTAAAGTTAATTGTTTTCTTATTTTTTTATAAAATCAAATTTAAAAAACATTACACGAGGTATAAAAAAATTATCCTTAAAATATCAAATATGCTCTAAAAGGGTTAAATATGACCTAAAAATAACAAGATATGCTATATATATGCACTAAAAATGCAATAATATGCCGTTAAGAGTAAAATATGCAAAAATATGCACTAACAAATTGATGCCAAAATTATTTATTTGTTCTGAAACGGATAAATATTTAATAGATGGCTTCATTCAACGCCCAGGAAAAAACATGTAATTGCATATTGTGGTTTCCCTGCTTATTAGCTACTGCAATTACCATTGACTTTGATGAAGCTGCATTTACATTTTAAAATTTTATGAAATTTGAAGAACTAAAAATTTTGGTTAAGTTTTAAGTTTTCTTAAAAAAAAACAAATATTTAATTTTTGGCGATTTCTGATTAACAATTTGGCGACAGATGCTCAAAAACTCTGACAACCTTGACTATAATACCTACATATATTTATATTTATGTATATTTTAATATCTGATGCAAAGTGCAATAATGAAAATAAAAAATAATTTTATAATTATGATGATTAGAATTAAATCTTTAATTAATACCTTCTCTTTATTGTTTGTCAGGAACAAGAAAATTAGTTACGATGTATATATTTTGCCTTTGAAGAAAATCTCACTTTTTATTTAAATATTAAAAAGTTGTTGATAAGAAAAGCTTCGCACGGTCATAACTAGACAAGTTTCAAAAAAATATGGAAGGTCTAAACGAGTATTAGGGATGACATTAACTGCAGGACTTCCGCGTCATGTGCGGGTATACTAAACATGGTTTTTTAAACTTAATTTCTAAGAGTTTTTTCTTTTCTTTCCTAACCTGATGCTTAAAAATTAGACCTTATAGAAAAGAACTTGTTATAAATTTTGACGGAAAATATTGTTTAAAGTAGTGTAATTTTTAAATATCATTTATTTGAATAATGGCATTTAACGATCGAATTGAAGTCCAACTACTACTACTACTAATAGGACTAACCTAATAGGGTCACATATTTAATTTTTTTAATTTAAATTGTATAAGGGAAAAAACAAAAATTTTCGAACAAAAAAACGCATTAAGCATTAATTTGAGCCAAAGATTATTTAAATCGGGCAAATAGGTCCGGAGATATATTGATTTAAATTTCATATATTTAAGAAAAAATAATGAAAAAAGTGAACTTTGAACCGCGATAAAATCTAAACTACAACGAATTTAAATATTTTGAAGAACTTCAAATTTTGTATTGACGTATTGAGTGTATATACCGAATTTCATCGAAATCGGAGACGGTGATGTTCATCTGGTGTTCGAAATTTTTTGTTTTCTCCCATAACAGAATATTGTACATTTCCAAAATTTACTGTTTCGTCGAATTTAAATAGTGGAAAACCTATTTCTGCACTTTCCGCCAAAAAATGTAGATGATATTTTTCCGCATTTTCCTCCTAATGTCTAGCCCATGTTGTTTAGATTTTTTATTTTGTATTTACGCTGTAATTTTTCAAAAACGTTGGTTTATTTCCTGTAAATAAACCGATGGCTTTTACTTGCAAATAGTTAAACGTCCGTACAATTCAGTGTTACCATTTTATTTGATTTAGCTTTTGAAATGTTAAACTGTATAGACAATTAATACAAATATGCTAAACACTTTTTAGCACTTTTTTACAATTTTTTAATTTAATACTTTCTGTTTTTCTGAAAGAATTTCTTAGTAAATTTGACGCTATTGGTTGTCAATTTGAAATGTAAGCAAACAAAAATATGTATTTTTCTTCACAAAACAATTTAGCATTGTCATTTGCTACTCTAGAACAATTTAGCATAATTTTTTTACGTTATAACACTTTACTGCAATGTTTGTCAAACTTACAACACTATGGCAACTTTCGATTCAACTCAACGATTCCCCAAATTGAAGACAATTCAAAATTAAAAGAGACTTAACCAAATTTAAATTAACAACAAATATTTCGTGTGTTATTTTTAAACGGATGTGTAGCTCATATGTAATCACCAGGGAAAGTTTAAGTAAGCACGAAAAAATGGAATAGGCACTGATATATGCAAAAGTAGTATGAATGAAGCTTTTTGTTAACTTTCAACGGTAGCAACAATACACAGTTGTTATAAAAAATTCTAGAGTTTTAAAAAATTTTAGACTATATTTAAACATACGAGAGTTTGTAGACAAAACTTCAAGACTAAGATATAATAACGGAATAAGAGGACCAAAAGTTCCTACATCGAAATTTTAATGTTATTTGTATGAAACAAATTTGGTTTTGACTATATTTAAACATACGAGAGTTTGTAGATACAATTTCAAGGCTAATATCGAGTTTTTAAAATCATGATAAAGAAGTTCTTCAGAACTACTCCAAAGTTATCCGAATTTTTTAAATATAAAATTAACATAATAGGTTATTTTCTGAATAAATAATATAAGATTTATGATAAGTTTTAGAAAAATTGGAACATTTTAAATTTTGTTGTAATTATATTCCGCAGAGATTAAAACTAGGGATTACAATTTCGCAGAATATTTGATTTCTACTGACAACGCGAAAAATTTTCGACTTCCCGAGACTCCGGACTAAAAACTATAATTATCAATAGAGACCCAAATAGGATAATGAGTCCTTTCACTAGCAGATTTACAAAAGGATTATAAATGTACTGAGAGAGAAAAATTTTATTAATTGCTTAATCTATTAATTAATACACTCGAAAGAATTCTGAAATATTATATGCAGTGAAAGAGTATTTTGTATATCGACACAATAATAAGCAATATTTTTATTATTTCTTATGTACACGGAAAAAAATAAAAAAATCAAAGCAATCACCAAATATGTTAGTAAATAATTCACTCAATTAACAGCTTTTTTAAATTTGCACCTCTCACCAAAATGATTATATCAATTACTAAAAACTGTAAAAAATTAAAATAGAAGAAAATTTTCAATTAAAAAATTTATTAAATGAATTAAGTGGATGATTGAATGATTTAAAAATTTAAATGAGAAATAAAATCTTACTTAAATTTTATTCTATTTTAGTTTTATTTGAATATATTAATTAAATTTTTATGCAAAATGGAACAACTGTATTAATTGAAAAATATATGGTAATCATTTTTTCTGTGTAGTATTTGCGACAGAAAAATAAATATATTAGAAATTTCATAATAAAATATTTACTTAGACATTAAAAATATTTACTTAGAGCCAGTTTTTCATTTAAAGATTAGCGATTAAATTAAATTTAATCGTTGAATGCTGTTTTTGAGCTGTCGATCATCTTGCTTTATTTGCTAGTTTAAGCGGCCAATATTATATAACAAGCTCAAATTTGTAAGATCTAAGTATTCCCGAGGTAATACATCTTCCGGGGGGCATTATGAACAATTTATCATGACAGTGAGTGCTTGCATTTTTAACTTTTGGAAATGTTTTTTGTTAAGGTGACCAAACACTGACTTTATTACACATTTCTCTTAAAATTTAATTTAATTTTTTAGACATCAAAAATATTTACTTAGACATTAATATTATTCAAATAATGTTTAAGCAAGTTTCGTAAATATCTTTAAAAATTAATTTTATTAAAAATTCACCAAAATTGCAGAATTAATTCTCAAAGTATTGGCTTATGATAACCATTTCTGAAAAGCCCTTTGGGGTCGGTTTTATATTGCTTGTAGCCTCAAAAGGTTGGTCTAACATTATAAGAAAGTAGCCAAAGGGAATACTTAAACGTGTCTAAAATTATGAAACTTGTTTTTACAATTTTAATTATAAATAAGTAAATAAAATAAACGATATAAAAATTTATGAAATTGGATGCCAATTAAGAATTTTGCTTTCAATGTTGTCTATACCACTGACAAATTACGAATAACAAATAAAGAATATTTAAAATGTCTACAAGATTCTGTCAATCAGTTTTACTTTTTCAGTTGCTGGTGCTGATATTTTATTAAGACGTTTAATTAAATTCACGCATAGATTCATCCCATATAAATCATCTTATAAATTGTAAATAAAAATTTACTGATGAAATGTCTAAGATAAAGTGTACATCAAAATTTTTAGCTTAATTTTCTTACAAAAGTCACTATAATATATAAGTGTTTTTTAGCATTAACGCAGTTTTCTCCATTAAAATTCCCGGAAAAGCGGGAAAAATTGCAAATTTCCCGTAGTACTAGGACGGGAAATCCCGGGATACATTACCTAGTTAAAGCCCAGAAGTAATTCTAGAAGGATCTTAGCTCATTTTTTTTTTTTCATAAAACAAAGTATGTGGAGAATATAAAGTATATTTTATTTAATAACTAATTTTGTTTCTAATTATTAAGAAAAGTTCATATCAGAAATCCTCAAAAAAAATTGTTTATTGGGTGGGTATACTTAGATACGAACACATACACACATATGTACATACATTTGAACTGAATGAAGGTTGCCTTGTTGTTACTGGATTGTCTCATCCACACATTGTTGGGTCGTTACTATATGTTTTGTTCGATTTGCCGTTTGGTTGTACAATCGATTGATCGTCTGTTCCTCCGCCGACTGTTGATTGTGTTATTTCGAAAATAAAAGGTTTTTCTATCTATTGAAGTTTGCGGCATGTAGCACGCTGAGTAAACATACGTTTTCATATAACACAATTTATTTGTGTTTTGTTATTATTAGCCTTTGTTGGCTTAAATACCTGTTTATATGTACACCTATTAACACACACGATTAATACTTTTGTTTGTGTGTTATAGAGTAGGATTTTATATATGAATGTTTATTGTATTCCTTCGGATAAACATATGTAAATATACTTGTATACATACATATATATGTTTGTACGTCTAAGTAGTGCATGAATGATGCTTAACATTTTCAACCACAAAACATAATAGCAAAAAGAATCGAAAATTTCTAAATAGGGGTTACTTTTTTTATTAGTAAGTCACTGACTGACTGACTTGTTATTATATGGACGTATTATCCATATGTATGCATATTTATGTGTATATATATGTATATGTATGTACATATGTATTTATTAGGTAAGCATGTATACTTAAGTATGTGTAACCGCACATCATCTTGTATAAAATGTTTTCGGTTTTCAAGAAATCTTTATTCAACATCACCTAACATCATACATCAGAAAAAAATTATAAACACACATTTATATATGTACGTACATATGTACGTAATATGTGTTGGGATATATGTATATTTTTATGAGACTTTGAACGATCAACCAACTAAAAACAAATTGGAATAAAGGTGTGATGACTTTGCTCGCAGCTACAAATTACCGCCGCAGGTTGCCTCTTTTTGCGGCTTCTTTTTGTGCTGTTGAAATCGAATCGAAATCCATTAAAAAAACGTTTAACAATTTTAGATTGTTTTTAATAACAATAACAAACGAAGAATAATAAAACACAACAAAATAACAAGCACAGAAATAAAGTTAGACATACATACATAAATACAGTAAGTCAAGTAAATCTTTTGACAACGAATTAAAAAAAATTCTCAGACATGCACTTCCAAACACACAATACTATTTTAATAAGAGGCTAAAAATAATTATACGCTGCTAAAAAATTGCACTTTTTATTTTCACTCGGAAAACGATCTAATGTGGGCTGAAGACCCTCTTGAGGACATCATAAAACAATTTAAAAAGACCCTGAATTTCGAGATAATGTGGAAAACCCATTTTCAAGGTCGTTCAGGTACAGACCTCCTAGCTTCATAAATTTTAAGTCAATTATTTATACCCACCATCAAAAAGATGGGGGTATATTGATTTTGTCATTCCGTGTGTAACATGTCGAAAAAATCATTTATATTTTCTGGGTTCTGGCTAGATTCTGAGTCGATCTAGCTATGCCCGTCCGTCTGTCTGTCTGTTGAGAGGACTCGAATGGGAAAACCTAGAGGGACAAAATTTGGCTCCAATAAATATCTTATATAAGATTAGTTTGGTATTAAAAATAAGCAAAATCGGTTAATAAACAAAAAAGCTATGGACAAAATATTAGAAACACAGTGATTTTTATTCGAAATTGTCACATTCAGAACTAGTTCCATAGAAGCGTTAGGGAACGGTTTCAGAACCTGTTTTTTTATTTTTTATTATAATGGGCTATTTCCTAAAGGACACTTTTGTAATCAATTTAATTTTGTAAATACTCTTTTTTTTTAATTTTTGAAATTTTTTATACAAGTATTTTAAACAGGTCTAGGAAGTCATTTGAGAACCAGTAATTTGTTCTCAGAAGTGATGTAGATGTCCGATATTCATGAAATTCGGCAAACGAATTTGTGCTAATATAAAACTTATTTGTGCTAAATTTCATTAAAATATCCCTATTTTTAAGGTATCTATAAGGACATTTGTGTGGGGGCTAGGTGAAATAATGGGCCGATCATAACCAAATTCAATAGGATTTGTCCTTGTGTTGAAGAAAGTATATGTACCAAATTTCATCAAATTATCTTTAAATTTGCACCTGTACTTTGCGCACAAGCTTTACATGGACAGCCAGCCAGCCAGCCAGCCGAACAGACGGACGGACATCGTTAAATCGACTCAGAAAGTGATTCTGAGTCGAGCGGTATACCTTAAGGTAGGCGTCCGAAGATTTTTTCTCTGCGTTACAATTTCTGCACAAACACACCTATGGTGGTTTAGGGTATAATTATATGGAAGGTAGGCTTTTAATTTTAATTATTTTATTGATCCTTGAACTATTAATAGAAAATTTCGATGGCTTTTATTTAAGAGATATCGGCGGAAAAGTATCAACTAGAGATACGACTTACACTAATTCAGGCGCGGATCCAGCCAAAGCTTTTGGGGGGGGAAATTTTTTTATCATCACTGGAAAAATTATGTTCTTATATATAATTTAGTTTTTTGCCAGAAAACTGGTTATTTATAATTATTATTATTTTTAATTACAAACAAAAATGCAAAATTACAAATATGTATTTAAATAAACATTTCTCAGAGAATATTGAAAGGATTTTAATTATGAAAGCCGTGTTTTTACTTTTGTAATACTACTGAATAGTTCAAAATAAAATAATTTAAATAAAGAATGCATCATTCGAAAAACACAAAATGCTAAGCTATTTAGATCTGGATAGGAGGTCAAGCACATTTGGGAATGGTAAATCGATTTCGATTTTAGTCGATTTTCATAGGAAAAAAGTCGGTTGTTTGCAATCGATTTTATGTCAACTATTTTATACTGAAATCGATTATTTATTTTCAAAGATCGAGTTTGTTTTAAAAAGTTAAAAATAAATATGTAGAATTATAAAAATCTTATAAATTAAAATTTATCAATAAAAAATCGACTTCAAAATAAAATCGATTTTGGGGACCGATAAATCGATTTTGAAAATCGAAATGAAAAAAGTTGATCGTAAAATCGAAAATCGAGTTTTGGCATTGTTTACCATTCCCTAAAGCACACTGAAGTATCTCTTCTTTATGTGAGTAATTTTTAAAATTTATTTTTTTACTTGGATGAAAATTTGAAGTTAATCTGATAACACCAAAACAAGTATCCAATAAATCACCAAAATTATTATATCAATCACTAATAACTACAAAAAATTAAAAATAGAAAACATTTTTCAATTAAAAATTGATTAAATCAATAAAGTAGATGATTGAATGAATTAAACATTTAAATGTGAAATAAAATCTCGCTTAAATTTAATTTTTACTGGAATATATTATATGTCAACTGGAAAATATACACTAATAATTTTTTCTGCAAAGAGAAGCCCGTGAAGAAAATCTAGTGAAAATTATGTAAATAAATAACTTTATAAAATTTCATACTACTTCAGTCTGAATGTTTATATTTTTGTAGTTTTACTCAAAGAACAATCTTCTTGAGTACATCACCAACCAATTTTCGAGAAAATTCGAAAAAAACAATTTTGAGATTAGTTGCTGAACTAAAAATCTCGGAACTCCCTAAATTTTAGATAAATTTTAGATTTTTTATTAGGAAAAACATACCTTTTAACTATATTAAAATACTTTTCTATTTTACGTATTTCTTTCTTAAGTCCTTATGATATTTTGTTTACTATAAAATGAGATGTCAATATTTAAAATCGTTTAAAAACACAAAAATTTTATCAAAAATTTTTCATTTATTTTAAGCAAATTATTTCATTTTAAGCTTTATTTGTAGCATACCTTCTGGGGAATTTCACATAAAATCTAATAAGTTCTTCAGTTTTTATCTAACTAAAATAACCAAATCTTGCTACATTTACAACAAAAATGTTTTTAAATTGATTGCATATTTTTTGTTGACTTTTACAGAAAAATTCTAATACATTGAATCGCCAAAAATTTCAAACAAAAGAAATAAATACGACAATAAACTTTCAAAATATCTTAATAGAAAAAATACAGGAACCTAAAAAATTTAAGCATAACTCCAAAATTTGATAGGCTTTGGACATTTAAAAAACTTATTTATGATGCTATTTATGTTATTTCCCGAGTAATTTTTCAACGCTATAGAGTGTATTTAAAAATTAATTTTTAAATATGAAAAATTTTCACACAGGTGTGCGAAAAAAGTACAACAACTCTTCAGGAAAGCAAGAGCAATTTTCAGAAGGTTTAATTAAATATTAAGCGAAAAGTAATATTTTTGTTATCGTCCTCTAGGAAAATGGTAGACATTTTCTTGGGAAAATGTTAAATTAATGGTTTTATTTAAACAATTTTTTTCTTAACACAAAATTGTAAATATTTTCAATAAAAATAAATTAAAGTTTTTTCTTGAAAAATTACAATTTTTAGACCTTTATAATTTTATTTATAAATTAAATCTGTGTAGTGAACCAAAATTTCTATCATATGTAAAATTTATTAAATCTAAAAAAATATTATATTTTGTATAAAAGAACTGGGAAAATTTTGTGTTATTTATTAATAAATGGTTGACTTTTATTAAATTTTTTCTGTGAAAATGCTTTTGTTCATTTTTGATGTTAAAAAATTATTTCGCATAAAATTTTGAAAAGATTCGGATTTATAAAAAGTAATATTAAAACATTAGTTAGTGTAATTTCAATATGACATGAAACTAGCACTTATACAATATTTTTTTTTTTTTTGACATATAAGTTTTTAATTGTACGTAAAGTTTAAGCTTGAATTTAATGAAAAAAAATATATAGGAATTGCATTTCCTATATTTTTTCTATTTTTAAAAACCCATTTATTTGCTTTAAATTTTTCGAAGAAAAAATACGATAAATACTTTTTTCTAAACATAGTTTGGCCATTCCTAGACTATATTGAAGATAAATTCATTCTGCCTTCTTTAATTTTCACTAAAGAAAATTTTTCTTAAAAAATTTTTAATTTTTCCTTTTCCTATTGTAAATTTTTAATTTTTCTAAGATCGAAAATCCATTTTGGGGGGGGAAATTTCCGATTTTCCCCCCCCGTGGATCCGCGCCTGCACTAATTTTACTAGTATATGGCCAGAGACAGACAGTTTTACGTTCGTTAATTATACGAACTTTTTTGGCTTAAGCAACAAAGTACAAGTTAATTTAGTCTTACTCTTAATAAGCTAAAAGAACGTTGATGTTTTGTTCCCACAAATATAATGTGCAGATATAATTTAAATTTGTTTCCAAAATATCTTTCCATATGTATTTTATGCAACTGAAAGAAATAACAGTTGTATTTGAAGAAATATTTTAATTGCTATCCGGAGTCTGTGTAAAAGATTTTTATGCAGTTAAAAATTCCACTCTATAGAACTGTGCAATAAGACCTAAATATAAAGTAATATGTTTAAAACTATGCAAAACTTTTTTATAAATGCATTCAATTTGCTAAAAAAAAAAAAAGGTAATATATTTCTAAAAATTAGTTTTATCAAACTATTAAAATAGATTCTCACCAACAATAAAATTTTCAAATTTTATACAGTTTTATTAAATGCTTATGAAACAAAAAAGTGATTATGAATAATAAATTTTCAAAATTTTTTATTAACCTTCAATAAAACCTTTTATAAATTATTCAAAATGATTATGAATAAGGCTGAAAAACTTTGAAAACATTTTATTTTTCTAGATGTTGTTTAAAAATTAGCTTTTCAAATTTACATAAGCTCACATTGGCGTAGCTAGACAATTCTTCTAGGGAAGGCTATAGCCCCTGACTAAAAAATATATCGTCCATTCCATGAAAGAACGCCCAAGAATATTTTTTATGTCTTCCGATATTAATAATATTTGGCATACGCATACCAAATTTTTGAATTTTGGAAAATTCGTGAATTTATTTGCGATTTTGATTTTCGAAAAGTCAAAAAAAAAAAAAATGCAAAAGTGAAAAAGTGTCTAAATTAAGACACCAATATCTCCAAAAGTTGTAAACGGATTTTAATGTTTTGAAAAGAAATCTTAACGTAAAAGCGTGTAAAGTAAATCCGGAGAAGTTTGGGATAATGGTCTGCCCTCGAAACCTATCCAAATTTTGGCCATTTTTTAAAATGCTTTTTTCTTTTTTTGTTATGTTCTCAAATCGCAAAGCTGGGATCGACTTAAAATTATCTTAGCTTTTTAGCCCTATATGTAAGGTATATACCCAAAAAGTTTTTTCTGACGGAGGCCCCTTATAACGGCAGGGTGACCATTTCAATGAAAAAAGTAAATTTTTGAAGGAAGCTTTCCCCGACCTGGAATTTTGGGTATTTCGGAATAAGAAAATGAGAATCTATTTATTCTCTTCATTTAAGGACACATTTCTTTATATTATACTAAAATTTCACAATGATAGCCTAATTAATGTAGATTTGATTTAAGTTCAAATATTAAATTATTTTTTGAAAAATAACACTAAATACAAAAAATTTTCGTTTTTTGATCAATTCAGTAAAAAACTTTAGTTCGAATACTTTATTATTTATATATTATTATTTTGAAAGTAATAGCCTTTCTAACGATACCAAATACTTTCATTAATAATTTACACAATCGTTTAAAAACTAACTTAAACTTTAGCCCCTTCAGCAAAATTTGTACATTTTCCTTCAGTTTTTATAGTAAATGTGTGCTGCAGCGTTCTATATACATAAAAGCACAGCAGTTTCAACGTTTTTTATACCCACCATCAAAAAGATGGGGGGTATATTGATTTTGTCACTCCGTGTGTAACACGTCGAAGAAATCATCTAAGTCCCCACAAAGTATATATTTTCTGGGTCCTGGTTAGATTCTGAGTCGATCTAGCTATGTCCGTCTGTCCGTCCGTCTGTTGAAAGCAGGATAGGGCTCGAACGGAGCAACGTAGGGGGACGAAATTTGGCAAAAATGTTTATCTTATATAAGGTTTGTTTGGTATTGAAAATGGGCAAAATCGGTTAAGAAACAAAAAAATTATGGGTTAAAAACTAGAAACACAGGGTGTCCGTTTTATACTTTTCTGCTGATATTTCTTCAACAAAAGCATGTACGACAACGAAGTATATTTCGGGGATCGATATAAACTCGGAAACCAAAAATGGGCGTGGTCCGCCCACTTTACCGCCCACCTCCCATATAAGGTGAAAATCAACGAAATTGTGTTCAAATAGTTAAAGGAATAATGTAAACTCGGAAACAAAAAATGGGCGTGGTCCGCCCACTTTACTGCCCACTTTACCACCCTCTTCTATATAATGCAAAATTTGAAAAAGTTGATGGTTTGTATATAGATTCGGCCGGGCCGAATATAACATTCGCGCTTGTTTTTTAATAATTTTGTGTAATTTTTGAAGGTATAAATATATTTCGATGAAATTTCACGCACTTATTTCTGAGGTATTTTCCAACTGTTTTGGAGGAGCACAATTTTCTAGCTGCTCTGTTATCAGGGGACAGGTCCTACGAAATGGGTAACCTCGGATATTATATAATAAATAATTAAAAAAGTTGACCACTATCGGATGTTCTCTTCCCGTCCGCAGATCAGCTACAACCAAAACAGCTCTACCAAAACAGTTGGAAAACACCTCAGAAATAACTGTGTGAAATTTCATTGAAATATACTTAACGGTTCAAACGTTGCACAAAATTATTTAAAAAAACACGTTGAAACATATACATATAAGAGCACAGCTGTTTCAATTTGTTATTTTAAATAACTTTGTTTAACTTTTGAACCGTTCAAAATATTTCAAAGGAATTCAGCATGGTTATTACTGAGGTATTTTCCAAATTTTTTGGATGAGTACAAGTTTGCAGCTGGTATGTGGGCAGGAGGAGAACCTCCAAAAGTGGTAAACTCTTTTTATTATCTATATATATAAAAGAGTAACGTGACTGACTGATTCATCATCCCACAGCCCAAACGGCTGAAGCTAGAGAGACGAAATTTAGAACGTAGGTAGGTCTCCCTCCATAAAGATCCTCTAAGACGGGATTTTTGGAAATTCGAATGTTTAGAGGGTAAAAAGGGTAAAAACGGGTAAAATAGATAACTCTAAAACTCCAAAAATAATAAAGATATACAAAAAGTTCAATAGTTGTCGTTATTCATTTAAAAAATAATCGGACAGGTGTCTGGTACTTTTTTGAAAATCTGCCCCTTTAGGGAGAAAACGGGTAAAAACTGTATTTTGGTACTTTTTTGTCAACATATGTATCTTTGAAACCAATCAACATACAAATAAAATTTATGTCGTATTCAAAACTTATCAAAAAACTAGAAATATAAATTTGGTACTTTTTCGAAATTCCAACGTATAAGGGGTAAAAATCGTACCTATTTTTGGTACTTTTTTCATAAAACATTTTTTTATATTTATTGACATAACCATATGCGTATTTTAATATGGGATCTCACTATAATTTAGAAACACATTGGAATACAATTTCTGATACTTCTGTGGGTAAAAAAAAGTACCAAAAAGGGGGTAAAGGCGGGAAATTTCATTTTATTCAAACTTAATAAAAAATGTTCCATTATATTAAACTTAGAAACATAAGATTAAGTAAATGTAGTACTATGTGGATAAGAATTCACAACAGTGGAAATTGTGGTACTTAAAGATACATGGTCCTATGAGTAAGAATTCAAGAGGAGGGACTTTGTGGTACTTTTTTCTTCTTCTATTGGTACTTTTTTGATTTTCTGTAATATTTTACCTAGAAACATGAAATTAAATACGCATGGTCCGATGTTGGAAAGAATTCACAAGGGGGGACTTTGTGGTACTTTTTCGTTCTTCTAATGGTACATTTTGAATTTTCTATAATTATGAACCTAGAAACTTGAAATTAGGGATATATGGTCCTTAGCTAATGAGAATCCATAAGAGGGGACTTTCTGGTACTTTTTTGTTCTTCTAATGGTTCTAAATGAATGAGAATCCATAAAAGGGTTTTTTGTGGTACTTTTTTGTTATTTTAATGGTACTTTTTGAATTTTCTATAATATTTAACCCAGAAACATGAAATTAAGAACATGAGGTGCTAAGTGAATGAGAATCCATAAGAGAGAATTTTGTGGTACTTTTTTGTTCTTCTATGAATGAGAATTCATTAGAGGTGACTTGTGGTACTTTTTTGTTCTTCTAATGGTACTTTTTGAATATTCTATAATTATGAACCTAGAAACATGAACATTATTAAAATTTTCCACGGAAGTTAAGAATCTTAGCTTAAATTTATTATATAGTATGGTTTTTATAAAAAAAATCCGCTAACGAAGTAGCGGGTTTACAGCTCGTTTCTTATATAAAATCCAAAGTGACCCAATTCGGAGGGCCTCCCCCGTGCTCACAGAGCAGCTAGAAAATTGTGCTCCCCCAAAACAGTTGGAAACTATCTCAGTAATAACTATGTGAAATTTCATTGAAATATATTTAGCGGTTCAAAAGTTGCACAAAATTATTAAAAAAAAAAAACACGTTGAAACTGCTATGCACTAATGTATGTATATAGAATGCTGTACACATTTACTATAGAAATAGAAGGAAGTAAAGTTTAAGTTAGTTTTTAAACGATTGTGTAAAATATTTATGAAAGTATTTGGTACCGTTGGAAAGGTTATTACTTTAAAAATAATAATATATAAATCATAAAGTATTCAAACTAAAGGCTTTCACTGAATTGATCAAAAAACGAAATTTTTTTGTATTTAGTGTTATTTTTCAAAAAATAATTTAATATTTGAACTTAAATCAAATCTACATTAATTAGGCTATCACTGTGAAATTTTAGTATAATATAAAGAAATGTGTCTTTAAATGAAGAGAATAAATAGATTCTCATTTTCTTATTCCGAAATACCCAAAATTCCAGGTCGGGGAAAGCTTCCTTCAAAAATTTACTTTTTTCATTGAAATGGTCACCCTGCCGTTATAAGGGGCCTCCGTCAGAAAAAACTTTTTGGGTATATACCTTACATATAGGGCTAAAAAGCTAAGATAATTTTAAGTCGATCCCAGCTTTGCGATTTGAGAACATAACAAAAAAAGAAAAAAGCATTTTAAAAAATGGCCAAAATTTGGATAGGGCTCGAGGGCAGACCATTATCCCAAACTCCTCCGGATTTACTTTACACGCTTTTACGTTAAGATTTCTTTTGAAAACATTAAAAAAATGATAAAGCTCAGAACAAAAAACTAATTTTATCATTGAATAAATATTGCCACCTTTTTGGAAAAAAAAAAACCCAAAAAATTTAAAATTTTTTTAAAGATCCAACTTTAGATTAATATAACTTTTTAACTGATTCGTATAATTATATGATTCTTGCAGCAATATTATTTATAATTTTGTAGGGAATCTGGCAAATATTTTAGACGAGGCTAAAAATGATTTAAAAATTTATTTCGACTCGAATATCTCTTAAACTAAAAGAGATAACCTTCACATGTAAGCGCATTTTTGGTAGATATTTACAAGGACTATCTATATATAAAATTTCTTTTCTGTCATATCATAAATGAATTTTTGGCGATTTTATTTTTTTTTTTAAATAACATACCCGAGATGAGCAACTTTGGAGCGCCAACCACTTCCCCCCTGACCCGCTAGGAGACTGTACTCCTCCAAGTCATCTCGAAAACTCAGCTCTGGCCATGTGAAATTTTATTGAGATACCTCTAACGGTTCTTTAGTTACTGAATTATTTCCCCAAAAAAGCGTTTTGGAACCACTGTGAGACCCTCCGTAAAAAAATTTACATTTTTTATAAATCTCTCACGGAATGGACGATATATTTTTTTTCTGATGAAGAAAATTCTTATAACAAATGTAATTTAAATTTTTTGGAGTTATAATTGAGTCATTCCAATTAAAACCAACCAGCTGATTTTCTCATCTCTTCCGAATTTGATAATATTTGGTACAATTATTATTATTGTCAAAACTAAAACTAATTCAAAATTTCAGATAATTTCATCAAGTGGTTCGCGGAATATAGCGGTTTGAAAGTGCAAAATAGCTCAAAATATGTACAAAGTTGCATGCACAATATTACAAATATCTTTCGAAGTATTTATTATATAAGATTTATTGAGATGTCATATTAAAGGTATCAAAATTACCTTTGATATGACGTATAACATGACTTTTTTCTTAACATCAAAATGGTCCATATCTCGCGATTTTTCGTTCGCGTGTAAATATCTCGAAAAGCGGTCTTCTTAAAATTAAAAAAAAAAATATATGTTAATGATGAAAATGTTTTCTATAACCGTGGAAAGTGGCATTCTGGGACTCGCAATATTTTAGGAGTTATTACAACAAGTGTCATAATATATACGAAATATTTATTGTAATTTGTATTGTTTTGTTTGTAATAAAATAGAAAAATCACCAATTTCTTCCAAAAATCATCCGAATGTAATAAAATTCGGCAAGAGTATTTATATTGACGTTGGTAACGCAAATGCCGAGTTTAAGTTTGATTACCGCGACAGTTCGCGATTTATAATATTTCAAAAATGAGGAAAATTGTCTTTTTAAAAATACAAATATCATCCAAAATATTTACGTTACAACGTCCATTAAGGAAATTATTTAAAGGTAATGAAATTAACTTTAAAACGATTTTATTGGTTTATTGGTGGATAAAATAATTTATTTGAAAGAAATTTCAAGCATGAATTTGTTCACATTATTTGATGTGATTTTTTTTAATAACTCAGAAGCCATTTTACATTCGGATGACTTTTGGAAGAAATTGGTGATTTTTCTATTTTATTACAAACAAAACAATACAAATTTAGGGTATCCAATTATTCGGGTTTTCATATTAATCGGTTTATTCGACAAATAATTATTCGAAATTAAAAGTTGATCGGTTAATAACCGATTAATGACAAATTATTCGATTAACCGAATAGTCTCAGTAATACATATTAGACATATAAATAAGACTAATTATAATATTTAATCGATGGAAATAGTTATTTAGAATCTTAATATAGAACATAGAGTTTATCTCTTTAGTTCTTTCGGCCATTTTTATGAAAAAAATGCACTTTTCGACTTAATACTACAAAATATTGTCCTAATTCAACTTTGTGTGAGAATAATTTTCTGTGATAAAAGTAAAAATTATTATTAATATTTTTACGCACATTTGACGATGAACATTAAAATGTTTTTGAATTATATAACTCTGAATTTACTTACTTAAAACTATATTTTCGGAATTTCTATTGCTACAAGTTTCAAGTATTTGAGTATGTACTATCACAATAGAAAGGAATATCCAAAGAAGTAAATAAGATCCTAAACTTGTGATCTAGAAGTAATACAAAGTTCATTTCGATGAATTTAACATAGACTTGTAATTAGACTTGTTCTCTTTTTTGATGCCTATTCAGTGAGAAGGAAATCATGTTCACAACTTTATGCAAAATTTCAATGAATGTCCAAATAAATTTTTATTGGCGAAAGGAGTTTAATTTTAATTTGTATATTAATCAATTTATTTTTTAATAAAAAAATTATCCATAGCAGATCCTTTTAGCAACAAGTATTTGAAAAAATAACAACCAAATCTTAACGTTTTTATAGTATCTTTTGATGCAAATTGCATTACATATTTCTAAAGCACATGGCAATGTACACTTATTGATACTTTGAAAGTAATGAAAAAGTACTTCCATAAAAATTTATTTTATTTTTGCTGGAATATAATAGATATTAAAAAGAAGATGTGGTTGATATACATTTATTTTAAAAATAAAAAATGTTTAAATTCATAACTAAAAAAACTAAATTTCGGTTAATCGGTTATTTGACACAAATTATTCGATTTATTCGTTTTTCGAAAATAGACAATTTTAAATTATTCGAACAGTTAATCAACCAAAATTAATCGGATAACCGAATGACGGTTAATCGATTGGATACCCTATACAAATTACAATAAATATTTCGTATATATTATGACACTTGTTGTAATAACTCCTAAAATATTGCGAGTCTCAGAATGCCACTTTCCACGGTTATAGAAAACATTTTCGTCATTAACATATATTTTTTTAAAAATTTTAAAAAGACCACTTTTCGAGATATTTACATGCGAACGAAAAATCGCGAGATATGGACCATTTTGATGTTCAGAAAAAAGTCATGTTATACGTCATATTAAGGGTAATTTTGATACCTTTAATATGACATCTCAATAAATTTTATATAATAAATACTTCGAAAGATATTTGTAATTTTGTGTATGCAACTTTGTACATATTTTGAGCTATTTTGCACTTTCAAACCGCGATATTTCGCGAACCACTTGATGCAATTATCTGAAGTTTTTAATTAGTCTTAGTTTTGACAAGAATAATAATTGTATCAAATATCATTAAATTCGGGGAGAAAAAGTAAAAAATTGGAATTTTTCGTGTCGGGTTTAAATGGAATGACTCAATTAAAAAACAAGCGCGAACTATATTCGGCCCGGCCGAATCTATATACCCACCATCAACTTTTTCAAATTTTACGTTATATTTTTTGTTTCCGAGTTTACATCGATCCCCGAACTATACGTACAAAATTTCGTTGTCGTACGAATATACTTTGTGGGGTCTTAGATGATTCCTTCGACATGTTATACACGGAATGACAAAATCAATATACCCCCCATCTTTTTGATGGTGGGTATAAAAAAATATATATTTTTATGTCTAGTCTTTAAATTTAGATTAAACTGATTCTATAAATTTTTGAGAATAAAAGTACACTTCATTAAAAAAATCAGTCATTGGAAAAATTTAGATGCCGTAAAAAAATTTATATCATTTATAACAAATTCCTAAAAAAATATGTAAACGAAAAAATTGTATGATGTCCTCAAGAGGACCTTTAACGTTCACTATGTTAATTCTCGAGTGGTTTTTCGGAGTACTATTTTGGAAAAAATCCATAAAAAGGAAATTATTTAGAAGTAGGGATATTATCCCACAAATTCCCGGGACGAATTTTACGGAAATTTCACCAATTTTTCACTTCTGCAAACCATATTTAAAAATTAAAGATTATATAGATGATAAATGCGTTATCATAATCAAGCAAGTATTGTTTAGGATCCAGTTCGACATAAAATTTAAAAAGCTAAATACTAAAAAAAATCATCTAAAAACTAAAAAAGGAAAAATAAATTTAAAAAATCCGAATTTGTTTGCTTTTTTCATGTATACGTGAATTTTAAAAAAACATTGGTTTTATCTTTAATAGTAATCGCAATTTCCCCTACGTTTTTAATTTCCCGTGATAAATTAAAGATTATATAGAAGATAAATACGTTATCATAATCAAGCAAATATTGTTTAGGATCCAGTTCGACATAAAATTTAAAAAGCTAAATACTAAAAAAAATCATCTAAAAACTAAAAAAGGAAAAATAAATTTAAAAAATCCGAATTTGTTTGCTTTTTTCATGTATACGTGAATTTTAAAAAAACATTGGTTTTATCTTTAATAGTAATCGCAATTTCCCCTACGTTTTTAATTTCCCGTGATAGGGGAAATCCCGAAAAAGTTTTTCGACTTCCCGGGATCCCGGATTATAAAATATAATTATCATTCTCATAAGTTGAACAACTGAGACCCAAATAGGATATAAATCTTTGTATTAGCTGATTTAAATATACATATATGAGGAATTTCAAAGAATTTCGAAATTGTTTAAAACCTACTTTAAGTGTCTTGTATTGCGAAAGTGTTTTAAAATTAGGAAAAGTGTTAATTAAAACTAAAGAATGTAAAAAAACTGAGTTGAAACTTTTGAGGATTTTTGAATTTATTTTAGTTTTGCACTGGTAATTTAAATATTTTCGATTTATAGCCTTATTCTATAACTTTTCCTTCGTTCTGTTAATGTGCCATAAACGAAAACATTAACAGTAAATTTTTGTATTTTGTAACTTTATTTACCTTTAACATTTATTAAATATGTTAATATTATATATTTACTAGGGTGATCGACGCGGTTTTCCAACCGGTTTTTTCAATCAATGTGATGTCGAATAGACCGGTTTTTTTAAACACAAAAAACCGGTTTTAAAAATAACATTTTATTTCAGAAAACATGTACTAAATAGTGATATTTGAAGCGAAATTTAGGAATAATTTTGTAAATTTTCATAAAGACTGATTTCTTATGTTTTAAAAATCTAATCTAATCTAAATTGGAATTAATTCTGTAATATTAAACAAATAAATAATTAATAATTATCCTGTATGATCCATATTAAGCCATGGTTTCTGTTTATGCTAACTAAAATTTAGAAGATTTTTTCTACAATTTTGAAACATAATTATCTTCTAGTCATCTAGATATATAATTTGCTTAGCTCCAAGAAGACATAGAAAATTAAAATTCGGCTTACTCATAACCCTATTCGTCCTACAAATCCTAACGGAGCCAGATTTTTAAATCTCTATCAGGGAGCGAAAATACGTGGATCTCTATATATGGATTTATATATATTTTTCCTAAGCATTGTTTCCTCTCCAGAGCTTTCTGAAGCTCCCAGACGACGTAAGAAACTAAAAAACGGCTAACTTATAAAACTATTCGTTCAAAAAAAAAGTATGTTGGTATTAAGAACTTTTGAGTTGCTATACTTATTGTTTGCTCTCCAAATCCTATCAAAAACTGATTCTGTATTTCGGCCAGGGAGCGCATTTATGACGATTTTTTTATTTTGAAAGGTTTACGAATTTAGAACTTTAATCAATATTATTCCAATAAATTCTAACGGCATCAAATAATTGACTTCGATTAGGGAGAGGAATGTGTCTAAATGTTGTTCATATTTTTTTCTTTTAATTTTCGGATTTGTTTGTGCATATTTTCATCATTATATTATTTTTCCTGACATTGTCAGACTTTTACGTTTGTATTTAATAAATTTTAACTTAATTATAAGAATTATTGATTTTTTTTTAAGAAATGTAGTCTTTTGATATAAATACTAACTTCTGCGGATAACCGGTTTTTTCTGAATTTCAAAAAGTGCAACCGGTTTTTTTAAAATACCAACTATTCGAAACCCGGTTTCTCAAAAAAGTCGAATAATCGATCACCCTAATATTTACGTTATGTCACTTTAAAAATTTACGTTATTTACGTTATGTCACTTAACAATACATATTTAAATTGAATGGCAATTGTAATTTTTGTCAAAAATAAATAACTTATACATATATTAAAAAATTAAATTAAAAAATGATTCGGCTGTGCCGAATCTTTGATACTCTTCACCATCTTACCGACAAATAATTAAATTTTCGCCTTAACGTATGCTTTCATTATTTCACATTTATAAATGTACATTTTTTTTTTCAAACTACGAAAATTTGAATACGAAAAAAAAAAAAAAACAATCATAGTATATTTATTTTTGTATGTGTGTATATACAAACTGACTGCATGTAGAAAGAACAACAACAACACTGTTGTTCATTATATTACTGCTGTTGCTAACTATACTACTTGCCTGTACAATAGGGATGTCAATGACTAAAAATATAGTTGTGTTTCTGAGTGGAAAAAATGCACTCAAAGAAAATTGGGTTTAGTAAACGAAATACATTAGTTTAGGGATGTCAATGACTAAAAATATGGTTGTGTTTGTGAGAGTGAAAAAAATGCACTTAAAGAAAAGCTGGGTTTAATAAATATAATACTTCAGGTATACATGATTATTTATTGTTACATAAAACTTATTTTTATTCACTTTCGCATTCCTCACACTGAAATTTATTAATATTGAACTAAAAAATATAATAATCAACTTTATCTTAAAACATTATTATTAAAGAAATTGATTACCAAACACTTAGTTTCCATAATTTTTACAGTGCATTTTGTACTCTTTGCACTCTCAGCTACGATTAAATGAAAGAGCGTAAGAATACATGTGTACTCAGCCAGCACAATTGTGCAATGAAATTGACATCCCTACATTAGGTATACATGGTACTTTATTATTATATAATACTTATTGTTTTATGCAATCTCGCTTTCTTTACACTTTAATTTATTAATATTGATATAAAAAATATTATTACCATCCATACAATTTTATCTTACAACATTAATATCAAAGAAATTGTTTACCAAACAATTCATTCCATAATTTTTTTCCAGTGCATTTTGCACTCTCAGCAACAATTTAATAAAGAGCGTAAGAATACGTGTGAACTCAGTCAGCACAATTGTGCTATGAAATTGACATCCCTACTATACAAAAAACAAAAACGTCACTAATAGTCATTACCAGGACAAGTTTTTATATGCACAAAAATAATTGAAATATGCGCTTGAAAAAGCACGAAAAAATGGTATAATATGCACAGAAATATGCAAAAATAGCATGAATATGTATATAAAAACCAACGAATTTATGCATTTTTATATATTAATGTGTGGAAAATATGCACAATTATGCATTTTTTAACTTTCAAGTTAAAATAGATTTCAATGTTTATAAAAATATAACTATTTTAATTTCAAGTATAATATGTGACGCTTCCGATTTTTTGTCTTTACAATATTTACAATGTACTCAAAATACTCACAAAAAAATTTTTAGAAATCATTTGATTGAACTCTAAAAAATTACCAAAAAATTGTGTTTTTGCTAAGAAAACTAACTTTTGTTTCCATTATATGCAAATTTATACAAAGATTTTAAATATAAGCATTTTTTTGTGAAATTCTTTTGAAATATGCAAATGCTTAGTTTCCAAGCGAAAAGCTTGAAAAACTTTCCCTAGTCATTACAATGCTTAATATACATTGTGTGTGTATTTATATTTTAAACTGATTTGTTCTAGTTTTTGGCCCATAACTCTGTTGATTGTGAACGAATTTGGTTTATTTAAAAAAAATAAATAAAATTTTATAAAAATATTTATGCCTGATCTATGTATATAAAAAATCTATAGCTTAAACAAGGGCTTTAAAAAATCAAAAATGTGTTTTGCCCGATATCTCAGCTAATATGAACCGATTTATTTCATTTTTTTTAGCAAAAAAAAAAAAAAAAATGCAGAAAAGAATGTCCGAACCTTCTTTGCAAAAACGAAACGAAGTACAGAGACTTCAGAAACTGGAAAACCGCTTCTAAAAACAGTTTTTTAAGCATATCTCCGCAATGTATGAACCGATCTTGCTGAATTTCAATAGCAAAATTCTCTAAAAGATTTAAGATCGTTTGATACATATATATTATATATGCCAGTTATCGGTGGGCTTCATAAACACCATTTCAACCGACACATGGACGGACGGTCAGACGCACGGACGGATGGACATGGTCCTATCGTCATCATTCCTTACAAGGATCCCGAAAATATAAACTTTTTTGCTCTCCAATTACAAACGGAATGACAAACTTATATGTATATGGGCCATTATCAAAAATTTTTGATTTTAGCCCTTCAAAAAAATATATAAATTTTGTTTTTTTTTTTTTTTGTTGATGGCACATTAAAATCCTTTCGTATACATGTAAAGTGACTCGAAAGCATGTAGAATCTGTTCGCGTTAATCATTTCATGTGAGGGCGCGAAAGTTATGCCGGTTTAAAGTTGAACATATACAAAGTTTTACAAACTAGAAGTTTATGTACAATTCTGGTCAAAATTACACGTAATATCAGAACCGAGTTATTCAAATAAAATTTATAATATTTTCAATGTTTGATGGTATTAGTGCAGCATATTTTAGGGTTTCCTAGTAAAATTTAAAAAATTTTCTTTTTAATAAAAATCGCGTTTAAGTTATTTCTCCATATATTGAATGAAAATATATTTTGTTAGAGTTTATTACAACGAAATGCTATTTAATATTGTGATCCTTTTTTAACACAAGTAAATATGTTTTGGTTCATAAAATGTTTATCTTTCGAAATTTCTTGATGCGGCTCCGAATTTTTATTATGCATAACAAACACCTACTAATTATGCCAATTATAGTTAATTTTATGCTGTCCACACGATGTGCCTTAGCGAAATGTGTTTTGCACTTTTGTCAAAACACATTTCGCTAAGGCGTTTCAATTATCAACGTCATTTGACTTAAATTTATGTTCCCGATCAATTATATTTATCGCCACTCTTACATCTATATATCCAATGTTTGTTTAAATTGCAATTTTCTATATGAAAATACAAAAACAAAAAGTTGAATTTTTGCATAATTTTCAAAAAGTCTATAAAAGTCTTGTATTAAATTTATTTTTAATGCTCCCCCGATTTTGTTATATAAAATAACAAAAAACTAAATTCACGCAGTAATCCAAGCAATTCCATATGAAAATGTGAATGTGCCCCGCGAAAAACTGACTTTTTCGCACATCAACAGGATGCAGTGTAAAATACGCACAACTACAACAAGTATAAGTTCCAATCCCAAATTTTGTATTCGGTTGAGGGGCGCACAGACCCCGCCCAAAAAACTGAAAAATTTACAAAACTAAAAAATTTTGTCATCAAAACTCGACTACCCTGTATTTAATTGTTGAAAGTCAGTACAACAACAAAGATGGTGCAGAATTTATATGTAAAGTCCGAATAGTTTACTTATGATAGAATGGGATCAAAAAGTATAAACGTGCGAACAAAAATTGTAGAAGAATGGGAAAAACTTAAGTAATTTTTATCAGTTTTTCTATATTCTTGAACTTTGAACAACAATCATGATTACAAAAAAGAATTGTGCTAAAATTTTGCACTCTATTAGTTTCGAGTCTTGTGAGTTCAGACCTGTAACCAATTTGTTTAAAATATAATTACCACAAAACTTATTAAGGATTTTAGTCAGTTTAAGCCAGATTAAAAATTTTTGATAATGGTCCATATACCCTTACACCTGTGGTGAAGGGTATAATAAAACAAAATTTACAAATTATTTATATTTCTTAATATACTTTTCCTTTTAAAATTAATAAACCATACGAAATTGGTATAAATTATAAACTTTCGATGGTTGGATGCATGGATGTATCTTATTATACAAGACAAGTTTGATATGTTCATAAAGATTATGTGGATCATATCTTCTTCTAGGCAAATTCAGCTTTTTTATCGTGAATATAAACCAGCTTCTACCCTGCTCAATTTCTGCGATAGTTGTTGTTACTGTTGGCAGATTCCTTTGATGCACATTACACAGATACTCCAATAGGGATCGTCCAATTAACTGATTTCATTATTTGTTGCTCCATCTCAGAATAGTTCCAAAAAACAATTTTTAATAAAAGAGACCATTTTGCAAACATTTTTTTTGAACAGAAAATTTTTTTTCTACAACAAAAAAAGAAAATAAAACAAAATATTGCACAAATTGTCTTAAAAATAAAAATGCTAAAATTGTTTATAAAAAGAAACTTTTGCAAACATTTTCTAAGAAATGAAAATTTGCAAAAAATTCTGTAAAGGACAATTTAAAAAAAAAAATCAGTATATTTTGCAATTTGCAAAAACGTTTTATAAAAAAAAATTGAAAAAAATTCCATAAAGAAAAATTTGCAAAAAATTATATAAGACAATTTTGCTAAAATTTTGTATAAAAATTTACATATTTTCTATAAAAAGAAATTTTCTATAAAAATCAAAATTTGCCAAAATATCCTAAACAAATGCAAAAAATTCATAAGAAAATTTAACAAAAATATCAAAGAAAATTTTGCGATAATAAAAAAAAAATATAAGAAATTTTGCGATTTTTTTATATAAAAGAAATTTCGAGAAAAAAAAAATTTTTACAAACTTTATACAATTTCCAAATTTTTCTTTTAAAAAGTTGAGTTATTTTGCAATAATTAGGAAAACGAAATATGTATCACTTTCAAAATACTTATCGTTGAAATTGACAAGTAAATTCGTTCTCAACATTGTATAGAGTCATTCCATTTAAAACCAACGAGCTGATTTTCTCGCCTCTTCCGAATTTGATAATATTTGGTACAATTATTATTATTGTCAAAACTAAGACTAATTCAAAATTTCAGATAATTTCATCAAAATATGTACAAAGTTACATACACAGAATTACAAATATCTTTCGAAGTATTTATTATATAAGATTTATTGAGATGTCATATTAAAGGTATCAAAATTACCTTTGATATGACGTATAACATGACTTTTTTTCTCAACATCAAAATGGTCCATATCTCGCGATTTTTCGTTCACGGGTAAATATCTCGAAAAATGGTCTTTTTAAAAATTTAAAAAAAAACATATGTTAATGATGAAAATGTTTTCTATAACCGTGGAAAGTGGCATTCTGGGACTCGCAATATTTTAGGAGTTATTACAACAAGTGTCATAATTTATACGAAATATTTATTGTAATTTGTATAGGGTATCCAATCGATTAACCGTCATTCGGTTATCCGATTAATTTTGGTTGATTAACTGTTCGAATAATTTAAAATTGTCTATTTTCGAAAAACGAATAAATCGAATAATTTGTGTCAAATAACCGATTAACCGAAATTTAGTTTTTTTAGTTATGAATTTAAACATTTTTTATTTTTAAAATAAATGTATATCAACCACATCTTCTTTTTAATATCTATTATATTCCAGCAAAAATAAAATAAATTTTTATGGAAGTACTTTTTCATTACTTTCAAAGTATCAATAAGTGTACATTGCCATGTGCTTTAGAAATATGTAATGCAATTTGCATCAAAAGATACTATAAAAACGTTAAGATTTGGTTGTTATTTTTTCAAATACTTGTTGCTATGGATAATTTTTTTATTAAAAAATAAATTGGTTAATATACAAATTAAAATTAAACTCCTTTCGCCAATAAAAATTTATTTGGACATTCATTGAAATTTTGCATGAAGTTGTGAACATGATTTCCTTCTCACTGAATAGGCATCAAAAAAGAGAACAAGTCTAATTACAAGTCTATGTTAAATTCATCGAAATCGAAAGTTTAGGATCTTATTTACTTCTTTGGATATTCCTTTCTATTGTGATAGTACATACTCAAATACTTGAAACTTGTAGCAATAGAAATTCCGAAAATATAGTTTTAAGTAAGTAAATTCAGAGTTATATAATTCATAAACATTTTAATGTTCATCGTCAAATGTGCGTAAAAATATTAATAATAATTTTTACTTTTATCACAGAAAATTATTCTCATACAAAGTTGAATTAGGACAATATTTTGTAGTATTAAGTCGAAAAGTGCATTTTTTTCATAAAAATGGCCGAAAGAACTAAAGAGATAAACTCTATGTTCTATATTAAGATTCTAAATAACTATTTCCATCGATTAAATATTATAATTAGTCTTATTTATATGTCTAATATGTATTACTGAGACTATTCGGTTAATCGAATAATTTGTCATTAATCGGTTGTTAACCGATCAACTTTTAACTTCGAATAATTATTTGTCGATTAATATGAAAACCCGAATAATTGGATACCCTAAATTTGTATTGTTTTGTTTGTAATAAAATAGAAAAATCACCAATTTCTTCCAAAAATCATCCGAGTTATTAAAAAAAATCACATCAAATAAAGTGAACAAATTCATGCTTGAAATTTCTTTCAAATAAATTATTTTTTTATTTTACACTGCATTATATTTTTTGTAATAACTCAGAAGCCATTGAGAGTCCCATCACGATACTTACAGAGAACATTAAAAATGGATCCATCCTCTACATACATATTTTTCACGAATTTAATAATACAATTTTCCTCATTTTTGAGATATTATAAATCGCGAACTATTGCGGTAATCAAGCTTAAACTCGGCATTTGGGTTACCAGCGTCAATATTAATATTCTTGTTGAATTTTGTTACATTCGGATGATTTTTGGAAGAAATTGTCGATTTCTCTATTTTATCACAAACAAAACAATAGAAATTGCAATAAATATTTTGTATTTATTATGACATTGGTTGTAATAACTCATAGAATATTGCGAGTCTCAGATGCCACTTAAAATGGTTATAGAAAACATTTTCACCATGAACATATATTTTTTTTTAAATTTTCAAAAAACCATTTTTCGAGATATTTATCCACGAACGAAAAATCGCGAGATATGGACCATTTTGATGTTGAGAAAAAAGTCATGTTATACGTCATATCAAAGGTAATTTTGATACCTTTAATATGACATCTCAATAAATCTTATATAATAAATACTTCGAAAGATATTTGTAATATTGTGCATGCAACTTTGTATATATTTTGAGCTATTTTGGTCTTTCAAACCGCGATATTTCGCGAACCACTTGATGAAATTATCTGAAATTTTGAATTAGTCTTAGTTTTGACAAGAATAATGAATAATGTACCAAATATCATTAAAATTGGAGAGGAAAAGTAAAAAATTGGAATTTTTCGTGTTGGTTTTAAATGGAATGACTCTATATACACATAACTTTCTATAATAATTACGTATTTTATGTTAATTACAGACTTTCGTTCTGCTAAATAAAATATTATGCTTATTGAATAGAAATTTTAAAAAATGCATGTTTTCAGCGTTAACAGAGCGAAAGTTTGAGTTATAGAATAAGGGTATTAATCTATCAGCCAGTCGAAAGACAAGACTTAGGAAATTCATTTGCTGTATAACAAGTATCCGGTTTACTATACATTAAAAAGTTATCCAACTGAAGTTAAACAAAGTTTGGAGGACAAAGGTTTTAAAATTAAAAATGTAATGAATATTCGAAATCGGGAAAAAATTCCTCAACCTTCCAGCTCTTCCGAGTCGAACTTGAACCCGGTGATATGAGACTAAAGAAAGGCGAAACTCACCCCATATACAACATTAGGTACTTACTGCATCGCAAAATTACGGTAGAAGAACCGCATAAACGTTCGGGACCCGTCCAATGTGTAAATTGCCATGAATATGGTCATACTAAGGCTTATTGCAGATTACCACCCGTCTGCGTTGCTTGAGGAGAGTTGCACAACTCGTCTCAATGTGACAAATCTAAAAATGATTCTAAGTTAAAAAAATGAGGCAATTGCGGAGGAAACCACACTGCAAATTACATAGGTTGTCCAGTTTACTCAATTGTAAAAAAGCTTCAAACTCAGAAATCAAGAATTTCACCCGACCAACCAATAAAGTTCCTAGAGTCAAATTTTCCCCATATAATAAAATCATCAGACAATGAAATCTCGTATGCAAATGGTCTTAAGGACAATCAAAATCTACTGAAAAATTCGCTGCCGATGAATAATTATAATCCTAATTTAAACCCTGAAGTAAGATAGCAAACCCCCGCTTTCAATTTAACCCGGCTAGAAGCTACCTGGTGCAATCTGTTAATAATTTTACAAACTCTATGAGCAATATGATGCAGGAAATGTTCAGGATGCAATCATTGTTATTGCAGGCTCTACTAATCAAGCCATGAATTGCCTAAAAATATGTTTTTGGAACGCAAACGGCATTCGCCAACACAAGAATGAACTTGACTATTTTCTTAAAAACCATCAAGTTGATGTAATGTTAATCTGCAGTAAGTACCTAAAGTTGATGTAATGTTAATCTCAGAAACTCATTTGACTTCAAGAAGTTTATTTAAGATGAATGGATATGTCTTTTATGACACTAAAAACCCCAGAGGTAGAGCATGCGGAGGCTCGGCTATTTTGATAAAAACTCGTATTAAACACTACTTAATGTGTGATTTTTGCGAAGAATATCTTCCAGCTACTACAATATGCCTTGTAGATTTTCATCGAAACTTAGTGATTTCATCGATATACACCCTACATTTTCAATATCGGAAAATCAATATGAAACTTATTATAAATCACAAGGACCCTGTTTCCTGGCAGCTGGCGAATATAATGCTAAGCATACATTCTGGGGATCACGACTGACTAACCCGAAAGGTCGTGTTTTGTTTGATACAATTTCTAAAATAGGATTGAATATAATTTTTTCGAGTGGAGAACCTACATATTGGCCTACTGATCCAAATAAAATACCAGATGTCATCGATTTTGCAGTTGTAAAAGATTTTTCATTGGAACTTATTCAAGTGGAACCTTCATTGGAATTATCTTGAGATCATTCACCCAATTTTGTTACTCTATTTAACCCCCGAGAAATTGTATCCCCCACTGGTAATTTAGCGATATCAAACACAAGAATTAACTGGTTGAAATATAGAAAATATATCAGCACTCACTGCTCAGGAAATATATCGCTAAAAACTCCAGAAGAAATCGATCTCTCTCTCAATAATTTTGAAAAAGTTTAAAACTTTCTGCTGAACATGCTACCCTAACCCCCCGACAAAACAGATACCATAGAATTTGTTTTGTTGATGTCGAACGGCTCTTGACTGAAAAAAGAAGAGTTCAAAGAGAGTGGCAACTCCATAGATCCCCTCAACTCGATCCTCGAAACTAAGAGAATGCCAAAAACGCCTTAATAAGCTTCTAAAGTATCAAAAAACTGAATAACTTACTAAATATTTGGAAAACCTAGATGCAACACCGTATTCAAATTACTCATTATGGCGAGCTACAAAAAATTTAAAAAGACCAATTTTAAGCAGACCTCCTCTACGTAATACAAATGGAGGCTGGGCAAGAAATGACAGCGAAAATGGGAATCTATTCGTTAGTCATCTAAAGAATGTGTTTACCCCAAAATTTATCAGATGACATAATAGAGTTGCCACCAGTTGTACACCATTATATAGCAGTTGAACCCCTTTGTTTTGAGATTCGAGAGATCGAGAAGGCTATTGTTGATTTAAACTCCAAAAAAGCCCCTGGTATTGATAAAATCTGTAACAAGATGCTTTTGGATCTACCCCTATATTCAACGCTATATTACGCCTTGAACACTATCCACCAGAATGGAAGGTTTCGTTGATTACTATGATACCTAAGCCAGGAAAAGATCACACTAAAGTAGAATCGTATAGACCCATCAGCCTGTTATCAAATATATCAGAGCTGTTCGAGAAGCTATTAATGAATAATGAATCGAACTGATTGCATCCCGAATCATCAATTTGGTTTTTGAAGAAAACATAGAGTCATTCCATTTAAAACCAACACGAAAAATTACAATTTTTGACTTTACCTTTCCGAATTTAATGATATTTGATACAATCATTATTCTTATCAAAACTAAGACTAATTCAAAATTTCAGATAATTTCATCAAGTGGTTCGCGGAATATAGCGGTTTGAAAGTGCAAAATAGCTCAAAATGTGTACAAAGTTGCATACACAAAATTACAAATATCTTTCGAAGTAATTATTATATAAGATTTATTGAGATGTCATATTAAAGGTATCAAAATTACCTTTAATATGACGTATAATATGATTTTTTTCTCAACATCAAATTGGTCCATATCTCGCGATTTTTCATTCGCGTTCAAATATCTCGAAAAGTGGTCTTTTTAAAAATTTTAAAAAAATATATGTTAATGAATAAAATGTCTTCTATAAGCGTGGTAAGTTGCATTCTGGGACTCGCAATATTTTAGGAGTTATTACAACAAATGTCATAAAAAATACGAAATATTTTTTGCAACTAGTATTGTTTTGTTTGTAATAAAATTTAAAAATCGCAAATTTTTTCCAAAAATCATCCGAATTTAATGAAATTCGACAAGAATATTAATACTGACGCTGGTAACGCAAATGCCTAGTTTAAGTTCGCGATTTGTAATATATCAAAAATTAGAAAAATCGTGTTTTTAAAAATACGAATATTTTCCAAAATATTTACGTTACAACGTTTATTGAGGCGAATATTTAAAGGTAATGAAATTACCTTTGCAATGATACCTGAAACATGTTTTTATGTTGAATTTTATTGGTGGTTAATTCGCGAATTAAATTTCGCGGTCGCGTATTTCAAAAAGTGGTATTTTTAAATTCAAAAGTGGTATTTTTAAACATATATTTAGGGGATGGATCCACTGCACACATTTCGCTTGCTGACAACTATCGCGACTATATAAATGATGTTATTATTGATGTAAAATAAAAACATTTTATTAGCAGATGGCGTCAAAATATTTTAAGGTCTTATAATTGTATAGCCCAAAACACATGTTCTCTACCTCAAAAATCAGCCCCGCATATTTCGGATTATTGTTCAAATTTTGATTTAATAAAATCTATTTTCGATGTAAAATTTATTATAAAATAAAAAACAAGTTAAAAATTTTGTTAAAATTAACTTTTAAATAAATTAAAATCAAGCTTTTTGTTAGAAATACTATCAAGAGTAGTAATGTTCAAACGACTATATTTTCTAAAGTAGGACCGATATTTACTTAGTTTTTTTCAGCAAACTATCCCAAAATATGTCTATTATAACTAACGTGACCAGAGGGTTTTTGTCAAAAAGCGGGTCCCTAGTCGTTCGGGATTCTGAACAAAATTTTATGGAAAAAGCGGGATTTTTAAAAGTTTTGTAAAAAAGGAGAGATTTTATTTTTACATCTCAATTAAAAATCTAGATCAGCTGTTCTCTCGCAAGCTCCTTGTTCACGACCCAATTGAGTCATTACAAATTGAGAACGAACCATACAAATTTTGAACATCGAAATAAGTAAATATATACCTACAAGCTGAAATATTAAAAATTATAATTTTAACGTATTTCTCTAAATGTTTTCAAAAGATTCCTAGTTAAATGTCAAGACTGATTTCAAATACGAGTTGATAAAAAAAACTTGGTACTTTTTGAATTTGATAGCAACAGCTTTTCCTAAATAATTCTTAGACCCGTTAACAATAAAACCAAAGTTGGTTGCCGTTACCGCTAAAAACCCAATTCAACATGACTACCGTTACCCCTAAAATACAGTTACCGAAATAATTGAAAATACAGTTACCGTTAAAATACCGTTACCGAAATAGCTCGAAATGCCGATAACGGTAACAAATAATTGTTCGATTAAATTAAAATCAAGAATTTCGAGTAAAAATTTATTCGAGTAAATTTTGCCGATTAATCGAATAGTTAGAGTAAAAAATATTTTAAATATTTCCTTTTTAACTACTTTTTAGGTTGTTTTAATTTTAGTTTTCTAAAAAATTTAGCTTAAAAACAATGTTTCAAAATTTTACCATAATTTGGAATTTTATTAAAAAAAATTGTATTTAGTAAAAAGAATCGAATATATGCCTAAATTACAACACGTAGTTACAAAAATTAAACAAAAATATAAACGTCATTTTAAAAAATTAAAATGTATAATTTAAATAATTTTAATATAAATATAATAAATAATAAGAAATAAATTGGAGGATTTTGAACTTGATTTGGAAAAACATATTATTGGTTTTACGAATGAAAGTACATAGTTGATATACCAATAAATTCTCAGTCTGGTGTAGAGGATTTGATGGTGATATGGCTTGAATGGAATTTGTAATATAGAAGGCATTTAGACTTAAAATTCAATTAAGCATGTGAACTTCTTCTTTATGTTAAGAATCGCTGAACTTCTTTATCTAAAATAAAGGGTGGTCCAAAATGCTTTTTGTCATTTTCATAATGCAATAACTTAGAAACTAATAAATATATTTTCACAATTCTTTCACAGCTTAACTAACAAAAGTCCAAGCAGTGATGTCAGATGGAGGGATTTTTCCCTTTTTGAGGGAATTTTTAAGGCAGATTTTAGTCGAAGGGAAAGAGAGAGGGAATTTAAATTTTTAATTTAAAAAGGGAATTTTTCAACTAAACAGAGGGATTTTTCTTAATTTTATCTAGCATCACTGAGTCCAAGTAACATTTGTGTAAAATATTATACTGAGTTTTTTACTAAATGATAACAAAAAGAGGAAGAAAGGAGAAATAAAATATTAGAACATTTGGGTTAAAAATTATGGTTTAATTCAAAATTGAGCCAATTATAATTCTAACGCGTATATTTAGGAGAAAGAATTATATATTTTAAATTTTCAATAAATTTGCCCATTAAATGGAGAAAAGTATGTAGTTCTAACTTATTGTATATTTGACTAATTTATTATATGTATATGTTTATAATAAATTATAACATGTATAATAAATATGTTTGCACAAAATTGAACTAAAACATAATCAAGAGATCACTATAATATAAATAAGAGTAAATTATTTTAAAAGCTTTATTATACATTTGTATAATATTAAATTTTATTATTATTCTGAGCATGATTTCCTAAGTTTTTATTTTATTTAGAACAATTCAAGTCTCAAGATAAATTTGGACATACTTTTTTAATTTATTTAAGAAGCTAGTATCTTTTATCCTGTAGTTTTGATACTAAAGATGTTGAGATATGTTTTCGCTATAACCAACCATTTAAGGATATTTTATGCTCAAAATAAATCTGGGTTTAGTAGACCTCCGATACTTAAAAATATTGTACAAACATTTTAAATATAAATGAAAACCTCTGTGTAGCACATAGGTTATTATGTTTCCAAATTAAAAAGTGAGGTTATGAGACAAAATCGCTAATTATTCCAAAGTTGATAAAAACTCATCATTAATTTTTATTTGTATAAAAAGTATTGATAATCGCCTTTAATTGGGTATCATTAGCTTTTTTTACAATGTAAAAACTAGTCATTTGTTAGAGTTACAAAATGACAAAAAGAACTTAGGACCTTTATTAAAAATTGGGTTAGAATTGATAGACCAATTTATTTAACTATCAATGAATATATTAAATATAGAGAAACAACGGCATTATCAAAGCAAAAGAGAAAAATAATCTTAAATATTAACGGAAATTTTATATATTATTTTGGAAAGACTATTACTTGTTTTAAGCTATATTTTTGTTTTCTTTTTTAATAACACATTAAGACACAAATGCTTGTTTTATTTTTAAATAAACATTGAAAAAACGAGTACAATTTTAAGTTATAATTTATTCGAACAACTCGAGTAACTTAAAAGATCTACTCGATTATTTGAGTAATTTAAAAAGTGCATTTTCGAGTTATTTAATTATTCGAACAATGAAAAAGTCGAGTAAAATGAATACTCTACTTTTCGCCTTTTTGAATCGGCTGCCAATATTATATTTTTATCAAGGTACGGAAAAATTCGGATTTCAAATTTAATTTTAAGTTTTTATTCGCTCTTTTTAATATTATTCGTAAATTTAAAAATAAAATTCACTTTTTGGACTAAATTTGTGTTCTTTACTTTTTTTAATTTGAGTTGCGAAAATAATCTAAAAAACATTTTTTTTAATTTGTATTTGTTATATCGCTATGTTACGATTACAAACGCTTAGGTCGCCACACACATGGTACAATGATGTGCGCCAAAAAGTGGTTGAAAAAAAGTAAAAATGAGGTTCGTTGTGTGAATGTACGTACATATGAACTGTCGAATAGAGGAAAAAATGACTATAAAAAATCCAATGATATTTGTTATTTTAAATTTGTAAGTTTGTATGTATGCAAGTATATCAATTGATTTTTTGGCTGTCATGCAAATTATTGTTTAAAAAGTAGCGGTCGTAAAAAATAATATAATCGATTGTGTGATAACGATAAATTTTTGATTTGTATGTAAACAAATACATACATACAAACATACATGCATGCATAAATATGCAAATAGAAAACACACACACTCAATAAACTACTTCCATAATCATTGTGTTATTGCTTTATTTTAAACAATTCAGCAGTAACAAAACTGCAGCTTTCTTAAACACACAAGCGCATGTACAAATGTTTTAAACATCCACACATCTTTCATTCAACATAAGTCAACACATTTCTATACCGTTACACGACTTCGATTAATTCGTTTCGGGTTAATTCCTGAATAATATTTTTATTTTCGAAAATAAAATTTTGGATCTTCGAACAAATTTAAAAATTAAATTTGCAAACAAAACAAGCGCGAATATTCGGCCCGGCCGAATCTATATACCCACCATCAACCATTTTTGGTTTCCGAGTTTATATCGATCCCCGAACTATACGTACATGTGCGTTCGTTGTCGTACATGCTTTTGTTGAAGAAATATCAGCAGAAAACTATAAAACGGACACCCTGTGCTTCTAATTTTTAGCCCATAACTTTTTTGGTTGTTAACTGATTTTGCCCATTTTCATTTCATCATATTTGTGCCAAATTTCGTCCCCCTACGTTATCCCGTTCGAGCCCTATCCTGCTTTCAACAGACAGACAGACGGACATAGCTAGATCGACTCAGAATCGAACCAGGACCAAGAAAATATATACTTTGTGGGGTCTTAGATGATTCCTTCGACATGTTACACACGGAATGACAAAATCAATATACCCCCCATCTGTTTGATGGTGGGTATAAAAATAAAATTCGTTCTAAAAATTGGGATTAAATTCGCTGATAAAAATTTTGTTCCGAACGAATCAAAAAAATGAGCGTTCTACCTAATCTGATTTTTATAACTTTTAATTTATACAAAAATAAACGAGAGAAGAAGATATAGTCGGTCAAGCCCGACTATATGATACCCTACACCATTTCAATCCACATAATTATACCCTACACCACCAAAGGTGGTTGGGGTATTATGTGTTTGTGCAGAAGTTGTAACGCAGAGAAAAAATCTTCCGACCCCCACCTTAAAGTATACCGTTCGACTCAGAATCACTTTCTGAGTCGATTTAACGATGTCCGTCCGTCCGTCTGGTCGGCTGGCTGGCTGGCTGTCCATGTAAAGCTTGTGCGCAAAGTACAGGTCGCAATTTTGAAGATAATGGACGAAGCCTATTGTATTTGGTTATGATCGGCCCATTATTTCACCTAGCCCCCATACAAATGTCCTCCCGGAATAGAGTTTTAACTCTTACAGATGCCTTAAAAATAGGAATATTTTAATGAAATTTAGTACAAATAAGTTTTATATCAACAAAAATCCGTCTGCCAAATTTCATGAAGATCGGTCCATAACTGACCATAGCTCCCATACAAACTCCTCTCCCGAAAATCACTAACGTGCATAAATCCCATACAAATGTTAGTATTATGTTAATATTTAACACAAGTAAGTTGTACAAATGTGTAAAAAAAAAAAAATGATGTGGATCGAAATGGTGTAGGGTATCATATAGTCGGGCTTGACCGACTATATCTTCTTCTCTCGTTTTGTTTTTACGTATATGTATACAACATACTTGTGTTAAATATTAACATAATACTAACATTTGTATGGGATTTATGCATGTTAGTGATTTTCGGGAGAGGAGTTTGTATGGGAGCTATGGTCAGTTATGGACCGATCTTCATGAAATTTGGCAGACGGATTTTTGCTGATATAAAACTTATTTGTACTAAATTTCATTAAAATATTCCTATTTTTAAGACATCTGTAAGTGTTAAAACTCTATTCCGGGAGGACATTTGTATGGGGGCTAGGTGAAATAATGGGTCGATCATAACCAAATTCAATAGGCTTCGTCCTTGTGTTGAAAAAAGCATATGTACCAAATTTTATCAAATTATCTTCAAAATTGCGACCTGTACTTTGCGCACAAGCTTTACATGGACAGCCAGCCAGCCGACCAGACGGACGGACGGACATCGTTAAATCGACTCAGAAAATGATTCTGAGTCGAACGGTATACTTTAAGGTGGGGGTCGGAAGATTTTTTCTCTGCGTTACAACTTCTGCACAAACACATAATACCCCAACCACCTTTGGTGGTGTAGGGTATAAAAAAGTATCCAATCCGAAAAAAAGGCATATCGTTTATATGGTTCCAAATAGTTATTAAAGGTACAATATGAAAATATCCATGTTAACCTTGAGATCAAAGGTGATGTCAAAAAATGTTTTTGAAATGGGACATTTTGGTAAATAAAATTGGTTAAAAAAAATATTTAAATAGCCCTCACACAAGTGTTCTAAGGAAATGAGTTTATAAAATCTAAAAATCTCTCTGAAAGAACAAAATTTTTTCCTCCAAAAATGTATTTCTATTTTATTCTAACATTCTTAAAAAAATAAAGTTTTAAACCTATTTCTGGAAAAAAATTCTAAACTTTTTTGGCCAAAATATATTAGACTTGAGATTTTTCATTCACTGGTAAAGAACTGAAGATATGTAAACAAATTTATTTTAACAAGCTTAATAATGCGTATCTTTTGGGAGGTCTTTTTACGTCGAAGTCATCATCACACAAGCATTTAAGATTAGTCAGTAGAGAAGATGATCAGCAAAAAAAAATATTTAAAACTTTTAATTATAAAAAACGATTTGTAAAAAATAATCAAATCAAAAATTATTTTTAGTTACACTTAAATATTGGTAAGAATGTTATAGAAAATGTAAATAAGGAAATCAAATAAGTTATTGTTAGAGTAAGAAAAGTGGGATTTCTAAATAAAAAGTGGGAAAAATATTTTAGGCGGGATCGAAGTTTAAAAAGCGGGATGTCTGGTCACGTTAATTAAAACTCATAAATTTGTGAAATTTTAAATCAATATTGTTTTTTTGCTATTTTTGAAATTAAAAAAAAAAATTAAATTCAGAATTTTTCTTTTCAGTGTATTTCGATAAATATTGAAGATTCTGTAATTATTTTGATAAGTGCTGCAGCACCTTAGAAGTTCTATAAAATCGATTTTGATTTTGATAAAACCAATGCTCTATTTTTAAGATTTGTTTGAAAGTTTTAAATTTAAACCTCCACAACTTTAGCCCGCATTGATAAAAATGATTAATGCGAACATATTCTGCATGCATAAATAGTCGTTAATAAAACCACAAATCGACATTAGTGTCAGAAGAAAAAAATTTGTGAAAATATTTTTACTTAAAATTAAAAATTAAAAAAATTTTTGAAATTCCTCATATATGAATCATGAATAAAATTTAATAATTCTAATAGTTGTAGCTGATGATCGCTATTTCCGAAACCCTTACGGATGATCCAACATTGTATAAGAATAACCAAAGTGTATCGCACATAGTAAATAATAGAAATAGTCAGATATATCCGATCGGACATTCTCATGACTTGTCAAACTCACTACTTAATCTTCCTAATGTTTTGTCAAATTTTTATCTTACAAATTTTAATTGAATTCATGCCATAGAGTCATCCTATATGAATCATCTAATGAATTCTACATAAAAACTTACCAGCTGAAATTTTAGCTAAATTTTCTTTAAAAAATTACTCAAATATATAAGTTTTTAATAAAGTTCCCGGGAAATCCGGACGGAAAGTGGAACATGAAAAATGGGGATGCCAGACGGGAAATTCCGGGATGTATTCTCTAATCATTAAACACAAAAATTAAACAACGCCCAAAAATTTAACAAGTGTCTTTCGATTTTCATTAAATTTTGCACATAAATGGTCTATGGATGTCTTTATAGATTTCCGTTTTCAGATTCGCAATATTCAGAAATCTTTACATTAAAATAGAAATTTCAAATTTTTGGGACGCGCACATATACTATTCAAAATTTCGTTTTTTCTTGAACCTATTAATTTTTTTTTAAATAAATTATATCTTTCTGGTATTATTTTTAAAATATGAGTAGGTTTACAAGCTTTTATATACTACACCGAAAAAAATCCATGCCTTATATAAACGAAAGCTAACGTAAAATATAAATTTTATATATATATATATATATATATATATATATATATATATATATATATATATATATATATATATATATATATATATATATATATATATATATATATAAAAATAATGTAGTCTAGTAATATTTAGAAATCGCATATTACATCACAGAAAAACGATTGTGCAAATATTTAATTTCACTTTCTGTGATAAGAAGATCATAACCTTTATAGAAATCATAAATACTAGCCAAACATACCAACGATTGCAGAAATTTTTCAACATTTTCTAAGTGATGTTAAATTTTTCGAACACATTTTTTTCTAAATTCTCTTTAAATTGTTTTTATTTTTAGGTAATTATATCTTCTAACTAAGGACTATACCATCCTTTAACAATTCTCATTTCTTTTTCTAAACTATAACTACGATGTACCATTTTAAATCTTCATTTAAATGTCATCTTGGCTCTTAATTTTTTCATCATTTTTGCCACTATTTTTAGATTTTTGCAACTTGTTAAAGTTGAGTTTGTATCAAAAGATTTTACACTATCTTATAGATAAAATTTGCGATCATCTTTAGCAGAGTTAAGCGTAAATAATTGACTTTTTTAAAGCTGTGTAAATAATTAAGAAGTATAAAAAATGTGTGTAAATACTTTTGAATTAAAAAATGCGTATGAATTTTTCTTTCAATATCAGAAATAAATTCTGCGACTTTTTCAGAAATTAGCACAATCTACTCTACACATTTCAGGCTTTATAACAACAAAAGAACTTTTGCAAAATATTTTATAACAACAAAAATATTTGACTTCTTTTCTAAGTATTCGAAAAATTTGAAAATGTGTAAATATATATGACTATGACTGTATTTAATTATTTTGTTTTTTATTTTTAATAATCAAATTTGAAATGTAATTAAATTATTTTGTTTTCTATTTTCTAACTTTTCAAAAGAAAACAAATAAAAAATAGTTATTTTAAATGTGTAAAAACTTTTCAATAGGAAGGAGCATTAATTTAACACGTAAGTAAATCATATAAATTTACGAATTGCGCAAATTTATCCGTTCATATGAAAACCCTTAATGTATTTTATTATATTTCTGTGTTATTATTAAATTTGACTACTTTTTGGAGATATTGTTGACCAAAAATTAACATTTCCATAGAAATTGTTTATTTTTTTAAACAAAAAATTGGACACCTAAGTTTAATTGCTTTGTTAACCGAATTCAAGAGCACTTTCAAAGCCCCAAATGACCAACAATAAAATAGGGTTATTTGAAAAATCTATTATTAGAAAACTAATGAATCTTATAAAAATGTTTTTGGTAAAACAAGCCGCCAACGGAGGGATAAATACTACAAAATTGGATACCGAATATGTTTTAAACCAATGGTTTTCAAATGGGGGTCCGCGACCCACAAGGGGTCCGTAAAGACATCCTGAAAAATATTCAACATACCATTTAACCTGAATAAAAATTCCCAAGAAATCTTGAAAATATTTAAAAATGGAAATCTTTTTAAAAAACATCCCCAAATTAAAGATAAACGAAAAGATTTTTCCTAAATAAGGGTTTTTAAGAATCAATTAATTAAGGAACTTTCATTTGAAAGTATTGTGCTTGATAAAGGCAACAATAAACAAATAAAGAAAGACACAATATTAAGGAAACTTTACGATGTGGCAGGGAAGATAATTAGTTAAAAAAATAAATAGTTCACTTTATACATTTGATGAAACTATCGATTTTTTTTATATCAAATTCAATTTTTTTTAAAAAAGCGGCATTGTCCCAAATCCATTTAAAATTTTGTAGTACAGGCAGTATTAAAGGATGAATCACAAGGCTAAATTATTACTAAGATAATATAATACTTGGACTTAGTTGTAATAGTTTAGATTGCCATGTCAAATTATGTTCATATTTATACTGTAAATTGCTAACAAAATTACTCTTGGTCGTACTAAAGTAGCAGCAATCACAAGAAACGTATTGGCTCCATATTCACAAGAAAAAGATTATAGTGCCTTAAAAGAAAGTTTATTTTTTGGAATCTGCAGTGATGCATCAAATATTGGAAATATAAAAACGTATCCATATGCAGTACAATATTTTAGTATTAAAAATGGTATTCGTAGACAAATTCTGGATTTCTATGAAGAGCCGAATGAAACTTCAACAAATATTTTCAAAAATATTAAAAGAATAACTATAGAAAATAAACTAGATCTTCAAAAAAATACTTCATACAGTGCCAATAATGCAGCTGTAAATTATTGTGTCCATAATTCCGTGTTTCAAAAATAAAAACAATTAAAACAATAAAATAATAAAAGCTAATTGCAACTGACATGTGATAAACAATTGTGTAAAAGTGAGTTGAAGTGAGTTGAATTTATATCACTCTGAGTTTTATATATTTTTTGTTTAAATTAATTTTTTAGTTCCTAATAAAATTTTGTTGAAAAAATTAATATTTTTTTGGATATAATTGATGCGTCTACAATTTTCTTCAGGTTTTAATTTTTTTTTTAACTTTTGTGGTTATGTCAAAATGATTTGTTTAAAATCAAGTTGAATTTTTCGAAATGTCAAGTTAAACTACCAAACAATTCTGGCAACCCTACTTAAAACTATAGGAATAATTTTTATCAACATTGATTTTTATGTGAAAATATTTTTTTTTTCACTTTTTTGTCCATTAAAAAAAGATTCGATCTTTTGTGGAAACAGATAATGATATTAGATGCATTATCCGAAAAAGTCTCATAATATTAAAAATTTCATTAAGCAAAAGAAATGTCGCAATTTCGATATTTTGATTTTACACTTAAATATTTGGTGGTGCGAGCTGCACGATGGAACATTAAACATAAAATTTGACGAAAATGTTCTTTTTTTGGAGTCTAATACATAAGAAAGATCCCAATTTAATTTCTATTAATCACTTTATTTTGTCGACATCTTGAAATCTAATTTTGAAAAAATCAGTGAAGATTCCAATTAATTTTGAGCTTTTCAGGTCCAAAAACTTGTATGCCTTTGTTATTATTCTTAATAAGAATGAATTTCAGATACTTTCACTTAAAAAAATATATGTATGTATATGAATTAATATTCGTAATCGTAAAACAATATAAAAAATTCATAAACAATAAGAAACATATTCGTAAGCAATTCCGATTTAATGGAAAAATCGCATGAATTCAATTTCACAAGGCTGGAAACTACAATAGAGACGCTCGTGCAATCGGTAAACAATTTTACAAACTCTATGAGCAATATGATGCAGGAAATGCTCAAGATGCAAACGATGCTTTTACAAGCTATTCTAAATGTCTCAAGATATGTTTTTGGAACGCGAACGGCATACGCCAACATAAAAATGAACTTGAATATTTTCTGAAAAACCAACAAGTTGATATAATGTTAGTTTCTGAAACTCATCTGACGTCTAGAAGTATATTCCAGATAAATGGATATGTTTTTTATGATACAAAGGACCCCGAGGAAGAGCATGTGGAGGCTCGGCTATACTAATAAAAACTCGAATTAAACACTACTTAATGTGTGATCTTTGTGAAGATTATCTTCAAGCTACAACAATCTGTATTGAACATTGTTATAGAAACTTAGTGATTTCATCGATATATTCACACCCCAGGTTTTCAATTTCAGAAAATCAATATGAACACTATTTTAAATCACTAGGACCCCGTTTCCTGGCAGCTGGCGATTATAATGCTAAGCATATATTCTGGGGATCACGACTAATAAGCCCGAAAGGTGGTGTTTCGTTTGATACAATTTCTAAAATGGGTTTGAATGTGATTTCGAGCAGAGAACCTACTTACTGGCCGTCTGATCCAAATAAGATGCCCGATGTGATCGACTTTGGAGTTATAAAAAACATTGCTCTAGATCTAATACGAGTTGAATTTTCACTGGAATTATCCATGGATCATTCACCCACTTTTGTTATGCTGTTAAGCCCCCGAGAAATTGTATCCCAGTCTGGTAACTTGGTGACATCAGAACAAGGATAAATTGGCTGAAATATAGGAAATACCTTAGTACACACTGCACGGAGAACATGTCGCTAAGTACACCAGAAGAAATCGATCACTCTCTCAATAATTTTGATATGAATTTAAAACTTGCTGCTGAACATGCTGCCTTTACCCCCCGACAAAACAGATATAATAGAATATATTCTGTGGATGTCGAACGGCTCTTGACTGAAAAAAGAAGAGCTCGAAGAGAGTGGCAACTCTGCAGATCCCCTCAACTCAAATCTAAGTTTAGAGAATGCAAAAATCGTCTTAATAAGCTGTTGGAAAATCGAAAGACCGAATCTTTTAATAAATATTTAGAAAACCTTGATGCAACACCGCAGTCTTATTATTCTCTATGGCGAGCTACTAAAAAACTTAAGAGAGCAGTTATATGTAAACCTCCGTAATACTAATGGAGAAAGAAATGATACCGAAAAAAGGGAATCTGTTTGTAAGTCAAATGTATTTACCCCGAACGTATCAAATGACGTAATTGAGTTGCCACCTGTTGTACCCCAATTCAGAGCAGTTGAACCCCTTTGTTTTGAGATTCGAGAGATCGACAAGGCTATTGTTGATTTAAACTCTAAAAAAGCACCTGGTATTGATAAAATCAGTAAGAAAATACTTTTGGAGCTACCCCGGATAGCATTAAAAATTATACTTTATATTTTTAACGCTATATTACGCCTTGAATATTATCCACCAGAATGGAAGGTATCACTGGTTACTATGATACCGCGACTTTTTCAGAAATTAACATAATCTACTCTACACATTTCAGCCTTTAGAACAACAGAAGAACTTTTTCAAAATATTTTATAACAACAAAAATATTTGACTTCTTTTCCAAATTTTCGAAAAATTTGAAAATGTGTAAATATATATGACTATGACTGTAACATTTTATAATTGATTATATAAAAATAAAAGTTTACGAAGCCATTTGAGTGATTCCATGTCAAAACGGACAGCTATCGGATATGACATCTTCGATTTCAATGAAATTTATTACAAGCATTGACCATTGGAAGTGTTTCCAAAAACATGAAATCTCAGACCTGTGTTTTTTTTCGGTCCGGAAATATGACGGTTTAAAAACTTTACAAATTAATACCTATTTAATTTCTAAAAACTTCTTAAATATACATGGTAGATCTCTAGTTGTTGTTGCATATTAAAGACAAAGATATTACCTTCATAACGATATATACAAAGTTTTTTTTACATCAAAAGTTCAAAGGTCAAAGTTGGAGATAAAAAAATTCAAACTATTATATCTCAAAAACCGGTATTTTTAAAATTCATAGAAAATTTTATATTGTTGACATAACTTTTCTCCATATGGATATAAAATTTCAAGTTGGAGCTTTATTTAGTTTAGGAGTTATGGACAAGAATAAAATCCAACTATTAATAACTCCTGAGCTATAGAAAACAAAAAGTTAATTTTAGTGTAATTTCAAAAACAAGTACATTACCTTAAAAATGATATATAGTGAGTTACTTTAGATCGAAAGTTCAAAGGTCAAAATAAGACTTACAAAAAATAAACCATTATAACTCCGAAAACGATATTTTTATAATGCTAAAAAAATATATATAATATTAATACAACTCTACTTCATGCTTGTGCAAAATTTCATTTAGTTCAGAAGTTATGTAACAAAATATAAGCTGAAGTAAATTTTTGTATATATTTTTTTTTTTAAATATGTGCTCATAAAAAAATAATTTCAAAATAATTTTTGTAAATATTTTAAATTTTACATACAATAAATATGCTTTTTTCTGTGTTTTGCTTCATAACTACTAAACCAAAAGATGCTCCAACTTGAAATTTGGCACAAATATAGAGAAGTTTCATTATCAATATATGTACCGTTTTTTGAGATATTAAGCTTTAATCTTTATATTATCGATTATGAACTTTGAACTTTGAACTTTCGAAGTATATAAATGTTTTACTTGTCGTTTTAAAGTCAATGTGTTTTTCTATTAAATGAAATAAAAATAAAAATTGTACAATATATATTTTAGAAGTTATGAGCAATAAAGTGTGATTACTTTTGGAAAAAATTCAACCGCTTTTTGATTTTTGAAACGTCATATTTTTGGACCAGGAGAATTCTTTACTCAGAAAAACTTTGAATTGAGCAAAATTTGCAATACTTAATATCTGTAGAAAATTTTATTGAAATCGGAGACATCAAATCCGAAAATGTCTGTTTTTTGTCCGTTTTGATATGGAATCACTCATTTACATATTGAAATTATAGTGCAAAGAAATATAAATTGTGTAAATAAATTCTCAAACAAAGTTTGACAAATTTTTTACGAGCTTAAACATTTATACAATATATCAGTTTTATGAGGCATTTATGTGATTGAATGAAAACCCCTATTACTTATTTAAATCGGAATGTTTTAAATTACAATATTATTCTAAGTATTATTTAAAATAAAAATTTTTAATATTTATTTCTCAAAAATAAAAATATTACAAATTCTATTTTGTAATACAACGAAAATATTTAAATATTACGAAAGAAACCACTACGAAAGATTTCGTGAATTTCATTAACATGCTTTATAAAATTTATTTTCGTAAAAAATTTTTTTGTAAAATGTGTCATAGACTTTTTTCGGTGTACAATAATTATTGTTGAGTCATTCCATTTAAAACCAACACGAAAAATTACAATTTTTGACTTCGAATTTGATAATATTTGGTACAATCATTATTCTTATCAAAACTAAGACTAATTCAAAATTTCAGATAATTTCATCAAGTGGTTCGCGAAATATTGCGATTTGAAAGTGTAAAATAGCTAAAAATATGTACAAAGTTGTGTACACAAAATTACAAATATCTTTTAAAATATTTGTGGTATAAGATTTATTGAGATGTCATATTAAAGGTATCAAAATTACCTTTAATATGACGTATAACATGACTTTTTCCTCAACATCAAAATGGTCCATATCTCGCATTTTCCGTTCGTGGATAAATATCTCGAAAAATGGTCTTTAATGAAATTTGGTAAGAATATTAATATTTACGCTGGTAACGCAAATGCCGAGTTTAATTTTGATTACCGCGATATTTCGCCATTTATAATACATATCTCAAAAATGAGAAAAATTGTGTTTTTAAAAATACGAATATCTTCCAAAATATTTACGTTACAACGTTTATTGAGGCGAATATTTAAAGGTAATTAAATTAACTTTAAAATGATACCTGAAACATGTTTTTGTGTTGAATTTTATTGGTGTATAATTCGCGAATTAAATTTCGCGGTCGCGTATTTCAAAAAGTGGTATTTTAAAATTCGTGAAAAATATATATATAGAGGATGGAACCATTCTGAATGCTCCCTGTAAGTATCGCGATGGGACTCTGAATTAATATGCTCACCATTGAAAAAACGTAGTCGATTCATTAAAATTTCATTGGTTTTAAGCACTCATTTTAATGATTAAAGTGAACCCATGCACTCCAATGACACGCCAATGTTAAAATCATGCATGTTTCACCTAAAAATGAACCAGTGCAACATCACGTGAATTCATGCATTTACTACTTCTTTTACATGTCTTTTTTGCTGGATATATTTTGGAACCAAAAGGATATTTTTTGGAAATGCTGACTGAATTACTCAAAAATAAGACAATAGCCTCTTATATGCTTTTTAAATTACGAAAATCCATCAATAACTTCAAGAGATATGAATTTTTAAATTTGCATACTTCTTATATTTTGTTAAATTTATACAAATTTAAAAATAAGGTTCAAAAAATAAGAATATATTTTATTTTTATCCTCTGTGTAATTTTTGATGATTTAGAATTAAGGTATTTCATTTCTCTAAATTGAGTGATTTTTATTTAAATTAATATGTATGATTCTACTATTATAATAATAATATTAAATAAATAGAAAATAATTTTATTATACCCTACACCACCATAGGTGGTCTGTCCATGTAAATCAAGGGAACAAAATTATTTTGACACAAGGACGAAGCCTATTGAAATTGGTTATGATCTGTCCATTATTTCACCTAGTCCCCATACAAATAGCAATATTTAAATTCAATTCG